>CM076584.1:788955140-789615534 GCA_034641835.2 Pinus albicaulis | reverse complement strand
GAGTTTGAGATGAAGGACCCGGGCATCCTTCATTATTTCCTGGGATTGGAGATTTGGCAGCGCAGTGGAGGACTGTTTGTTTCTCAGGGCAAGTATGCCCGGGAGATTTTGGAGAGGTTCAACATGCAAGGCTGCAAGCCTGTTGATACCCCTCTTCCTGGTGGATGGAGGAAGGGAGATGCTACTTCGGAGGAGGTAGTGGATGCCACTGTCTATCGACAGCTGGTGGGGTCGTTGATGTATCTGGTCAATACTCGACCCGATATATGCTATGCAGTTAACCAGCTTTCGCAAGCTATGGTTAAGCCTACCAAGCTCTTTTGGAAGGCGGGCAAGCATGTATTGCGCTATATCAGAGGCACATCGGGATATGGTTCATGGTACAGACAGGAGGATGAGTTGAGGCAGCAGTGTTTCAGGCATCGGTATCATCACATCAGAGGGTGTACATAGAGCAGCCTGAAGGTTTTGAAATCTTCAGCAGTGAGTCGCATGTGTGCCGACTCAAGAGAGCACTGTACGGGCTGAAGCAAGCACCTCGTGCTTGGTACACTCGGATAAACGACTACTTCCAGGGCTTGGATTCTCCCGAGTGAGCGGATCAAAAACATGCAGAGATTGTGGTGGAGGGAAGGCTGTTGATCCTTCGTCTTTGTGTAGATGATCTGATTTTGACAGGTGATGAGATTTTGATACTTTCATGCAAGGAGGATCTTGCGAGAGAGTTTGAGATGAAGGACTTGGGCCTCCTTCATTATTTCCTGGGATTGGAAATTTGGCAGCGCAGTGATGGACTGTTTGTTTCTCAGGGTAAGTATGCCCGGGAGATACTGGAGAAGTTCAACATGCATGGCTGTAAGCTTGTTGATACTCCTCTTCCTGGAGGTTGGAGGAAGGAGGATGCTACTTTGGCGGAGGTAGTGGATGCCACTGTTTATCGACAGTTGGTGGGGTCGCTTATGTATCTGGTCAATACATGACCCGATATATGCTGTACGATTAACCGACTTTCGCAGCATGGTTAAAGCCTACCAAGCTCTTTTTAGGCGGGCAAGCATGTATTCGTGTCGAAGTACATCGGGATATGGTTCATGAATGAAACGGGAGGATGAGTTAGAAGCGGCGGTCTTTCGAACGCCAGTACCATCACATCAGAGATTGTGTTCAACGGAGGATCATGATGCTTTCATATGTTCCCACGGAGGATCAGGATGCCGACATCCTGACGAAGGCGCTCACCAGGAGCAAGTTCGAATTCCACAGAGGCAGGATAGGGGTTGCAGATAATCCATATCTTGCTGAGAGGGAGTGTTGAGAATGCAGGAAGATGATGGAGCTTAGTGAAATGAAGTCGCCTTCACTAAGTGGGCCCGCAGGCAAATTCTGGCGCAAAGTCTATTTTTAGACTATGTCTATTTTTAGACATACGGACCATAATTTGGGAATTCTACTTGGAGATTCTTGATGGATGCGACATGTCGGTAAAAATAGATGAGACCCTATTTTTTAGGACCCAGGCTATTTTTAGACTGATCTCCTAAAAATATGGAAGTCAAATATTATTTACCCTTAATAATATTTTGACTATAAGCAGCAGTTTACTCTCTTGGCGCACTTCAGTTTGAGTCATGGAGGTGGCTCATGCAACTGACACAAGGAATCACGTGGTTCCTAGGGTTTGATGGCATCTTGCATGGTTGGCTTCAGTTAGACTTCAGTGGCAGGAGTTTTGGAGGAGTTAACGGGACAAGTAGTGGAGTTGTGTTCTGTTTGTTTTAGTTGAACTAGTTAGGATTAGTTAACTAACTAATCAACTAGATATGAGTGGAGTAAATTAAATAATATTTAATTTACTAAATATTAACTCATTAGTCAACTCAAGAACACTTCAGTTCACTACAGTGCATGATCAGTTCAGTGGAGACAAGTGGAAGAGGTAGATGAAAGGGTGAGTAAAGCTATCAGTTGGTAGATTGGTTTTGCATGAGATTTGCATTACACTTGGAGGAATTGTCCATGACAATTACGCAATCAAGGGAAGGGGATTCGAACCTTGAACCTCTTCATATACAGGCCATGATTGCGCAATAGAGGCAAGGCAATTGGCGGGGAGTTTTGAACCTCAGACTTGTTCAAAACTAAGTCAGATTGTGAGTAACTTCATGAGAGAAGTAGTGGGTGTGTTTTGAACCTATGACTTGTTCAAAACCAAGCTAGTTTTTGTGTAGCTTTGGGAGATAGTACTGAGTACTTGTGAGGAGTTTGTACTATGTATTTGCTGCATGTTCTCTCCATTTATAATATACTATAGCTGCGGGGTTTTCAGCTATAAGCTTTCCCCATACATACTGTGTTAATGTGTGTGATGATTTGATGTGTTATCGCTTCTATTCTTTCCGCATGTGACAATTAATTGTAGAAGAAGGTTATGTGTTATGTATGCAATTCGAAATTGATATATGACCGGGTTAATCTTCAGTGAATAAGTGATTTATTCAGCTAATTTCTACAAAGACCTTGCATGCATCCATAGTGTTGACAGATCCATTTCCGAATCTAGACACAAACTTGGTTGCTACGGATCCATCTTCTAATTCCCAAGTGCTTATGTTGTCTATCATGAAGCCATCGACTGATGTTTTGGTGTCAACATGTAATAAATATTATGGTAGTTAGGATACTAATCAACCTACTACCTCAACCATGAATCTGTCTATGGAATCAACACCACTGAACGCTATTCCTGAATTGAAAATTAAGCCACCGAAGAGAGTCGTTCATAAATCAACATTTAATACTTGAGCCCGAGCTACTCAAAATTATAATATAGTTGAAGATTTGGCTCAATGCCCTTCATCTATGTCAATGCTTGAGGTGCTTCAAAATTTTCCCTCCCAGAAGCAGGCTTTATTGTCAGCCATTGGTAGAATTGATCCGACAGATTCTAATCTCATAGTCTTTAATCATACGGTCTATGTGCCACAATTACTAGCAAAATTGGCATTCTCCATCCAAGTAAATTTTCTCAATCACCTTGTTCATCGTACTATTATTGATGAGGGAGCATCTATATGAATTATGTCTATAAATTTTTGGAAGTCACTTGGCTCACCGCGCTTATCTCAATCGCCTACAATGTTGAAAGCTTTCGACAGATGTACATATAAGCCTTGTAGTATTATTAATAACCTGCATGTTGAACTAGGGGGAAAATAGTGAATGTTGAAGTTGAGGTCATTGATAGACCCCTTGACTACAATATTTTACTTAAAAGGCCATGGGTATATGCTATTACTGTGATCATTTCCACATATTTTAAAATGATCGCCTTTCCACATAAAGGTGTCATCACAGTCATCAACCAACTATCCTTCTTTGCCTCTATTTCCCAGGTGACTGGAAGTGTTCCATTAGTTTAGGCACCCCAACTCGCACTTTAGAATAGTGATGTAGGACTCTTAAAGAATTCCACCCTCATGGGAACCTTTGCATTACTGCCACCTGCGACGTCGGCATAATTGAAATCATATAGCTCTGCTACATGATATCTTCCACTCCATCTGGCTTAAGGAAGATTACGGGTGATTCTGAAATTGTTACATTGGATGAGTTTATACAGCATAGCCTAATTGAGTTGTCATAGAAATAAATCTATATGGATTGGGCGGCGAATTAGAAATCATCGTCACTGGTTGTTTGGGTTGATCATTCATTATATTTTGGTACTCCCTCTCATCCTTTTTCCTAAAATTTCTTGATAGATGATAATATTATGGAGACCATGTTGTCAGAAGGAGTACCATGGGAAGATCATCGTCATCGCTCCCATCTTCAGGATTACGAAGAAGATAATCTTAGTGAACTATATCACCCATCCATCAAAACTTTCTTTTCAAATTCTTTTCCTATTAATGCAATCGATTCCAGGAGAAATTTATAAAATATTGAAGAAACCATTTTTATCGATATTTCGAACAAACCTGGCGTTGCAGAAAACATTCATGTCAACATGTCTTGTTCTCCATCAGAACTCGAAACATATCGCTCTCTCTTTCATGAATTTCATGATGTATTTGCTAATTTGTCTTATGAGGAAATGTAGGTATAGATACTAGTATCATTAAACACACAATTAAAATATACCCTTATGTCAATCCTGTACGTCAACGCCTTCGTCCTGTTCATCCGAAGAAGGCTGCTGCCATTAAAGAAGTTGAAAAACTTTTGCGTGCTAGTTTCATTTACCCTGTTCTGCTAACTCAGTGGGTTTCCAACATCATTATGTTATTAAAAAACAAGGAAACATCAGAGTTTGCATTGATTATCGAGATGTCAATCTTGCTTGTCCAAAAGACAGCTATCCTACTCCCTTTATAGACCATATTATTGACGATTGTGCTAGATGGGAAATACTTTCATTCATAGATGGGTTTTATGGCTACAATGAAATCGATATTCACCCAGAGGACCAATATAAGACATCATTCATCTGTACCTGTGGTACATTCACTTATCGTAAACTCCCGTTTGGTTTAAAGAACACTGGGGAAAATTTTCAGAGAGCAATGGATTATGCTTTCAATGACATCAAGCACATTGTTTAACCCTATCTAGATGATTTACCTGCACATTCACGAAATCGGACTGATCACCCGATGCATTTGAGAGCTATATTTTTATGCTTCCGACACTACAAAATATGCCTCAATCCACATAAATGTGTGTTTTGTATTGGTTTTAGTTGTTTGCTAGGATTCTTCGTCTCAAAAAAAGGAATTTAGATAGACCCAAAGAAGGTCCAAGCCATCCTTGATTTTCCTGCGCCATCAAATTTGCTTCAGTTACAAGGAAAGGCTAACTTCCTAAGGAGGTTCATACCCAACTACACCAAAATGGCTAAAGGATTTACTCGTCTCTTGAAAAATGGGATTCACTTCCATTGGGACCAAGTTGTGCAAGATTCTTTTGATGCTATCAAGGAGACACTCGTCCGAGCGTCATTAATGTATCCCCCCAATTATCAAAGTGATTATTTCTTATATATCGCCGCGATTGATACGAAAATTGCTATGGTATTGGTCCAAGTAGAAAATGGGATAGAACATCCGATCTATTATTTGAGTCGTAATCTCAATGATACAAAAGTGAAATATTCATACGTAGAAGATCTTGCCTTGGAAGTTGTTCAAGTTGTCCAAATATTTCGCCACTATATCCTGTTCCAGAAGACTATTGTCATTTCGGATTGCAACTTGGGACTGCGTTGTATTGGTACTCCGACATTTTGTATAGTAGTAACATCTCATGATTGAGGGTGTTTGCTCATTGGAAGCTTTCTTGCCTTGCTTGAGTGATTTGTTCCTCAAGATATTGTACTTATTGGCTCTTGATATTCTTAATAAGATGGCCCATTCAATGTCTCATGTTTGATGTGTTGATATTCACTACTATTTCCAGTTTTATGTTCCATATTGCTGCTTTTCCTATTTTGGGATATTACAGTGGTATCATAGAATAATCTTGGCTCAGCCTGTCTATCACAACAACTTTATCATCAGAAGCAAGAGGGCCTCTCATAGAATGAGAGAAGAGGTATCTTAACAAAAACCGGAAATATGACTATACAAATAACAAAGAAGACAAGGGAAAAACTCCCATATCAGGAAAGGAGGATGAGAAGGAGTTTCCCAAACTTCTTCTTCAAACCATGCAGAATATTGCTCGAGAAATCAAGGAGATGAGGATGGAGAGACACAAAGAATCCCCTAGAGGGTTTCTACATGAGAGAGCTCCAACATTTCACATCACTGGTATGATTAACCAGTGAGGTAGAAAGTTTCCCAACGCTCCACTATGCCTACATTCTTAGCGGCAGGAAATGGAGGACCCCTAGAACAAGAAACTCTTGAAGATTATTTCCTAGAGTATGAGTCTCATTCTCAAAGATTCAAAGATAATCTAATATTTCAAGAGTTTTGTCATATCAAGGACAATAGGAGACCCCGACATAACAATAGAAGTGGAAAATTCACACAGAAAAATGATCTACAATGAACCATGGGTAGATTATTTTTCCCACTTTTTATGGATCATCCAAGTGCACAACCAAGTCTTAGGTGGAGAAGCTAGACATATACTTCTAGTTGAATCAAGTACCAGATATGGAAGCCATCAAAATAACAGTGCTGCACCTTGAAGGTGAGGCACATGATTGGTGGTTTCATGGTATTTCTACACTGGGGCATGCCAATGTGACTGCTTATTCAGATTTCACCTGGAGGTTAGTAGAGAGGTTTGATAGAAGAGATCTGAATGCACCTTTTATTGAGCTAGCCAATATCAAGCAGTCAGGTAATATAGAGACCTATATTTCTGAGTTTCTAAAAATTTATGTCATGGTTCCTGATTTATCTACAGCTAGGAGGGTTTATATGTTCATTTATGGGCTAGCAGAGCCTCTGCATGGCTTGGTTAAATCTACTAAACCAACTACTCTTCAAGATGCTTTTGAAAGGGCAAGGGATTTAAAATATGCTTTGCCGAGGGCAAAGTCTCCATTTGATCCAAGGCAACCATTCCAGCAAAAATGGAAAGAAGTGAAGGTCCCCCCTTCAAAGGAGAACAAAAAAAAAGGACCTCTTAGTGATGATGTCTGAAGCAAATTGAGAATAAGGAATATTTGCTTCAGATGCCAAGAACCATGGGCACCAAGGCATCGATGTGTATCAGGGAAGGCACACTATATAGAGGTATTCTATGATAGTGAGGAGGAGGAATAAGAGGATCCATAAAGGGGCAACAACATTGGGATAGCAGGAGAGGATCCACCACCACCAGGAGGTGGGAATGGGGCATTTTATCCAGTGGGAGGCGCCCTTGCATCTTTGCAGGTAGTACTCAAGTATCTGACTTTGAGAGTCTGAGGTACCATTCAGGATCAGAGGGTATCAATGTTGATTGATAGTGGGGCTACCCACAACTTTATTGATGCTTAGTTAGTGCAGAGGAGAGCAATACCCATTGGTGATTTTGAGGGATTTTCAGTTTTGGTTCCAGGAGCTAGAACCATGTAGTGCATGAAGTATGTTCCGGCATTAGGAAAATACACCTTGACCAATCATTTCTTTATGGTTGATATTCTTGACACCAATGTAATATTGGGTGTGCAGTGGTTGATTACTTTGAGGAAGGTCACCACAGATTAGGAGACCTTGCAGATGGAGTGGGTTGATAAGAAGATTGGTAAGCATAAGGTGATCAAGGGTATGCACACTTATCCCCCTTAGATAGATTCTGCACACAAAATAGAGCCTGATTTGTGTAGTGTGAGTAAGGACACAACAATCCACTCAGTTATGCAGTTGACTTTGACCCAAGAAGTAGTATTATTTGGAGGCATTCCACGAGGAAAGCCCTCGGACCAGGAATTGGTTAGAGAGTTCTCACAACAAGATACACCACTCATAGATCCAGATGAAGTGAGAAACTTAGGTGGACTTAGCATAGCGCAGAGAGTCTTTTGTAGGCTCAAGGAGGAGGGAGATATTCTTCCAGTATTAGTATTACCAACTATCACCAAGCATCTTGCGTTGAGAGGAGATGCTTCAGGGATGGAAGATGGCATCGTCATGGTGCAAGGGGGCTACTCCATGGCCTTTGAAAACCAGAATATACTTCCACATAGGGAGGAATCTTCCATATATGGTAGAAGGTTGTGGGAACTCATTCATACATTGGCCAAACCTAGAAAGTTTTCGATGGGTGATAGCTTCCTAGGGAAGGCTAACCTCCATAAACCGCAACCCCTACTTGAGCAGAAGAAGCTACAAAAGAGGCAACAGACACATGATAGCAGTATCTCGGCCTATTATTTTGGCATTAAACATGTCAAAGAGGAGGGTAGTAAAATGACAAGTGATTTTCCACAAAGGCTAGCAACGCTGTCATTGAGGGGTATAGATCTTATTGGAAATCCCAGATATTGGTAGAATATTCCAAGGATCTCTTCACATGCAGAGTACTTGATGGTCAGGTGACACATGAGAGGTATATAATAATGGATGGAGCCATATATTATTAGAATAGGATCTTCTTGACTAGAGACTCTATGCTCAAAGAGAAGCTTATACATGTAGCACATGAAGCATTCCTTTTCGGTCACAAAGATGTCATGGGGGCATATCAAACCATTATGGAAGGATTATCTTGGGAGGGTCTCAAAGAGGAGGTGCACCAGCATCTCTGTAGGTGTATGATTTTTTTGGAGATTGAGGACGAAAGCAACCACCTTGTAGGGTTGTCACAGCCACTTCCCTTTCCGATAGAGATATGGGAAGGCTCATCTATGAACCACTTCACCAGATTGCCAAAAGTACATGGTAAGGATTGTGTTTTTATGCATACTGATAAACTAAAAAAGTATTTTTATTACTTTCCCATTCATTTTCAGTAAATTTATCCACACAAGGGCAAGCCTTTCTTTGGACTACATGGCCTACTTGGGACCTCAATCAATGATGTGAATAACCACTCCCTAGGAGGTTTTGGGGAGATGATGTATTGTTTAGGGTGTGCTTAGTTGACACCAAATGATTTCTACTACTCCCCAACATGTGAGAGGATAGTGGAAACAAAGAAGTGGTTGGAAAGCCACTTATCACATCATGTTTTAAAGCAGCTGGGAATAGAACTACGTTGGTTCCCCTTGAGGGACTATTATCACCCTCCGGTATTTCATATGGTAGTCAAGGTATCTATAATTTTGATTCCATATGTTGATGATGTCTTATTCATTATTGTTGGAATGGTTGGAGGAATGACACATGGACTAGGGTTATTCATTGGGAGTGAGATCTACAACACTTCTTATGCCCTATGCTTCAGTGAGAACATTGGAAATTATGTGGTTGCTACCATAGATCTCTTACTTCCTTATGATGTGAGACATTTGGCCAACTTGGACACTTGGGAGGGGTAGCTAAGGGGTAGATTGATTGAAGGACACTTGGTTTAGTGGGAGAGATTATCATATGTGGGTGCCATCAGGGAAGGAGGAGAAGTTTTGCATCATTCAACCTTACAGTTGCTGAAGGAAAAGAAACATTTGGGAGGGGAGGATTGTAATATTCCTAATCAGCTTTCAGCTAGTTGGATTATTGAATTTTTATTTTTTCATTTATATAGATGAATAAGAGGGTAGGGAGACCCATAAATCTCCTTAGTAGGAATAAAACCACTTCTAATATGGATGTGGATCATCATATTAGCTAGATAAAGCACCCTAATGTGTGAACGGAGGTTGAAGCATGTGGATGGAGTCAAGTTTGACCAAATCAATAGTGCTTGTATGGAGGGAGTGGATAATTAATGAGGGACAATGCAGTGTTAGTGGGAGGAAGTCTCCATAAGAGTAGTGGCTTTAATGTGTGGGGCCCAAGGTGAGGAGGATCACAAAGAATATAAGGAAGGGAATGGAAGCCATAAAGGGAATTCTAATTATTGTTTATGTCTTGGTATTTTATGACTTCTTGCACGCTTCAGCTGTTTAGCGGAGTCTGCTGTGTTGTTTAGCACAAGGGTGTTCTCGAGCAGAGGATTGATAGGGTCAATTTTCTAAGCTTGTTTTCAGTGGAGGGAGCAACCCTTCACCTGAGAGGATAGCAAGGAGGGTCCTTGAGCATCATTTGGTCATTTGGCATTAGGCCAAGCTGTTACCATCCCCTATAGTTCAATTTTCCTCATAGACTACATTATTTTAATGAGTAGTTCCAGTGGAGGGTTTAGTGCCCCATTTGGTGAGTTAGGTTTCCAGTGAAGGGAGAAGTCATTCATCCGGGAGATATATTGGATTAGTTTCACCTATTTCTACATCAGATCAGTCACCTCATACCAACTATATATTTTCGGTGATTATTCAACCCTAGGGCTACATTTCATCATTTTTGTATTTTGTGTATTTCCAGAAACCCTTTCTCGGTTGTCTTGGAAATGTGCTTGGGAACCTAGTTCTATATTCCCGGAACCTTTTGAGCCATATATTAGGATATCTACATTATTGTATTTCCTAGCTGCATTTATACTCATTGGGACTGCGTTGTGTTGGTCCTCCGGCATTTTGTATAGCAGCAACATCTCATGATTTAGGGTGTTTGTTCATTGGAAGCTTGTTTTCCTTGCTTGAGTGATTTTTTCCTCAAGATATTGTACTTATTAGCTACTGATATTCTTAATAAGATGGCTATTTAAATGTCTCATATTTGATGTGTTTATATTCACTACTATTTCCAGTTTTATGTTCCATATTGCTGCTTTTCCTATTATGGGATATTACAGAAAATCAGGCTCCACACCCAACAATCTCCCACTTGGAGATTGATTGTAGCAACTCACCGCTGCTTCATTTGCTAGAAAATGAATCCACTTTGTACCTGGATGTTTCTCATCTTCATCATCATACTTGAAGACCAATTTAAACTGAGCAGAATATCAGTTTCTCCCTGGTTACAACTTTTGTTAACATATCTGTAGGATTCTGGCTAGTGTGTATCTTTTCCAGCTTCAACTGTCCATCTTCCAACACTGATCATATGAAATGGTACTTGAGATATATTTTTTTAGTCCTGAAATGAAATGTTGAGTTCTTTGCAAGATGAATGGCACTCTGGATATCACTATATAACCTTCCCATCTCCTGATTCTTAACCAATTCATGCATAAACCTTTGTAACCAAATCATTTCTTTACTAGCCTTTGTAGCAACAACATACTCTGCTTCTATTGTTGAAAGTGAAACAACACTTTTCGTTTTTTAAACCCAACTGATAGTTGTTCCACCTATAGTAAATACATACCCTATATTGCTCCTCTTGTTATCTCCATTACCTACCATATCTGCATCAACGTATCCATGTAGAGCAATGTTTGAACCACCAAAGCATATTGCTTGATTTGTGGTACCCTCAAATATTTGAGAATCCATTTCAGTGCCATCCAATGTTATTTTCTTGGATTTTTCATGTACTTGCTTACAAATCCCACCACATGTGCAATATCAAGCCTTGTGCAGACCATTGCATACATTAAGCCTCCAACTGCTGATGCATATGGAACTTTAGACATATAATCCATTTCTTCTTGGGTATTGAGAGACATCTCCTTACTAATTTTGAAATGGATAGCCAAAGGTGTACTAACTAGTTTTTCATTTTGCATATTAAATCTTTCCAACACTTTTTGTATGTACTCATTCTTAGACAATGATAATTTGCGATTTTTCTTGTCTCTAGTTATTCTCATACCAAGGATTTGTTTTGCAGCTCCCAAATCCTTCATTACAAATGAATTTGCCAATTTTATTTTGAGTAAATTTATTTCCTGCATGTTAGACCTTGCAACAAGCATGTTATCTATATATGATAACAATATAATATAGCTGCCATCATTTTGTTTTTTCAGATAAACACAATGATCAGCGTGACATATAGTATAACCTTGTTCAGACATAAACCTGTCAAATTTTAGATACCACTACTTTGGAGCCTGTTTGAAGCCATACAACTATTCCTTAACATGCACACTAATTTTTCCTTCCCATTGACCTCATATCCTTGTGGTTGCTGCATATGGATCTCTTCCTCCAAATATCCATGGAGAAATGTTGTCTTTACATCTAACTATTCAAGATGAAAATATTTCGTTGCTACAAGACTTAAAATAGTTCCGATTTAAGTCATATTAACAACATGAGAAAATATTTCATCAGAATCAATACCTTTCTTATGTGCAAACCCCTTCACCAGAAGTCTAGCTTTGTACCTATATTTTCCTCCATCTTCTTCCTTCAACCTGTAAACCCATTTATTCTGCAATGTTGTTTTACCTGAAGGCAACCTGACTAAGTCCCCAGTCTGGTTATGTATTAAGGAGTCCATCTCTTCTTTCATGGCTAGCTCCCACTTCTTCCTGGTTTCGACTTGCATTTCTTCTTCATAACCTTCAGGTTCTCCATAATCAGTCAACAATAAATAATATAATGAAGGAGAGTATCATTTAGGGGGTCTACTTATCCTGGTAGATCTTCTGACACCACTTTCACGTGTTTGAGGTGTCTGTTGCTGTTGTGGTGGTTGTTGTTGTTGTGGTTGTTGATTGTTATTATTTCCAGGCACCTTTAATTTTTCTGTGATCTCGTCAATAATCATGTATTCTTTTTTTTCTTTTTTCTTGTTTCTTTTCCTGCAACTGATTCTTATACAAGACCATTTTATTGAATATTACATCTCTGATCCTAATGATTTTGTGATTTTCATAATCATATAAGCGATAACCAAAATCATTAACACCATATCCAATAAAGGTACTTTTCTTTGATTTTGCCTCAAGCTCTGTTCTATTTTATTTATTAATAGGGACAAAGACCTCACAACCAAAAGGATTTAAAAAGGAGTATTTTACCTTTTTACTTGTCCATGCCTCCTCAGGAATACCACCATCCAAGGAACTTGAAGGGCCTTTGTTTATTAGATAAACAACAATATCTACAACATCTGCCCAAAATTGTAAAGGAAATCCTACATGCAATCTCATGTACCTTGCACGCTCCATGATTGTTATGTTCATCCTTTCTGACACACCATTTTCTCGTGGTGTTCTTGGAACTATCTTCTCTCTGCGAATTCCATGCTCTGAAAAGTACCTATCAAAATATTTGCTGCAATATTCACCTCCATTTTCTGATCTCAGACACTTCAGCTTCTTTCATGTCTCAATCTCAACCAAAGCTTTCCATTTCTTGAAAATATCAAATACATCAGATTTATTCTGAATACAATAAATCCCAGTTTTTCTAGTTGCATCATCAATAAAAGTAACATAATAATGAGAGCCACCGAGAGATGATACATGAGTAGGTCCCCATACATCTGTATGCACAAGCTCTAATTTTTCACTGTTATTTTATTTCCAAACTTAAGAAATATCACTCTCTTTTGTTTTCCATAAATACAATTCTCACAAAAATCCAAATCAATATTCTTCAAACCCGACAACAAATTCCTTGAGTGAAGAATATTCATACCCTTCTCACTCATGTGTTCAAGCGTATGATTCCATAATGCTGCATCTTCTCCTTTGGAAGTTAAAGAATTAACAGAGTTAGAAATACCATTTCATAAATACAATGTACCAACCTTTTCTCCTTTTTCTATTACCACGGGTCCTTTTGTGACCTTCCAGGTTTTATCTGTGAAAGTTTTCACGCAACCTTCACCGCATAACTGCCTTCTTGAAATCAGATTTTTCTTCAGATTTGGAACATGCCTTACCTCCTTTAATAACCATTGGTTTCGATTCTTCTGTTTTACAAGAACTTTACCCATTCCAACGTTTTTACAGGGTTTATCATCACCTAAATGAACCTGTCCAAAATATCCTTGAACAGAGTCATGAAAATAATTCTTATCAGGCATGGCATGGAATGAGGCCCCTGAATCTACCACCCAGGAATCAATAGCATTTTCTAAAGAAAGAATCAAATCATATTGTAACACATCACCTATCACGTTTCTTCATTATTTTTTTCTTTCTGTGCATCTCCTTCTTTTCCCTTCCGAGATTTACAATCTTTCTTCAGGTGTCCTTTCTTTCTGCATTTCCAGCACACTATCCCTGATCTGGACTTGGATCTGCCTTTCCTTGATTTACTGTGATATGCTGAGCTCTTTCCTCTTTCCATTTTTCTTCCCCTAATCTATGCACTCAAAGAATTACCAAATGTCTCACCGAAGATTTTCTGTCGCATTTCCTCACTAAGGATAGCACCGACAACATCATCAAACTTTAAAGTACTAGATCCAGAGATAGAGTTACTAATGGACATAAATAAAAACTTCCAACTTTTTGGAAATGCGCACAGAAATAATAGAGCCCTAACTTCATCATCAAAGTTTACCCCTATAGAACTTAACTGACTGGTAACAATATTAAATTCATTTAAATGGTCAGCAACAGATCCACCATCCGACATTTTCATATTAAATAAACGTTTCATAAGAAATGCCTTATTTGAGGCAGAGGGTTTTTCATATATTTTCGCCAATGGCTTAATTAAAACCTTTATTGTTGTTTCATTCGAAATATTGAAGGCTGTCGATGCTGCGAGGCACAATCGTATTGTTCCAAGTGCCTTTCTATCGAGAATCTCCCATTCTACGTCTGTCATACTTGACGATTTTTTTTTTTCTTTCCACTCAATGGTAGCTACATATCTTTCAAATACATAAAATCTTCCATAGATCTGCATCTTCCACAGTGGGTATTTTTGGCCATTAAATTTCTTGACCCTAAACCTACCATCTTTCGCCATTTCTCCCACTCGAACCAGGAACCCTTATTTCCTGCGAGTTTATCAGCCAAATAAGCCTTCAGATCTAATACCAGTTGTTAGAAAACTTATATATATAGAGAAATGGAACACATAAAATATGCGGAAAAAAAAACACAAAAAACATATAAAACAAGAGAGACATAGATATACGTCGTTCACCCAATTTGGGCTATGTCCAAACTGAACAACCAGTCCTTCCTTTATATTATCTAGAAAGATGAAGAGACACAACCTATAACAAATTTGTTGTAATATCCTCTACACTCTCTCACAGTCCCCATTTCTATTTCATGATCATAATACATATACAATACACAGATGCAATACAATACCCTCATACAAAATGAGGGGTTGCCTTCTAGGGGAAGAATCCTACATTAAAAATAACTTCTACCATCAGAACATCTGCCTAATGAATAACTTTGATTGACTACGAAATTACAATATTTTACAAGGAAATTTTACATCTGTTTTTAGCTTCAAGGGCATTTCCCCCAAAACCCCCATTGGGGGGCCGCTGGCCCCGGACCCTCGCACTGCGGACAAGTCCCCCTCATGTGGATGGGTTTACAATCTTCCTGGGGTATACATCTGGATGAAACAAAGACCTCTGAATCAGGATGAAAATCAGGCTCCACACCCAACAAAATATGCTCAAAACTTAGTGCGCTCAGCTATGGATCCGTTGGTTATGCTCACCACCCCAATTGGGAATGCCCGTGAGGGCAAAGAATTAATGGTCAATAAATCCGTTAAATGAGATGAAGGAAAAGGTGAAGCAGAAGAGGTAGGAAAACACTCCATATATTACCGCATCTATGATGTTGGTGAGCATTATGTTCATCATGTTTTTTGCCTTCACCAATACTATGCACAAAATAAATTGCATGGAGAACACCAGGTACACTGAAAAAGAAAGATAAATTGTGTTGATTGCATCTTATGTTGCTGCTCATCGAATCCAGAACTTTCGCCTGGTCTCCTTGGAAAGTCCCATTAATGGAAGAGCCCAACGATACATTCACCATTAGTAGGCTCTCGAATGTGCCCCCCATTTCCCAATCCTTGAGGATTTGATATTCTTAACAAGAATTCATGGCAGATATATCAGAGGAATAATTCCAATCAAAAAGCCGATAACACAATCTGAAATATTAGAATTAGGCGCACAAAAGGGAAGGCCGCCTATATGGAAGATACCATTTCTATTGGTCTTGGCCATTGACTGTGGTAATATTCCTCTGGATTCTGGCCTCAACAATGCTCCTTTTGGTACATGTTGAAATTCAACCAACAACTATTTCTTGTTATTGCTATCAACCAATACACTAATTTATATGTTTAATCTCTTCAATTATTTCTCTTTGTTCAACCAACAATTGCGTCAAGTTTTGAATCTGTGGGAGCAATATAATGCAGGATGATGGGGTCATAAATGTCGGGTGGTCATCCATTGAAATTTGCCTAAAATTCTGTAAAAATGGTGTCAAAATATACCTCGTTGCAAAAATAAAGTTGGTTCTAAGGATGAAAATAAAGCTCTCCAAGTGTTCTCCCACCCAACCTCATAATGAAAACGCTGAAATTTATAATTATTGCTTTTTTAAATTACTATTTTATTGTTTTCTATTTATTTATAATTTTCTTTTATTTCTCTTTCCAAGAGAGTAAATGATCTCATTGAAATTCATATTCATTTGTGTTTTTTTTTTTAAATACAAAATTTCATGAAATTTCGTAATAATTCTATGCTTTTTATATTTTATAGAAAACAAAGTATTTTAATATTATATGAAGTATGAGAAAAAAACACAAAATATTCCATTTTTTGAAATTTGAGTACTTAAAGTATTTTTGGATATCTATTTTTTATATAAAAAATAATTCTCGCTTTTTATATCTTATATAAAACAAAGTACGTTATTATTGTATGAAGTCTAAGAATAGAAGACAAAATATTCTATTGTTTGAAGTTTAGGAACTTAGATTTTTTTAAAATATATATATATATATATATATATATATATATATATATATATATATATATATATATATATATATATATATAAGGATTTCTATAAAGAAAGTTTTAGGGCTTTTTTATAGTGAGCTTTAGGGTCTATATTTTGAAACTGGGCTCTGATATCATATGTGAGGACATAACGTAGATTTTTTAACTAAACCAAATTATGATTGGTTGGGAGTGAATAATTTGTCTGTACTATAGAAATTTTTTATTTTTCCATAATTAACATTAGGTTTTGAGTGAAATTTTCTGATGACGTGAGTGTGCCGACACATTCTTGGCTCCAGAATTCAAGGTTTGACATCACACTGCCATGCATGGTAGATGGGTGTTGATTCGATTGTACAATGGAGGTACATGAAAGGGGGATTTTTCGTGCAACTGGGCGTTAAGTTGGGTGATGTTGAGCACTGGTGGTGTAAATTTCGTGTTAAGGGTGTTGGTAAAGAATTTATTAGTGTTAATTGATTATTGATAAGTGGGTTTAGGTGTTTTCGACCCTCAAAGGTGTTGTTGTGGTTCTTATTGCCAGTGCATTTGGTATTTTTGTGCCTACGGTGTCTTTGTGGAAAAATTGCTATTTGTCAGTGTTTGGTTGTTATTAGCAAGCGAGTTTTTTTTTTTTACTTCGGCAGATGCGAACAATGAAATTTTTGTGTAGAATTTTGAAGAAGTGGACTTTGTGTGCGGAGTGCTGAAGTAGTGAACTTTCAAGACACATGATTTCCATCTTTCTCGATGAGCGTTTAACAGGTGAATGTGGGGAAATTTTTTTGTGCTTTAATTGTCATGGTGCATAATTTGGAGTTCTAATAACTCATTATTTTGCAGAATTTGTAGGTTATACTTTAGAATTTAGAGCATAACAATTGTTTGGGTAAGGGGGTTGCTAGATTCTAGCAATGGGAACTTGGTGATTTTTTGAGTTCTCATTGCGAGAAAACTATGGTTTAATGGGTGATTTAAATTGTTAACATAAGTTTTAAATACATTACGGGATTGAGTTTGGATGGTTTGGATGCATTGTTGTAGTAATATAGCAGTAGTAACTAAGTGCGATTAGGTTGGAGGTCGTCCCATATTTTCTTTTTTGAATGCCCTGTGAGCAATGTGCCGATGCCGATTGCATTTGGTCTGGTTTTAAATTTTCTACTAACCACTATTTCATGCTTTCCTGTAGTTTTTACGAAAAATATTTTGTGGAATTTAGTCTAATATTTGCGAGTTCGGGAGTATAGGAATGTTTGCATTTTCAGAAGGCTCGTGAGCAAGGTGGCGTCTCCCCCCCAAATCATGTCATTTTATATTTCCAGGGTGTCGGATTTATATTGATATTAACATGTGGCCACGGAAGAAAATAATTTGGAGCTCAGTCGGGTGTGACATATAGACACAAGGATATATTAATTATTAAGCTTCTAAAATTTGCGATGTTAGAGGTTAGTTCATGTTTTTGATTTAACATACTCGTGGACAAGGAATAGTCGGGGAGTCAGAGCTCTATTGGCATGAATATTTAAGTTGTGAAGGAAATAACGCCAACGTGAGTCAAGCCCAACGCATAGACGAAGCATTTTAAGTTTCTAAAATTTGCGGTGTCATAAGTTGATAGATCCTTGCATTTGCACAAGGCCCTTGAACAATAAATATATGAAAAAATAAATAAATGAGTTGTGTTAGATTGTTTAATTTATAATTCAGAGCTTCATTCCGCATATACGAGTTTTCTTATGACTTTTACGTTCGAGCCATTGTCATAGGACACATTTGGTGCTATTAATTTTTTTTTAAAGACTAAATTTATTGGAGTAAAATTTGTATTTTAACTTTCGAGAAATTATAGTCTGAGATGATTGCGAACTGGGAAAACAAGTGCATAAAGGAATTGACGCCAAAATTGAACTTTCAGGGATTTTGGAGAACTTTTGATACAAATGCTACTAGTATTCTGAGTTTTCGACTGTGGTATTTTCTAATGTATGTTTTTTCGTAGATTTTATGCATAGATGAACATTCTTGAGTTGCGGTGGTAAGAGTAAGTTTAAAAAAATCAAATTTACAATAAGGGCATCAATTTTTGTTTTAGTTTATTTTGTGTTTCTTTGCAGTGATAGGAAATCCATAGTCGAGGTCTGCCTCGACTTCGTGGTCAGGAAGTTAGCGTGTCTGTGGAAAATAATCACAAGGAAAAGGCCGAACTCCGACCCATCTTGGGAAATGTTGAGGTTGAAGTGGTCTTGAAGTTGGAACTGGATTTTAGGTGGATTAGTTTATAATTTTATAATTTATGAACTATATTTACATTATTTTTTTCTTTAGACGAGGGATAAGGGGTTGATATTTTTTAAACATTTTAATACTAATATGTCTTAATTTTTGCGCAATTTTTGATTTGTTATGTTAAACTTTTAGATAGAAATAATAATTACTTTTTTTTTTGTAAAATTTCTTTAAATGAATTTTTCTTCTCAAAACAATGTCAAATTTATTTTTTTATTGATAAAAAAATAAAGTGTTTTAAATTACATTTATTAAATAATATGTTAAATGGAAAAACAAAATAACATATTTTAGATGCACATGTTTCTTATATGGGCCTGCATACATGAAACTTAGAGGTTGCGCTAACTATGAGGTAGGAGGATGTGGTTGTAAGAACAGATGACTATATGGACATATTTCTTTTGTGGTCCCCACTAAAAGTCGGAGGTCGGTCGACTGTGAGATCAGGGGTCACTATTGTCATTCGAATGGTTTCTCTAGAAATTCTCATAAATGAGGGATAAGTGGTTGATATCATTTAAACATTTTAATAATAACTTGTTTTAATTTGTGCGTAGTTTTTGGTTTGTTATGTTAAAATTTTAGATAGAAATAATAATGATTTTTTCTATATAATTGCTTTGAATGTATTTGTATTATAAAATTAAAAATAATGTTGAATTTATTTTTTTATCGATAAAAACATAAGGTGTTTTAAATTACATTTATTAAATAATATGCTAAATGGAAAAAAAAATAATATATTATAGACGCATGTTTATTATGTGGGCCTTTGTACGGGAAAGTCGGAGGTCGGGCTGACTATGAGGTTAGACGTTGTGGTTGTAAATGCGGATGACTATATGGACATATTTCTTTTGTGATGCCTACTGAAAGCAAGTCAGAGGTCGGTCTGACTGTGAGGCCAGGGGTTAGAATTGTTGTGTGAATGGTTTTTTTATACACTCTTGACTATTGACACTACCCAACCAATTCATCTCCATTTTGACACTAAGTGAGCCGGTGCATGGTCAAAAAAATTCAACACAGGTTGCAATAGCTGTTTGATTTAAATATTATTTTAATCAAAATTATTGACATATACATAAATGTTCATATTAGTTGAGATTAAAATAATCTATTGGTAATTTAGGTTTTTTGTTCAATATAAATTGAAAGTATAAATTTTTGGGTTTTGTTCTAAATATAAATAGGAAAAGGAATAGTTTTTATAATAATTTATATTGTTTATTGCTCATCGATTTTTATCATTAGTAAAAAATAAATTAAAATATAGTCACATTGACATTATCTTTTTTCTTCAAAGAAGGGATAAGGGTTTCACGTCTTTTAAACATTTTATCTTGCAAGAATAATTTTTCATTTAAATTTTTTCATTCCTGCATAGTGAATAATAGTGATATTTTCTATAGAATTGTTTTAAATAAATTTGTCTTATAAAAATAATATTGAATTTATTTCTTTATTGATAAAAAATAAAGTGTTTTAAATTACATTTATTAAATAATATGTTAAATGGGAAAAAAAATATTATAGACACGTATGTTTCTTATGCGGGTCGTTGTACGGACAAGTCGGAGGTCAGGATGACTATGGGGTCAGAGTTTGCGGTTGTATGCACGGATGGCTATATGGACATATTTCTTTTGTGGTGGCTACTGAAAGCAAGTTGGATGTTGGCCTGACTGTGAGGTTGGGGGTCAAATTTTTTGTTTGAATGGTTTCTCAAGAGACTCTCGACTATTGAACCTACGCGACCAATATGGCTCAAACTTCAATAATTCAAGTGAGGTGGTGCGAGGTCAGAAAAATTCAATGCAGGTTGCAATATCTGTTTGATTTAAATATTATTTTAATCAAAATTATTGACTTGTACATTAATATTCATATTAGTTGAGTTTAAAGTATTCTATTGGTAATTTAGTTTTTTTTTGTTCAATATAGGTTGAAAATATAAATTGTTAGGTTTTGTTCTAAATATAAATAAGCAAGGAAATAGTTTTTATAATAATTTATATTGTTTATTGTAGATTGATTTTTATCATTAGAAAAAAAATAGCCATATTGGCATTATTTTTTTCTTCAAAGAAGGGATGGCAATTCACGTCTTTTAAACATTTTATCTTATAATAATAATTTATTCAATTTATATTTTTATTGATAAAACTAAAAATATTTTAAATTTATTGTCTTAAATAGTATGCTATATGAAAAAACAAAATAATAATTATAAAAATGCCAACTATACATATATGTTTGTTTTGTGGACCATGATAGAAGCAAGTCAGAGGTCGGGTTGGCTACTAGGTCGAAGGTTGACATTGTCTTTTGAATAGTGTTATGGCACTCCACGACCTATTCAACTATGCAAACAGGTCCAACTGTATCCACATATTTGTTTTGTGGTCCTTATTGAAAGCAAGTCAAAGTCGGGCATGGCTATCAGGTCGGAAGTTGACCTTGTCATTTGAGTGTTGTCTCTGGACACTCACGACTATTGAAATTACCCAACCAAATCGGCTCCAACTACAGTAGTACATGCAAGCTCGCACGTGCGATGGAAAAATGAACAAAAGTTTCCATATGCATTATATTTAAATATTATTTTAGTCAAAATTATTCACACATATATTAATGTTGATATTATGTGATGGAGCCCAACCCTTAAATATACGATCTGCGTTCAAAACTATGATTTGATTGTTTGAATAAAAATTAGTATAAGTTATGAATTCAATGTTTCAATGGTCGATGGTATCATATAATACATTACGGATTTGATAAGTTAAGAATTAATATTTCAATGGTTGATTGTATCGTATGATACGTTACAGATTGGTTTTAATTCGTAATCACTGTCTATTTATTACCACTCGTCCTTGTGAGTTGGCATGAGTTAGACACCTGTCCGTCTTCTCGGGGTTTGTTCTCCTGCGCTATCTCAAACCCTAACTCTGTTAGCTGGCGTTCATTTCACATGTTCGAAGTCTGTGAGGGTTTTCTCTGTGTTTATCTCCGCTGATATGGTGGCTTTGTTTGGCTCTCTTTGCACCGTTTATGTGGCAAGGTTTTTGCCCACTCTTTGGTGGCGTTCAACAATACTTTGGAAATGTGGTGATTTCTGGTTTTTATTTCTTATTTGTTGCCTCTGTATACGTTTCAGTCTGGTATTTGTTTAGAATTCTGCCCTCCAGTTCACTTGTAGTTTTAACTGGTTTTTCTTGCACCTACAGGTCGAGGTCACCAAGGGTTTCGACGTTCGCTTCAGCTCAATAGCTCCTCAAAGGTAAGCCATCCGTCCCTGTTTCAATTCCTTTGTGTTTTTATGAATTACTAATGGTCTTCGCTCCTTGTGAGCAGACCCTTGTCGATTGGTGACCGAGATTTCTCTTTTGTTCGGTGTTTCTTCTTTCTGGTAAACTACGCTCAACAAACCCTCTTCCTTTCTCTTATTCTGACTTTAATACTCTGTTTAAGTCATATCTGAACATTAATTCTCGAAATTTTCGTTTCTCTTGCAGGTGGTTACAGTTTATCCGCTCGTAATCTTCGTCTTCACAGTTATTGACCCCCAAAAATGGGTAGGGTCATTTCCCTTGTGTGTCTCTGGTAGTTTATAATTTGTTTTGTGGTGAAACTCGGCCTTCGTGCCTCTTAACTCGCTGTATATTCTGTTACATTTGGTCTATTACCAAAGTCTTTTTTCTGGGAAAATAATCCAGGGTTTGTAAACAGTCTCACGATCAATTGTTATTCCAATTCTGTTGGTTTATTTGTAAATTCATCTTCTATATATGAGCACTGTTTGTTCAGGGTTTCAAAACTCGATTCATAATCTTTGTTTTGTAATATGTATGTTTATATTCCTTCGAGACTCGTCAACAGAGACAAAATTGATTTTTTAAACAGTGGAATTTTGTTAAACTCTGTTAATACGGAAAATGTTTGAAATACCTGGAACTGATTGTAACACCTGTTGGTTGCATGAATGTCTTTGAAGTTTTCTTGTCTGTGTGGACTCTCCTGTAAATATATGCTTCATTTTGTCAAAATTCTGTAGTCGCTCTAGTACCTGTGTATAAATTTACCTCTGTTCACCTTGGTTATAGTTACGCATTAGTTCAATTTACCATATATAATGATATAAACAATAGACAGGAAAATACAACAGTATTAGCTGCAGAAATAGTCTCAGATGGTTTCTTTGAAAAAAACTCCCGATTCATTTTATTTCTTTCTTTCTCTCTTGCTATGATCGAAAATCAAATCTTTACAAAATGTCTTTTTCTCTCTTTTGTTCTACAGTATGAAACAATTTTCGTTTTGAAACTGCCAACAATTGAAATATGGTTACATTCTTAATCCTGTTCTTTTAATATAGAAAATGAGTTTTAAATATAAAATAAAAGAAAACTTTAAAGTGAACCTACAAAATGTAAATGACTATTAGGCCCTAATGATATAATTTCTAAAAAAAATAAAAAATAAAAAAAATAAAATAAAAACCCAGGTGCAATGACCTGTCAACCAATCAACTGTAACCTGTAAGACAAACACCTGTTTTTTCTGTTTACCCTGAGCAAGATGCCCCTGCATCAGGCTCCCGGGGTAACAAAAATTCATGGCTCCGTTCCATGATCTCCTCAACAGAATAGCCTGCCTATTGTATTTGTGATGCGTCAAGCCATGAACTGTCCTCAATGGGACGATTCTTCCACTTGACAAGGTACTGAAAGTACTCCTTCCTGCAAGTGCGCTTGGCTACCTGAGTGTCGAGAATGCTCTTGATCTCAAGGGGCTGATCCATAGGCATTTTCCTCATCCAAGAACCATTTTCAAACTGGGTTTCCTGTTCTGGCCGTGTCGCTCTGTCATCTTCAGGACTGGCAGTATATGGATACAGATCTGCCACATTGAAAATGGGCGATATGCCTATCCCTGGTGGCAGCTATAATTCATAAGCATTGGCATAGAATTTATGAATAATTTCACAGGGGCCAATCTTCTTATACTTCAGCTTGTTATATTCGCCCTTAGGAAAACATTCTTTGCGTAAATGCGCAAGAACTTCGTCCCCTACATTAAACTTAATTTCCTGCCTCTTTAAATCTGCTTGCTGCTTGTATTTTTTACTGCTATCCTGTAATTTCGACATTACCTGCTCATGTAAGTCGCTCATTTCCTAGGCAAAATCTTCCTCGTCAGCACTCCTCCTTTCCAACTTTCCCAAATCCCGTAGTTCATGCACTCCGCAAGGATGCATGCCATACAGAACCTGAAAAGGACTGTATCCCATGTTGCGATTTCGTGAGTCATTATAAGAAAACTCCACCTAAGAAAGTGCACAATCCCACATCTGTGAATTTTCACCAATCAAACTCCGTAGCAGGTTTCCCAAGCTCCTGTTCACCACCTCCGTTTGTCCATCAATCTGTGGGTGATATGCGCAGCTGAAATTCAACTGAGTGTCCAACTTCTTCCACAGGGTACGCCAAAAATGTCCTGTGAATTTTCATCCCTGTCAGAAATAATGGACCTCGATAGGCCATGCAATCTGAAGATCTCCATGAAAAACAAGTGTGCTACATGAGTGGCATCACTGGTTTTTCGATAGGGAATGAAATGTGCCATTTTGGAGAACTTATCTACTGCCACCATCACCGAGTCGAAACCTCACTGTGTCCTTGGCAGACCCAAGACAAAGTCCAAGCTGACTGAGTCCCATGGTCTACTTGGAATAGGCAGTGGCGTGTAAAGTCCTGTATTTTGGTTGTGTCCCTTCTCCAATTGGCACACTTTACACCTAGTCACATATCGCTGCACGTCCCGTCGCATATTTGGCTAGTAATAAAAATGTCTGAGTTGTACCAAAGTTTTGTCTATGTCGAAATGTCCGGCTAGACCTCCACTGTGCTTCTCCTGAATAATGTTCTCTCTCATCGAACAATCGGGAATGCATAATTGTCCTCCTCTAAATAACAATCCTTCCTGCAAATTATAGTCCAACCATGGACTATTGTTTCTCAAGAAAGGATTCTGATAGGCTTCATAAGCCTCTTTAAAATCCACATCTGTTTGATACAAGTCTTTCAAATGTTCGAAACACAGCACTTGTATCATACTTTCCTATAAGAGAAAAGCTCTTCTACTCAACGATTCTGCCACCTTGTTAGCCTGTCCACTAATGTGTTTCAACACAAACGTGAAACTCTGCAAATACTCCACCCATTCTGCATGGTTATGGTTTAGTTTGTGCTGCTGCATAATATACTATAATGCCGAATTATCAGAAAATAAAAACAAATTCATTACCTAATAAATTGTGTCTCCAATGCTTCAGTGCTTGGACGACAGCATAAAATTCTTTATCATAGGATGAGTACTTTTGCCTGCTTTCATTCAACTTTTCACTGAAATAAGTGATCACTTTGTCTTCCTGGCTAAGTACTACCCCAATGGCTGTACCACTAGCATCACAATGAACTTGGAATAGTTTGTTAATATTAGGCAACCTCAAAATTGGCCTTTCAGTGATCTTCTTTTTCAAAATCTGAAAACTTCTCTCTGCTGCTTCTATCCAACAGAAAGGCTGATTTTCCTTTTTGATGGTGTCCAACATAGGTGTGCAGATTCCACTAAAATTTCTGATAAATTTTTGATAAAAACTTGCCAACCCATGAAAAATTCGAACCTCAAATAGGCTCTTTGGGGATAGCCAGCTAACAATAGCTGCAACTTTTTCCGGGTCCATCTTCAGTTCATTCTCTATAATCATAAAATCCAAGTAAAGCAATTCCTTCTGAAAAAAAGTACATTTTTTTATATTTATCAGCAGCTTGTTCTGCTGTAATTTCTCCAACACACTTCGAACATGTCGAAAGTGTTCTTCCTTAGTCTTGCTGAAAATTAATATATCGTCAAGATAGACAATCACAAACTTCCCAATGAACTCTTTCAGCACTTCGTTCATCATGCACATAAAAGTACTAGGGGCATTACTCAAACCAAATGGCATTACCAGCCACTCATACAGTCCTTCATTTGTCTTGAAAGCTGTTTTCCATTCATCCCCTTCTCAAATTCGAATCTGGTGGTAACCTCTCTTCAGATCAATTTTTGAAAAATATCTTGCCCCGCTTAGACAGTCCATCATATCATCCATTCGTGGTAATAGAAACCTGTACCGTATGGTAATTTTGTTACTTTATCTCGAATCTATACACATTCGCCATTCTCCGCCTTTCTTAGGAGCTAAAATTGTTGGAACTGCACAGGGACTCAAACTTTCCCTTATCAACCCTTTATCCAACAACTCATGTACTTGCTTCCTAATTTCTTCATTGTCCTTAGGACTCATTCGGTATGTTGCCTTGTTTGGTAGACTAGCTCTAGGTATAAAATCTATATGATGACTGATACTTCTCTTAGGAGGCAATTCATCTGGTAAATCATCCACTATAATGTCATTGAAATCTTGCAATATGTCTTGGATTTCTTCAGGCAGATCTGTAATTTTAGTATGTAATAACACTGTTCTTGGCCTCCTTACAACAACATATTTGATTTCATTGTCCTCAATCTGTTTTAAAAATTCCTTTCCTCCCACCAGTAATGCTTTGACTCTACTGGTTTCTACTGTCTCTTCTTCTTTGATGGGTACAAGCGTATGATTAATCCCATCCTTCACAAACTTGTAACAGTTTGTCTTCCCATCGTGCACCACTTTTATGTCATACTGCCATGGTCTCCCTAACAGTATGTGACACACGTTCATAGGAATAATATCACAAATAACTTTATCCTTATATCTGCCAATATGGAACTCAACTTCACATTGCTCATCAACTAACAGTTGATGCCCCTTCTGTAACCACGACACCTTGTAAGGAGTGGGGTGTTTCAGCCTCTTCAACCCAAATTTCTCCACCATATTTGTGGATACTAGATTATCTATGCTTCCACTGTCAATAATCAGTTTGCAACATTTTCCATGTGATTTGCAAACTGTCTGAAATAATGCTTTTCTTTGAGTCGGTTCAACTTCTTCTTTTGCTGGTTTCAACAATACTTTATTCAACACTAAGTCCTCCCCTGTTTCTGGTACATTCTCTACCTCTTGGAGTGGTGCCTCTGCTTCCTCCATCTGAGAAACATATGTTTCTCTTCCTCATGTTTTTTCACCCTCAGGACATTCAAAAGACTTCTGCCCCCACTTATGGCACTTGTAACACTGGGTAACAGGTCCTCTACCTTTGCCATTACCTCTTCCACGCTGGTATGGCCTTCTTTCTCTAGTGTTATTGTCTTTTTCTACTGCTCCTGGAGTCTTTGAACTGCTGCCTTCATCAGTAGGATTGGCAGCTCTACCTTTGCCATAGGCCCGTCCTTTCCCTCTGCCAGATCCTCCTCCTCTTATGGCATTTTTTTTCCTGTTTATTTTCTCCTCTGCTTTTAAGGCACTCTGATATGCCTCATCTATGGTTCTAGGTGAAAGAATACTTATTTCATCTAATATTTCCCACCTTAATCCATTTACAAACCTCACTATATTTTCAGGGGTGTCTTCTATATAACCAGCTCTCAAATTTACCCAATAGAATTCTTCAGTATATTCTTTTACAGTCAACCCCTTTTGTTTTAAATTTTGTACCTGCCTGTACATAGCAATCTGGTAATCTTTGGGCAAGAATTTACCCTTCAATTTAGCCTCCATCCATGTCCATTTTTTTATAGGTTGCTTATTCAACCTTTTCCTCTCTGCCTGGACACTATCCCACCATAAGGACACATGTCCTTTCAACGTGGTGGTAGAGAATTTAACCCTTTTATCTTCACTAATCTCCTCATAATCAAAATATTTATTTAGCTGACTGAGCCAATCCAACAATACCTCTGCTGAAAAATTTCCATCATAAGTCAAAATCTCATGCTTTGGCTTACTATTCGATAGTAAAAATTACCTCAACATTCTGAGTTCGGGTCCTTCTCCATCTGATCCATCTGTTGTCTCTGCAGCTTCTTCATCACTATCCTCTCCTCCCTCAGGATCTCTTCTTCTTCCTGCCTCTACTGCTGCCAAATGGGCATTAAATATTCGAATCTCCTCTCGCAATCCTTCATCTGCTACTCTTCGAATAGCTCTCCCATGACATCGTCGACCAACTTCCATTTCTTCTAACACACAGCCTGCTCTGATACCAAAATTTATGAGGCCCAGCCCTTAAATATACGACCTGCGTTCAAAACTATGATTTGATTGTTTGAATAAAGCTTAGTATAAGTTATGAATTCAATGTTTCAATGGTCGATGGTATCATATAATACATTATGGATTTGATAAGTTAAGAATTAATAATTCAATGGTCGATTGTATCGTATGATACGTTACAGATTGGTTTTAATTCGCAATCACTGTCTATTTATTACCACTCGTCCTTGTGAGTTGGCATGAGTTAGACACCTGCCCGTCTTCTCGGGTTTTTTTCTCCCGCACTATCTCAAACCCTAACTCTGTCAGCTGGCGTTCATTTCACTTGTTGGAAGCCTGTGAGGGTTTTCTCTGTGTTTATCTCCGCTGATATGGTGGCTTTGTTTGGCTCTCTTCGCACCGTTTCTGTGGCAAGGTTTTTGCCCACTCTTTGGTGGCATTCAACAATACTTCGACAATGTGGTGATTTTTAGTTTTTATTTCTTATTTGTTCCCTCTATATACATTTTAGTCCGGTATTTGTTTAGAATTCTGCCCTCCAGTTTACTTGTAGTTTTAATTGGTTTTTCTTGCACCTACAAGTCGCGGTCGCCAAGGGTTTCAGCGTTTGCTTCAGCTCAAGAGCTCCTCAAAGGTAATTCGTCTATCCCTGTTTCAATTTCTCTACGTTTTTATGAATTAATAATGGTCTTCTATCCTTGTGAGCAGACCCTTGTCGACTGGTGACCAAGATTTCTCTTTTGTTCAGTGTTTCTTATTTCTAGTAAACTACACTCAATAAACCCTCTTCCTTTCTCTTATTCTGACTTTAATGCTATTTTTAAGTCATATCTGAACATTAACTCTCGAAATTTTCATTTCTCTTGCATGTGGTTATAGTTTTTCCGCTCACAATCTTCGTCTTCACAGTTATTGACCCCCAAAAATGGGTAGGGTCGTTTCCCTTGTATGTCTCTGGTAGTTTGTAATTTGTTTTGTGGTTAAACTGGGCCTTTGTGCCTCTTAACTTGCTGTAGATTCTGTTACATTTGGTCTGTTACCAAAGTCTTTTTTATGGGCAAATAATCCAGGGTTTGTAAATAGTCTCGCGATCAATTGTTATTCCAATTCTGTTGGTTTATTTGTAAATTCGTCTTCTATATATGAGCGTTGTTTGTTCAGGGTTTCAAAACCCGATTCATAAACTTTGTTTTGTAATATGTATGTTTATAGTCCTTCGGGACTCGTCAACAGAGACAAAATTGATTTTTTAAACAGTGGAATTTTGTTAAACTCTGTTAATATGGAAAATGTTTGAAATATCTGGAATTGCTTGTAATGCCTGCTGGTTGCGTGAATGTATTTGAAGTTTTCTTGTCTGTGTGGACTCTCCTGTAAATATATGCTTTAGTTTGTCAAAATGTTGTAGTCGCTCCAGTACTTGTGTATAAATTTACCTCTGCTCACCTTGGTTACAGTTACGCATTAGTTGAATTTACCATATACAATAATATAAACAATAGACAGGAAAATACAACAGTATTGGTTGCAAAAATAGTCTCAGATGGTTTCTTTGAAAAAAACTCCTGATTCGTTTTATTGCTTTCTTTCTCTCTTGCTATGATTGAAAATCAAATCTTTACAGAATGTATTTTTCTCTCTTTTGTTCTACTGTATGAAACAATTTTCATTTTGAAACTGCTAACAGTTGAAATATGGTTACATTCTTAATCCTGTTCTTTTAATATAGAAAATGAGTTTTAAATATAAAATAAAAGAAAACTTTAAAGTGAACCTACAGAATGTAAATGACTATTAGGCCCTAATGATAGAATTTCTAAAAAAAAAAAAAAAAAAAACCAGGTGCAATGACCTGTCAACTAATCAACTGTAACCTGTAAGACAAACAGCTATTTTTCTATTTACCTTGAGCGGGATGCCCCTGCATCATTATGTGAGAATAATGTTCTCTGTTGTTTTATGAGGAAATGAGTAGCAATGTTTAAATTATCTTACTTCATGGTGTTTGTCATTTGTGTTGAGATTTCAGACTCTTGATGCCTTTTATTACTTGGAAATTGCATTTTATTCTTTGAAATTGTATTTTATTCTATCGCCCGTGTTTTATTTTATGTTTTGATACATATTTGGCTCGTAATATGTTTTTTTATTCAATATGGACTGAAAATATAATTTTTGGATTTTTGATTTCTATAAATCAAGTTCACTATTCTTATTCTTATTATTTTTTATAAATGATTTAAATGAGTTTTATGATAATGTATATCATTAGTTGATAGACTATATATATATATATATATATATATATATATATATATATATATAAATTAGTTGTTATTATACATTCACTACTTGACATTTAGTGGAAAAAAAATTTAGTTGATTTAAATTTAATGTTTTTTATAAATATAAATAGGTAATGAAATAGTTTTTATGGTTTTTTTTTTTTTTTTTGGGTCTTCTTTAGATCAGTTTTGTTTTAAATTTCAAAATTATATTTAAAGGATTTTAAAATATTATTATTATTATTATTATTTTTAAAGTTTCAATGGGTGTTTTATTTTGACTAAACTTTATAAAAGCAAAAATGATTATGAATTTAACTTTTATTTGAATTTTGATTTGATTTTATTCACATATTTTTTATATTAAGTATTTCGAATATTAAATTAATAATTAAATCTAAAATTATATATATATATATATATATATATATATATATATATATATATATATATATATATATATATATATATATATATATATATATCACATTTTCAAGAAATAATAAAAAGCATATATTAGAATTTCAATAATGCTATGTTTTTTTAGTTATTTACATAATTCTGAAATGTTTTATTATCAAAATTTGTTGTTTTTATATATAATTAAATAAAGTATTAAATTAATTTATAAATTTGTTTTATATTTGGTTATTTTAAATTTCATGAATGTTAAAATTACTTATTTAACTAATATTCTTGGACATCATTGTGATGTTGTTTCATATATTTTGAATTAAGAGAAGAAAAGTAAATAAATAAATATAAATAAACATGAAAATTATAATAATTTCATATATATATATATATATATATATATATATCTAATTTTTTTATTTGATCACATATAGTTATAAACATTTTATTATTTTTATTAGTTGTTTTTGTAAATCATGATGCATTGTATGATATTTAATGAAAAAAAGTTATTGAGAAAGAAAATTATAATTGATTTCAGCAATAAAAATATAAAGTCATGGATACAAAATGCTAAAGTAAACTATTTTATCTAAATGTTTTATGTAAATAAATTATACTACCTTCATAATATTCATAATGGGCCTTTAAAATATCTATTTTTAGAATTTGATAAAATGGTTACTATATTAGCTAGAGGTATTTGGTTTTCCATGCACTTTTTATTTTATAGGTATGGGATGGTAATAATTAAGATGTTGTAGACACATGTGGATGTTTTAATTTGCTTTGAGTTTTGAAGTGCTAAATACTTTTATGTAAGGAAGACAATATCCAAAACTTAACATTTTTTTTTAGAATTTTTAAATGAAATTTATTCTTGTCCATTTATTTGTAGTTAAATTACATGTTCCTTATGCTTAGGTCTCAAGCATTTTTTTTTAAATACCTGATTGGAATAATATTAATGTTTTTATGTAGTAGTTATGTGTTTTTTTTTTTGCTTCAGAACAAGTGAAAAGCAGTTAAAGACAAATGAGAACTAGAAGGAATTAAATAATCTTACAACACTTGTTATTTGCAATTGTGGTATTTGAGAGCATTTAATGTCTGAACACTTAAAGACAATTATATGGTTTTTTTAATAGTTCTAGATACCTAGATTTGACTTATTTTGTTAGTTGATGTTTGGTATGATTCAAAGTTCAGTGTCTAATTTGTTTACATTTGAACATTTTGAACTAACAAATTTAGTTTTTAGAAAACTTTTTCCTCATATTATTTATTGTAATTGATACTATTTTTTTTAAAGAGTAATGTTATTTAGGTTGTTAAATCAATATTTGACTTGATGATTTATTGGATTCAGGTAATGTTTGCTAGTTTGGGAGGAATCTGTTAAAATATAGTGTTGTTAAGTTGTGAGTGATTTTGAGTCATGGATTGAGTAGTTATGCAATTGTCAAAGTCATTGTAGCAACTTATAAAGGAGGAGGAGATTGATGATTAGAAATTGGATTCTGCAAATAGAACAAACAAGATGAAAAACAATGAGTGGTTTGGATGCAATTTCTGTTGAAGGTGGATTAGTTGTAGTTTTAAATGGTGCAAATGTTTGTGTTGTTGTATGCAATATCTTTGTTCACATACAGAGAACAATGAATAATTGTTAACGAGAAACATTCATTAAGTTTTTTTGAGTGATTTAAATGATAAATTTTTTGATTTAGTATATCTCATGTCAAAATGAATTGTGGTAGATTATAATGCTAAAATTAGAAAGTATTAGATTTAGATGTAAATCTCAAATCTATTTCTGTTGTATATGTGTACTTGAAATCTTTATTCCAAGATGTATGACTATGTAAGCTTAAATTATTGCATTTCTAGACAATTTTGGTGCAATATATTTTTCTCAAATTGAAAAATTTAGTAAAGTGCATATGTAATTTCATGTATTTATAGAACTATGATTAATATTGAGCAATGATTTTTATTTGCAATTTCTGTGATCATGTGTGGCTATAATGTTATTTGTTATATATGACATAGTAAATAATGCATTGAATAGCTATTAAATAATATGATACAAACGTGCATTGGCCACTCTGATTTGCAATTTACTGTACTTATAGTCCTATGATTACAATTGGACAATGTTTTTTTATTTGTTCTTGTTTTAGCCATATGTCACTAGAATATTGTTTGTTACTTATAACACAATAGATAATGCTTTCAATGACTAGAAAATAATGTAATACAAAATCACATTACCCATTTTTGGTCATTGTTATTTGCACAAAATAGGTTATATATATATATATATAGTTCTAAAAGCATTGAATGCAATGTTAGTTTGTCTTTGTACACAAGTTTCGTGTACCTTGCATAAATTCATTGCTACAATGCTATAAATACTATTGTAGCTTGCATAAATTGTTGGTGGTTTTCATGTAGTTTCATTGTAAGTATACCACTCTCTTAATTCTCAAAGGATGATCACGAATACATTTGAACTATGTATAATCAACAATGAAAACAAAGTATATAGAACTAATATGATTTGTTTTATTGTATCATGAACCATAGAGAGACAATTTAGATATAAGTATTCTAAAATCATGTATGTAGCAAAGAAACTAGAGCTTTTATGAGAAGATAAATTACATAGGTGTTTATGAAAAAAAAACAATGTATGGTGTGTTTTATTGATGAAAACACTTGCAATTTTTCCTTCAGTGCTTCTTGGTACATAGAAACATCAACTATTAGTTTTTATAGCTTTTATTTTTCCCATTAACTCCACGTATTGATTTTTGTCCACCAATTACCTCTCGGTTTTGTTCCCACATATGGACACACTAACTATGAGACTTTGTTCACTTGCTATTATGTGCATATGTGAAAACAATGTGGTGTTCATGTGTTAAGTATAGGTATGTAAAATTAATTGGAACTCTATCCACTTGGAGAAAACTTTAAAAAATAAATATTAGATTATCCTAGGAACCCAAATACTTTACATTTTATTTGATATCATAATGTCTTTATAATGCAACAATAGTTTAGTAACGTAGACATGGTGCATTTGATAGCTTTATAGTAATAAACATTTGAATATGTTTATTTTATTTCAATAAGCTATTGAATATGCTTATTGGTATAAGTAACTTTATTCTTGTAATTTTAAATTAAAGTTGTTTAGTATAGGAAGCTATATTGTATTTTTTTTTTTTGAAGTAATATTTGGATTCAATTTGATTTATAGATTCTGAAAATAATTTACAATAAGTGCCATTTATTTATTTATTTATTTATTTATGGAATTTTGCAAATTAAATATTGTGTTTTGAAATTTGTTAAAATGATAATAACATTTATGTTACTATTATTTTAAATTTATATAAATTCCTTTAGTTTTAAATTATGTTTCAATTGCAAAGAATGCAATCTTCAAGGTTTCTTATTTCCATTTTGTCTATTCCTTTGTTGCAGTGCTAAATACTCATTTTCAGAGTATTGCGAAACAAAAAACATGCAAAAAAGATAGTGACAATGATGATATATATTAGATAATATATGAGGTATGGAAATTTTCTAATATAGTATGTGGTGATCGAACATTCAATGGAGTTCATGCTCTTAATTCTATAAATCATTGTGAGATTTGGACAAGTTGTCACATTGTCTCAATATACTTTATGGAAATGGAAATTTTTTTCACGTTGAAAGATTAAAAATTGCAAGAAATTGATCACAATTTATTTAGATTCAATTTACATAGATTGGATATTTTCTTCTATTATCCTAGTGATTGTGTATTTGACTCATTTTCTGTTCTTCTTCACTTTTGCTATAGTTTAGCTGAAATATGACATGGTATTGTAAACCACTTTCTGTATTGCTTATCTCATGGACATGATGCTGCTTTGCATTCATTTCATACATAATTGACTCCTGAATACCTTCAAGATCTTCATCATGTTAATGATCACAAAGTCTACTTGAATGGATTTTCTACACCTTATTCTATTTGTGCTTCATATACAATTAGCTTATGGGGGGATGCATTTTGTATCAAATGGTTTCCAAGTGGTTGTTAGTTCCAGTCAATGTTTTCCTATTTACAAATGGCCAAGCATATCTACGGTTCAATTCAGACATTCATGGTTATCAATATAATATTTTTCTACATAGCCAAAATCCTTCATGTGGACATTTTGAACCACTTTTGTTACATAGGACAGTAGAAAATATAGCTTCAATAGATAGAACAATTGGCCCATGGATTTGTACATATCAATTCTCACTTGAACAATTTGACGTACTGTCAATTGAGTAAAAGTTATTAGAATAAGGCTTCTTTATCTATAAAAAAAAATTCAATGACTATCAAGAATATTTTTTTGAGTCTATTTTCACACTTGCACAATGGTTTGATATGTCTAATATGAGAAAAAAAAATTGCACAAATTTTTTACATTTGTTTAATTTGCAATGAAGATATAGCTATGAATTGTTTCCAAAAACATCTGAATGCTGGAAACATTGAACAAGAGCAATGTCTCAATGATTGGAAATCTTACATTATAAACTTATCAATGCCATATTCAAATTGACATATAGAAGGAAAATGTTTTTCAATACAATGGATATGTGAACTCCTTGGTGTTAGCATATATATTTGGAATATAGAAACAAAAGATATTTTTGAGATTCTATTAAAAAAAAAGTTTCTCCAAAGTGTTGTACCTTATGCATATACCAATTTCTACATCACATGCACATTTCCATGCAATGCTGGAAGTTCAGAGTGTTGAAAAGATGAATGGAAATGGAAATACACCACAAATTCTCCAAATAATATTGTACAGAGAAGATTGCAAACTATTTTCAAGTGTACCTTGTAGGTATCTTGTTATCAAAGAATATATGTATACTAGATGTTCTAGTAAGTTAAAACATTTGTCAGATGATAATACAATATCAAAAAGAAAGAAAATTTGATGAGGTTTCAAAGGATTTCACATCATCAAGTGAGAACAATATTCCTTTTTCAGTGAAGATATAAAATAAAAAATAAGTTTGTATTTCTTTCTCCAATGCATATAGTAAGCAGTACACTAATTTACATCAATTGGAATCTGTAATACGAGCACAAGGTGCTATAATACAAAAATCACAAAATAGATATGTAAAGTCAAATAAATCAATTGAGGCATATTTCAAATCAATCCAAGACACTCCCATATATGCATGTTGCATTTGCAAAAGCTTGTCCTTTGGGAAGGACATGCAATCTATTGGCGAAGACATATTATCCACTATTTGTTATCTGATACATGCTTCAAACTTCAAAGTCATTAAACTCAATGAAAAAATATGATTTTTTTTTAATAGTGCAATACTCGATGAGAAAGTGCCTAAATTTGCATCCCCTATTATGAAACCAGCTCCAAAAATAGAATAAAAGAGAGATCAATGCCTTAGAAATAATCCACTTCGAGGGGGCAACCTCCTCTACATTAAATAAATGAACAATTCTTGGATGATACAAATGACAAAACCTCATTCTATATATAGGAGTCCATGGGGTCACAATATAATCCTACCCGACCTAACAATAACAATGTAAGGGCACAATAATAACAATATTGGGGTTACAGGGTACAACAATAATAATAAGGGGGTTACACTAACAACAATAAGGGACTATACTAGTAATATAGGGGCCTAACTTGCCCCTCTCCTTCAAAAAAGTGTTGTCCTCAATGCTTGAGTAGCTCCAGATGATTCTGTATCAAATTCTCATCCTCCCATGTAGAATATTCAGTGGGTAAGTTCTTCCACTTGATGAGATACTCTGAAATTGGTCGGTTTCGTAGCTATCAAGTTTTGGTTTTTGTGGCTTCTTTAGGTTCAAATATGATTTTTCCTTCCTCATCAAGTTTTGGTAATATTGTTTGAACTAGAAGTTTTTCACCTGTAACCTTATTCAAGCATGAAACATGGAAAACTGGATGCACTCGCGAAGAAGAAGGAAGCTCCAATTTGTATGCCATAGTACCAATATTTTGCAACACCTTATAAGGACCATAGTACTTTGGCGATAATTTATTATCTTTATTAGCTTGCTTGAGGGAAATTTGTTTGTATGTTTGTAGCTGTAAAAATACCCAGTCTCCTACATCAAAAAATCTCACGTTGCGATGTTGATCTGCTTGCTGTTTCATTCGATTTTGTGCCAAATTTAGGTTATCCTTTAAGAGTTGGAGAAATTCTTGTTGATGCTCGATGTGATATTTCACTGCTTGAACCTTAGAATTTTATCTTAAAGATGATGTGATGGACAATGGATGATATCCATAAAGTTCCATAAATGGGGTCATTTTTGCTGCAGTATGGAAGGAAGTGTTATACCACCATTCAGCGAGAGGTAACCACTTGACCCATTGTGTTTGCTTATCAGATAAAAAACAACGAAGATATCCTTCCAAATATTTATTCACTATCTCAGTTTGACCATCAGATTGAGGATGATATGATGAGCTATGAGCTAGTTGAGTAACCAAACAAGAAAATAATTCCGTCCAAAATTTTCCAGTAAAAATGGGATCTTTTCCACTTACAATAATCTTTGGGTTTCCATGTAGCTTTTGAATTGTTTCCATAAATGTAGTAGCAACTGTACTTGCTTTAAATGGATGAGATAATGCACAAAAGTGTGCATACTTGGTAAGTATATCAACTACCACCATGATGACACTCTTTCCTTCGGACTTAGGTAAACCTATGATAAAATACATTAAAATATCCTCCCAATGTTGACTTGGAATGGATAAAGTTTGTAGAAGACTCGGGGTCTTATTTGTCTCAATTTTATTTTGCTGGCAAACCAAAAATTCCAACGCAAAATTTTGAATATAAGATTTATGGCCAATCCCAAAAAATTCTTTCTTCACCCTGTGGTAAGTTTTTAAAAATACTGAGTGTCCCCCTAAAGGAGAAGTGTGAAATTCCAAAAGAATCTTTTGTTTTAGTTGGGAATTCTTACAAATATATAACATATATTTGTACCATAAGGAATCATTTTTCCAACTAAATGTATCAGATGCACCGGGATATTGCTACAAATTTGGAATGAGTGTCCACACTTCTTCTTCCTTCTTCCATTCATCCCTCGCTTCAGTTATCCAATCCAGTTGGATAATAGAAATGGCACAAAGCATGCTTCCACCTCTTCATCCTTTCTTGAGAGTGCATCTACAACAACATTTAGCTTCCCTTTTTTGTAGATGATTTCAAAGTCATAACCCAACATCTTTGTGACCCATTTTTGCTGCTCTTCTGAAGATAGTCTTTGTTCCAAAAACTTTTTAAGACTATCATGATCAGTTTTTACCTTGAAGTGTATTCCCATTAGGTAAGGTCGCCATTTCTTTAGTGCATGTAGTATTTCCAACATTTCCTTCTCATAGATAGATTTTTGTAAATACTTTCCTTTGATTGGATGACTTTCAAAAGTAACAGGTCTTCATTCTTGCATTAAAACAACACCAATTCCATTTCCTGAGGCATCACATTCCACAATAAAGGTTTTTGTCAAGTCTGGCGTAGCTAAGACCTGTGATATGCACATTGTATCTTTAAGATGTTCAAAGGCCTTAGTTGCATCAGGAGTCCATGAAAATGCCTATTTCTTAAATAATGTTGTTATAGGTGCTGCTATTCTCCCATAATTCTTAACAAACTTGCGATAATACCCTGTTAACCCAAGAAATCCTCACTATTTCCTTATGGTTGTGTTGTGACCAGCAACAACCCCCCTTTTTTATTTATTATTAGTAATAATACTAAATAAATGGGGACCCTTAGTTAAAATCCAAAAAAAAAATCAATTAGGATTTGTTTGCCTTTACAAATAAAACTTTCTATCATAAACTTATAAAATCCCTTAGAAAGAATATTTAGAAACACTTAAGTTTATGATAGATTGTAATAAAATTGCTCCTGAAATAAGATAGCGCATCCATAACAAAATAGTATATATATAAAACGCATTGATCGAAGATTTCATAGCGCAGAAAACAGAAATGATTAATAAAAATCTTTTGCGCTCTTATCAATTTTGCGCTTTTGCGATTTTGCGCTTTTGCGATATGCGCTTTTGTGATTTTTGCGATTCTGTGCTTTTTCGATTTTTGCGATATGCGCTTCGCGCTATTGTGCAATTCCCATTTTTGCGCTATTTTTATGACTGTGATGATTTCATTTTGTGATATTGCGATATTGCGATATTGCGCAGCAAATCGCAGATTGCAATGTCGCAGATTCATGTAGGCGCACTATCCCAAGGCAATCTTCCCACATGTCAAATCCGTTATGCGCTTTAATGATTATATTAAATGATTGGATTGATTATTAATGTGAAAAGAGATTGTGTTTAGATTGAAAGTCGTTTCATAATTTAAATATTATATTTCATCCGCTTTCACATTCAAAACAATCTCATCACCTTTCTTATGTCATTACTCTCATTTATTCGTAAAACGCAGGCACGAAGGAGCAGACCACTATACAAAGCTTCCGCTAAACATTATGGGTAAGAAGGAGAAGAGCTCAAGTTCTGAGAACAAAGAAATGGCTTCGCTATATGCAGACACCGCCTGTAACAAGGACGCCGGTATATCTACTTGGGAGGGAATGTATAAACTGTTAGAAGATGAAAACCCTGTGGTGATAAAAGTTGCAGCTACAGCAGGTTCAAAGGATACGTCTGAAGCAACCCTTAGAGACTTGGCTTGCTCATTTCTACATAGAATAGCAGCAAGGCCAAGGATTCTCCCATATACAGACATGGTGAGATGGGTGCTAGATAGCACAGATATTTCAGACAGACAATTCAGAACTCCATCTGAAGAGCTAATCGGGTCATTCACCATAGAAGATCTGAGATTAATGTATAAGCTGCCAGAACTTCAGGCGACTTTCAACAAGAAATTTATGGAAGAGTTTGCCAAAGAACACTCAAATTTGGCAGAATGCACAAAGGAGTGGACCAAAAGAAGTGAACCATTGAAGAAGAACAAACAAGGTATGTACAACACGGGTTCACTTACCTCTCCTTATTGTTTTACTGTTGCCATGTTATGCAGGCTTTTTGGAAAGCCTGACATAAATATGATATTACCCGAATGGATTCCTTTGTTAAATGCGGCTGTTAATTCTACAATTGTAGATTGGGCCAAAATCCTATCTGATAATCTCACCACTGCTATATTTCATTACCGGTCTAAACGAAATGTTTCCCAGCGGGTTTACCCGCCTTTTTATTTATCTGCTTATGTCATGGACGCCATCTGCTATGTCTCTAAATTCCCTGTGATGGGATGGAAATGGACTATCCACGATCCTTTGCCCATTCATGTGTACCATAAAGAACTATGGGAGTCTGAGTTTATCCCACATTTTTATCAAATTTGTCATGGAATAATCCTGCCATTGTACAAAACATTGTATAATAAGGATGCCCCGAGGTTATCCTCAGAAACAGAGGTTGATATTCTCCCCGTCGCAAGATGGTTTGGGGAGGAATTGTTCACCTATATTAGGGTTTTTGGAAGTTATGCTTCTCCCCATGTTTTACCCTTATATGTTCCAGATAGACTAGTAGCCCGGGAAATTGCTTATTAGACCTGTGGCCAAGGAGGTATGACAAAAGATTTAAAAGACAAGAAAAAGGGCATTTGGCCACAATTTCCCATAAAATGTGGAACATTTTCACTGTTGGATATTGGTCATGCATTTCATGAGATAGGTAACGTTACATGCCTACAGCTGTTCAAATTCTCAAGAAGGTTATTTGACCAAAATGATATTGTTAAGAATTTTACCAATGCAATCAAAGTAAGGGAATTTGTCGCGGAGCAAGATCTTTTTGATGATATGTTCCAGGCAAGAAATTCATTTAAAGAGGTTTTGAATTCAGCTAGAGAGCAACTATCTCCAGGGGATTTTCAGGAATTCAAGTTGTATAGAGAAAGGAGACTAATTCCTATTCCTTTGGATAATCTACGCATAGAGTCTGCAAAGGAGCAAACTCCTAGTGTTAGTCTTAACAGCAGTTCAAGCACAGGTAAATCCAAATCAAAATCTGACAGAGATTCTGAACACTCCAATACATCCAAAGAAATGGAAGATAAAATGGAAGAATCCATCAAAAATTCTGCACAATCTAAAGAGCTTGCTCAACAGCAAATTTTGATTTCTCGACAAACAAATCCTCCTTCACCCAATGTACAGCAACAACCAGTCACCATGGAGTTAGATAAATAATGGGAAACCTTTAATCAATTGATTAATGTAGAAGGAAAGAATGTACAGACCCCTGTCCAAACAACCAAAGTTTTGAATGCAGGAACAAGCAGCACAGCCGTAGTAACAGAGCACATACCAATTACACCCTCCTCTGAAATTGTACTTAATGTAGAGGACATTCCTCCTCTAGATGTATTTTATAGCCCAAAATACAAAGCAATAGTAAAGAGACAAAGGAAAAAGAGAAAAATAGAAAGTGCAATTGCTACCGAACCAGAACAAGTAGATGTTTTGTGGAAAGATCCTGCCACAGAGCCTACTCATAATCTCACTAAATTATCTCAAATAATAGGAGCTTATGCTTCTGCAACAATTGATAAAGCAGTTGAGATACAATTTTTGTTGGATGAAAAAGAAGAACAGATAAAGGCTCTGCAACAGCAATTGCAACAGGTACAGGTCAATCAGGAAGCACAATTAAAACTTGAAGAGTTACAACAACAACTTCAAGAAATCCAAGAACAACATAAGGATGATCCTAAGCTTCCAGAATTCATTTCAGAAACCATCTCTTTGAACAATCAACTACTGCAACAAGAGGAAGTTTTCTGCCAAAAAATATTGCAATGGAATTCTTTGTGCCAAGAAAGCGATAAAATCACAAGTCATGTCGTAGATCTACGAAATTATTATGATTTGATTAATGAAAAGATCAATGATTATCTAGCATGGCAAAAGACAGAAGAAGGCAGAAAAGCTGGTGCACCCATCATTAATGAAAACCACAAAGAAATACTGTTCAGTAATTGGGATGCACAAATCAGAAGAGCAGAAAGGGCAGCAGAGGAGGCATCTACAGCGGCAAACACTCTCACTGATTGTGTAAATGACAATTTACACAAAGCTAACTTGATTTCTGAAACTGTTCCAGGTTATCTCCCACATGCAAATCAATTGCAAGCAGAATGGAGGCAAAAGGCAGAAGAAAGAGCAAAATCCATCCAAGGGCTGACAAGATTGAATTGGGACTCATACTGGATGTACTTGGTGAAGCCACACAGTCAGCACAGTGCACTCAATTGTATTATCAATGCTACAGAGAAGATTGCTCCTACGCTTGCCGACTCTGTCTTTTCAGGACAGCTGAATTCTGAAGTCGGTCAACCGCATCTTCTCGAAACTATGCTAGATGCCTGCAAGAGCAAAGATCAATTTCATAGATAGATAGATTTAGTTTTAATTTCACCGTATTTTAGCCTAGGAAAAGGACGGTCATTGAACCGAATCCTTATTTTTTGTAATAAACTATTTTTAGAGTTAGTTAAGTAGTATTTAAACCCCTCTCATGCATTTAGAGAGGGGTCCTGGATCTTAATATTTTTGGACTTGGAGATTGCATTTCTGTATTCCATTGTCTTATATATTTTTTGAAAAGGATCACATCTGGTGATTTTCATGCGGAATTATCTTTGAAGTGTTGCATTTCTGTACCTTGGAATTTGGTTTTTCATTATAATTACTGGATAGAGTATCAGAATGCATTTGAAATTATTCAAGATGAACAAGGTATTTCTATCTGTTCACTGTTGATCTCTTTTGTTTTATGATATTCGTTTTAAAATTGCTATCATTTATATGTATATTTGTTTTAACAACGCTTCCTTTTATATATCATTTCTGAGTATAATTGAAACGTTATTTTTTATAGTTACATGTAAATGGTATACAATGATGAATGCAATATGTTTATATAACTCTGTTTAATTTCTTAAACAGAGTTATCTTTATTTGTTTCTGCATATTTCAATTTAATTGATAATACATTTTCATGGTTATTGTTGAATTGGAACAATCTTAAGTTGTATTCACATATAGCTACCCAGGTTAGTATTAGAGTTTCTTTATCAGTATTTAGTTAAATTAGATAGTTTTATTTCAGTTAGTTTAGTCCCATTTCCACCCATCCAATCCAATCCATTTAGTTACAAGGAAACTGGTCCTTTAAATCCAGTCGGAGCCACCATACCAAACGGAAAAGGAACTGCCTTAAGGTCCCGACCGGGTGGTTTTCCCCAATGTTTGAAGCAGAGATTTTCTAGGCTTCAACATTTTTGGCGCTAGAAGGAGGGCCTGAGCTATGAATGGCAAGTAAATATTTATTCACAAGCCATTCTGAGAGCAAAACACCCTCATTAACTTCTTCAATTTCTTCTGAAATTCAGAATCCAAGAGAAGAAATTGCAGAAAATATTCAGACACCCACTACCAAAATCTTAAAAAATTCAGACAAACAACATCCTGAGTCTCCTGAAGTTCAAGATCTAATTCATAAATTGAAAGGATTCTCATTATCTTTAGAAGAGTCTGAAATATCTGAAGGTAGTGTAAGCTCAAAATTTATTCCTTCAAAACCTCTTACTAGGTTACAAAGTGAAAAACTTGGTATTCCTCCGAAAGAATTTCCTTTACCTAGTAAGGGCAAAACAAAAAGAATTCAATCGGAAAAAAAAAGTGATACAAGTTCATCATCTCATATTCAATCACCTGTTTCCAAAACCACAACTCAACACGGTACAGTTGTTTCATCATCATCTCTTCAGTCATCATCTCCACAAACATCTTATACTCAATCCTCATCAATCTTAACATCATCTATTCCAACCACTTCAATTCAAATACCACCAGTTTCTGGTATTCCTCCAATAATCATCCCAATAATGGCACAGAGACCATGGTCTACTCCAGGAGCAGTCAACATGGCTGCACCTTTACATGATTTACCAGACAATCCTGGAAAATGGCTTCCAAAGTTTAGCCCAGATCTTAACATTCAAGTTGAAGAACATATCAATAACTTTATGCTGGCTATTAATTTGAATGGAGTCATACACGAAGATGTTGTAGTCAGATTATTCCCATATACTCTTCAAGGAGTAGCAGGATCATGGTACTTTTCGTTACCATCAGGATCTATAACGAGTTGGGACATCTTTGCAGATCATTTTTTGACCAAATTTGGAGATGATCGATCAATTGCAACTTTACTCAATGATCTCTCAAATTTGAAGATAGAACCCAAGGAACCTATAAAAGAATTCAATGCTAGATTCAACAAACTTTTGAACAAAATTCATATAGATTCACAACCCAGTGAACAATTCAGAATCGAATGGTATATAACTGCCTTACCCTCAAACATAGCAATTTTCGTAGACAGAGCTGCAAAGCCTACATTGGCTGAGAATATGAAAGAAGCTATTGCAGTGGAAAAACGTATCACTTCTCTGGAAAAGAAAAATGCTCTTGAAGAAAGGAAGTCAAAGAAGGTCAGCTTCAGAGATGATTCAAAGAAAAATACCAAAGATCCATATGACATGGAAGGTTTACAGAAAGTTCTTAAAACCATGTCAAATGAAATGGTTGAAATTAAAAAACAAGTGGCTGAAACTTCTACCAAAAAAACATTCCGAAATTTCAGAAGAAACCAAGTTGAATCTAAACCTCCTAATGTAATCTCTAATGCAGAGTCAGAAGAAGATGAGGAAGAAGAAGATACATCTATAGTATCAGATCAAGAAGACGAAAATGAAGAGATAGCTGAATTAAATGGAATGTGGGATTTCATTCTCCCTAATTCTGATAGTGAAGAAGCTATGCCTGTAAGTACTAGGAGTAAATCTACAGCAGAACCAGTGCAAAAAGTTCCAAAAAAGAAAATTACGACTCCAAGTACCAAAGATAAACCCACTATAAAGAAAACTTCTCAATTACCTACTCAAAATCAACCATCTTCTTCTAATCCTCTCACATCAACAGTGAAAACTTTAGTAATATCAGATCCTATGGAATACAATATTGTTGAAGACATGAAAAAGATCAAAGCCAACATTTCTTTACATGAACTCAGCAAACTGAAACATCAGCAAAAGTTGCTATTGAAAGAATTAAACGCTACACCAATCGGTGTAGTTGCAAAAGCAGCAAGAGGAACTGGAAAGCCACCAGATAAGGTAGATGCTACTGATACTGTGCTCATTGGGGAAAAGTCAAATTCTCAAACTCCTCCTTTTCTTTTGACTTATGAGATGTACAATAAAAATCTGCATAATTGTTTGATTGATTCTGGAGCTTCCTCAAATATAATGCCTACTTCTGTCTGTGCTAAATTGAATATTGAACCACAGAAATCAGCAGTTCATATCGTTCAGTTGGATCGCTCTAAAGTTCAAGTTGTAGGAGAAATCAATTCAGTCACAATCAGATTAGCCTCAGATCCTAGGATTGTCCAAAAAATTGATATTATGATTGCTGATATTCCTGAATTCTATGGATTAATCTTGAGCAGGGACTGGTCTGCTAAACTTAACGGTTATATCTCGACTGATTATTCGCACATGTGGCTTCCCTACAAAGGGAAAACAAATCAAATCAAAATTGAACGAGAAAAACATATGATGCACACTGTCACTGAATTTGAACAACCTAATGAACCTGTAGCATTCAACAACAATATTCTCGGAGGTTATTCTGCTGAATCATTCCTTGGAAATTTCAAAGCTCCTCAATCACCTTTTTCTGTAAATACTTTTGTTTCTCAGATAGAAAATTTTTCACAGTCTGATACTTCTAGAATTGTAAATATTTCAGATGTAATTATAGATAAGTCTTTATTTTGGTCATTATATTTTGATGGATCGAAGTCTAGTGATGGAGCTGGAGCCGGATGCATCCTAATTGATCCAAATGGGGAGAAAACTATGCTGTCATGCAGATTAGAATTTGAGTGTACTAACAATACCGCAGAATATGAAGCCTTGGTTCAAGGACTTTATAAAGCTATAGGGTTAGATGTTAAATACTTGAAAGTCTTTGGTGATTCCGAAATTGTCATTAAACAAGTTAGGAATACTATTCATTGCCTTTCAAGACATCTTAAACACTATCAAACCCTAGTACAAGACCTCACCACTCATTTTTTAGCATTCAATATTTCTCCTATTCCTAGGAATCAGAACACATCAGCTGACTTGTTAGCTAATGTTGCATCTAAACTCTTACCTGCTGAAGATTGCAGTCCTGATAGGTTTTCTGTAAAATTGATTTTTCGTCCATCAGTCCCAGATAATGTTACAAATTGGAGAGTATTCTATCATGATCAAGATATTCTAAATTTCATGACTTCAGAGAAATCATATGATGAGCAAATTATTGACGAAGATGATCATGATTTACAAATTGCTTCAAAAGATAATGAAAACCCCATTCCAAAATCTGTTGTTAAATTAGAGGATTTATATGACATTAGAGACAGATTCAAGAAAGTTGTTAATTCAAAACTTCAAAGTTCCACTTTGAAGTTTGAATTAGTAAATCTTGGTTCTGATTCTAAACCTCAAAACGTTAACTTAGGACTCAACTTAACACCAGAGGAAAGGAATGCATTCATTAAACTGCTGAACAAGTATAAAAATGTTTTTGCTTGGAATTATGATGATCTAAAAACGTATGATACTTCAGTTATTCAACACACGATTCCAATGCTTCCTGATATTAAACCTGTTCAACAGAAGTTGAGAAAGATTCATCCAAATCTCGAAAGTCAAATCAAATCAGAACTTAATAAACTTTTAAAAGCCAAAATCATTTTTCCGGTTAGGCACTCCAATTGGGTTTCAATATGGTACCTGTAAGGAAGAAGAATGGTGATATAAGAATCTGTATTGATTTCAGAAATTTAAACAAGGCATGTTTAAAAGACAATTTCCCATTGCCAACCATGGAACAGATACTTCAAAAGGTAGCTGGTTCTGAACTTATGTCCTTTCTCGATGGATTTTCGGGCTATAATCAAGTTTTAGTTCACTCAGATGACAGATTGAAAACAACTTTCAGAACAAAATGGGGAACTTATGCTTATCAGAAAATTCCTTTTGGTCTAATAAATGCAGGAGAAACTTTTCAAAGAGCCATGGACATAGCATTCAAAGGTCTGATCAATAAATCAGTTGTTGTTTATCTTTATGACATAATATTTTCAAAAAAGAGAACCAATCATCTACATGATTTAAAACAAATATTTGAAAGATGTAGAAAGTTTGGTATCTCCTTAAATCCCAAGAAATCTTTCTTTTCTTTAGATGAAGGAAAAATCTTAGGATTTGTTGTGTCAAAAGATGGTATATATATTGATCCAGATAGAGTGAAAAAAATTTCTGATATTTCTTTACCACATAACAAAAAATCCATGCAATCTTTTCTTGGACAGATCAATTTTGTTAAGAGATTTATTCCTGATTTTTCTTTAATTGTTTTACCTATGCAAAATATGATCAAGAAAAATTCAATATTCAAATGGACGCATAAAGAAAAAGAAGCTTTTGATTCAATCAAACAAGCGATCATTAATGCACCATCATTGAATACCTCGGATTTTTCTAAAGATTTTACTTTGTATACTCTGGCCACTGAAACATCTTATGCAGCCGTTTTAACACAACTCAATGATCATGAAATCGAAGCACCTATTTATTTCTTTAGCTCAAATCTGCAAGGAGCTGAGCTTAATTATTCCGATGTTGAAAAACAAGCCTTTGCTGTGTTTAAATCAATCAAACATTTCAGACCTTTTCTCTTAAAAACACATACAAAAATCATTGTCCCATTCTCTGCAGTGAGGCAGTTATTAATTCAAAAAGAAGTAGGAGAAAAGAGAGCTAACTGGGTAACAGCCTTGCAAGAATATGATATTGATATTAAACCAGCTAAGATTGTTAGAGGACAAGGTTTTTACAGATTATTGGCAGGAGCTCATAACATACCAGAAAATCAAAATTCAAATCAAGATATTCAAGTAAGTCAGATAAGTGTTACAAATTCCGGATCTCAGTATGCTGATCTTATCTATTACTTGAAAAATGGGTATGCTCCTTCTAATCTTAGCTATAAGAGTAAACGTGCTTTAAGGTTGAAGGCTATTAAATACCAGATCATTGATAATGTGTTATTTAGAAAAAATTATGATTCAATTTTATTAAGATGTTTGGAAAAGACTGAAGCTGAAAAGGTTTTGCAGGAATTGCATGATGGACCAGCAGGAGGTCATTTTGGGGGTGATACCACGGCTCACAAAATAATTCGTGCTGGTTATTACTGGCCTACCCTTTTTAAAGATACGCATGATTACGTAAGGAAGTGCCAAATTTGTCAAACTGCAAGTGGAAGACAAAGGAAACCAGCTTTTCCTTTGCAACCAGTAACTATTGAGCAACCATTCAAACAATGGGGGCTTGACATTATTGGTGAGATAGTACCTCATTCTTCCAAACAGCACAAGTACATCCTTACCGCAACTGATTACTTTACAAAATGGGTAGAGGCAATTCCGTTGAAGGTAGCCAATTCTGATGCAATTATTGATTTCATAGATCAATTCATCATAACCAGGTTTGGTGTACCTCAAGATCTTGTTTTTGATAATGCATCTTACTTCTCTGGAAATAGTTTAATTGAATTTGCAGTCAAAAGAGGTTTTAAATTAAAATATTCAGCAAATTATTACCCACAAGGTAATGGTTTAGCTGAATCCACTAATAAAAACCTTATCAAAATCATTAAAAGGACCGTTGATCAAAATCAAAAGAATTGGCACAAATCTTTAATATTTGCGTTATGGGCTGATCGTATCACTGAAAAAGCTTCAATAGGGAATTCACCTTTCAATCTGGTTTATGGAAAAGAAGCTGTGATACCATCAAACTTAACACTTCCATCATTAGCCCTAGTGCAGTTTAACACTTCTAATTTAAGGATTTGATCATATCTCAATTGAATGGATGATGAAGAAAATCCTTCATCATCCATTCAATTGAGATATGATCAAATCCTTAAATTAGAAGAAGATAGGGATAAAGAAAAAATTACTCATGAAAAACATCAACAGCTTGTAAAATCTTCTTTTGATGCAAGTTCTACCGGCTCAAAAATTTTGTCAATTGGCGATCTCGTTTTGAAATGGGATAAAGCACACGAAGAAAAAGGTAAACATACCAAATTTCAGAAAATGTGGCTTGGACCATTTCAAATCGTTGAGAAGATAAGCTCAAATACATTTATACTCCAAGATCTAACAGGTAAGAGAGAGTCTCTTCCTGTAAATGGGCTTATCTTGAAGAAATTCTTTTCATAAGGAGGTAACCCCTTCTTAAATTGTATATATTTCTTTCTGCAAAGTTTTTGATTGTTTTTGTTTTTACAAATAAAGGTTGTTTATGAGTCTCTGATTGGCTGTTTACTATTTGAGAAAATTTCTTCGAAAAAAATTATAAATATTTATTTTGTGTAAATAAGAATTTTTAAAGTAATGATTACAGTTTTTGAATAGTTTAAAATAAGATGTTAAACTTTGAAAAGATTATTTCAATCATTTACATGATCTTTTGAAAACTTGAGGAAAAAGTAAATCATTATAAGTTTATTAAGCAGAGAAAGGTTATCTATCAAAGTATAGATTTTTTTCAAAGTTTTGGAATTCAAAAAACTCTAAAAATTGTCATCCATTAATTCTTAAGGATAAAACTATTTCACCACATCCATTTAAGTTGTGATTTTTTAGAATGTAATTCTAAGAAATTATACAAAAATTTTAAGAGATAAGAGGTCTCATTACGAGCCGACTTACCATGTTCATAAGGAGTAATAAAACTGACATTACCAATACTGCATACCAAAACAGGGTAATGGCTTATAAATATAAGACAAGGGGTCTCATCACGAGCCAGCTTGTTCAGTTTGATTATAACTAGTGAATGGCATTGTTAATAACTGGCTACCAAACCAGAACAATGACTCTTAAAATAAAAATAAATAAAAGACAAAAAAACATGAGATAATAGGTCTTATGAATTTATCTTTTAAAAAGTCATAATTTTAGTTGGATGGGACAATGAATGGTTAATGGTTTAAAGGTAACCCTGTCGAGACTATGAACGTTTGTTGGCAGCAGAGGCAATACCTATGGCAATAGAGTATATTATAAAACCAAAACTTGGAGAGATCCACTTACTTCATTATTAACACCAATCAAAGCTTGATATAACCCAAAATGTTTTTATTTCTTAAGAAATTAGAAAGAAATTATGAAATGATTTTTATTTCTTTTTTTTTCATAGTTACATTTTATTTGAATTATCATAAGATAATTTTTATTATCTTTAAAAACCTTTATTTACTAAAGATAGAATGTTAATTTTATTTTTTCAGAGATAACTGTTTCTTTCAGTGAATCGCCAATTGTTGTGACCAGCAACAACCCCCCTTTTTTATTTATTATTAGTAATAATACTAAATAAATGGGGACCCTTAGTTAAAATACAAAAAAAAAATCAATTAGGATTTGTTTGCCTTTACAAATAAAAATTTCTATCATAAACTTATAAAATCTCTTAGAAAGAATATTTAGAAACACTTAAGTTTATGATAGATTGTAATAAAATTGCTCCTGAAACAAGATAGCGCATCCATAAAAAAATAGTATATATATAAAACGCATTGATCGCAGATCGCATAGTGCAGAAAACAGAAATGATTAATAAAAATCTTTTGCGCTCTTATCATGTTTGCGCTTTTGCGATTCTGCGCTTTTGCGATATGCGCTTTTGTGATTTTTGCGATTATGTGCTTTTTCGATTTTTGCGATATGCGCTTCGCGCTATTGTGCAATTCCCGTTTTTGCGCTATTTTTATGACTGTGATGATTTCATTTTGCGATATTGCGATATTGCGATATTGCGCAACAAATCGCAGATTGCAATGTCGCAGATTCATGTAGGCGCACTATCCCAAGGCAATCTTCCCACATGTCAAATCCGTTATGCGCTTTAATGATTATATTAAATGATTGGATTGATTATTAACGTGAAAAGAGATTGTGTTTAGATTGAAAGTCGTTTCATAATTTAAATATTATATTTCATCCGCTTTCACATTCAAAATAGTCTCATCACCTTTCTTATGTCATTACTCTCATTTATTCGTAAAACGAAGGCACGAAGGAGCAGACCACTATACAAAGCTTCCGCTAAACATTATGGGTAAGAAGGAGAAGAGCTCAAGTTCTGAGAACAAAGAAATGGCTTCGCTATACACAGACACCGCCTGTAACAAGGACGCTGGTATATCTACTTGGGAGGGAATGTATAAACTGTTAGAAGATGAAAACCATGTGGTGATAAAAGTTGCAGCTACAGCTGGTTCAAAGGATACGTCTGAAGCAACCCTTAGAGACTTGGCTTGCTCATTTCTACATATAATAGCAACAAGACCAAGGATTCTCCCATATACAGACATGGTGATATGGGTGCTGGATAGCACAGATATTTCAGACAGACAATTCAGAACTCCATCGGAAGAGCTAATCGGGTCATTCACCATAGAAGATCTGAGATTAATGTATAAGCTGCCAGAACCTCAGGCAACTTTCAACAGGCAATTTATGGAAGAGTTTGCCAAAGAACACTCAAATTTGGCAGAATGCACAAAGGAGTGGACCAAAAGAAGTGAACCATTGAAGAAGAAAAAACAAGGTATGTACAACACGGGTTCACTTACCTCTCCTTATTGTTTTACTGCTGCCATGTTATGCAGGCTTTTTGGAAAGCCTGACATAAATATGATATTACCCGAATGGCTTCCTTTGTTAAATGCGGCTGTTAATTCTACAATTGTAGATTGGGCCAAAATCCTATCTGATAATCTCACCACTGCTATATTTCATTACCGGTCTAAACGAAATGTTTCCCAGCGGGTTTACCCGCCTTTTTATTTATCTGCTTATGTCATGGACACCATCTGCTATGTCTCTAAATTCCCTGTGATGGGCTGGAAATGGACTATCCACGATCCTTTGCCCATTCATGTGTACCATAAAGAACTATGGGAGTCTGAGTTTATCCCACATTTTTATCAAATTTGTCATGGAATAATCCTGCCATTGTACAGAACATTGTATAATAAGGATGCCCCGAGGTTATCCTCAGAAACAGAGGTTGATATTCTCCCCGTCGCAAGATGGTTTGGGGAGGAATTGTTCACCTATATTAGGGTTTTTGGAAGTTATGCTTCTCCCCATGTTTTACCCTTATATGTTCCAGATAGACTAGTAGCCCGGGAAATTGCTTATTAGACCTGTGGCCAAGGAGGTATGACAAAAGATTTAAAAGACAAGAAAAAGGGCATTTGGCCACAATTTCCCATAAAATGTGGAACATTTTCACTGTTGGATATTGGTCATGCATTTCATGAGATAGGTAACGTTACATGCCTACAGCTGTTCAAATTCTCAAGAAGGTTATTTGACCAAATGATATTGTTAAGAATTTTACCAATGCAATCAAAGTAAGGGAATTTGTCGTGGAGCAAGATCTTTTTGATGATATGTTCCAGGCAAGAGATTCATTTAAAGAGGTTTTGAATTCAGCTAGAGAGCAGCTATCTCCAGGGGATTTTCAGGAATTCAAGTTGTACAGAGAAAGGAGACTAATTCCTATTCCTTTGGATAATCTACGCATAGAGCCTGCAAAGGAGAAAACTCCTAGTGTTAGTCTTAACAGCAGTTCAAGCACAGGTAAATCCAAATCAAAATCTGACAGAGATTCTGAACACTCCAATACATCCAAAGAAATGGAAGATAAAATGGAAGAATCCATCAAAAATTCTGCACAATCTAAAGAGCTTGATCAACAACAAATTTTGATTTCTCAACAAACAAATCCTCCTTCACCCAATGTACAACAACAGCCAGTCACCATGGAGTTAGATAAAGAATGGGAAACCTTTAATCAATTGATTAATGTAGAAGGAAAGAATATACAGACCCCTGTCCAAACAACCAAAGTTTTGAATGCAGGAACAAGCAGCACAGCCGCAGTAACAGAGCACATACCAATTACACCCTCCTCTGAAATTGTACTTAATGTAGAGGACATTCCTCCTCTGGATGTATTTTATAGCCCAAAATACAAAGCAGTAGTAAAGAGACAAAGGAAAAAGAGAAAAATAGAAAGTGCAATTGCTACCGAACGAGAACAAGTAGATGTTTTGTGGAAAGATCCTACCACAGAGCTTACTCATAATCTCACTAAATTATCTCAAATAACAGGAGCTTATGCTTCTGCAACAATTGATAAAGCAGTTGAGATACAACTTTTGTTGGATGAAAAAGAAGAACAGATAAAGGCTCTGCAACAACAATTGCAACAGGTACAGGCCAATCAGGAAGCACAATTAAAACTTGAAGAGTTACAACAACAACTTCAAGAAATCCAAGAACAACATAAGGATGATCCTAAGCTTCCAGAATTCATTTCAGAAACCATCTCTTTGAACAATCAACTACTGCAACAAGAGGAAGTTTTCTGCCAAAAAATATTGCAATGGAATTCTTTGTGCCAAGAAAGCGATAAAATCACAAATCATGTCATAGATTTACGAAATGATTATGATTTGATTAATGAAAAGATCAACGATTATCTAGCATGGCAAAAGACAGAAGAAGGCAGAAAAGCTGGTGCACCCATCATTAACGAGAACCATAAAGAAATACTATTTAATAATTGGGATGCACAAATCAGAAGAGCAGAAAGGGTAGCAGAGGAGGCATCTACATCAGCAAACACTCTCACTGATTGTATAAATGACAATTTACACAAAGCTAACTTGATTTCTGAAACTGTTCCAGGTTATCTCCCACAGGCAAATCAATTGCAAGCAGAATGGAGGCAAAAGGCAGAAGAAAGAGAAAAATCCATCCAAGGGCTGACAATATTAAATTGGGACTCATACTGGATGTACTTGGTAAAGCCACACAGTCAGCACAGTGCACTCAATTGTATTATCAATGCTACAGAGAAGATTGCTCCTACGCTTGCCGACTCTGTCTTTTCAGGACAGCTGAATTCTGAAGTCGGTCAACCGCATCTTCTCGAAACTATGCTAGATGCCTGCAAGAGCAAAGATCAATTTCATAGATAGATAGATTTAGTTTTAATTTCACCGTATTTTAGCCTAGGAAAAGGACGGTCATTGAACCGAATCCTTATTTTTTGTAATAAACTATTTTTAGAGTTAGTTAAGTAGTATTTAAACCCCTCTCATGCATTTAGAGAGGGGTCCTGGATCTTAATATTTTTGGACTTGGAGATTGCATTTCTGTACTCCATTGTCTTATATATTTTTTGAAAAGGATCACATCTGGTGATTTTCATGCGGAATTATCTTTAAAGTGTTGCATTTCTGTACCTTGGAATTTGGTTTTGCATTATAATTACTGGATAGAGTATCAGAATGCATTTGAAATTCTTCAAGATGAACAAGGTATTTCTATCTGTTCACTGTTGATCTCTTTTGTTTTATGATATTCATTTTAAAATTGATATAATTTATATGTATATTTGTTTTAACAATGCTTCCTTTTATATATCATTTCTGAGTATAATTGAAACGTTATTTTTTATAGTTACATGTAAATGGTATACAATGATGAATGCAATATGTTTATATAACTCTGTTTAATTTCTTAAACAGAGTTATCTTTATTTGTTTCTGCATATTTCAATTTAATTGATAATACATTTTCATGGTTATTGTTGAATTGGAACAATCTTAAGTTGTATTCACATATAGCTACCCAGGTTAGTATTAGAGTTTCTTTATCAGTATTTAGCTTAAATTAGATAGTTTTATTTCAGTTAGTTTAGTCCCATTTCCACCCATCCAATCTAATCCATTTAGTTACAAGGAAACTGGTCCTTTAAATCCAGTCGGAGCCACCATACCAAACAGAAAAGGAGCTGCCTTAAGGTCCCGACCGGGTGGTTTTCCCCGATGTTTGAAGCAGAGATTTTCTAGGCTTCAACAGGTTGTGGGGAATTTCCATTCCTTAATGGCTTTAATTTTGTTAGGGTCTACCTTAACACCCTCATGAGATAAAATATGACCCAGATATTCCACCTCTTGTACTCCAAAGAAACATTTGGATGTTTTTGCGTATAATTGTTTCTCCTCCAATAGTTAGAGCACCCTGTCAGCATGTTGAACATAATTCTTCCAAGACCTGCTATAGATTAGTATATCATCGAAAATACTAGCACAAATTTTCTAAGGAATGGTTTGAAAATAGAATTCATCAACCCTTGAAATGTAGAAGGTGCATTGGTAAGGCCAAAATGCATGACCAAAAATACATAATGACCCTCATGAGTTTGAAATGTTTTTTTCGGAACATGTTCATTCTTCATTCTAATTTGATGATATCCTAAATGAAGATCCAACTTGGTAAAATAAATTTCTCCATGTAATTCATCCAATAATTAATCAATCACATGAATGTGAAATTTATATTTAATAGTGAGCTTATTGAGCTCCCTATAATATGGACACATGCACCATGATACATCCTTCTTATGCACCAATACTACTGGATCAGAGAAAGAACTTTGACTATATTGAATTATACCGGCCTATAACATTTATGCAATCGTACATTCAATTTCACTTTTTTGGACATACAGATATCTGTGAGGCCTGATGATTGGAGGAACACTTCCTGGAATCAAATGAATAGCATGATCATGATCACAAATAGGTAGGATTCCTTTGGAAGTTTCAAACACCTAGGAGTGATTGTCCAAGACTTTTTGGAGATATTGAGAAATAGATTATTTTGATGTTGGAACTTACAGTGACTATAATTGTGCAATTATACCTTGTTCTTATTTCTTTAGAAGATTTTTCATGAAATTAGAGCTTATTATCTTTCTTGGCTTCGTCACGATACCCCGTAATTTGATTTCCTTTCCTTACAAAAAAAAATCAAGAAAAGTTATTAAAAATTAAAAGCTACCATCCCCAAAGATTGTAACCATTGTATTCCTAGTACAACATTAGCACCTCCCATTGGAATGTAAAGCATTTTGAATACTCAATACATATTCCCCCATGGTTAGCTTGATATTATGGAATTTTCCAGAGAAATTTATAGTTCCTCCATTTGCAACCATCACTTGACATTCTGGTGCTGGTATAGGAAACAATTCAATTCCTTGGCTACGTTACAATGAATAAAGTTATGGGTACTACCCGAATCAATCAACGATATTAACTTTTTCTTCTTGATATGTCCTCTATCTTGAGAGTTTAAGGAGTGGTAATTCTTGCCAATGCATTACACGATATGGTCAGGCTCATTTCTTCTTCTTCTAGGGTTGTTTCCTGGTGTATATCCTCTTCTTTTGAAGTTTCTTGTTCATTTTATTCCTCCTCTTCAAAGTCTATGTAAAATAATTTCTTCTCAGGACACTTATGACCTTTAGTGTATTTTGTATCACAACTGTAGCAAAGCCCTTTTGCTCTTTTTTCTTCATATTTTTGTGGTGTCAACCTTGTAGGTTGTGGAATTCTAGGAGTAGCAACACTTCTATCTTTATAGATGTGAGTGGTAGGCTTCCTTGTCACCATAATTTTACATTCAATTTTTCTTGCCAACCTGAATGCCTTCTCCAATGAATTAGGTTCCCAAAGGCAAACTTCATGTTGGATGTTAACCTTTAGATTCCTTATGGAGACATCAATCTTGTGTTCCTCTGGAATATCAGTTACCCTTATATTCAATTTTTAAATTCCTCAATGTGCTCCACCACTGAACCCTTTTGTTTGAGATTTATCAATTGGCTGAAGAATGTGTTGTTGTTTGTATCCTCATAATGTGCTATCATTTCCTCCATAAAAATTGACCAAGTGACAATTTTTTTACTGGAGAAAAGCCATCGATACTGTACAAATGTATTTTGTTCTAAATGTAAAGTTGCAATGTGTACCTTTTGTGTGTTTTGCACATTGTTGAGATCAAACTATTGCTCCATATGTAGTATCCATGTTACGGGATCCTTGCCATCAAAATTCCTCATATCCATCTTTGGAATATGGTGGTTATTCCATCCAACATTAGAGTTTATGAAATCAGGATTAACATTTATTTTGTTCTCATCATGAGTTTCCTCTACTATATTTTCTTCATTAGGAAACATTTCGTGTGTCAACTTTGTCAAACCTTCCATGTCTGCTTTTAGATCATTCTTCATGTTTTCCATATTGTCTTTCATTTTTTCTTCCATGTAATCCATCTTAGCTTCCATGCCATCCATCTTATCTTCCATGCCTTTCTTCAAACCATCCATCTTCACTTCCATGCCTTTCTTCAAAACTTCCATTTAATTTTTCGTTGCTCTTTGCGAGAGAAAATTTTTGTGCACTTGCTCTTGTAATTTTGATATGTCATGTTGCTCTTCTTTGTCTTCATGAGTCATAGTAGAGCCTTTGGAAGGCTGAATGGGCGTTTAATTCTTTTTAGGGGGGATTTTAGAACCCAATACTGATATCTATTTTACAATATGCCCTTGGAATCAATTCAAACTGATTTTTCACACAATAATTATGCAATTCTAAAACAAAATACACACCTTTTTCTTTCTTTTTAGGAGCTTGATATTGAAATTGAATTATCTCTGTGATTTCGAATCTTAAATATCTAAAATTTAGCCCTATAGTAGCCCTCTAAATATTCTTTTGAATTCCAGAGGTTTGACCTGATTTGGATTCTTCAAGGCAACGTTATGCCCAATCTCCCCCCAATGACCTACTTATGGACTAGTTCAGTAGAGAGAACTTGTACGGAATGCCACGTGTCACTGTTTCCTCCTTTGGCTCTAAAATTGATAAAAAATAAACTAAAGTTCGTGAACTTGCAGCCATTTTTTATTGAACTCCAATACGATGATCAGAGAGAAAGTTATGATGATTTTCCCATGGTCACCTCTTTGAGATGAAATTCAGGATCCTGAAAAGACCCTAACTTCCATAGATAATATCTCCAAAAATGGTGCGAACCAATATCTGAAATCTGTACATGAAGTTCCTCAGGATTTCAGCTTCGTGTGCTAAAAATTTCAGCTTCTGAACTTTTGTAGAAAAGACTTTATAGAGAAAATTCCATAATGACCTGTTTGGAGCAGCGAAACCCTAAAATCCAAAGCTCTGAGACTAAATGTTATGAAACCAGCTCCAAAAATAGAAGAAAAGAGAGATCAAAGCCTTATAAATAAGACAATTCTAGGGGGAAACCTCCCTTACATTACATAAATGAACAATTCTTGGATGATACAAATGACAAAACCTCTTTCTATATATAGGAGTCCATGGGGTCACAATATAATCCTAGCCAACCCAACAATAACAATGTAAGGGCACAATAATAATACTATTGGGGTTACAGGGGTACAAAAATAACAATAAGGGGGTTACACTAACAAAATAAGGGACTATCCTAGTAATATAGGGACCTAACATCCCCTCTTTATATTCGACGAAACGAAAAAGTGATGTCTGTTGTACAATTGACATATTTGGAAGAGAGATTAGTGGAACCAAGGATGGATTTATGACAAATTGGTTACAAAATATCACAAATTGGACTAACAGGAACAATTATAAATGTTCCTTCTAGTCTACATTACCTAGAGATATTGATGACAATATCTGTTACACAGTAATTTGTCATCATCCCTGCAATCCCCCATCCTGCACATTGGAGGGCTTATTCCGTGACCTGTGAGCAGTGACATGACCTGAAATCACTTTCATGGCATCCCCCTTGACAAGGACAATCATTCCCTTGAAGACAATTTCCTATGAAAAGCCCTAAAAATAGCCTCTTTAGCCTTGGCGCGACTAGCCAGTTCAGCCCTCGCGCCAATGGGGGAAATCCACCAAAGAGGGCGCACCAACTGGCGCTCTGTCCCAGTGTATCACCCGCTCCAGGCTTAATAAGGAGTGTTTTTAAAAAATAAATGGTGGAAGTTTGATTCCAACCAACTCCTGAACGAGTCTCTAAAATGAGTTGGGAGGTTTGGCTCCGGATCTCCGTGTAGGGGAAGTGGTTTTCCACCTATCATGGAAGCTTCCTTGAGGATAGGGCCAATCCCACCATTGTAGGGATCCCAACTCCTCTTCCACCATCTATATAAGCTTGCCATTTTCCTTTTGCAAGCCAGCCTGAATAGAGTTGTTATGTAAATTTTATTAATTGTTAGTTAGATATAGTTATATTAGGTTTATTAAGTGAAAGGGCATGATCAAAGATCATGCCTCTTCACCAAGGGACACCATGAGGCTATATTTAAAGCCTCGGTGATTCCCCATTGTAAATATCTCATATCTCTTATCTAGCATCATTAATAATATATAATTATTCAAGTTTACCAGAGTTTTTACACTCCATTGGTATCGGAGCCATCACTCTTCGAGATCTGTGTGATCACCCAGAATTAAGGAATTGAAGGAAATTCCAAAATTGCAGATTTTTTTTTTTTTTAATCAAGTGTTTGTGCACAACAACATTTGTTTAAAAATAAAAATAAAAAATAACCTTGCAGATTTTTTACCCAACCCCCTCACATTCCTTACCCTCCCCTTTCACACTCAACGCTCTTCCCAAACAATTCTACGCATCCTACCCCATCACCACCCAACACTCAAAAAACGCCCTCGGCTTATACTCCATTGGTATCACACATTTCGGCCTGCACTCCATTGGTATCACACACCACGGCTTACGTTTCGGCTTGCACTCCATTGGTATCACACACCACGGCTTACGTTTCGGCTTGCACTCCTTGCTGTTCCCATTCCCCTCGCCTCTCGCAGCTCTCTACTGTCAAACCCACTGTCATCCCCCACCCCATCACCGCTGCTGCCATTTTCTGAAGCCCGACCATTCCATGCACATTTTCTGAAGCCCTTGCCTATTCCAAACTCCCGCGGCACCATACTCCAGCAGCACTTACCCCGTCCCAACACACCCTGCCTTCCTTCCGCCGCATATGAAAGCAAGAACCGAAAACCTTATAGAATTTTGATCCTAACCGAAACTGATAGAAGTCTGATTAGAGGCACTGCGGTATCACAGAAATTCGAGAATTGCAGAAAGAATATTACAGAGGTCTAAAAGTTGCAGTAGGAGACAGACATATCAGAGATCCGAAAGTTGCAGTAAGAGGTACAGTGTTATCTTAGAGGTCTGAAAGTTGATATTCAATTATTGACGGGCTGTCCCTTGAAGAACCAAAGTTACCTTTGATCGGCTTCGACCCGCGGGACTGGAAGTTGAAGGCCTGCACACACGCTGCTCCTCACCGCCTGCACTGACGCTGCTCTCCTCTCACCATTCATGTGCTCTCACCTATCGACCTTTCTCCTGACACTCCGTCCACGTCGACACTCCCAACGCTTTCGCTTTCCCTTGTCACTTCCGTCCCCGCCCGAGTCTCCCACTCATTCCACTGGTTAACGACGTGAACTATCAAACATTACTTATAACTACAGTCACGTAAGCCATCTGCCAGAGATACAACGTTTCATTCAGGGACATGATTTGGTTTTAACAGCATAGTTAAAAATATTCTAATATATAAATTATAAATTATATATTTTATATAATTTAAAAAAAAATAATAATAAAAATTATTATTGTTGTATAATAATTATATAATTTATTTATATATTATATAATTTTTAAATTAAAAAAAATTATAATTATATATATATATAATAATTATATAATTAAAAAAAAAAATTATTATTATTATTTAAAAAAAGAAAAAAAAAAAAAAAGAGAAGAAAAAAGAAAAAAAGAGAGGAAAACTGGCAGAAAAATATTCCCCACCTCATACACGCTCAATGTCTTCATCAATGTCGATGGCTGAATTCCAGGAGAAATTGGTAGATCTCGAGAAACAGATCAATAAAAATTCCAAAGAATTCGGAAGAAGATTAGTCGATCTGGAAGGTACAGTTTCAGGGCACTCCAACGACATCAAAAAAATTCATGATACGACAAATCGAATAGAAAGACAAATGTGGATAAATCATCACGATGCCACAGAAAGGCAGAACGAAGCAATGAACAATATGACAGAACTCTTCAACAAGCTAAATGATAAGATAGATAAGTTGAGTCAGACACAATCCCCAATATCTCCTAACATGGAACAAAATCAACAAAACAATTCCGCAGATTCAGGGAACTTAGAAGAGCATCAGGAAAAAACCGATTCCCCACATCATCAAGAAGATAGTAATGCAGATTTTCAAAATAAGCAGCTCTGGAATGCATTCGCTAATCAATATCCCCTTCTTGTTCCACCATTAGCATATCAGCGCAAAGCCAAGATCGACCTACCCAAATTTGATGGTAATGAAAAAATAGCGTTGCATGGCTTAATAAAGCAGAAGAATATTTTGAGATTTATGACATTACTAGTGATGACGAAAAAATTAAGCATGCTTCCATGAAAATGGAAGGAGAAGCATATAATTGGTATATGTGGTGGAAAAAGACGACGCTCGCTATCAGTTGGAGGAAATTTAAGGATGCATTCTTCAAAAGGTTTCAAGGCATAAAAGAAGAAAAATTATTTTCAACGTTTATCAAATTACGCCAAAAAGGAGATGTGGATGAGTACACTCGAGAATGGGAGACCTTGGCAACACGAGTACCTGGATTGTCGGAATCTCGTCTAATCCAGTCTTACATCTCAGGACTTAAAATCCACATACAAGAAGAGCTCGAACTACATGAAATTACATCCGTAGAAGTAGCAAGGCAAAAAGCAAAAGCTGCTGAAAAGAAACTTGAAAGGTTATCGAAACCAGAAAAAGTATATTCGAGACACAAATTTCCTCAATCTGAAAATATAGATGACACAAAATATGTCCCACACCATCTTCGTGAAGAAGAAAAATCTAGTGTGGAAAAACAAAGAATACGAGAGGGCAAGTGCAAACGTTGCAGTGAAAACTGGGACCCTAAGCACAGATGTGCTAATGGAAAAGTGAAGAATCTATACAGTTGTGAAGCAACTAATGACGCTAACAGTAATGATTCCTATATAGAAGGATTAGAAGACAACTTAGAGTTCTCTCAAGAAGTGGATGGCGAAACTGTTCCGCAAGTGTCATTATCAGCGATGACAGGTATATCACAACCTCAAAATCTAAGGTTAAGAGGCCATATCAAGAACAACAACGTAATGGTTCTCGTCGACACTGGCAGTACCCACAATTTTCTAGATTCAGCCATGGCAAAAAGACTTAACATATTTACCTTCCCCATGCCTAATATGAAGGTAATGGTGGCCGATGGTAAGAAGATTGAGAAAGTAGGGAAATGCCATCAAGTCAAACTACAGATAAAAAACTTTCATTTAGAATCTCCATTCTACACCGTTCCATTACGAGGAGTAGATGTGGTCTTGGGAATTCAATGGCTACAAACCTTAGGTACTTATTCTGCCAACCATCAGAAGCAGTTTATAAGTTTTAAGTGGAAAAGGCAGAAACACAGGTTGTATGGATTCCAAGCCCCAGAAGATCAAGTCGTATCTTCCTCTCTGATGACGAAGATGATTCAAATAGGAGCGCCAACATCTATAGTACAATGTCATCAGTTAGAAATGTTATCTTCAAAAGGGAGCCACGAAGAGTCACCAGAAGTCAAGACAGGATCCGACCCTGTCGATATCAGATATTTTCACTATCCAGATCAACAAAAGATTGAACTCGAGAATATGCTCCACGATATTTTTAAAATGTGGGAAGCAAGAGCCCGCCGCTCAAGAAACCCAGGCGTTCGTCAACATTGTCCATCGTTACATATGCTTTGAGGACAAAGCATCTTTAAGATAGGGGCAATGTTATGTATATTTTATTAATTGGTAGTGAGATATAGTTATATTAGGTTTTATTAAGTGAAAGGGCATGATCAAAGATCATGCCTCTTCACCAAGGGACACCATGAGGCTATATTTAAAGCCTCGGTGATTCCCCATTGTAAATATCTCATATCTCTTATCTATCATCATTAATAATATATACTTATTCAAGTTTACCAGATTTTTTACACTCCAAGACCTGAATCGATTGTAAAGAGATTATCGTCAGACAGCTGAAGAGGGAGAGACTTGTCCTTTTCCCGACGAGCTTTACCGAGACGTACTCCTCTGTCGACCCACCGAAGGAAGATCCAGCGTCAGAGCTTAGGTTGTATCTTTATTTGTTCTGATTAATAATAAATGACTTCGATTATGGTTCCACTTAGATGTTCATGTTTTATGTTATGAGTTGTATCTTCTCTGACTGATACATAATTGCATGTATTAGGTTTTACGCTTGTTTGTTTGTTGTTTCTTCTTGTACGTGCAGGTGTTCGATCGCATCGAGCGGGAGGATTGTGATCTGCCAATGCAAGGGATGGAAGTGCCATCTTCTCCACAAACGATGACAGCGTAGGACTTAAGGTAGGCCTCTTGCCGCATATTGGTCTTTTGCAATTAGGAACTTGCATCTTAGCGTGACTCGGTTGTTGCTAGACCCGATCTGGGCTAGTAGGGATCGCCTCTGTCCGCAAAGGGGATTTACCTCTCCAAAAAATTGGCGACTCTACTGGGGAGACATTGATTGGAGTTTGTCTTGTCTTTTCAGTTTATTTTGGTCTTTTCCTTCTTGATCAGCTCTTGTGGTTCGCTCTTTTTCAGTGTTAAACTGTTGTTTAGCATCACCATCCTTGATCTGCTTCTTGATTGCTCTTTTTCATTTTTTCCATTAGTGAACTCCACTGGCGCGGTTTCTGCCTTGACAGTCGTGCCAGCTAGTGCTTGTTGCCATTTTATCACCCATGCCAATCCTGTTCTAGCACTAGTTGCAGCTTGACAGTCGCACCAATCCTGTAAGGTGCTAGGGTTTGCTTCTTTTTGGGCTTTCTGAGCTTGATATGTGGTTTTGGTGTTACTTTTTTGACTACCTGAGTGTTCTGAAGCCTTGTTTGACTGACTGTGACCTTCATCCTCTAGTTGTTTTCCCTCTTCTATCGATTTTACATTCTAGCCCTAGGGCATCTAGGTGCTATAGTGTGTCGAGCCTCCCGTGGGAGTTTTTGGTCCTCATTTGATCAGTCAATTTCATTATTGCTTCTCTGCATTCTTTTGGTGGTTGTCCACTGTTTTATTGCGTTATTTGAGTGATTGGCTTCTTCTTCATTTGAATTCTTCTTTTTCTTGTTTTGAACCTAGATTACATGGTTCATTTGAGTCTTTGGGATTTCTCTTTGATTTGAGGGACTTCTTTATCAATTTGAGATTTGATTGTGTGTTTGGCATTGAGTGAACTTTCTTGTCTTTGCTCTTTTTCTATCACTTCTCAAATTTTTCTTTTCATTATTTTTCATTTTGTTTAGTGCACTTTGCTCTTAAACATTGAAAATACAAAAAATATCTTTTGCTCTAGATTAGTTAATGTAAATTGAATCTTTTCTGTGATTTAGTGATTTGTAGCTCTAAAAGAAAAGTTTTTAGTTTTCATTAGCGTGCATTAGAGACACTAGTGGTTGTTTTGTGATCATTTGGTTATTGTGTGAAAGCTCTCAACCTTCCTGTAGTTAGCTTTTCATCAAATGAAATGATACATTATGGCATGTAGTGTGCATTTAGGAGATTTTGAGACATAACATTCGGTAGGGCCTGGAAATTGAAACATAATTGAAGATCAACATTAAAATTTATTCAATTTACCTTAAGGAAACATTGAAACATTAACGAAATATTTAGAGGTCTAGGCTAGTGACGTGTTTCGGAGTCGTTAAACCTAGTAGCTGTCGTTCGCCTCTCGGCTTTAGACAACACTAGTACGGACTTGTGCTCCTCGTACCGTCGAGTATATAAAGGGAGACCCCACTAGGTTGCTATCCTTTATCCGTAGGAAGCCGAGTCTACCGCCTTATACCCGTGATACACCGGACACAGCATTTGGTGAGATTGCCTACACGTACGTCAAGTCCTTGGTTGATTTCTCTTTCATTTTGAAACCAAGGTGTATATTGCAGTTCACGAATATCTAGTACGCCCTTTGCCTGGATTACCAGAGTAGTCATTTTGATATTTTCTGACTCTTTAAATTTGAAAGGATCATCAAGCGCTTGTCCTTTCACGTTTGTTTCAAAACTGAAAGAGATAGAGTCACCTTTCATCCGTTTCTCGACTCTTAAAACATGAAACGGTGAAGTTTCTAAGTTTCAATGTGGTAAAATAAATCACCTGCGATCACACGCCCTGTTAGAGTTTTCTTGTTGGTCGTTTGATTGTGTGCCTTGATTTTTTTAGCCTATGTGTTGTGTTTGATCTCTTCCTTTTGTCATTACTGTCACAGTGGCAGAACCCTCAGTTTCGTCTACTGGTATTCCATACACAGACGATTCATCAGAGGTCTCTCAGTCCTCTATTGAACCTCAGCAACCTGTCATTTCCAAGTTTCCCAACAGGGGACCAGTTCTATCTGAACTTCCCTTTGAAGGACCAGTTGAGTTCAATTGGCCCTTATCCAACGCCTGGTCTAGATTTGGAGTAGGGGAACATTTCCCTCCTCTTAAATCGGGTTCGCCTTTTCTAGCTGCTGTTATTCCTCCTAGTCCTCGCCATCTGCTACAAGATCTAGCGGCAGGTTTAGATATGGGCTCATCTAGCCATTCTCCTAGTGAGGAAATCACCACGTCTGGTGAAGATTACCAGTTGTTCCCAGAAGACAACCCCAAGTTATCTGTCATGTCTTCGCCTGGTCCTTCACTTCCAGCGGGGTACAGATCCGTAAGTCAGATTATGACCGCTTTCGCCTCTATGGGAATATCAACTCCTTCTACGAGGCCGGTTATTCCTTCATTGGGGATGTCTCCTAGGACACCCATCACGTCATCACCTCAGGTCACTTCAGTACCTGTCAGGCCCACTGTCTATGTGGCCGCATCTACACCCGCTGTTACCACGCAGTCCATAAGGACTGCGTCACTTTCCGAAGACGTCTATATAGCATCTGCTATACCGGAGAACATTTATCCTGAAGAGTATCAATTTTCCCTATAGAAATCGAACCTCGAGGTCGGTCAATCCTCCCAAGATCCCAATCGTCCATATTTTTCGCATTATGCATAGGATGGTACACCCGTTTACATTTTTCCATATTAATACGATGAGCAGGGAAACCCTTTATGTTTACCCGCTCCAGAGGCTTATATTCATGGACAAGGTTTTCCATCTAACCAGGTTGGGCAACCTTTCAACCCACAAGGACAACCCTTTCAGGGCCAAACTTCGGGCCAGTCTGGTTATCTTTATGACCTGCAAGGACATCCCTTACAAAGCCAACCTTTGGGCCAATAGGGGTTGTTATACGATCCGCAAGGACAGTCCTACAACCCTTCAGGTCAACCTATGCAGCCTCACCCTATGGTCCAACCAGGGAAACCTCAAGGACCCACAGGTCAACCGAGGTACCAACCGGGGTCGTTTTACGGTCCTAGGGGGAAAGTCCAACCTTCTCAACCTATGGTGCAACCTCTACAACCTCAGTATCCTATTGGTATGAATGTTGCATGGCCAGGATCATCTTATGGTCCTGTTGCAGGTCAAACCGATTATCAGGCACAACCTGGCCCCATTCCACCACCAGGCCAACCGGCCCATCTGACACAGCCTAGTGTCCCACATCAGCCAGGTCAACCTGTACAACCTGTGCAACTTGTTCACCCGGGTCAACCTATTCAACCAGGGCAGCCCGTTCAGCCAGGTCAACCTGTCCAACCAGGCTAGCCTGCACATCCTGTCAACCCTGCTCAATAGCTGATTTACTCGATGCTGCAACTGAATCAGCCGGTGCGCCCTACAGCAGGGCCCCACCTATCAGCAGCCCGCTCAACCCCAAGGTGGTTACTATCCTCAAGGTCAATCTCGACCGAATTACAACCCGCCCTAAGGTTCTAATTATTACCCTCAACAACTAGGCTATACGTATACTCAACAGCCAAATCCGCATACTGCTCAAATGGGGTCGACATATAATCATGGTCCATACCCTGGTTATCAACCCTCGTACACTAGTTACCAGCAATCGTATCAGACTGGTTATACGGCCTATACCCCCTATGGTCAGAATCCCCCGGGACAGAACTCATGGGGGCAAGGATATGCTCAACCAGGGTGGAGTACAGGTACATGTCCTTATCGAGGGCCTGGAATGCCTTTCAATCCACAGTTGTTGTTCTTGGCTACCTTGGAGTTACCAGACGTTTCTAAATTAACCAATGATCCAATTCTTCACAATCCTCATTGGCCTCTGGTTCCGACCAAGGTACTCGGTGACTGTCCTAAGTTTGAAGGTAAAGCTGGAGAGGACCCCCAAGCTCATGTAATGACCTACCATCTGTGGTGTTCGTCCAATTCTTGGGTAGATGATTCAATTCGTCTATGTCTCTTCCAGCGTACTCTTACTGGCGCTACCGCTAAGTGGTATATAGAATTATCCTGTGGCATCTTTCAAGACTTCAATATGTTAGCCATGGATTTTCTGACTCACTTCCAGTTACCGGTTCATTACGAAGCCGGGATGCATCTCCTAACTTCTTTGAAGCAGGATAAACCGACCCATGTATCCGATCATATTCATGAGTGGCGACGTTGTCGTAGACTGATCAAGTTTGATATACCTGATCAGCTACTAACTCATTGGTTCACCATCTCCTTCGTTAACGAAATCGCTCAAGATATTTCTATGGGGGCATGCGTGACTGAAGAACAAGCCATCACATGTGCCCAGTACCTTGATCTGGTGTAATCTCATTCTGGCACACTTTATGATATTTTGACTGATGCTCCGCAGTCGGGAACCTCTAAAGCACCACCTACTCCAGCGGTGGATGGTGTCATTGGTTCTGTTTCTCAAAATTCTCAGAAATCCTCAAATGGGAAGCAAAATTCCAATTCTTCCAATAATTCTGCTCTTCCCGCCCCTCCAGATTCTGGTAAGACTATGGAGGTCAACGCCGTTCAGGATAATCCTATGGAAAAGGCCTCCAAAGGAAAGAAGAAGGGCAAAGGAAAATCCAAACTCAATGCCCCAAAAACAGAGTCTTCTAAATGTCGTACTGATGACGGTTCCCAATGTAAACAGAAGTACCCCTGCCTTATCTGTGAAGGAGACCATTATACCAAATATTGTTCTCGACGATCTGAATTTAGTCAACTTCTGAAAGGCTCCAAAGGGACTCCGGCAGTTCTCAAAGAACCATTCCCGTCTCAGCAGACCCAGATGGTTGAGCAGCCTTCACCATCTGTACCATTTGGGTCCTAGGTCTTTATGATGAATGGTGCTGCATCTGTCTCAATTGCTACGCATTCGAAGAATTATGCTGGATCGCGCCAGGCAGCTGGCAAGGAAGTCGTGGATGGCCCACCTCCCCCACCTGTCTTTTGTCCTTTGGAAATTGAGAAGCCCAATGCTGAACCTGTTGTGAGGCCACCTTTAAAGGTGTTCTGCAAAGATCTTCCTACAACCCAAATGCCTGTGCCGCTCAGCACTACAGTATTGTTGAGGATTTGGCATAGGAACCTTCTACCATGTCTGCATTGGAAGTGCTTCAAAGTTTCCCATCGCAATGGAAAATATCTGTTGTCTGCAATCGGTGGAATCGATCCCGCCGATTCTAATCTTCTCACCTTCGACCTAGAAAATTGTGTCCCCCGACTTCCACATTAGATTGCTCTTGTTATAAAATTCGGGATCAACAGCCTCAATATCCATAGGGCCGTTGTAGATGAAGGTGCTTCCACCTTGTGTTATGTCATCTGCCTGCTGGAAGGCCATTGGCTCTCTGGCTCTTACATCGTCTCCCAATGCCTTAGAGGCATTCGACGGTCGGGAATCAAAACCCCTGGGTGTTCTCGAGTGTTTTCCGATTACGTTACAAGGGAAGACAGTCAACGTAGAAGTAGAAGTGGTTGATGCCAAGCTTAACTACAATCTTCTTCTTGGCCACAGTTGGACTCACGCTATTCTATGTGTGCCGTCCACCCTCTTCCGGCTTCTAAGTTCCCTCATGAGGGAAAAATCGTTACTGTGGATCAGTTGTCTTTCTTCACCTCATCCTTTGAGAACAACGTTCCTTACGTGGATCAGATTCCCAATCCACCCGAAAGTGTAGGACCCAGTCTCTTCAAGGACCCTGTCCTCATGGGTATCTTTCCCGCGCCACCACCACACACCGTTCAAGTTAATATGGTCTCTAGGTCTGATGACCCTTGGATCATCCCTTCGCCTGAACAGGTGACCTCTTTCGGAGAATCGATGATGTTAACTCCAGTTGAGATTAATTATTGCAAAATTGTCGCTGCATCTATTCCTCTTCCCGAACATGCTCCTTCGAGCATGGCTCTGGATAAATATTCTCAATCCCCTTGGCTCGGCGATGTAGATTCGCCTGAACCTTTAAGAGAAGTTTTCCCTTCTAATGAAGCTATTGTTGAAACCATGTCTCTTGAAGATCTGCCATGGAGCAATGGACATCATCGTTCCTCGTTCATGCCTGGCCTGGGGGAAATTTCTGATTATCTCGAGCATCACGTATCTGGTTATCCCCCTCCTGAGCCTCCTCCTTTGAGCTCGTTGGAGCATAGTTCCTCTTCTTGTGTCAAGCTCCTAAAACAATGAAACAAGATGCTATGAGGAAAGTTATTTTAAGTGTGTCAACCTCGTTAAAATAATGAAACAAGAGCACGTTCAATTCGAGTTTTGTTAGATTTAGATAAAATCTCTTGTGTTTTGAACCTTCACTCCATTTCCTATGGACTGAAGCTTGGGGGCATGTACCTCGAAGTGAGACACCATGCTTGGGGGCATGCCCGTTTTTCTTCATTCCAAGCATAGTTTGCATGTGTGCTTTTAAGCTTATATAAAAATAAAATGTGTGGTAATGCATTTTGTGAAATTTTCCAATGGGTCGTTTGTTATGCAGATCGTGTAACTAATGCATTAGATAAAATTGTATTAAAAACTTGCATGGCATATAAGAACATCATCACATGTAAAAATATCCATCCAGAAATAGATATATATATATATATATATGTCGAATAGTTTGCAGTTTGTGTACATCACATAAAGTCGAAAAATATATATGTCTGTCTAATAATAGCCGGAGACAGCATGTCTCTCAAAAATATGCATATGAAATCCCTAAATGGCTAATCAGCGTGGTGCTCATGGTAACATGTCACCGCACGCACCAATCGCCTCAGCAGTCGATGGAGGTGACTAGGCACCCCCACAACGTGTCGCTGGTAAGCCAACGAGACATCTGCCAGCCATGCATAGTCCAGGATTCCCCGGGTGATGCCCTCCAGGTTCTGGATCATATCACTCCCTTCGCTGCCCTCAGCTTGGGGGTCATATGCGAGAGGGCTCCTCCGTGAAATGGGAGACATGCCTGTGGGCCTCTCTGGGCCAACATCTGCATACACATAGAACTGTTGTTAGAATAGGCATGTATCACAAAAAATCATAAAAACATAAAAAATAAAAAAGAGTCATACCCATCTCCTCATCCCAGTCCTCCCCCTCTGGAAGTGGAAGATATGGGTCTCCCGTGAAGTCGGTACCTGCGTAGGGCCAATCCTCAACTACAATTAGCTGACGCCGTAACCATACAAAAAACTCAGGTCTTCAGGACATCTTCTGGCCTCCTCTTGACCTGGGCATAAGTGCCGCCCATCGATCCATCCTCGGCTCCCTCAATGACGGCTTGGCAACTATCGCCCCTTGGCCCTGGAAAATTGGTAATCGCTCCAGAATGAATAACACCAAAATGGAACCATACCCAAACTGTTTCAGTTTGGCCTTCTTACACTTTGTCAGCTACCGTTTGATGTTTGTTGTCACGAAAGTGGCCCAATAGAAAAGTGTAGGATTCATGCATTCAGAATCTAGTAGGAGTTGCGCTTTGGTTGCCTCATACAGGGCCTGCGATCCTGCAACCCGCGTAATGGTGTGAAGCACTAACCGGAGTGCTAGATCGTAGATAGTGTGGATGTCTACTTTCCCACTGCCCGATCCTGTTTGTGCCCCTGGGCACACTCTCGCCATTACCATATCCATTTTCTCCCCAGAAGGTCTACTACCTGTCATGATTGGCACTGGGCCTCTGCATGATAATCCAGTTATGAAATAAACATCAGAGACTTCAAGTGCTAGTACTTGGTCTCGGAGTTTGAACACTTCTTCATTCTCGTCCCATATGCTCACCAAATACTGTAATAGCTCAGGTTGAGCTCTCAAACATGGTGTAAGGAAAAAATTCTTGAGACCACAGTCCCGGAGGGCATTCATGCAAGCTTCATTTTGCATGGCCATTTCATCCTCTTCCCTATGTTCCCTCTCCTTCCACTCAATCACCATTGTGGCTAGATATCTGCACCAACATGGTCAAAAATACCTTATTAGACCTCTGCAACACTTAAAAATTCATTTGAGTGGCTCACATTTTGGTTAATTAACACGGAAATTTGAGTTGCACCATTGGCGCGACCCCTTTGCAAAGAAGAGCCAATTGACGCGGGTTCATGCCCGATACCCGCGCCAATTGGCCGAGCCCTAGATTTGCAAAAGGTTTCCCCAGAGGTCAAATACACAATGGAAATTTACAAAAAATGAATCAAAACAAAGCTAAGGGGAGCGCCTCTTACCTGGAATGAACGAGAATCTGGATGATGTACTGGATTGGTCACAATCACCGCCGGAAGTTTGCACACCGAAAGCTCACTGTTGCTCTCCAAATGAGGTAAAAAGTAAAACTGAATATGTTTTACCATTTTTGGCATATTTATAACTTTTAAAAGTCAAATTAGGTTTTGAAAGTCATTTTTCCCAATATTTTAATATATTTTGTCGAAAAATGGATTTTACACTCGCTTTTATGTGCAGCGACAGGTTTTGACGCAACTTGGACAGTGATACGAGTTGTATTTTATACTTTTTTGGACTCAGTAAAAACATGAAAAAGTCATTTCTGGAGTCATCTTTCAGCTCTTTTCTGACTCTCTAAACATGAAAATATTTCTGAGTCCCTTGTCATTTTGACTCGTTAAAGTGGCTACGAAATGACACCTACCCAATATATGTTTACCCCTTTTTCGGGCTGGGATAGATTATTTACAGAAAAGGAATACCTAGCCTATCGCGACTAGGAGGTTTTCTCAGACATAGTTTTCTACCTTTTCGGATCTAAGGAAATATTTACAAAAAGGGACCGTTGGAGCTTACTTTTCCGTTGTCTTTTCAAAATATCTAAATATGAAAAGACGCCGAGTTCTTCCTTTTTCAGACTCGTTAAACCCTGATGACATCAGATTCAGTCATAATGATGATATTCGAGTTTCTCCTTCCTAGGGCTCGTTAAATGTACTAGGATGGATTCGTATGAAGGATGAACTTATATTGCAAGCATATGCTATCCCCTTCAAGATTTTTCTCAAAAATAATTGGGGTACTCGCCAGAGATGGTGGGGAAAAATGGAACCAATATCGTCGTCGTGTCGGCAGTATGTCGCTCTTGAACATGGCACTTGTCTGCATTCGTGTCGGGTTGGGGACATCTCATCTCATTATCTATTTGCCTCCGTGGGTTTGGGTAAACCATTTTGACCTCTCATCTGCTCTTTGCCTCATCATCATGACCTCTGATCTTTTGATGTCAAATACTGCCAAATCCACTGTTGTGTCGCCGATATGTTCAAGAGAAGTTGACCTCTGTAGTTTCAACCTTCCTTTGATTCTCATCTGATCCTGATTCACAGACATTATCTTCCTCTGTCTTGCGTCGATGATGTGGGAAACACTATGGCCCACCTTCGATCAAGGTCACTTCCTGTCGACTTCAGTTCATTATTCAGGAAGTTGATCTAGAGACTCTCTTTTGGTACCTTGAAGCTTACATGCCTCGATGGCAGGTTCTTCGCATTCGATGCAAGGTTTTCATCATTGACCTTCAATTGGATGATTCTACGGGTGTTCGATGCCAGCTCACTGTTCACATTCCATGGATTGTACCTATAGTACCTTGAGGTCCATTGTCATTATTGGTGGTTCCTCTCGCGTCTGTTAACAGCTTTCACCGTTGGCTGGTAATTAGACGATGCTCTTGCATGTTCGACTTCAGCTCACTTATTCACATGCTTGAACTTGTACTTTGTTCGGGTCGAGATGGAGCGCAAGACCCTAGATTTTGTCTGTTAGAATCCAAGCTGTGATCTTGTGGATTATTATGATTTGTTACATGACTCATTGATTGGATGGCTGCGACCATACCTGAGTCTATTTATCGATCCTCACTGGATGGCTGCGTCCATGCCTTGGATCTTGATTATTGTATAATCTATTATGGATGGCTGCGCCCATACCACATATATCATGTATTTGAGATATCAATTGTATTTTTCTATGCAGGTTTTCTGACGACAGTGTTTTCAATTGGGCGAATTCTCGTAAAGAATTTCATCCCTCTCTCTCTTTCAGGCCTCATGCTTTAGGGGGCATCTGTTACACAGTAATTTGTCACCATCCCTACAATCCCCTGTCCCACACATTGGAGGGCTTATTCCATGACCTGTGAGCAGTGACATGATCTGAAACCACTTTCATGGCATCCCCCTTGACAAGGACAATCATTCCCCTGAAGAAAATTTCCTGTGAAAAGCCCTAAAAATAGCCTTTTTAGCCTTGGCACGACTAGCCAGTTCAGCCCTCGCACCAATGGGAGAAATCCACCAAAGAGGGTGCGCCAACTGGTGCTCTGTCCCAGTGTATCACCCTCGCCAGGCTTAATAAGGAGTGTTTAAAAAAAATAAATGGTAGAATTTTGATTCCAACCAACTCCTGAACGAGTCTCTGAAATGATTTGGGAGGTTTGGCTCCGGATCTCCATGTAAGGGAAGTGGTTTTCCACCTATCATGGAAGCTTCCTTGAGGATAGGGCCAATCCCACCATTATAGGGATCCCAACTCCTCTTCCACCATCTATATAAGCTTGCCATTTTCCCCTTGCAAGCTAGCCTGAATAGAGTTGAATCGATTGTAAGGAGATTATCGTCAGACAGCCGAAGAGGGAGAGACTTGTCCTTTTCCCGACGAGCTTTACCGAGACGTACTCCTCTGTCAACCCACCAAAAGAAGATCTAGCGTCAGAGCTCAGTTTGTATCTTTCTTTGTTCTGATTAATAATAAACGACTTCGATTATGGTTCCACTTAGATGTTCATGTTTTATGTTATGAGTTGTATCTTCTCTGACTGATACATAATTGCATGTATTAGGTTTTATGCTTGTTCGCTTGTTGTTTCTTCTTGTATGTGCAGGTGTTCGATCGCATCGAGCGGGAGGATTGTGATCTGCCAAAGCAACGGACGGAAGCGCCATCTTCTCCACAAACGACGACAACGTAGGACTTAAGGTAGGCCTCTTGCCGCATCTTGGTATTTTGCAATTAGGAACTTGCGTCTTAGCGTGACTCGGTTGTTTCTAGACCCGATCCGGGCTAGTAGGGATCGCCTCTGTCCGTAGAGGGGATTTACCTCTCCAACAATATCACAATGGGAATTATGGTAAAAAGAAAATTGGAATAAAGAATGCTTATTTGTCTGGAAATATTCAACCGAAAAAGTTGATGTTTGCACTATGTGATTTTTGCAACACATTTCTATACAAGAGTAAAAAAATAGTAATTAAATATGAGTGGAAAAAACATTTTGATTAAATTAAGCAAGACCATCAGAACGATAGTTCAGAAATGAGGGAATTGGACTCACCAAATGCAGATAATGATCTAGAGCTAGAAACTGAAACACTTGGACATGGTTATTCAAAGTACCACCTTATCGATGATCATGATATAATGATAATACAAATATTTTCGTCCCCTAGGAATTTTTCAAGGAAATTTTTCCGAAGAACTGAACATCCCAAAACTATTATTTGGATCAAGTTTTCCTATTGATGTTATCAATCACTTTTCGTATAAAAAATTTGCACAATGGGAAATTTTGCACATGTATGAAGACTTTTAGATACATTAAAAACATTTTTTTTAAAGCAATTCGTATTTTGATAAACTAGGTTTCTAACTCGGCTTGGATTTCTGTTTGCAAAGGAGAGCCGAAAGGACAAAAACTAGTTGCTAAATACGTTAAAGATAAAAAATATATTCAGAAATGATTGAAATCACCAATTGCATATCAATTCTTAAGAAGCATTTACACATCTCTTGACTATTTTTAACACTTAATAAAAGATATATTTTCAATGATACGACAACTTGGCCCACCGAATTTCTTTGTGACTTTCACTAGTTTTGAGCATCTTTGGGAACCATTGATAAATGCACTAAAAATACAAAGTAGCGAGTCAATAACAAATGAAGCAAAGAACCTTGATGATGAATGCAATGAAAAATTGACCAAATGTCAACTAGTCATATGTAATTGATATTATAGGCATATAATATCGTCGCTACATTCCTTGATAACAAAAAAAAATAATTATTTGGTCAAGTGAAAGCCTGTTTTTAATTACATAATTCCAAAGTAGAGGAACAGAGCATTACCATGGATTACTTTGGATTCAAAATGCACCAATATATAATCAATACCTTGATGTTAATGTCATATATTTCATTTATCAGTATTTTAGTTGTGATTCAACAAGTTTGTCGAATCAAATGATTCAATTCAAACTCATCACCACACAAAAACTTGCAAAAAACATAAAAATTCTATTTGTAGATTTGGTTTCCCTTTTGCAGAACAAATCCTATTTAAAAAACATAAAATTTGAAATTTTTTAGTCGATATTGGAATTATAAAACAAGAATACATCATGTTGTTGCAATTTTGTATCACTCAACCAATTGTACTGCTCAAAAGAAATCATTGCGATTTGTGGATAAATGCATTTGAAAAAAAAAATCCCTTCATTGTGGCAATCAAACACAAATGCTCAATTCATTTTAGATTCCTATGTTATAGCAACACATTTTAGTTCCTATATGACAAAAATGGACTGGTCCATGACAACTGCATTTAAACGAATTCAAGAAAATTGCATATCTTATGGTGAAGAAAAAATTAAAACTGTTTATAAGCTTGGAAAATCATTGCTAAATATGCAACAAATTTCAAGTCGAAAATCAATTCATATCGCTCTATCATTGCCTTTGTATTTAGCTTTTAGAAACACAATTTTCATTAACACTGCCCTAGTTGATAAACAAACATATGTTTTAAAAATGCCTATATTGTTAGAACAAGAACCCGATAATTCTGATGATATTTTTTGCATGAAAATTGTTGATAGATATATTGTGTGTCTTGTTTCTCTTGAGCACATTTTCTTGGCATAATATGTTTCCTCTTATTCAATCATGAAAACAACATAAAAAAATGAAAATCTTCATGTGTCATAGGATTCATTCGATACAATGAACACATGGACCCAGAAAACCATTACAGAGAAAAAATGATTCTTTATATGCCATATAGAGAGTCTGAATACATATTAAATAAAAATGAAGAAACATGGTATCAAACATACTTTTCACATAAAAAAATTATCAATGTGACAGAAAAAGAATTTTCTCATTTTGTCATATCATGGGGTAATATTGAAACTGCTTCTACTATAATTGCATCCCAAAGTGATGGGATGTTTATGCTTCACTTTCCTGTATAAACTAACAATGCGTGTTGTCCTAATGAAAAATATGACATTCAACAAGATTTTCCAGATAAAATTAAGTTAAAAAACACTGAAACTAGATATACAAAAAAAAATGAATTCATTAAGCATCCCTTTGTTTTGGACACATTGATATACCATGAGATTATGAGGCATTTAATCAAGATAAAAAATAAATAATCAAATAAATATTTCTATGTAAAAATAATAATCCGAATAAGTGGTTTTATTTTTTCATCACTAGAAGTGTAATTATAGGAAGTACATTACCTACACAAGAAATTTACCATGCACTAGTATGTCTTTATAACAAAGACTTACAAAGTGACCCTTTGAAAAAAAAGGCATAATAATTTCATTTAATGGAAAAGATACATATATTTCACGTGGTGTTAAAGTCCATTAAACTTTTCCTTTTCCACTTTCGCCACATCACATGGTGCCATTGACTTCTAATGCACTTGATATATTCGGAAAATAATATGAAGGTCTTGAAGTTTTATTGATAGATGAGGTTTAATTAATTTAGTCTTGATAGCTATATAACATTGACAAGAAACTTGATGAAATTATGTATACTGCAACTTCCTTGTTTGGAAACCTTGACATAATCTTCTTTGGTGACCTATTCCAAGCACAACATGTAAGTTATTGTTGGATATTTGAAGAACTAGAGCTTAAATGAACTAACGCTCCTTATAGCTTTTGGAAATAAAATGTGAAATCTTATGAACTAAAAAAAGTAATGTGAAAATACAATAAACAATTTGTATCTATCATAAGTAGAATCAAAACATGTTCACATACTAATGATGATCTTGAATTTTTGAACAACCATTGCTATAGATCAACACCAAATGATCCAACTTTTCCATACCTCTTTTACTTGAACAAGAATGTACATGAACATAATGAAAGAATGTTGTTTCTTATCAACAAATAAGCAATTTTATTAATGCATATGATAGAGAAATTGAATCAAGAAATATAAATTGGAATAAACAGAACAAAATGCAATTACCATCTTCTATTGTGCTCAAAGAAAATATGATTATTGAACTAATTGGCGGAAATTACAATATTCAGGATGGCTTGGTCAATTGTGCTGAAGGATTTTCTAGAGCATCAACAGCATTTGAAAATGGTGCAATTTGGATTGAATTTTTCGAGCTAGCCGTTGGCACTTTTCAACGAAAAAAATTGTACATTTTTATAAAGATAAAATAATGTCTACATGGATACCTAGTACTGGAGTTTGTAGGAATAATGAATCAAATAACAAAAGTAGTTTTACAAGAGAACAATTTCCTTTTCAACTTGCATGTGCATGAACTATACATCGATCACAAGGGTTAACAATGGAAATTTTAGATTTTGTTACAAAATGAGTTAGGAACCATGGACTTGTTTATACTGTACTTTCTCGTGTCAAATATATGAAATCCATGTATTTATTGAAAAAATTGAGACATAGTAACTTTTATCTCAATGAAAAAATTGCTATCGTGCTAAATATACTTAGACCAAACACCTCTTATGAACTTGAATATAGAATATATCAAAGTAAAACACTTGAAATATTGACAATATGTTCATTGAACACTCGTAGTTTTTCCTTGAATTTTGAAGATATCATTGCTCACTATAATCTAATGAGTGCTAACATTATTTGTTTCCAAGAAACAAAAGAAAACTTAGCTGCATCAAATCTATTATTGTCAAGAAAATATCATTATTTACATTTATACCATTTTCATGTAATTATCACATACTACGCAAAAAATATTGTGGTTGACAATCATTTGACTTATAAAAAATTCCAAATCGAGTCAACGATTACAAGATTCCATGTTCAAGAAAAAACTATTATAGTTGCAAATGTATATGTTGAATCAAATACAAACATTGAAGGAATAGTTAATTTCATTGGATTCATTTTATAGCACACATGGAAGAATTACCCAATTATTCTTGTTGGTGATCTCAATTTTGACATGTTGCAAAGTAGTGATCTACAAAAAAGACTACTCTCGTTCATGAAAAATAATGGCTTCAATTTTCATACAAAAAACCAAGAACTAACTATAACTCAATGTTAGATAATTTTTGGATAAATATTTTAGCTAGTACTATGTCTTTCCATGCCTTCAATGCTTATTGGAAAAATCATCATACAATTTGTCTAGCCATACCTTTGTTATTGGCTTGAGTCATTTTGACAATGCTCATATTTTGCAATTTCGTTGTTGACTTGTCACAATATTTTTCACATTTGAAAATGTGAAATTTTGACATACGGTTTAATTTGAAAACATTGAGAAACAAAAAAAAACATGAAAATTTCAAATTCTGGTAAGTCTTTGAACCATCAATATAGATTTGTTCAACTTGTCTAATATAACAATAATTTTTATGTCATGGTTGGCATGCAATTTACACATTTTTGTTTTCACTTTATGAATTTTTTTTATATATACTGAATAATATCATTTATTTGATCTTATAGTTCATGGTTTATTATTTCTTGTGAAAGTGCTTTATGAAAAAAAAAGTGACCATAGTGCTTCTTAATAACACATTTTCAGAAATGAAGTATATGTGTGTTTGTCAATGAAATCTATAAAACATTTTGCTTATTGTAACTTATGCACATTTACTATTCGATTCTTGGTGATCAGCCTTTGAACCAGATGAAAGATCTCGTTAATATTAAAAATTGGCTTCAAACCTACAATTTGAAAATCCTCTGGGACATCTCCAATTGGATGGAGGATGCAACAAGCCTTTGGGACAGCTGGAATCTGAGGGAGATTCCTTAGTGGCTAGAGGGAGAAGCCTCGTTATTTCTAGATTTTCTCCAAGGAAAATCACCATCAAAGGCTACTGCTAAGGACAAACGAGGGTGGGGCTCACTCTCAGGCTCTTACTCAGCATCAGAAGGTTACAAAAGTATGATGGTTGTTCCAAATGTTCCTCCGGATCCTGCTCAATGGAAATTTGTTTGGGCCTGTCCCTCTCTCCCCAAAGTTTACTTCTTCTGCTGGACATTAGCACATAAAAGTATCCTCACTAGAGATAATCTGCGAAGGCGTGGAATGGAAGGGCCCTCCAGGTGCACACTCTGTTTGTCGGATGAAGAAACGGCTGGTCACCTGTTGTTAACGTGCCCCTTTGCTCAAGAATTTTGGAGGGGTGTACTGATGCTTGGACCTGACAAAATAAAGCTCCCCGGAATCATTCCAAATATTCTTCGAAACTAGGCGAAATTATCTCCATTCTGTCTCTCCAAAAAAAGCCTTCTCAAGACTGGCTGGATGTGGATCCCCAAAATCATCTGCTGGAAGCTGTGGCTGGAGAGGAACAACAGAATTTTCAGGGACGAGAGCTACAACCCTGCCTGTGTTATCACTAAAGTCAAAGTTCTTTTGGGGGAGGCACTAGAAGCCAACACTGCCATAAAGAACGAAATCGCCCTGGACAGTGAAGAGGCAATCTGGATTAAAGAGCTGGTTCCAAACTATAAGGACTGTCCCATTCCTCTTGCAATTGCCCAGTCTAATTGGGACATTCGTCTGGATGAGCAGGAGTTCATTAAGTGGCGTTCAGCTCTGAATGAACATTGTCTTTTCTTCGACGGGGCCTCTAAAGGCAATCCTGGAGATGCGGGTGGTGGTGGAGTTCTCTTGTATCCAGGTGGTTATAAAGTGTTGCTTTTTTCCTGGGGTCTGGGCAAGGAAACAAACAACAGAGCGGAGGCTCTAGCTCTGTGGCAGGGTCTAAATCAGGAAATTAAGGGGAAATTCCTTTCCATCTCTGTATTTGGGGACTCTAGGCTTATTATCCAGACTATGATCTCCCATAAGAATCCTTCTCAGATCCATTTAGCCTCCATTCTCAGAAAAATCAGGCTAATTCTGCCCAAATTCCACAAAATCACCTTCTACCACATTCTCAGGAATTTAAATTCTCAGGCGGACATGGAAGCCAATCTTGGCTGCCTCCGGAGTAGAAGATCCCTCTCAGTGAATAATGTTGACTCAAACTGCAGTATCCCATAAGACTATTGAAAACTGGGCTTCATTATCCTGTTTCAAATCCCCTGTTTCAAAGTTCTGGCCACCTTCTAACACTTCGGAATTGAATCACTCGAGCAACCAGTTGCTATTGATCAAGGTTACTGCTCTAAAGAAACAGTCAGTTCGTTCATCTCACATTTTCGACCTCTGCCCTCTTTCAGTTTTCCCTGTTGTTACAAATTGCAATCTAAAGGGCGAATTCTGGGTAGATCTTAACATCAATTCCATTGGTATAAGAAGTCATGTCTTGACACCTCTTTATAAAGGATCTGCAGCCGACCGAAAATATGGTTCTCCTCTAGACACCCTGAGAAGCATAGCTACGAATCTGCAAGCTCCCAGGGAGGGAAAACAAGATACCTCAGTTACTCAAAAACAACTCTCAAACTTGGCCTTTCTGGAAATCTCAGGGCAATTCTGTTAGAAAATCTCTCTGGCAAGAGAAGCCACCTGCGTGGCGATTCTAGATCCTGCACCAAGCAAAGCTATCTTAATAGAGGAAATCTGGTTTGCGCTCTCAGACAGAGCAATTCTGTAATAGTCTGCGGCAGCCATTTTGCCGCTCCTTAAATAAATTATAACCGTTGTCGTAAAAAAAAAAATACTTATGCACATTTACTACATAGCCACCAACATTTCCTAGTAGTACTATTAAAACATAATACATGAATATATAATTTATCACTGTAAAGAATACATTGTTTTAACTGTTCTTTATACACTTGTATCATACTTGGTGACTTGCATTTTTGTTTTTCTGGAAACTATTGGTCCAATCATTTGGAACTTGGAAACACCTAGCTATAAAAAAAATATTCAAAAAATAAATGATGGAAGATGAGAATCCAAAAAGGTTAGGTTTGTGTTGCACTGAATATTTATATAGGTAAATGACATGTTTGCATTAAATCAATGTCAATGTTTTTTGAAATATTTTGTTTTTGGTTTTCATGTAAACAAAGAAAAAACAATGGAAACAACATCCTCATCAATCATTGAAATATTCTCATGAGCATATGCAAAGAGTTTTGAAGGTGATATATTGGTTATTTATGGCTCAACACAAACTAAAAGTTCTATCTCTCCTGCAAAGGCGCGATCGCTCCATGCCGATTTGGTTGATAGCCAAGGTCAAATGACCATCACAATGAACATGAGAAACACTCTTATAGAGTGGTGCCAAGAAATATTTAGTGTTGGAAACAATGTTTGAATTAAATATTTTGTGATAAGAAACAAATGTATTCATGAATGAGGAGATGAAAAATGTTGGATAGTGTTGTAGGAAAAAAATACAGTTGAATCAATTGCACAGGTTTGCAAAAAACACAGACTGGCTCTAGAAACAACAATACACAGTGTTCTAGTCTCAAATAACACGTAAGAAGTCGGTTCAATAGGAGAAATAATGATAGGCTGTCAACAAAATAACAAGAAACTTGAACTCAATATAAAATATGGTGAAGTTGCAAATGACAATGAAATTGTAAGTCTTCTACTACAATAACTATACTTGCATTTTGAGAAAAAGCTAATAGTTTCTTTGAAACTAAATTTTTGCATGTTTGTTTTCCATTGTTATCAAAGCAACAATAGTCTCATTATTTCTTGCACATATTGCTTAATAAAAAATGATGTTCTCTAATTCACAGCAACTACTATTGAACGATAGCCATAGAGAAAAAAAATTCAGAATATAGTACAAATTGGCATCAAATACAACTATGCTCTATTTGTTAAAATTTTTTTCCAGAAATGATGTGAAAGGAAGTCAGCAGTTACGATCTCACTCATCAACTTTTGTTGAGCCATTGAATGATGAATTTGCAAGAGCGTATTTATTATCTTTTGTGTTGTTAAGAACACGTGTATATTTACTAATAGATTCTTTGTTCAAGTAACTATATCTTTAGTTTGAACAACAAAAATATTGCATTTTGATAATACATATTTGAATCTAATAGCTGAAGTTTCATGGACCAAAAAAAAAAACACGGATCGAATGAGTGATGAAGGCCAAAAATGTTTTCTCTCCTCCTTTTCAGTGAATTTGCAATAAATTCAAACAACTAGTACATGCAAACACAAGAAAATACATAGTCTGTAAATATGACACGACATTTAACTATGAGCACAATGTTGAATGCACACTGGAAACATAGAGTGGCAAAAATGATTATATGTTACAAATGCCACAACTAAAACATCATTGTCCAGTTATTACTGGGACAAAATTTTAGGAATGCATGGAAAGTGTATCATCTATAGTTTTCAATTTAAGAAAAAAATGTATTCAAGGACTTTTTACTTTAAAAATTAACAACACTATTTCTCAGATAAAAGAATTGTGACCAGGAAACAAAAATCTTCTTTCCCACATCAAGATGGAAAATTTTGATACATAACATATTATTCATTTTTCCATTTTTATTTTCTGTATTCCATTAATTCATAATTCAAAAATACTTGAAGTAACACTAATATATAGTTTTTCTTTTATTGCAGGTTCCAAAATTACAAAACACTAAAAAACATTTAGTTCAAATACAGTGCATCATTGAAAAATGTCTTCCTTTTTTTTGGGGTGTTTAGAATAACTAGTTGTTGTTTCTCTTTTGCCATGAAAGTTTTTAATCAAACAAGTTTTGCTGCTGCATATGAAAATAAAGAGCAAGATTCACATTCTGCAATATAGTAATTCAATTATTTCAAAATTTCTATGGCACTATCATCTCATTTTTTTTTAATAAGAACATTATATCTTAGTTACACAATGACATATTGTATCTTAAAAATTCTTATTATGCCACATTATATATATGCTAATATTTTTCTCTCCATAGTTGTAATATTAACTTGGATTCTAATTTGTTGTAAATTCTAGAATTGTGTTTTGTTAGGAAAAAATCAAACAAAACAATCAAAACAAAACAGAAAATAAAGCATTTGCATGTGTTATGGATGTGCTCATTTCTATATATGCTCAATTAAATAATCTTTGTTAAAATAATGAAATGCAAGGGTATTCAGGTAGCTATGCTCTTGTCTTCTTTTCCCATAGATCAAATTGTCCTTATTTTCCTATTTGTATAACTGTTTTTCATGTAGTGTTTATTTGATAATTAGCCTTTTCCCCCTGTTTTCTGGGCAATATAGTGTTACCTTGCAGTTTTATAAAATTGCAAATTTAGTTTTCCATTTCAAGCTAATATTTTATTATTTATCATAGAACATGTTAATAGTTTCCAATGTTTGGCCAGTGATAATGATTCTTTGATGAATGGTGAATGATATCTGTGCTATTTGAACCCAATGATCCTTTTTTTTTAAGCACAATGTCATTGTTATGAATAATAATTATATTAGTTATTTTGAACTAAGATCTTATGGTAATTTTTTCATTGATCTATGTAATCAATTTTAGTTGGAAATGATGACATATTTTATTGTCTCACTACCATAATATGTTTTGTACTAGTATTGTGTTTGATATTTTGTATATGTAGTATATAACATATGAAATTTAGTGCTATAGATATATTGTTAACAAAAAACTAAGATATTTGTAAAATAATCTCAGAATAATTGGCGACTTGATTTCTTATTTTTGATGTCTCTTGTCACTCTAGATTATGTGGTTTCACTGTAAAAATATGCTAATCAGTATAATTGATAAAAATGTCACTAAAATTACATGTTTCGATGCACCTACTTTCGGAATGTTTAAAGCTCTTCGATTGTTGAGTCAAGTTCTTTAATTAAATTATCCATTAAGAATATTAGAACTATGTTGAATGTTAATTCAATGTCCTTTAGCCCTGAATTCAAGGCAGAAACAACTATTTGCATCAATACACCAATCAAAGACATATGTCAGATGAGCATTTTAAAAAATATTTACGGATTCTATCATAAAATGTGTCTACAATTGTTCTTCAACCATTCGTTTTTATTTTTTTGATATTATGAATGAATCAATGAAGTGAGATCAATGATGCTTCAAAACATGTGCCAAAGAGTTGAAACAGTGGTGTGACTGAGAGAACAAAAAAGTATAATTTTATGTGTTCTTTAAGCACTTATTACCTATTATTTAATATTTTTGGAAATTTTATGAAATACACTTTGAGTACACTCATCTTCCATTTGATGTAGTTAGTAAAACAATATTAAGAATATGCATAATCATTATACAGATAATAATGAACTCATTTATGAAGCTGATACTAGTCTTCATGTATTGAAGATCTTAATATTTTCATGTTAATATGATAATTAATCACATAATGGATAATATTTCCCATAAATTTGTCATGTTCAGTGTCATTATTTATTTCATCACATGCTTTTGTAAATAATTGATTCTGCTGCCTTTTTTTCCTGGATTTTGTACTACATTGTTCTTCTTCTTTCAGAATGCTGGATATTGCCAAACAGTGTCACTGAATTCAAAAACTACAAAAAAACATTAATGATATGAAGCTCATTTCTAGGTAAACCAACAAGTCATAAATAACATGTTTTACTAGATATCATTTTTTGGGATTCAACTGCATTAAGTAAGTCATTCATCTATGACCATTTCCATGAGAGGTAGTCATAACTGACCAATTTCTCTTGATTTTTAGAAGTCCACTTAGCACTCATTGCATTGAGCGATGCTCATAGGGGTGAAGAAGTGGGATTGAAACCAGTGTAATGAATCCCAAAAAATGATATCTAATATAATGCACTGTGAAAACCCCTCAATACTTAAACGTGTTTTACTATTGTGATTTTTTAACTTCTTTTGATTTAAACTCATACTAAAGTCTTTATTTCACAAGACAAATTATGATATATTGATTTTTGTACTCTGTGCATGCAAGGATAACCTATGTGGTTTGGCTCCATATTTATATCTAGTAAAATATAACAATTTTTATTGTAATACAACAATAAAAAAAGAAAACTTGCTTCCATGAACAATGGAAAAAATGCTCTTTTTCACATATTAAGTTATTTATACATGATTATGTTTCATGTGTTAAAGCTTATATTACCTCGATTTCCAACATTGTAGGAGATGTCGTGCTTTTCAAACACTAAAAATACTATGTGTTCTATGTAATCTTGTATTGCCCTTGGTGTTAGAATATAAATTTTTTTAGGTTTGCCTTTTTCTTGATAACTATGTTTGTATTTCCTGATTCAATCTAATTAGAGATATAGAGATGTTTTTTCCTGAATCACCTATGAATAAGAAACACATTGATTAGCATAAACTGAATCTAAGGAACCGTGGAAATAGAAATCATCTATATGCAACCTTAATCAAAGTATTTATTAACATATTTTTGTTAAGAAAGGAAAAACCATATATCTTCAAGTCTTTTAGTAACATGTCATTTTCCTACTTTTTTTTCACAGTTTAGATGAAATAAAGGCAAATGTCATCAATGTTATTTACTCTCATGTACCTGCTCAATGTTCATAGATTTCTCCTTGCTGATTTTGGAACTATGCATCGTGGAGAATAATTACAAATCTATGACAACGGACAGGAAACCAATGAAAATCATGATAACTATGACATTTGTGGTGATTTTAGGTATACTCTACTTTTTTCAGAGATTCATAATCCAAAAAATTCATTACTCATTTTATTTTCTATTTTGATATGTCTCATTGATTTCTTTCACTGCAATATCGATACACATGGTGAAAGTGTCTTGAAATCCTTTTAATTCAAAAATATCTTTCATTACTGTGGAAAAGAAATCAAAGTAACCTTGTATTTTACTTGTAGGAATACTTTTCTATAACACGTATATAACACACTTCTAGAAATCTGACCAATTTTCTTGTGATTATGGAACACATTCTACATTAATAACTTTGACTATCTAAACAATTAGTTAGTAATTACCAAAGCTAGCTTTCATTACTAGTTTCAAGTAACTAAAATCCAAATATTTATTTAGACATTTACAAATATAGTTTTTATTACTAATATTAGTAAATGACAAACAAGAAATAAAACTAAAATTTCAGATCTAGGTCGAGCTGGCTATGAGATCGCATGTTAGCATTTTCTTTTGAATGCTATTATTACATTATGGGACCTATTCGCTTCTGTAAACACACCAAAATATACACACATATTTATTTTTGTGGTCCCTACTGAAATAAATTCTGGAGTAGGACATCGCTATGGGGTTGGAAGTCAATATTTTCAGGAAACCTCCCGACTTCAACATTGCACGACCTTGAAATAACATGACCTAATGAAACCACTTGGCTATGGTATAGTCGGGGTCCCAGTGGAATAAATGAATCAGAAAACAAAAAATGCATGACTCTCCAAACTCCCAACTGTATGATTAGGGAAAAAAAGAAAGAAGAAAAAAAAGAAAAAAAAATTGATTTGTGTGCAATGTGCATTTTTATATAGAAATTGAAAATTTTACGTTTAAGGTTAAATTGATTTTTTGGTGAAACAATAACAAATTTCCTCGTTCTTTCTCAATTCAGGATATGAAAAACAATTGAAATGGTGACAAGAATTCAATGAACATGTTTAATTTCCATATTTTCTTATCTTAAACAAAATTTTAAAATTGCAAAGTGCTTTTCCTGGATATTGTTTTCTTAATCCTAGTTCGAAGAGACATTGAATTAAGAAAATATAGCAACAATTTTAAAATAAACTATGTAACCAGAATATTATTTTACAGATTGGTGCATTGAATTCAGAATTTTAAATAAAAGGAACATGCATATAATTTTTTATTGTTCATATGTGATCAAATGTGAAAAATATCAGTTGACCGCCCGATTTCCAAACCAACCAATTGTTTATCTACGTGTCCTAAAGACAAAACTCCATTATGCTATAGTGGTGGTCAATATATGGAAAATAAATCCTAAAATAAGAAAATGTGCGACAGCTCGACTGGGCAATGTCCCAATCGAATGATTATTCGAATAAAATACTATTTTTTTTATTTGTGTGCAATGCGTTTTTTTAACAAATATTTTCAAGATTTTCCCATTTCATGTTCAATTGATTGTTTTTTAAATAAAAAATAAATATTCTAATGCTTTTTCGATTCCTAAAAAAAACAGTTGGTCTGTTTATAGGAAATTAATACACACATTCGTTTGCAATTTTCACATTTTTCCAAAAAATATTTTAATATTTTAGGCTATCCTACCTACATGTTCTTTTGTTAAGTGTTGTTGAAAGAAAATTTGGATTAAGGAAACATAGTAGTAGTTTCAAAAATCTCTGTAAGCATATAGTCAATTTTTTCAGAGACTCCAAAGTTCAATTTCAAAGTTTAAATTCCCAAAACTTACGCATTATGTATTGGAATTTACAGGTCATAAAATGCGAAAGAAGGGAAACCGTATCAGAGAAAATTTGAGATTTTAGGATGTTTTGGCTAGAATTTTTTCTCTTAGTTCTTATTCAAAGAATAACTTAATTGAGGAAATACAATATCGGTCTCAAAAAATTCTATGTAAGCCTAATTTCATTTTTTTTGGAAATTTTTGAATTCAATTCCAAATTTTGAATTATCAAAACTTATGTATGCTTTGTTCATGTTTACAGCTCCTGAAATGCCAAAAAACAATCAAAATATGCAATGGGAAATTTAATATTTTAGGATATTCTGGTTGCATGTTGTTTCCTTAAGTCTTGTTGCAAGAAGCACTCAGTTAAAGAAAAGCAGCACTGGTTTCAAAAAATTCTATGTAAGCATAATGTTATTTTTTTTAGAGATTCTTGATTCAATTTTTAATTTTAAATAGGCAAATATTATCTATTCTCTATTACTGTTTACAAGTTTTAAAATGGGGAGAAAGGGAAAATCTGCAACAGCAAAGCAAAAAATAGAGCAGATTAGAGAAAATATTAAGGGAATGGATGATGCAATAGCACAAAAAGTCAGATATAACTCATTACTGATGTCAGATACAACCTACAAAACACAAAAATAAGGTATGATGATCTGGGAGGATATGTTTGAATTCTTTGAGAAAAGAGAGTGGTTAAAAAACAAAAGAGCTACTCAAGCAAAGAACACTCAGTTTGAAGCAATTAGAGCGAAAGGGTTACATAAAATAGCCATTAGGGCAAGATTTTTTCTTTATTATGACATTATTTCATGGATTCTATATCGCTATGACACTGAAACCCGAACAATATCTGATTATCAACAATGTTTCGTAGCCTCCTGTAAATCTGAAATCTTATCGGTCATGTATAAGCTTAGTCCCCCATAAATATAACTTGATGTTGCACTCCTTTATTAGTTTTGAAGCATTTCCTTAAGGAAATGTCACGACAATTACGATGTAGTAATTCAAGACTGGTTGAGAGAAGAAACATAAGGTTTCAAGATTAAATAAAAAAAGGAGCGTCTAATAGCTATTTTTAAGAAGCCTATTAGATTTCTTATTAAAATGTTCAAAAAATTATATGGGGAACAAGATCATGAAAATTGTAAAATTAAATGGATCCCAATAATCCATAGTATTTTGAATGATGGGAGACGCCTAAATTGGACTGACATCTTGTCAAAAAATATCACAGATTCAATAAAAATGTCAGTGTCATCTCCCCCGGTTTTAAATGTATTTTTTGTATGTATGCCTATCTGATGGATGTTGTTATTTCCCCAGTTCCATTTCCATCATGAAATGGAATTACCCATCTGACCAACAACTGCCAATTCAAAGTTATGCTCCTATTCTCTGGGAGTGTAATTTTAAATACCATTTTTATGATATTTGCAACTATGTGTTTAGTTCCTCTGTATCAAATCCTATATGGAACACCACCTCCCATAATAAATCATAATATGAAAGAAGGCCTAAAATCAATAGGGAACCGGTTCATTGAAGAAATATTTTCTTACATCACAGTTTTTGGAAGTGAAGTTGGTCCCCATATTCTGCCCCGATATATCCCGAAAGACTTGATTTGAGAGAAGTGTATAATCAAGCTGCTTTGAATGGACAAGCCAAAAATTTTAGTAAACTACAAAAGAAACTATGGCCTAATTTTTCAATAAAATTTGGTGACATTAATATCCGAGACAAAGGGCACAGATTCAAGGAGGCCGAGGAACCTGATGAAATTTGGTTATTTACTTTTCCCTATTATGACTATGATTCTCATGGTCTCATTGATCTTCATTATATAACAATAGGTTATATTAAATATTTTATTCATCAACAACCACCTTTCGATGACATTCTTGTAGACATCAATGATTTTCAACAAGCTATCCAAAGAGGAAAATTCTTGAATCCTGAAATAAGACGACAATTGCAAGAATTTAGGGAAGAACTATTTGAAATTTTCCTAAAGGAAAAGCCTCTGCACCTCAAAATTTCGTTCAAACAGTTAAATTCTACTGAATTTTTTCATTTTAATTTCAACAAACTCAGTTAAGAACCTCCTATTGTTTCTCAAAAGGATAAAGAAATTGAAAAAATAGAAGGTTTTGTTGTCACAGGTAAAGAAGTTGAATCCACAACAATACAAAATCTACAAGAGGAACAAGAAGATACAATAAGAGCATAAAATATAGAAAAATAAGACACAACTGGAAAAGAGATTATTTTCATTAATTATCCTGATATAACAAAGAAAGAGAAACCATAAACTGTGGAAATCAAAGAAATCAAAGCACTTAAGGAGAAAGAAAAATAAGTATCTACTGAAACCAAGAACGAGGAAAATGAGAAAACAATGGAATCATATAAGAAATTGGATACTATATCCACTTTATCTCCTCAGAAATCAGTAACAATGATTTCTGCTAAGATTCCTTGGGAATGATTCTTTTTTAAACTGGTTACTGAGTTAGAGACAATTGTAGATACCATCCCTTATTTGATAGATTATTACTTTAATACTCAAACAAATCAGTTGTGCGAAGAATAAATAAAATAAAACATGCTACTCTGGAGACTATACCTGAATTCAGTTGGCAAGATCAGGGAGATATAAAAGAAAAAAAATAAAGAATATTCTGAGGCTCCTATAAAAACTACTTAGCTTTCTTACATAAACTCTTTACATATATACATGATAACATTGGTCACCTCTGAATCTAGTCCCTCTGATTGCAAATCCTCATCATTTTATGTCTTCCATTCTAGTATTTTTTCTTGTAGATCATCAGAATGTGGCAGTTTTGAGTCTTCACTAATAGATTCCACCATAGAAATGGATATGGTTGAAGCTAGCAAGGTTGAAAATATTCTTGTGCCTATTCCTCTCAATATATCTCTTGTTTTTTATTTTCGAGAAATGATCTTGGTATTGTTGATCTTAGGTGCAGGTTGTTGAGTTGGATTCCTAGTTTCTTAAGGGTTCAGAGCCAAGGTTGAATATGGAAAATGAAGGGCCCACCATTAATGTTGTAACTAGAGGTGGAACTAATACTAGAGCAGATGCTAGTAACACTTTACCTAGTCATGTTAGGAAGGCTAGTCCAGGTTCTCTCAAGTTCAATGTTGCAAAAAAAAGTGATTTTTATGGTACGTAAGTACACTCGACTGTTAAGGAGAGGGTGCGTAAGAATAGCTCTACCAATGGGGTGAGGGTGAGCAAGCCAAAATGTCGACTAAAAGGAGAGGTAAAAACCCACTCACATGAGGTATGAAGGATAGGATGCATAAGCATGACTCGACCACCAGGAGAGGGGCCACTATCGATTTTTAGACTTGCTCGACCAAAGAGAGAGCAAGGTATCACTTAGATTAATTGTTGACCTACTTGCTCAATACCCTAGGGCTTCTTGCACCTTCATCTGTAGAATATCTGTAGGAGCTCCTTTGGATATCTTGGTTTCCAACCTTGTAGTTTTTACTGAATCATATCAAGGCATCTTCATTGGAAAAACTCCAATCATAATTTATAGGATGTGTAAACTCTCAAACCTCAATGGAGATTCCATCACAACTAGGGAAAGGGAGGTATCACCCCCTCTAAGGGCAATAGGTCTATCTATTGTACATTATTCATTAATTTCTCTTTACGGTACCCTGCATTCATGAAATAAAATTGATGGACTTCCACTTAATTTTGAACAACCTAACGAATGAAAAGGAAATGCGATGCTAGAGTGCTCCAAATTCCACCAAATGAACAACCTAATGAATGCATATCGACTACAATGAACAACCTAATGGCTTATTTCTACCTTCTGAAGTTATTGAATGTGTCTTAATGAGCCTAATCTGTAAATTTATCGATTCAATGTCTTATGAGCATTCTGTTGATAACTATTAAATAGAGAGAAATGAGTATGTTTCTTATTATATGAAACACCCTTGATATTTGATGAGTCAATGATTATGTAATTCTATATGTAATGAGCAACTAATAAATAAATAATAAAGAAATATAAATTCCAAGAAACATCTTGATGATTCCATTCTTTTATGATCCTGTAATAAATGGTCGTATATGATGGCATAATTCTACTCCATGATTCATCAGATAAAGAAAGGTAAATCCAAGATGGTAATTAAAATTGATTTCCTAGGTTATTCATATAGGTAATTATGATTGTAAAAATCATAATTCATACATTAATAATTGAGTAGGTAACTTAGAACAGAATAATGAGGTAAGTTCCCCTGCAAGGAGATGAGCTCACCCTTTGTTGGGTTAGGTGCGAGGTTAGGACATGTCAAGCCAATGTATCTTAACCTCTATATGTTCCCTGGTGTATTTATGTTCCTATATTTTGAATAGAGCTGATTCATATAGAGAAAAGAAAGGTTTTCATAATCCAAATTCCACCTTATTTTCCTAGGTCATGAATTCCTCCTAATCCTGGTAGAGAAGGAAGAGGTGGAAGGGTCAATCAATAGGAAAATTGATCCCTACACAATCTAAGTTGATCCAAGATAGTTGATTGATCAATTTTTTCTTTAAGAACAAGATCTTGATCAAGAGCTTTAAATGCTCATGATCAAAAACGCATATCAGGGTAAAAGCTTAGCTTATATTTTCATTCAAATAGAGGAGCAAGAAAGAATAAAGAGCTTAGACATTGTTAGAGCAAGAACACAATTTATTACTTAATAAAGAGCACTGTTAGACATTGAGAGTTCATGATCTATTCTCTTGTAGGAGGATCTTAACATAACCTGATGGAAGGTATCGATGGGTCTTGAGGAGCACCTGCTTGCTCTATAGTAGTTAGAGGGGAGTGCTCAAAAGTTTATTTCAAAAACATAGTAAAGGTATCGAAATTGGTAAGCTAAAGCACATCCCATTTCCTTCCTCTGTATCGACTTATCAAAGGAGGTTTATAAGGGAACGGTAGTGGTATATAGCTCTATCGATAGAGGTGAATGCTACAGGTAATGTTTTCTTTGTGCCTAACTATATGTATTACACAAAGTAAGTAGTGATCAAAAGAATCGTTAGATAAGGTTGATGTTCGAGTCAAAGATAGAAGGGAGTTTTTCATCAAAGGCAGAGGGAAAGGTGGGGGGGCATAGATGAGGTAGAAGATATAACGTAGATAATCATATTCCCGAATGAAAACCTTCTAATGTGTTGAGCAAGATCAAACTTTAGAAACCCACAAGTGCTCTCGATGAGGGATAGTCTAAAAAAAAAATGAGCATCACTAATACCTTTGAACTTGGTGATGAATGAGCTCTACTCAAACAGACCTACCTAATTTCTTTGCTTGAATGAATGAATGACGGACACCTTCCCAACTAAAACTCATATATATAATAGGGGCAGGTAGTCATAGCGTAGGACAACACTAGGCATGCTTTCTAGCGAGGAATGATTGCTTGCCCAACAAAGGCCCCCCACCCAATAAGTCAATTAGGTCTAACCAGGTGGTAAAATTGAGAGCTAAAAGGTGGCATTATGAGGTAGTAATTCAGGTGGACAAACATAGGTAAGCAAGCAGACAGCCAGGAAGGAAGGCAGTCAGATGCAAACAAGAAAGTAGATAAACAAGTTGGCATACATAACCAGAATTTCTTTCTAATGAATCCTTACCTTAGCGTAATTACATATATAATCATGTGAACACGCATAATTAAATAAAAAATAAAAAATAAAGGGATAACATTTTCTAACTATCTCTTTTATAATAAATAGAGGGATAACCCTTACCTAATAGCTACTACCTTCCTTCACACATGTAGGTGGATATGAGAGTCTTAGATCAGAGATAACCTTTACCTAACTTAATAGCTACAACGTTATTGAATAGGGTTAGGTGAGGGATCCTACCTTCACTGCTACCTGCTTTACCATTTCTGTAGAAGAGAAATAAAGAGCTACGACACTTCTTTACATATACTACTTCTCAATATCTTTTATTGGCCTTGGCCATGTCTTTAATAAAAACTGTGTCCCTCATGTCTCCCAGGTAATGCCATGTCTTTTCCAAATAAAATCAGTAAAAATAAAGACTACTGTGGAACCATAAGTATTTAAGGTGGTGAGTTAGGTTCAAGCCCTATCACCTACCTTTAGGTGCACGAATTAACATAGGTAGGTGAGATGGATTGACTCAGAGCCTATTACTTCTATGGTAGGTGGAACAGGAAAAATAACCACCTATTTAAGTATGAATGTATTACGGGTTAAGGATATATTCCCAACATTACCTAATAGGCTCTTTTTTATTTGATAATGTCCCATCCCAGGTAAGGAGAGGTTAGGTAGGGCCCCTTCCCTTATATAATGACATCGAATAGGGCTTTAGGACTTGATAGCTATCTAGAAAGTGAGACCAACAAGTAAAGTAAGAGAGAGGCGGCCCCTATACCATATCTAGCAGGAGATAGGAGGGAGAATGATCGATTGGTTTAGTACATACCCATAACATGTAACCTCTCCACCCTCAACGAATGGGTTTAGGTGCAACCATTATCTCCTATTGAAAGGGGGGGGGGAGGGGTAGCGGGAGATGCAGCTATGTGGGTGCTGGGCAGTCATATCTAGTTTCTAATTTTGATAGGTATAGGTGGGCGACTAGACTATACTATGCAAGAATATTATAGTAGGAGTGGAGTGGAGCTAGACATTAGCGGTAAGAGTGAAGTCGAGAATGGAACCACATTTTCAGCTACTTTAATATTCCTAGGCTTTAGGAGCTTTTATAAATTACAATCAGTATCATTTGAAGGAGATTGAAACTTCATATGATGAAAGTTTAAAAAAAAATAAAGTTTTGGAGGAAAAAATGAAGAAAAATGATTTGTTTAGTGAAGAAAAATGGCAGCACAATTCCTCTACTTTAATTCAAGGTTTTGTTGTAGAAATAGAAAATTTGAAAAAAAAATTAAGCAATAATTGGAACAAGAAAATGCAAAACATGCACAAGATATTCAACACTTGAGAAGATGGCATGAATATCAAAGTCGTATATGGAAAGAAGTAAAGAAAAATTATGTGAGTCTTGTCACATATTTGCAACATGAAATTGAATCTCTTAGATATAAACTAAATGAGAATCAACAGGAAACACAAAGTCCTAAGATTTTCAAATATCAAGCTTTACAGATTTGTTTGATTTTAAGGAAGAACCAATAAAAATTCTATAAAAAATGGATAAAATATCAAGATTTTATCAAGGAATCAAAGATTTGAATGAAATAATTAATTCATTGGTAGAGGAAGACAAATAAATTAAAAACAATTTTATCTCTATTCTCGACTGGGAAAACAAATTTTAATCTAGTGGAATGATGCAGGAGCATTAGCTCGGAAAAATACCTTGTATTTTTATTAAACCTAGGGGTCTCATGTTTTTGAGAAAATATTAATTTCATGTAAATATTAATATTATTTTTGAGTGATTAAATTATATTTTTAATTAATTATATGTGAGAATTTGTAAATGTTTCCAAATAATTGGAAAAAATGAGAGAAATTAGATGAGAGATATCTAAGAGATAATCATGAAGCCTAAGATAGATTTAGTTGCAAGACTTTAGGGATAAATCTAGATTTTAGGGGTGTTGAGATATTTGAGGGCTTGTTGAGTGATTAAGGGGATTTGAACCTAAATTGGTTCAATTCAAATTGTATAAATTTATGAGCCTCAAAGGCAAAATAGAGCAGAAAATATAGAGTGATTTAGAGGTGAGGTTTGGACAGCAGAGGTTGTAAACCTCCGGGAAATTGGAAGGGCCATGAATTTTGAATATCTGGCCAAACACAATAGTTTGTAAGTATTTGCATTTGTTAATGTAAAAAAAGTGTGTTTTCAGAACTATATGGTTGATTTGCTGAGCAGTGTATATTTAGATTTTTGTAATTAGGAATTGAGAAGAGATTGTGAATGCTCTTCATATAAGTGTGTTGGAATGGCATTCAATTTGAAATTGAATATAGGAAGCGTTAAACCTCTGCAAAGATGATTGTTTCTAATTGAAATCGAGTCCACGAGTTGTATTTGTTATATCAGTTTGGATGTGACGAGAAGTTTTACAAATCTGGTGGATCGATCATAAAAGGTCGATTATACAGGAAAGAAAGTTGAAAACTGAGTTTCAATCCTGAATTGACTAGTTCATTCAGGAAGTGAAGGAGTAATTGTATTAACTGTTTATTATAAACATATTCTGGGCATTAATCTATGCAGAAATCTACAAAGGAATCATATGTTGAAGTGCAGCGTTAACTTGTAGAAAGATGAAGTCATATCAGGTATAGAAGCCGAAGAAATGGAGCCACATTGAATTGAGGGCACAAAGGAACAGACTTTGTAAAGCGGTCACGTGGCATAACAACGGCGCTGTCCAATGTGAATAGATTTAAATTACAGTGGAAACATATGTTCGCAGTTGTAAGGTTGCAGAGAAAAGATCTCTGTTTGCAGCGTTGAAGAAATGTGACTTCAAGGGGAAGATCGGAACTGTAATGCGTTGGAGACAGCAATCGACTGTGGAGTTTGTATTGAACACAACGGTTCTAACATTGTTGTTGTCAATGAAATGCTTTGTTGAATTTGTGGGAGTAAACGCAAGCATAATTCAAGTCTCTAATTGTTTAAATTGGTAATAAATATTGATGCAGATCGAAGATATTGCGTATAGAGTGCAGTGGAACGTTGGCAATGAATAATGGGCGTAGCCTCTTCAGAATCGTGGAGGGTTTGACTTGCGAATAGGATGGAGGAGTTTAATAATGGTCAATCTGGAATCGAACAAAAGTGGGTGGAGTGTTCGATGGTGCAATCGAAATATTTTGCAGTGTTTATATGAGGTTGAACTGTAGCGTTAACCAGCGATGGAGAAGGTAAATCAATGCGTGGCAAATTGTCGTTAGTATTTGATTTTAATCGAAGCCTAAATTTTTTATAATTGCCATAGTAAAAGTTGAGGAGTGGAAGCATTGGTCAAACTTGGGCAAAGTGAGGGCGCATTATGGATTTGCGTATGGTGTTCATAAAGGTAAGCCGCATTTGTATTTACCAAGCATGTATTAAAATCATGGCCAGGTCCATTATTGCGTTGAATGGGGTGGGTGTTTTGAATCCAAAGATCGAGGACATATAATTTTGTGTGGGGTCAAACATTATTTTAAATGGTCTGCGTGAAAGTCGATTGAGAATGGAATGTATAATTCCATATGGGTTGGTTTGATTAACCAATGTCAAAGCTGTTAAAAGCAAGGGCGCACATATATGTTCATGGAATCCAATTACATTCAGATTGGGGATAGTGGAAGGATAAACCGATTGGTATCGGTACTTTGATTTCTAATCAAGTTGAAATATGAGATTTGTTGAAGTTTCATAAAAACAAGCATATTATATGTTTTGTGGGTTTCATAATTTTTATTAGATAGAAGCTTCTGCAAAGAGTGTGTAATTTCCCGGACTTGGAGTTTTTATTTGGGCAATTGTTGAGATGCATTTTTATATGCGTAGCTTGGGAGAGATTCTGGGTTTTGCAGGGTTTCCTGCATCATTTTGGTATCAGAGATGGAATAGCTCTGTGTGAAAATTCGAGTTTTTAAATTGAATTTGTTAAGATCAGATTTTGAAGCTAATGAAGATTGCAGCACAAAGATGCAAGTGCAGTTGAAGAAGTGAAGCAAGATCAACAGGATCTTGAAGGTGAGTTGTCAGATGATATTTGACTCTGGTTTGAAAGTATTTTGCATAGTTCAGGTTGCAAGCAGGTTGAAGAAAGTCTCAGCGGGAAGAAGTAGATCACAGCTAGAGTGCAGTGATGAAGGAGTCCAGCAAGGGATTCTAAGAGAGAGTGGTAGAACCTGAAGATTCAACAGAGGTTGAATAAAGTTGCATATGAGTGAAGCCTGAAGGAGCAGTGAAGAAATTCTAAAAAGGTTCCAGCAGAGGACCGGTGATTACCAAAAGACCAGATCTGGAGGAAGGGATTGGTGAGGTAAGTGGCAGCAGGAGAGTTTGCTGTTGAGAGGCTTGGTGCAACTCATGGGTGAGAAACTCATGGTGAAGGAGATGACTACTGAAAGTCATAAAGGAGAGAGAAGAGGTTCAGAGAGAGGCCACAGTAGAAAGAGAAGGAAAATGCCAAGGAAAATGGCATAAGACAACAGTTGACTGATGAAGAGTATGAGAAAGAGAAACCTAAGATAGTGGTTCATCTTGAGTTATTGATGAAATTGTTACGGGAAAATATGAAAGACTAGAGACATGGTTGGACCATGAGGAAGATGATGAAATGGCAGAGACTACAAGTAAAGAGGGATCAACAGATAAACATGCAGTTAACAGAAGAGCTGAAGGATCTCGAGTAGATGATGAGTATACAGTTGAGACGTGAAGAACTCAGAGCAGCTGAGTTGGAAGTGGAGGTTTTCATTGATGAAACAGAAGAGGAGATCATTGATGATTTCATGAACTATTGGGTAAATCCAGATCAGCTGGATAATGTAAAACCTTGTATTTTTATAGCTGACAATTGTGATGTGATTACAGGTTTTACGGAGGAGGATGCGCAATATTGTGAAGTTGTCACAAGTGTGGAAAAGAATCTTTCAGGAGGGATGATACATGATGATGATATGATTCAGCAATGCCACAGAGAAATTGCATTGTTGGAATACTTGTTGGAGAATTCAGAGTATGACAAAGAGGTTGCAGCAGAAGAAAGAGTTCAGTACAGTGAACAAGAGAAGAAAGACATCATGGAGACAGATGGTGTGAGAGAAAGACTAGTTGACAGTCTTGAGAGTTCTTCAGAGAATTCTTTGGGAAGAGAGAATCAGCATACTGATGTGCTGATAGTGGAGGAGAACTCAGAACAAAATACTGAAGTGCTGGCAAAGGAGGAAAAGGCACTGATGCCTTATCATTTTTGTTTTAACAAGTGTTTTTTGAATGCAGGTATGGTCGCAAGTGTTGAAGAACATTTGACTCAATTGAGCAGTAAAATGAAGGAGAAAGACGAGAATTCTGTGGAAATTTCTAATCCATGGGATGAGGACGTTATGTTGCTGGAGATGATGTTGAATAGTCGAAATTCAGTGCAGGAAGAATCTCAATTGCATAATTGGGAATTGCAGACACAGAGAGATGGAGATAGCAGAAAGGAGTACACAATGTACCAGTCCAGTAAGTTGCTAATAGGAGAATGCAGAGAAGAAGTTTTCTGTTGTATAAGACAAGAGGGTATGGATGATTGAGTGGCAGCAAGAAGTCAGCAAGTGACAGTAAAAACTGAGCGAGTAAAAATTGAATGAGTAAGAACTGAGCAAGTAAGAAATCAACAGTCTGGAGATTTATTGGACAGAGAAATTGAATTAATCAGAATAATCATGTTGAAAGTATCTCAGAGGAAGACATCAGCAAATAAGAAAAGCAACAGCAAAATGAAAACAGAGACAGAGTGTGAAAGTGCAGCCAGTGGAGCAAGACAACATAAAATATGGAGACCTGGAGAAAAGAAGCATACGACAGCAGATATAGATGATGAGTTACAGAACAAGGTGTGGGATCCAGGCGGACAAAGACTTAAACTCATGATCTGGAGATCATGATCATTTTCTACCTTGGAAGTCTGATGCAGGAGCATTAGCTCAGAAAAATACCTTGTATTTTTATTAAACCTAGGGGTCTCATGTTTTTGAGAAAATATTAATTTCATGTAAATATTAATATTATTTTTGAGTGATTAAATTATATTTTTGAGTGATTAAATTATATTTTTAATTAATTATATGTGAGAATTTGTAAATTTTTCCAAATAATTGGAAAACATGAGAGAAATTAGATGAGAGATATCTAAGAGATAATCATGAAGCCTAAGATAGATTTAGTTGCAAGACTTTAGGGATAAATCTAGATTTTAGGGGTGTTGAGATATTTGAGGGCTTGTTGAGTGATTAAGGGGATTTGAACCTAAATTGGTTCAATTCAAATTTTATAAATTTATGACCCTCAAAGGAAAAATAGAGCAGAAAATATAGAGTGATTTAGAGGTGAGGTTTGGACAGCAGAGGTTGTAAACCTCCGGGCAATTGGAAGGGCCATGAATTTTGAATATCTGGCCAAAGACAAGAGTTTGTAAGTATTTGCATTTGTTAATGTAAAAAAGTGTGTTTTCAGAACTATATGGTTGATTTGCTGAGCAGTGTATATTTAGATTTTTGTAATTAGGAATTGAGAAGAGATTGTGAACACTCTTCATATAAGTGTGTTGGAATGGCATTCAGTTTGAAACTGAATATAGAAAGCGTTAAACCTCTGCAAAGATGATTGTTTCTAATTGAAATCGAGTCCATGAGTTGTATTTGTTATATCAGTTTGGATGTGACGAGAAGTTTTACAAATCTGGTGGATCGATCATAAAAGGTCGATTACACAGGAAAGAAAGTTGAAAACTGAGGTTCAATCCTGAATCGACTAGTTCATTCAGGAAGTGAAGGAGTAATTGTATTAAGTGTTTATTATAAACATATTCTGGGCGTTAATCTCTGCAGAAATCTACAAAGGAATCATATGTTGAAGTGCAACATTAACTTGTAGAAAGATGAAGTCATCTCAGGTATAGAAGTCGAAGAAATGGAGCCGCATTGAATTGAGGGCACAAAGGAACAACCTTTGTAAAGTGGTCACGTGGCATAACAACGGCGCTGTCCAATGTGAATAGATTTAAATTACAGTGGAAACATCTGTTTACAGTCGTAAGGTTGCGGAGAAAAGATCTCTGTTTGCAGCGTTGAAGAAATGTGACTTCAAGGGGAATATCGAAACTGTAATGCGTTGGAGATAGCAATCGACTGTGGAGTTTGTATTGAACACAACAGTTCTAACATTTTTGTTGTCAATGAAATGCTTTGTTGAATTTTTGGGAGTAAACGCAAGCATAACTCAAGTATCTAATTGTTTAAATTGGTAATAAATACTGATGCAGATCGAAGATATTGCATATAGAGTGCAGTTGAACGTTGGCAATGAATAATGGGCGCAGCCTCTTCAGAATCGTGGAGGGTTTGACTTGCGAATAGGATGGAGGAGTTTAATACTGGTCAATCTGGAATCGAACAAAAGTGGGTGGAGAAGTGGGTGGAGTGTTCGATGGTGCAATCGAAATATTTTGCAGTGTTTATAGGAGGTTGAACTGTAGCGTTAACCAGCGATGGAGAAGGTAAATCAATGCGTGGCAAATTGTCGTTAGTATTTGATTTTAATCGAAGCCTGCGTTTTTTATAATTGCCATAGTAAAAGTTGAGGAGTGGAAGCATTGGTCAAACTTGGGCAAAGTGAGGGCGCATTATGGATTTGCGTATGGTGTTCATAAAGGTAAGCCGCATTTGTATTTACCAAGCATGTATTAAAATCATGGCCAGGTCCATTATTGCGTTGAATGGGATGGGTGTTTTGAATCCAAAGATCGAGGGCATATAATTTTTTGTGGGGTCAAAAATTCTTTTAAATGGTTTGTGTGAAAGTCGGTTGAGAATGGAATGTATAATTCCATATGGGTTGGTTTGATTAACCAATGTCAAAGCTGTTAAAAGCAAGGGCGCACATATATGTTCATGGAATCCAATTACATTCAGATTGGGGATAGTGGAAGGAGAAACTGATTGGTATCGGTACTTTGATTTCTAATCAAGTTGAAATATGAGATTTGTTGAAGTTTCATAAAAACAAGCATATATATGTTTTTTGGGTTTCATAATTTTTATTAGATAGAAGCTTCTGCAAAGAGTATGTAATTTCCCGGACTTGGAGTTTTTATTTGGGCAGTTGTTGAGATGCATTTTTATATGCGTAGCTTGGGAGAGATTCTGGGTTTTGCAGGGTTTCCTGCATCATGGAATTCCAAAATTTTCTAAGAGAGATAAAAGAATGACGAATGATTTCTTAAGTTGCAGGGAAAAAGAAGAAAAAAAATTAGAGCATACATACAAGTGGCATATGAGAAATATTTATCAATTTGGGAAAAAGGAACATATTTTATAGAAGAATTTGACCTATCAGGTAGCAAGTCATTAAAAGAAGAATTTCCACGAGAATTAAAACATGCTAGAGAATATATTTTTTCCAAGGACCAGGTAGAAATAAAAAACATAACAATTTGGAGACAAGAATGTTTCCAAAAATTTATGCAACTACCATTTGAACAAATAAAACTTATTGTCAAGTTTGAGGTCAAATACCAGAAGAAAAGAAACATGTACAAGGATTGATTTCCAACTACCAAATCAACCTCAATTAGTTTCCTTCGATTAATTTCTCTGCAATGAATGACATATATTCACAATGGGAAACTTATATTGAAGAAGATACACCTCACCTGCTCCTTAGTATCAATTACAAGCACTCTAAAGATGAAGATAAGATGTTTGATTTCCTATAAAATATCAACTGAACATACAAAAATTTAGAATTTTGTTTTTAGTTTAAGAAAATATGTTGATTTTCAAGTTCCAAGGCTTGTTTATTTTATTATATTTTAGTACTTTTAGAACTTTACGTGTTGGTGCAAAGGGTCCAGAATCAATGAAGACTACAAACTTGAATTTTTTTTTAATCAATTGTGAAATGTCAGGTTTTTTGAATGCCATTTTCAGTTATCGTGTGTGATATCATGTGGCATTTATGTCAGTACATGGTTTTGATCCCTTAATAAATCCTATGATTTTACTCTATGGCTTATGTTGTTTGGTTCTACATGAATACTTCATAAATGTGTTTAATATTCCTTATGAAAATTTTGCAATTTCCAACTTTTTATAATAAAAATTTTAAAAATGATAAATTTAGTTATTGTTAGTTGATTATTGTGATACAATACTGAAATGTAGGCACACTTACTCTGCTCTATGAGACAGAAATAGTTACATATTTAATTTAAATTATGCATATATAGATACTCCACAAAATACTAAAGAATCTGTTTCAATAATATCAAAAGATATATATATATATATATATATATATATATATATATATATATATATATATATATATATATATATATATATATATATATATATATATATATTTAATTTGAATTTAAATGTACAATCAAATCCTATTTGTTCAATTTTGTGAAGTCAATTCAAATTATCAATTTAAATTTCATGATATTATGCATGGTGTCAGGCTCATTTAAATGTTTTAATTGCTGGTATTTAGATTAATTAAATTAATTTGTTAAATGTACATTTGATCAAAATGTCATTAAATGCATAATGTACAACACTTTGGAGCAAGCATTTGATGAATAAAATCTCAAGAAAACATGTTTTGTTTCTGTATTGTAGTTATATATGTTAAGATCAAGTATTTTCTAAATACATTCTATTCTATAATCTTTTTCCTCTATATATCGATATGCATATGATAGTAATGAGTTTGTAGTGTATGCCTATGAATAATTGCTACATTTCCCTTGTTCAATGTTTTTGACATTCATGTATTGTTTTAAGCAATTAGAAATTCTATTGTCATTGCAAATGATACACTTACAAAATAAACTGTACATTTTTTTTCTCATGTTACACATATCAAAACATCACGTAGGTGGAAAAATAGACTGAAACTGACAATCATCATAGCCAATGATATTTTTTCCATAGATCTACAAATCTTGTTCAAGTAAAATTTGCTCAATTGAAAATATGTCAAAGTGTGCAGTTGAGTATTGCTACAGAAAAATACATGAACCAATTGCTTAAGGTATTTAAGCTAGAATATCTATTTTCCTATGTAACAAGAGTGGCCCAAAATTTCCAGGTACAAATTTTTTATTACACTGCAAAATATTATATTCATGTCCATCAATGTTCGCATTCAACTGTAGATTTTAGTGTAATCTTAGTTTTAGGTAAGGAGCGTGACCTTTGTTACAGGTCATATAAAAACATAGAAAACGAAGAAAATAAAAATATAAATGGAACTTTTATTGACCATATACTAACTTGTAACAAGAGGATTTTTTCCACCTATCAACAATTCCTAATGTAAATTGGATACAAGTATATCAATTATTGCAATCATAGTTACACCTTGATTCCTGTTGAGATTTATAATGCTTATAATATAGAAAAGCCATCTATTCCCTGTTAAAATGTTTATGGTTGTGTATGGCACTGTAAAATTAGTATTCTTTTGAGCATTTTTGTACAAGTTTCCTCAAGAAAATACATTCCACTGGTTTTTTTGTACTATTGTTTCTTGTGATATATGTATGTCATTATGTCCATAGAAACAATTATGCCTATAAAATAAAATACTACGTGATAACAGATTCCACGTTGAGCCTCATTTCCACACTGAGTGTGCCCATAGTTCCAGCAAAAGAGTTATTATACACAAACTTGGAAGAAAAAGTAAACCAAATACTTGTACATTTCACCAAAAACTATCTATCAATTACTATGTTCTTGTATTGAATTATGTCAAGTACTTAGCTCTGAATACAACTACGTCTATAAAACTCAGAGTCATCAGGTTATTGTTCTAAAAAAATAGGTTTTTTTAGAACATATGTTTCTTTTCCAGCTCAAGCAGAATTTGCAAGAATTCTTTTTCTAGAAACTTAGTACAAAAGCAAACACAAAACAATGTGCATTTCTTTTCTAATTGAAATTTGTTGTGTATTTAACAATGTGTTTCAAAGTTTCCGAAAATATTCAATTTTGTTGTCTTGACAAGATGTGCGATTTTCTTTTTCAAATTTGTTTAGATGAAATTGTCATAGAGAAATGCATTTTTATGATATAAAAGTGGTAATATGTTTCTGCAGGATAGGTATCTAAAAACGTTTGAGAGTATGTGTTTTCTTCTCACTCTATGTTCTTGTATTCAACTGTCTCAATTGTTTAACTCTGAATACAACTGTACCTAGAGAAATCTTGTAATTTGATGCCATTGATATCAAAGGAAAAAAACTAGAAAATGTGTTGCTAGATATAAATGTAGACACAAAAAAACATAAAATCTTGTATTTTAGAATTAGTTACTGAAATTATAGAAGCAATTTATAATGTCACATAAGATACAAAATTATGATTTCAATAACAACATCGGTCTCTATTTCAGTTTTTTTGTGATTCTTTTCGTAGGAAATCCGTATTTGATATGAGCCTTGACTTCATGGTCAGATAGTAAGCATGTCTACGGAAAATAATAACAAGGAAAAGGCCGATATCCGACCCATTTTGGAAAATGTTGAGGTTGGAGCGGTCTTAAAGTTGGAACTGGTGTTTAAGTTGATTGTTTTTTACTTTTATGATTTATGAATTATATTTACAATTTTTTTGTTTAAACAAGGGATAAGGAGTTGATATATTTTAAACATTCAGATTTTATTTTATTTTTAAGTTGTACCTAGTTTTTGATCTATTATGTTAAACTTTTAGATAGAAATAATATTAATCTTTTATGTGGAATTGCTTTAAATGAATTTGTATTATAAAAATAATGTTGAATTTATTTTTTTATTGATAAAAAAAAGAGAGTTTTAAATTACATTTATTAAATAATTTGTTTAATGGAAAAAATAATAAATTATAGACACATGTTTCTTGTGTGGGTCTCCATTAAGGAAATTTGGAGGTCAGGCTGGCTATGAGCTCGTAATTTGTTGTTCTAATCACGGATGACTATATGGACATATTTGATTTGTGGCCCCTACCGATAGCAAGTCGAAGGTGTTATGCTCTTATACCAATAGGTGTCATATATCATGATTGACTTTATAGGCTATGTAATATGTTCATACCTTCCCTTTTTGCAGAGATTTTTCTTATTGTCAAGAAAAAAATCAAAAAATTTAAAAAAAATGTAAAGAGGGTATACCCTAAAAGAAAAATCAAAGGGTGAAAAGAATAAAAATGGCCAAAAAAGTAAAAGAAAATGAACCCCACCAAAAGAAAGGCCAAGGAAAGTGTGCAAGTCTAAATGCCACTACTTTTTGCTCTTATGTAAATAAACAAATTGTGTGCAACTTGTATCTTATGCCACAATTGATGAACAGTCAAACAGTTTAAGCTTGGCTTGTTCATATTTGAATTTTATGTTTTAGAGATAGAGAATAAAATCTAACCAAACTGTTTAATCTTGGCAGATAAGTAGATAGGTAGAGTAAATAAAAGGAGCTCAACAGTTTAATTTGAGCCCTTGGATGTAATAAGGTTAGACTTGGATAGATTTCTATCCGTAAAAGAAGAGAAAGTGTGATAAGGGTTTGCCAGTCTAAGTTGACCCTAATAAAGAAGAAAAAATGGTAGGTTAAAGTAGGTAGGGTAGGTAGATGATGTTTTAGAATTAAATGTGATGGATAATGACTCTAAATGTGTTAATCTTTACTTTCATCACAAGTGCAAGGCAGATATTACACTAGAAGAATTTCAAGCAAAACAAAGTCAAATTATTAACTTCCCTTCTCATTTTTCCCTAAATTTTCACTAATTTCCCCTAAGTACTAAGGCATTTGAAAGTTAGAGGGGCTCAAGGCATTTCCTTGACTTTTTGAGGGACTGGACCCTCGGCCCAATAATTTAAAAAGCCTAAGTACTTAAAAACCATTCATAAGTCATTCATTCACTTCCAAAAAATCTTTTCCTAAGTAAAATTCTATTTTACTTAGGGAAATTGCACAATATCTCATAAAAACCCTTTTTTCATTCAAGCATAAGTTAAATACATAATTTTAATGTTTTTATACTTAGCACTTTCATTCATTTTCATATTAACTTTTAACTTATTATTTAATTCCCTATATAAATCAACCCGTTCCCGTATTATTATAATTATATAAAATCCCCAAATCTTATATATCACGCCCCTTGGTTGAAATATAACCATAATACTGTGTTAAATCTGATTAATTAGTTAAATCTGCAACTAATTAAGAGCCCGACTCCCCGCCACATTAAAAAAGGATTAATTAACCCTCATGGTTAATTAATAACTTATCCCACTAATCGAATTGCCCCCGATATGATTAAATCATATTTAATTGTATTGGGCCCACCCTTGCTATTTCCCTATCATCTCACCTCCCCGACAGCCGTCTGATCAACCATTCCAAAACCAATGGTTGTCATCCATATCGCAGCACCCCCTACAGCTGAACGATAACGTGCGATCACACAATGGTTTTCCAAATAGTGCATCACCACGCGTCGCAAGATGTATGGAATCGCTGGCTATCGGCTGAAAACCACCTGTCCCCAAAAGCGGTGTGATACATACCACTTACCGCCCTCCGCATACGACAAACCCTTTCTCACATACGTCATCCGCCCGAAAAATAAAACCCCGCCAACTTTGACTTTACAAATAAAACGAACAAATGCGAATCATTTTCACTATCCCGTGCAGCGACCAGTGCTCCCATGCAAAGAACATCAAAGCCAACTGTCGAAGATTTTCAACCACCACCTTGCTAAGAAAATTGCAGCCGAACAGTCCAGAACCGTCAGCAGTTGCCTACACCTGTTTTCATCACTATTCACTTCCCGGAAATAGGTAAAAAGACCAGGAATTGGTCCTTCCTCTGTTGGAACCTCTCAGCAAAATTTACAAGAAACCAGTGCACTAGCCACAGTAACATCCAAAGGGAAGGAAAAGGAAACTAGTAAATAGGTCACGGAGCAATTTACAATGTCAGTGTAGCCTGAAACTTCCAAGGAACATGCCCAAATACAGACTTCCCCCACTCAGATTAATGTGGCTGAAATTTCAATCTTGTAAACTCCTCTCAATGAAGAAAAAAGGTAAAAAGAGAGATGTAGAAACAACTACCCCTGTCAGTGAATCTTCAGAACAGCCTGGTATCAAAAGGAAAAAATTAAATCCTCTCTCAGGAGAAGAGTTAGATATTCAGAAAACATTCACAATCAGTGGGACATCCACTGACTCACAGAAAAAAGAGCTACAAGGACAATAAAGTGCAGAAGTATCATCCTTTAGACCACCAGTGAAGGATGCTTGGGATATTAAGAAGAAATTTATAAATATAAAGGCCAGAAATGATCCATTCAGACTTCAAATCTATAATCAATATTTGAAGATGTCTCCCAAAAATCAACAGAGATTGATGTCAGCCTATGACATCCAGCAAGGTAAAATGGTGATGAGTCATTTTAAGCCTAAAGTGCAGCAGCCTCAAACAGCTGCAGATTATGTCAGAACCAATTTTGAAGTCATGGTAAAGGATATTCATCCTTTGGATCAGATTGAACTGCACAAACAAGATGGAGAGATGATTTATTCAACTTTGACTGATAAATAAATGATGGCCCAAAGATTACAAAATTCCTTGGATAATACTACTGCTCAACTGCATATTGAAAAAACTTCTTCTCAGGCTAAGGACAACAGAATAAAAACTTTGGAAGAAATAATTATTGGATTGGGTCATAATCCCAAATATGTTAAGGCTACGAAAGCCTTGATTAAAAAGAAAGATGATGATATTGCATCACTAAGGAAACAGCTAAAGTTGCCACCTTCAAGGCATCCACGGACTGCAGAGATCATAAAGCAAAACTCTGAAGAAGAATTGATGGATTTACTCTTGAAACTTAATTAGCAACTGAATGGGACTAAAAAATAACTTGAAAAAGCATTAAAAGGCAAGCAGGGAGAATCTACCTCTCAGCCTCCCAACGTGATACCAGTTGTCTCAACAAAAGTTCCTTCTACACTTGGTATAACAATAGCATCAAACATCCCAGCATCTACAACAGAAGTATTTACAGGTACAACAACAACAGGTTAGTCAGTAGGAATAGAACAGGGCAGCACTTCCAATTTAAGCACTGAAGAAGTAATAAAATCAGTGGAGGAATTGAAACTCCAAGTGACAGAGCTCCAGAAAGCAAAAGAACAATTTACTACCTTAGAACAAAAATATGATCTCTCAAAGATATGTGTTGCAGAAAAGACAAGAGAGATCAATAGGTTAGAAAAATTCGTCAAAGCGTTGGAAAAGGATCTCACATTGGAGAAACCATTGAAATAAATTAAAGAAATTATTTGGGCCAACATCACTCAATCAATAAAGGATGTCTGGCCATCGATTCAAATAATGTATGAGCAAAATGATTTAGTTAAACTGGCTCTAGATGAAGTTCAAAAGGCAAGGGAAGAATTAGGAAATATGCCTGAATAAGCTAATGAGCTCATACAGTTTTTAAATACTAAGAACAGATATCATCTTGAAGAGTTGGGCATCCAAGACAGAACATGGACAATTTTGGAGGTAAAAAAGGTTTTTACTAAAAGAACTCTGATGCAAAACCTAGAAAGAAGATGCCATGATATGCAAGAAGAAATCAATGCTTTTACAAAGAGATTGGATATTTTTCAGAGTAAAGGATTTCCAAGTCCTTTAGTTTCTCATGATAAACTAATGAGCCATCAAAGCTATGTTGAGAAATTGAATAATTATGCAGACAATCAGGCCAGTTCATCGACCAGTTTGTCAGCAGCAAAAGCATTGCCTAGTGGCAAAATTCTTCATGATAGTCTGGAAAATTTGTTTTATCTTGAGCATGAGGTAAAACAATTATTTCCAATTCAGCCTACTTTTTTCAGATATACAGAAACTGATGAGACCCTGAGGAAGCTTCAAAGAACTAGAATACCAAAAGCACAATGGTGGGAAGATATGTTAGACATTTTGTAAAAATATCCTTGGATAAATTTTTATTATTTACTACAGTAAGTAATGGTAAAAGGATAAATGGAGATCAAACAGGTCAAAGTGTATCAGTACAGGTAAAGAGTATCAGTAAATCAGAGTAGCCAACATAGAGTTACTAAAGAAGACATCAACAAGCCAAATCATAGGGCCTGCCTCCAGCACATTCATAAAAAAAAGGAACAACACAACATCGGTTACCTTTTCTCTTATCTACGAGACCATCTGTCTCTATTTTTCTTGTAACGTATTCATGAGTCATCCTAAAATATATCTCACTCTGTTAGGAGATATTTCTCATAATTTTTTGTATAAATACTCCCTCAATTAGAGTATTGAGGGGGGTGAATTCTTAGACTTTGCTGTAATATTGATTATTTTGGAATAAAGTGTTGTTGGACAAATTTCGCATGGCCAGCTGGATAAAGAATTGATGCAAAGGAATTTTCACAGGATTCTTGAGTCAGACAACGGATCAATCAGTCATCTATCTCTTATGTTTTAAAGTTTTATATGTGTTTATTATATCATCTATGTTTCATATCTGAATGATAAACGAAAAAGAATAATTCAGAAAGTGCTTAAGTGCAATCTGTTTTCAATCGTTGTTATTCTTAATTTTTTCCTCTAAACTAGTATGAACAGTGAATTCTTAATTGCTCATGTTTTCTAGTTTATTCATTTTGATTATATGGTAAAGAAATCTTAATTGCTCTTTATTAATAGTCATTCAAGTTCCCTCTTTCAAATATGTTGAAGGATTCTTAATTTCCCTTCACCCATTTCGAGTCTATTCCATTCATTTAGATATTTAATTGTTCCCTATTTGATTACCTTTCCCAGTGAAACCATCCCTTGTTAAGAAACCGAATCCAGTTAAGCCATATTCTTTGAATCCATTGGCCCAATGGCCTAAACTATTCAGTCCTACCCCTCTTCTATTGAATTTCATCACTCAAACACAATCAAAATCCCTAAACTTTCATAACTAGCCTAATATCTTTCAAAAACAAAGCTAAAACTTAAAGAGAGAGCCCTCTCTGGGTACAGATTGGCTAGATTCTGTACCTAAAAGTTGGTTTGTGGTTACCTCGGACCCCTTTCCTCTTCTCAACAACTTCAAGGAAAATTTGAGTGATAACAGAAGGTCGACCCAACTGTGAGGTCAGGGGTTAGCATTGTCATATGAATGGTTTCTCTAGACACTCTCGACTACTAACACTCCTCGAACATTTTGAATCTAATTTTTTGGTACGAAACCTAAAATCTAAATATACACCGAATAATTTGCATTATTATTATCAGGTTTACAACAAGTTTATTTTTCTTTTGTAGATCACAAAAAAAATAAAAAATAAAAATTGTAATTTTTTCTTTAATTTGAAAACTTAATTCACAAGTTGGATCCAGAATTTTTATGTAAAAAAATACACCTTGCCAACCACACGATCTTTCGACCACACAAGTAGAAGATCCGGTCAAGCACATTTTTTTTTATAAAGAATTTTCCTTACGTCAGCTTTCCCACACTATGAAAGTATCATACCTAATGAATGAAATCCACTATGGTCTAATCCAGGTCATGATAGAATCAATGAAATAAATAAATAAAGAATCCCTCGACTGTTGGACCTCGGGACTACATGATTACCTCAAAAAATAAAATAAAAATAAAAATTGTTACAATCACGCAATAATGTTGTACTTCTTTTGCTTTAAGAATACGTTACTGCAAATATAGTCTCATTTATTTATTTGTTTTGTGTTTTTTTGGTATGATACATATAATTTAATAACTCACAGAATAATTTGCATCGTTGCCATCAAGTTTGCAAGAGTATTTTTTTTCTTTTGTAAATCACAAAATGTATAAAAAACAAAATGCTTAAACAATTTTTTTCTTTTTTGAATATTAAGTAGAAAGTCGGATTTAGAAACGTTTTGTAAAAAAGGAATAGAACCTTCTGACTACCCAACCTCGCGATCACTCGGCTAAGGAGATGGAGTAACAACAATTTTTTTATTATAATTAATTGCCCCAACCTCCTGACATCAACATTCCTAACGATCAAATTACCCAGCCTAATGAAACTATCCAACTATGCTATAGTCGAGGTCACAATAAAATCAATCAATCATAAAACAAAAAATAGTTGATTGTATGGTCTCTCTACTATTTGATTGACCGAATTTAAAAAAAATGGCCTCTTCTACTTTTGGACTACCCGACCTTCCGACCACCTGACTTACAATGTGGAGTCACAACAATTTGTTTTATAAATAATCGATTCGACTTTTCCATTCCTCGACTATAAACTTAGCTAACCTCCTGAACTCAACATTTGTGAGTCTAAAACTACCCAACCTCCCGACCTTAACATTGCAGACTATCAAAGTACCCAATGCAAAGAAACCACCCCGCTTTGTTATAGTCGGGGTCACCATAAAATAAATAAATTATAAAACAAATAACACTTGCATATCTGACCTCTCAATTGTGATTGGAACACTATCAACAATATATATATATATTTCTCACATTTTGGATAATAATTTTGTAGTTTTTCCACTTTGAGAATCAACTACTAAATATTTAGTCTTCTTTATTTATTTGTTATGTAAGTTTTTGACATGAAACATATAATCTGAAAATTCATAAAATAATTTGCATTCCTGTTATCAAGTGTGCAAGAAGGCTTTATTTCTTTTATGAATAACAAAATGTATAAAAACAAAAGCCCTAAAAATTTTCTTTTCTTTTCTCAAGAATTAAGTCAGAAATCAGATCCAAAAACATTTTGTAAATAAAAAAATTTAATCTCCTAAATATGTGAGCTTTCGACCACATGAGTACCAACATGGGGTGGCTACAAATACAACGCGTCCTACCTACTGACAATGTACTAAGTGACTTTCACTGCTAATTTTATTATGCTATTATGCAACTATTGCAACGTGCCCCTGACTCTCCATCACTCATTTCATTTCTTTAACCCTTTAGATATCCTATCTACAATGTCCAATTATACAAGAGAATCATGTTGCGCCAATTAAAAATTTTCATGTCCATGATTCTAGCCGCAACACGATAAACCTTATGCAATTGCTTCTATAAATTAAATATTTCACCCCTTTGATCCATAATGAACATCCTTCTTATTATTCAAGGTTGGATGCATCATGGCTCTTTTTCTCTGCGTCATGCAAATCCTTTAGTTGACATTTATGCATTCTTCCTGAAGAGCAAGTATACTGCTGCATAATCTAATTCCAACTAATCCTCTCGATTGCAGTCTGGTCTTAGGGATTAATTTCACTTGTAGATATGAACAAGCACCTCTCCATTCTATCGAATACATACTAAGGCATTTCGTGATGTCACCCATTTTAATATTGGGTGATAGCTACATTGAGGAAGTTACTATCCCATAGGAATTCCTCGCATGTTGGCAGAGGCACTCCTTCAACTCTTATCTAACATAATTGTGGCACTACCTCACAACTGACATGCACATCAATGCCACACAACAAATATTCAAGGATCCTCACGAAATATCTCAAAAACTTCTCGATATTGCTTGTTATTAGCCAGGACATTTTGCTATTGATAGGGACTTGTGACCCTCATTGCCAAGGTCCCTGTGGCGGGAATGGAGATTCGTTCACAACAAAGGCTAAAGCCTATGCAAGTTCGATAATAAGACATAATCATCCCCAGAATATTTTCTTCACATTTCCCATACTATTCTCTTGTTAGGACAATATTTTTGTAAACATCTATCTCGATGTACACATTGAATGAATATGTCAAACATAGTGTCTTTGTTATAAATAAGTGCATTAATACAAAGGATCTCATAACCAAATTTTTCTGAGAGATCTTGATTTGAAAAATATATTCTTGAAGCAATTAACTTCACTTATTGTATTATTTATGATATCATTGAGAATTTAGGAAAAACTGTTATAAGGATCTTCTTCAGTTTGAACTTCGGACACTCTGTAATTTCTATTTCTTGCTATATTAACTTATTTGTTTTTTCATATATTCATAGGGCACATTTATCCATGCATAATCATAACCTTAATGATAATCGGGACCTACGTTACAGGTGATATAAATGGAACTATGATTCACCACATACTAAATTGATACAATAGGATTTTTGCCACTTGTCAACAATTCATAATATTGGTTGGATACAAGTATATAAATTCTTGAAGTCATAGTTACACCTTGTTCCCTAATAACATTGGTAATGCTTATAATATAACATGATAATCTATTTCCTATTAACATGTCTATGGTTGTTTATGGCACAATAAAGTTAGTATTCATTTGAGCATTGTTGTACATGTTTTCTCCAGAAAATACATTCCACTAATTTTTGTTGTGCTATTGTCTGTTGTAGTATATCTCTCTCATTATATCCATGGAAAAATTTATGCCTATAATATCAACCAAAATGTGACAAAAAATTACATGTTTTACCTCGCTTCCAAACTGGGTGTGCCCAGAGTTCCAGTGAAAGAGTCATTGTACACAGAGCTAGCATAAGGAATTGACAAAAAACTTACGCCTTTCGTAAAAAAATATTGTATTCAATTATGACAAGTATTTAGCTATAAATACAATTGGAAACAGAGAACTCAGAGTCATCAGGTTATTCCCTGTCCCTCCATTACTATTGCATCCTTGATCTTGCAATTACTCCATAAATCCTATTAGCATTTTCTTTTTGTATTGTCTCAAATAAACATGGGGTTGAATATTTTCCTCAGATGACTAAAATTTTAGGAAGAATTTCCTTTACCCCATGGACCAATCAACCTTTAATACCTATTTTCAAGTTCAGGTCTCTTATTTGCACAATAAACTATATAATCTTTACCATGAATTCTGCATTCCTAGCCCCACAATCCATGCCCTTAGACTGGGTGTCCTTTTTTTTTGCTACAACGAATATTACAACAAATGTAAATTATTTTTAAAATGGAACTCATACCAAAACCTTGGATGAAATTGTCAAATAGACAACAAAACTCACGAACACTAATAATCAATAAAAACTCTTTTCTACTATCTATTCTTGTTCACTGATTTGATGCAAACTGAAACAAATGTCAAACAACTCTAACTGTTTACTCATTTGTTTTAAGAAACAAAATTTCTATCAAATTAATAACTGTAAATATTAGTATACAAGTAAAGAGAAATATTGTCGCATATTTAAATAAATAAAAACAAAGACACAAATGCCATTTTGAAAAAAACTAGCTAAAAGTATTTTTTGCAAAAAAGAAAAAACTATGCCAATAAAAATAGCTTGAGTTAATATATATATATATATATATCTATATATATATATATATATATATATTATTGAAAGGTAATGTTTTTATTTAATTAAGAATACTCTACAAAATTACACTTACAAATTAATTTTTACTATTTTTAAATTAGAAATTCAAATGTAATAGTTCACAAATAACATGATAACTAGATAGACTAAAAACTAGATGCACCTGAATCATGTATACAAATAAGCAGTGACATGCTACCATATGGCTCTTTTTTTATAAATAAATTGGAGAATACCATATCTTATCCAAAACTATATTTGAGAAGGCACCTTGGGAATGGATTAATAATTTAATAATAAAAAATAACAAAATTCCATATTAGTAAAAAATAATTACAGATTCACAAGTGTAGGTATTACTTAATAATTATAAGTCAATATTTTCAAGTTAATTAAACACTAATCAAAATTAACATGATAGGGTAAAGTATGGAATTACAATTTTTTGGGGGTAAATTTTTTCCAATTTAGCATAACATCTTTCTTTCATATTATACACACAAATACCTTTCTAACAGTGCAAGAATCACCTCAGTCAGAGTCTATATGTAAAATTTATGCCACTTGGAAATTGACTTTCCTATTTTCACGACCATAATTTGAGAGGATGTCATGTCAACCCCTATTATTCATGGAAAAGGCACTAGCCACATGATTATGAATAAGAAAATATAGAAGATTCCATATTGTTTCTCTGGTTAATAATTGAGCTAGTCAAACCCAACCAATAGTAAGTTATCTGGCTTTGTTATAATCGAGCCACTAGGAGGAAAAGGGATTCAATTATTTTCAAGTGCATTTGTTCTATATATGAGAAAAAATATATGAGAGGGATAGGAGATACAGAAAACAAAGAGGATTTGTGCAAAATAGTAGTGCATGAGCCACATTCCATACTTTTTGTACTTGCTACCATTTTTTGTTTAGAGAAAGAGAGCAGAGCGACAACTTGTTGCCAATGAAGCCATGAAAGTTGCAAATTTTACCTCAATTTGTTCCAAACTTTATTTATATTGATAAACATATTTTCAAAGAAATACCAATTTACGAGATCTCAATATGACATATGTATTACCTTAATAGAAAGCTAACTAGTGGGATTAATGTATACTTTTTAATCTAGATTCTGCAAAAATAGTTAGTCGCACACGAGGTGGTTCCCTTGAATGAAAATATTTTGCAAAATATTAGTCTATATCAATAATTTCAATTCATTACTACTATTCTACTCCGACAACCACACTGCTTAAAAAAGTGTGAGCAACATTATAATATTCCTATCCAGAAATTGAACAACCTATGCGAGCTTTATTGTTGCATCTTCCTACCATCTCCAAATAATAAAAATCCATGTAATGCAGGGGAAAATTAACACCGTTTTATCATTTCTTGATATATTTACCTGATATCAACTTCGACCCTACCATCATATTTTGATTCTGGACATTTATTCCCCCAAAAAGGTCCTCATAAGACTTTATGGTTGCAAATGAATTATGCTTGTCGTTCTACTACAACACTTTCGAGTAACATATGGTAAAATACTTAATAATAAAATGTGTAACCCAGGGATCTTATATGTTCCTACTAAACCCTAACTTGATGCCTAAATGCTTGTTCTTCCATAGTTCTTTTAGTTGTATTTAATAGGAGGGTGTTTGGTAAATTAATTATCATTAATTTACATCATTAAATGTCAACCAAGATTCGTGTACTTGTGAAATGTATGTGCACTATATATGCTAGGATTTATTCTATAAATTAAGTGAATTATAAAAATGAAACTAACTGCAAAAATGATTTTTTTTCCCATTCAATTTGGAAACTAATGATGCACATGTTCTTTCAATCTAGATTCCTAACTAACTAAATTGAGCTTTTGAAGTAAAAGATATATCTAAATTACAAAAATCCACACTTAATTCTAAATATCAAAAGGAAATGATTGAAAATAAAAACATGGAAGAGAAATAACTTAATTATGTTGCTGTGGAATTGAACTAATTCTGCACTTGTTGCTGAAAAGAAATTTTTAAACTAAATTGCAATTAAAACAAAATTAATCTAAACGATGTGAGAAAACTCATAGTAAAATCTAATCTATAAAAGATAAAATTTAGAAGGAAATGACAATGAAATATAATAAAAGAAATGAAAACCCAACTCGAGAATGATTACTAATCTGCACAATTAACTTATAAAATGTACTTCCAATTTAACATATCAGAACCTGAAAACAACTAACAATAATTCAAATTAAATGATAGAACAACTAACTAAGACTGAAATTGAATGATAAAACGCTAAGTACAGGTAACAAAAATGTGTTGAATCAGGAACTATTTTTTGGGTTTTTTTTATGAGTACTCTATAATAAAAACAAAACAATTAGAAATGCAACTCGTAATGAAAATAAACTTCTAAGAAACATTAACTTAAACTACTCAAAACTTGAAATAAAACCTCACGACTAGAAGGGTTCCTCCTGGAGGGTAGGATTGATTAACGATCAAGGCTTGTTAACACACACATTTATAAAGTAACACGAACTTGTATTATGAAAATAGAGTATCAATTTTTCCACAAAAAGGATTATAAACTTAATAACAATAATCACCATTGTGTTCTTTGTCTCCCTCACTGTTATTTATAAAAATTATAAAAATGACTTTGGAAGAGGTTTAAGCCAATAAACTGTAGGAAAATTGACACCTATGAGATTGATAACAAAGATTCCAATCTCTTTATGACTTTCTATTGAAAAAAAGTCATAGGAGATTTTGTATTTTAACAACTAAGTGTCTCGCTCACTTGATTCTCTGCTTCTCGTGTTCAACTGAACACGCAATTTCGAAGGTTGACTTGGCCTCTAACTTCAATATATCTTATCTCACGTATCTTTCCAAGCAATGCTAGTAGGTGGTTATCCATATACGAGATAGATGTCATCTTTTGATAGTATTTTTCTTCTTATGGAGCACTGCAACCTGTCTAACAATGGATTCTACTGCAGAAACAGATATCATTTTCAAAATGTGCAGAATTCGGTCATTCCAAGAATAAATTTGTCATAATTTCACTAAAAACATAGAGTTTAAATATGGATGATTAATACCTTTTAGGAATTAAGCTTGACCTTAATATGTTGGTGTTTTTATATAATAATATCAAAAAGGTGAAATGTGATGGAAAAAATGATGGTAAAAAAGAGACATTTCTAAACTTCAACATTCTCCCACACTAAGGGTTTTGCATATCCTCATGTAGCAAAAGTTCAAAATTGATTCCTTTCATTTCTCTTGAGTGAATGATTTCCGACTCTTATGCAAGTACATCCAAGCTAGTACTCTTTTTCTTCTTTTTAATGGTAAAAATGGTCCTTGGTTTCTTTATTAAAATTCTTCCTTGTAATCCTCTGACCCTATTTTTAAGAAACTTATTTTGAATTGTAAGATTTTTATTATTTTTGTACCAATGGCATAGGTGTAGCAAGATGTTGTCCTTATGACTCCTTAAAATATCATTTTGGACTTTAGCCTCTTCTCTCTCCTAAATCAAATATTTGTTAAGGATTTCTAATTCATAAATATATTGCTTAAGATTATCTTCAATGTTGTGTCCCTGTTGTATATTGTTTTTGTTGCTAAGGTCTCACATATTTCAAATTGAGATGACTTAGCTTTTTCTTGTGCCTTTTTCTCTAGAGATTCCACATAGTCATAGATCTCTTGTTGAAATGGATCGATTTCTGGGGTCTTCCTTATTGGAATTCCGATTGGACTAACAATAAAATGAAGTGCACCAAACCCTTCATTTTCAAGGTCTGTTATCTCTGGTGATTGAGTGTTTGTTCAAAATTTTGAAATTCTTACACTCCTCCTTAAATTCATTCTTGAACTTCTGATGTTTTGTTTTTCTGTTCTGATGCTCTATGTTTTCTTCTTTTGTTTAGATATGGGTTGGCTTGGGCTAGATTTATTCATTCTAAGGTCTTTCTTATCACTAATCTATTTAATTTTTTGAAGAAATTGGGACAGTGGCGTATTTTCCTCAAATGGGTCTTCTAGAATTTCAGTCACAATTTCCTCTTAAATTTCTTCTTAGATTCTATCTTTTTCAAGGAAAGAAATTGATTTTCTTCTACTTATTTTGACCCTACTACTGGTTATTTCTTTGGAGCTTCTACAAAGTGATTTATTATCAATAAATCCTACCAATTATATCCTTCTAATTGCAAATGTGATTCTAACAAAATCTTAATAGGTCCATAATGATATAAAGAGTTATTTATGGTCCTAGATTCTTTTTAGTTACTAAATTCCATTTTCTTCAAACTTTGCAGTAAAAATTAGGGTAAATTGACTTCAAACCCATCAAAAAAGTGCATCATAAGCCTACCATGATAAAAAAACATTGTTCCAAATCTCCCTTCACATGTTATGAATTTCTGAATTACTAATAAGAGATTTCACCATTTTCCTTTTAATGTTTTAACTAGAATACCTTTCTTGAAAATGGACAAGTCAATACCTGGTCCTTTAAGGAAGTGTACCTGATAATTCTCCTTAATTTTCCTATTTTTAAACCAATTTTCTCCATTGCTTGGTAGTCATTTTTCTTATGCTATCACTAACTATGTGAGGATGAGTTTAGTGTTTCCAATTTCGGCCTCTACTCAATCAAATTCTCGAGTGAATTATTTAGTAAAATCTAGTTCATATCCATTGAAAGTTTCAAATAAATGGATCCAACCCACCTATTATAGCTACTCCTTAACTCTATAATAAGCCTGGAGAAATTTCTCACCATTTGGTTCATAACAAACAAGCATACCCATGGCGTGTAGAAGTTTTTGGTCTAGAATGCTCTTTTCGACTGAGAAATGGAGGAGAATGAAGGGATTTGGAATGAGAACAATGAATATGGAGCGGATTTGAAATTATGGAAAGGTAAGATATTAATGGAGTAATGCGTGTTTCATCCGACTTGTACTTACATAACTTCCCAGATCCAATTTCAAAGGACTGGTGTTATGCGCTTAATATTTTGATCTGACCTTGATTTGACAAGTTGTGCAATGGTGAGGGGTTAAGGTCATAATGGTTAACACATTTGTAAGCTCCTCAATATTTTGATATCACATCCATAATTTAAAATCTAAGTTCTTAAATGAAATATAACTCAAGTATTCTTACATACCTTTATGTTTCCTTTGATAGTATTCTTGACGTTGAATTTGATTCTGGTTGCAAAACCGTAAATTGGTTGTAGAATGATAAAAATTATGTCTGTCATATTTTGGATCTTTTGGAGAATACTTCGTTATTGTTATCATTATTTTTTATAACTGACCACTTGAAAATTTAAAGAAAATGGGATAAAATGAAATAGGGACAAGAGAGAAGGGGTTTATTAAAATCTCAACTACAAAGAAATCTTGGTTTTAAATTAAGATTTTATGTATAAACATGCCAAAAAAGTTGTTTTATATATATATATATATATATATATATATATATATATATATATATATATATATATATATATATATATATATATATATATATATATATATATATATATATATATAAAGGAATTACAACGAATTTGAAAAGTGAGGAGAAAAATCCCCTTTCTTAATCAACTTAAAATCAGAATTCTCTTGCAGATACTTGAAAAGATCTTCCTTTGTCAATGGTTTATGATATCATCCCAATCTATGGAAATTAACAAGGAAAACAATTTATTCATCATGAATAGTCTTGATTTTGACTACTCCATTGTTAAAAACAATATCAATCTCTTAAGGAGCAAGCCAATGAGTTTGGAACTTTCCTTGAAAATCATTAAACTTGGAAAAAAGAAGAAGTTCCCTGTCACCTTGTTTGAAATTTTTATCTCTGATGAACTTATCATGCCATTTAGATATTTGTTATTGCACTATGCTAGTACTTTGAATAACATCTTGTCAAATTTCATCTAGCTCATTCAATTGTGCTACTCTTTGATTCTGAGCTTCTGTCAGCTCAAGACCCAATTTAGCAGTCGTTCTATAGTCTCCACTTGGAACTCAAATGGAAAAAAAACTTACATCCTATAGGAAAACTCATATGGAATATGCCCAGTTGCATTTCTCCATGTGGTTCGATATGCCCATAATTCTTATGGAAGTTTTTCTTCCCAATCATTTCTATTCAAATGCAAAGTTTTGGTAACAATTTCTTCAAGAACCTTGTTAGTAGATTCCACCTACCCATTGGCTTGTGGATGATATGGAGTAGAATTCCGATGCTTGATTTTATACTGCTCCATAATCTGCCGTAACAACTTGGACATGAATTGGGTACCTTGATCTGTTACAATTTCTCTTGGAACACCAAAACAAGTAAAAATATCCTAAAAAGGAAATGAAACTACAACATTTTCAGTTGCAAATAAAAGAGGCTAGCTTCTACCCATTTTTTGACATAATATGTGCAAACAAGTATGTACCTTTTCTATTTGGCTGGAGAATTTATAGGTCCAACAAAATCTAGAGCCCATTTTTCAAAAGGCTCCACCAGTACTTGAGGTTGTAAAGGCATTTCATTTGAAAGTATTGGCTTTCCCATTCTCTGACAACTATCACATATTTTGGCATATTCTTTGGAATATTTGAAAATATATGGCCACTAATATCCGAAAATAAGGATTTTACACACAGTTCTTTTATCAGAAAAATAACCTCCCTGGAAAGCTTTAAAATTTCCAGTACTTCATCTTCTCAAACACATCTTTGAATCATCAAATTAGGTCAAATTTTATATAGTTCTCCATATGTCTAAGAATAGGATGCACTAGATTTGATAAATTTTTCCTTTTCTCTTACTGACAATTGCGGTGGAAATTTTCATGTAGCTAAATAGTTGGCAATATCTGCAAACCAATGCAATTTATTGCAAAAATATATTCATAAAGAAAATTGTATTTTATAGGAACATCAACATTATTATGTTGTATTATGAAAAGAAAATAAAAATATATATTTTCTTTTCCTTTTCTATCAAGAAAAGTAATGTTTAATTCTTGAAATACTAACAACCATCTTGTAATTCTTCCATTAGTAATTGGTTTGTTCATTAAATATATAATGGAAGAATGATCTGTATCGATAAAATTTTCATATCTAGTAATGTAATGACGGAATTTGTTAATGGCATGCACAACAACTAAAAACTCCTTTTTCAGTTACAATATAATTTAACTCCAATGGAGTCAAATTTTTACTCGTGTAATAAATAGCATAATGAGTTAAATATTTTTGTCCCAATAAAACTTCTAAAGCTGTATCTGAAGCATCAGTAGATATGTGAAAAGGGAGAGACCAATTTGGTCCTCTTAAAATTGGTGCTTTAGTGATTCTTTGTTTCAATGTTTTAAATGATTTTTGAGAATCAGAATTCCATGTAAATTCACAATATTTTGTGAGATGTTTGAAAAGTGGAGAGGCTATTTTTGCAAATTTTTCTATGAACCTACTATAATATCCTGTAAATCCGAGAAAACTTCTAACATCTCATTGACAAGTAGGAATTTAAATTTTAGAATTGACTTCTAACTTAGATGTGTCTACCTTAATTCCATCTCCTGAAATATGGTGACCTAAAACAATACCTTCATTAAACATCATAAACATTTTTCATGGCTTAATGAAAGATTTTCTTCTTTACATATAATAAGAACTTTTTCTAATTTTCCCATAGCTTCTTCGAAGGAATCACCATACATAGTAAAATAATCCATGTATACTTCCACGCAATTATGAATTAGATCCAAAACAATACTTAAGGCTTCTCTTTGAAATGTGGCAGGTGCATTACATAATCCAAACGAAAGCACCCTATAGGCATATGTTCCCTAAGGACATGTAAAATTTGTTTTATCTTTATCTTTTGGTTGCTAGTTGGATTTGATTGTATCCACTAAAACCATCTAAGAATGAAAAATACTTCTTTCCTGCCAAGGTATCCAATACTTAATTTATAAAGGGCAGTGGAAAATTATCTTTCAAATTATCTTTGTTTAATTATTTGTAATCAATACACACTCTCCATTTTACACTCTTCTTTGGAACGATCACTAGAGGTGATACCCATTGACTATATGGTATAGGATAAATGAAATTCACATTCAATTTTTTTTGTAATTCCTTTTTATCAATTTCCCCCTTAGATTTGGATTCATTTTCCTTTGATGTTGTCTAACTGGTTTAACATTTTCTTGAATTTGAATGTGATGCATACAAGTTTTGGGGTCAATTCCTTTCATATCAGTATATTCCCACGCATAAGAAGAATAATGTTTTGTAGCATCATGATTAATTTTATCTTTTGAAGTTCCCCCATGTTATTGTTAATATTTATTGTTTTACCTGGAAATACTTCTATTTGATATTTTCCAAATTTATCCATTAAAGTAAATTGATGTGATGATAAAATTTCAATGTTTCATTGTTCCTGAAAACTTTTATTTTTCTCACAATAAGAATAAGAATAATTATTATTCATCAAATTGATTAATTTCTTTTCTTCATATAATTATGAAAAAGTATAAATTGATTTCATGTTATCAAATTCTTCATAATCATTAATCCATATTTCACTTTATACTTCAGTTATAGTTTTTGCAGGAGGATACAATGTGAATTTCTTAGTGGAATTTCCATTATATATATACATATGTCTTTATCTACAACCTCTAAATGCATCTATTGTAGCTAGCCAAGGTCTACCTAAGATCAATGGATGGCCTCCTAAGTTGTTCTTGGGAGTTAAAATCATAGAGTCTATAGGATATTTTCAAGAATCTAGAGAAACAAGCACATATTATAATACTCCATCAGGTTTAATAATATATATATGTTTACTAATTGGAATACTTTTAGAGTATATTCAATATTTTAAAGTTTGAGTTGTTCCATGGTCTTCTTACTCATGATATTAATAGCTTCTCCTAGATCAATTAAAATATTTGGGATCTCAATACCATTGATATGGATTTTTACAATGGGGCTTCCTAGAACTAAATATTTTGGACAATAGCTTTCCCCATCATAATATCAATAGTTTTCCCTACTAATTAAATTTTTTTAATGGTTTTTCTTTTTCTTCCTGGTTTTCTAATAAATAGCTCCTTTATGGTTTTTGCAAATATTGGTATTTCCTTTAATGCTTGAAATAAAGGAATTTTGATTTAAACATTCTTAAGTTCATCTAACATGTCATAATCTGGTACAATAATATGCCTTTCTATTCATTTATCGATTTTAAGTATTTCAAGAAAAGGTGGTTCTTGTAAAGAAATAGAAGGTTGTTTTATTAGAGGAACTGTAGGAGCTTCTTTCATTTGATAATCCGTTGATTTCATAGGGACATATTCCCTTAGAGGAGTAATTTATTGATTAAGACTTTCATATTTTTCACTAATCTCATCCTCTTTAGATTCCTGGATGATATTTGTTAGTGACTTCTTTTGAAAAAATCTACTAGATTTGAGTTGAACATCATTTAGACCTAGTGGTATTATCATACAAGCTTGAAAATTTTGTCCTTCAACATTATAAATAGCCTGTTGATTTTTATTATTTGGGTTAGGAAGTGGTTGAACAGGAAGTTGATATGATTTTTGAGGAAATGGTAGTGTAGGTTGTTGGTTTGGATTTTGAAACTGAGGGAGTTGAGTGGGCTGAGGAAAATATTGTGGTGGAAAGAAGAATAGGGTTGTTGAATTTGAGGATATTGAGGATATTTACCATAATGATTTTTCCAACCTTGTGCCCAATATGGATTTTGAGATTGTGGAGGCTAGGGTTACCAAGGCATAGGTGTAGTCCAATTATTATGTGGTTGTGTATATGATTGAGTGTTAAAGTCTTCAGTCATATTTGGCTGTGGATTTTGCCATGGTATTTTATCAACAAATCAAATATATTCAACTTGGCTTGTCCCATTAGGTAAGGTCGCCATTTCTTAGTGCATGTAGTGTTGCCAACATTTTCTTCTCATAAATAGCTTTATGTAAATACTTTCTTTTGATTGGAACATTCAAAAGCAATGGATCTTCCTTCTTTCACCAAAACAACACCAATTCCATTTCATGAGGCATCACATTCAACAATAAAGGTTTTTGTGAAGTCTCACGTAGCTAAGACCGGTGCTAGGAACATTTCTTATTTAAGATGTTTAAAGGCCTTAGTTTCTTGAGGAGTCCATGAAAAAACATATTTCTTCAATAATATTGTTAGAGGTGTTGCTATTCTCCCATAATTCTTAACAAACTTGCGATAATACCCTGTTAACCTGATAAATCCTCGCAACTGCTTTATGGTTGTGGGGAATTTCCATTCCTTAATGGCTTTAATTTTGTTAGGGTCTACCTTAACAACCTCCTGAGATACAATATGACCGAGATATTCCACCTCTTACACTCAAAAGAAACATTTGGAGGTTTTTGCATATAAATGTTTCTCCTCCAATAGTTTTAGCATCATGTCAACATGTTGAACATGATCCTTCCAAGACCTGTTGTAGATTAGTATATCATCAAAAATAATACCACAAATTTTCTAAGGAAGGGTTTAAAAATGGAATTCATCAACCCTTGAAATATAGAAGGTGCATTGGTAGGGCCCAAAAGTCATGAACAAAAATTCATAATGACCCTCATGAGTTCGAAATTTTGTTTTCTGAATATCTTCAATCTTCATTCTAATTTGATGATATCATGAAAAAAGATCCAACTTGCTAAAACAAATTTCTCCATGTAATTCATCCAATAATTCATCAATCACAGGAATGGGAAATTTATCTTTAATAGTGAGATTATTGAGCTCCCTATAATTAGGAAACATGTGCCATGATCCGTCCTTTTTGTGGACCAATACTACTCAAGCAGAGAAAGAACTTTGACTAGGTTGAATTATACTAGCCTCTAACATTTTTGCAATCATACGTTCAATTTCACGATTTTGGACATAAGGATATATGTAAGGCCCAATGTTTGGAGGAATGCTTCCTAGAATCAAATGAATAGCATGATCATGATCACGAATAGGTGGCAGTTCTTTGGGAGTTTCAAACACCTTGGAATTATTTTCCAAGGTTGTTTGGAGATCTGAAGAAATAGATGATTTTGATGTTGGAACTTCTAGTGAGAATAATTGTGAAATTAAGCCTCATTGTTCTTTCTTTAGAATATTTGTCATGAAATTAGAGTTTATTATCTTTCCCAGCTTCCTTGCAATACCCCATAATTCAAATTCCTTTCCTTTTGAAAAAAAATTCAAGAAAAATTATTTAAAATGAAGAGCTACCATCCCCAAAGATTGTAACCATTGTATTCCTAGTACAACATCAGCACCTCGCATTGGATTGGCATGCATTGGAATATTCAATACATATTCCTCCATGGTTAGCTTGATATTATGGCATTTTCCAGAGAAATTTATAGTACCTTCATTTGTAGCCATCACTTGACACTTTAGTGATGGGCATATGAAACAATTCATTCCTTGGCTACCTTACAATGAATAAAATTATCCGTACTACCTGAATCAATCAACACTATTTCAATTTTATTCTTGATATGTCCTTCTATATTGAGATTTTGATGAGTTTTAATTATACCAATGCATTACAGGATATGGTCAGACTCATTTATGCTTTCTATAGGGTTGGTTCCTGGTTTATATCCTCTTCCTTTTAAGTTTCTTTTTAATTTTCTTCCTCCTCTTCACAATCTATGTAAATAATTTCTTCTCAGCACACTTATAACCTTTGGTGTATTTGCTATCACAAATGGTAGAAAAGATATTTTACTCTTTTTTCTTCCAATTTTTGTGGTGTCAACCTTCCAGGTTGTGGAAGTCTAGGAGTAGAAATACTTACATATTTATAGACGTGAGTGGTAGGATTCTTGTCACCATAATTTTACTTTAAATTTTTCTTGCCAACTTGAATGCCTTCTCCAATGAATCAAGTTCCCAAAGGTGAACCTCATGTTGGATGTTATCCTTTAAATCCCCTATGAAGACATCAATCATGTGTTCCTCTGGAATATCAATTACCCTTATATTCAATTTTTGGAAGTCCTCAATGTGCTCCACCATTGAACCCTTTTGTTTGAGATTTATCAATTCTCTAAAGAAGGTGTTTCTCTTTGTATCCTCATAATGTGATATCATTTCCTCCGTAAAAATTGACCAAGTGACAATTTTTTTATGAGAGAAAAGTAGTTGATACCATACAAATGTATTTTGTTCTAAATGTAAAGTTGAAATGTGTACCTTTTGTGTGTTTTTCACATTATGGAGATCAAAATATTTATCCATCTATAGTATCCATGTTACAAGATCCTTGCCATCAATCTTCCTCATATTGATATTTGGAATATGGTGGGTGTTCAATCCAACATTATATTTTATGAAATTACGATTAACATTTATTTTGTTCTCATCATGAGCTTCTTGTACAACATTTATTTGGTTCTCATTTATGAAACGATCTTTGAGCGTTGCCTCTCCTCTGCCAATTTGAATTTGTAAGACTTGGTGTAACTGCCTTTATTGTGAACCGTTACCTAGAGGATTATGTTTTTTATCTTGTTGTTTCTCTACCTCTACGTGAGAAATCCTACTAAGCTATTTTGATTTTCAGACATTTCGACTACTCAGCTGCACAATCCCTACCATTATTCTTTGTTCCATTGAGTGAATGAGGCGTTGAATTTGAAGGAGGCAGTTTTTCTCAGTCTCATTTTTTTGTTTTTCCCATTCTCCACCAGACTTCTACAACTCTGGTGAAGGGGAAGCAGTTGCCTAGGTTTTTGCGCTAATTTGTTCTAAATATAGTGAACCCTGCAATTTTTTGCTCTGCATTTAATACCAACATCGATAACTCTACGCTAAATTTTTTTTTATGGTGGTGATGATAATGATCATTCCTTTGGAGTGCAAGTGTATCACATTTTGAAAATAAAGGGAAGGCGTAACATCCCGAAAAATTTCAAATGAAACGACACAAGTAGGAAAAACTTTGGAACGTTACACAGATTGATAGAGAGACAGAGAAATTCATAATCGCTACAAATTACTGTCGCTGAAAGGGAGGTATGATACTTGTTTGCAATTAGAGACAAGGTGCTCGTTTTGATGCACTAGGATTATCTTGACGAGGGTTAAGTTTCTCTCCTCTTTCCAGTGGTCTTCCACAACCATTCTAAATCTCAATAGAATGGTCGAACAACTTATACAGGTTCTGAAAATTGTAGACCAGGAAGACGTAACAAGCCTCAGACAAAATAAAAAATGTAGAATTACCAAAAGGAAAGGGAAGGAATACCAAAATTGGAGATCTGCAAATTTTAGGGGTCAAACATATGGAAAAGAAACAATAAATGTAAGGAGTGAAAGAATTGGCATTTACACAAATTTGATGTTGATAAGTAATGCCTTTCCTATTTTTATCATTTTCTACACCAAAGAGAAGGGTAAATTTAAAATTTTTTCACAACACCTTCACTTTGACTGCACTAATTGTGTCCACGTGGAGGTACGGTTGGCAGAATTGTACTCATTGATGCTGCCATTACATAAAACATTTTTACAGACATAATTATCATAATTATCTGAAGTCATTAATAGATTTGTTGCAAAGTATCTTTATCAGTGTTCAACCATATTTCGGTAGCTAGCGAAGAAAATAAAGTTACAAGCTCCCATCCCATGCCTCCAAGTGTGACATTCAAGTTTTGTGCAATAGCCGGTGGACTGTAATGATGCCGCAACGAAAGCTTTTTCTCAAGGAGAGGGCTTTATCAAAGTGGCGCAGTGGAAGCTTTTTCTCAAGGAGAGGGCTTTATTTTTGCTAACGCAATGGCCAAATTTGATGAAGTATTACAGTTAGTGAATACTCTAATACATTGCACTGTAGATCAAATGGTTAAAAGCATCAAAGTCTCTCTTTTTGGCATTAAGTCCTGTCTACAAAATGCACATGAGAAGATTGAATTTTTGCAGTTTGAATCTAGACTTCAACAAGCAGAATTACAACAGTGGAGTCATCATTATGAACTTGTTTCTGTTCATAAAATTGAAACAGACTCTTATAAGCAGCAATTCAATAATGTTACGGTTGATTCACTTTCAATGCCCAGTATAAGAGCAGATTTGCACGCAGAAGCAAACATCCAGCCTACACTTCCCAAGCCCATCATCAGACCTTGGGAAGAGCTTGTCCATAACAAGCACAAAATAGGTCTTGGATATGAAAAGGAGTTGTCCTTTCATATTCCGGACTACTCCAAGCCCATCAAATTTCAGAGTGTCGGATTTCTTCATGACAGTTCACCTTCAACTATTCCAGATCATACTCCTCTTCCAAAGCAGCAACAACAAATTGAAAAATGCCAACACTGTGATCAAGTTGGCCATATGAAAGATCACTATTTTGATCTTCACCCATGCAAGCACTGTGGTCGGCACACCCATTCTTCATAGAGATGCTTCAGAAACAAGCCTCTTGCAAGGATAAAGATTCTTCTTTGATGGATCACTTCTTGGTAATTGGCATTAACAACCAAGAATATGTTTGAGTCATATGTCAGAACTTGTTATAGAATATTGCACAAACTTGCAGTTGGGATTTCAACATCATCTCACCTTGTATCTGACATGGGGGAAAATGGTGGTCATCTACATGCTTCGAAGCCACATCAAGTGAACCTGAACCACAATCTCTCATTCCAGATTCAGAGTTGTGGCTAGAGACACAACAGTTCAAGCGAGCTTGAGCCATAACTTGTCATTCTAGATTCTGAGTTGTAGCTAGAGAAACAGATGCCCATGAATATTCCTTTGGTTGGTGGACATTCTTAAACCATCTATGCGAGATTGATATTCTTCATCTTCAAATAATTTGGAGCACTTCCTATAGAAGAAGACTTCAGCTTCTTGCCAGCTTTGGAAGAATTCCGGGAAATGCAATAAGCATTCCAGTGTTGGTGGTCATCCTTAAACCATCACAGGTTGTAGTCCTCCCCTCCTCTAGTTTGAAGGTCTCCCTCTTCAAAATATGAGGGACACTTCCTCTAGCAGAAGACCTCAGCTTCTTGCCAGATTTGGAAGAGTTCCAGGAATTGCACTAAGCATTCCAGTGTTGGTGGTCATCCTTAAACCACCTCTTTATGCCAAAATTTCAAAGAGCTAATTTAGCCTAAGTGTTGCCATGCATACTTTGCAGATTTGTATTACAACTCTCTTCTTGGACTCACACATACCCCTTCAGATTAAGGGGGGGAATGTTGGACATCTAGTCCTCTATGGGTAGGTGTGGAAGCCGAATGGACAAAGAGGAGTCCAAGTGACCTTGGAATGTTGAATCCGAGTGTCACATCAATGTATTATAAATACACATCTATGGTTAATGGAAACGAAACTCACGCTTATCCTTCAATTCTGTCTTTTGTGTTTATTGTCGTGTGTATTTACATTACATGTGTTTAACTAGAATCATTTCTTGTATCAGCTTTTTCAAACCTTCCTTCAAACCTTCCATGTCTTCTTTTAGATCATTATTCATGTCTTCCATGTTGTCTTTAATTTTTTCATCTATCTTAGCTTCCATGTCATCCATATGAGTTTCCATGCCATTCTTCAAACCATCCATCTTAACGTCCACACCTTTCTTCAAAACTTCCATTTCATTTTTTGTTGCTCTTTAAGAGAGTGAAATTTAGTGCACTTGGTCTTGTAATTTTGATATATCATGTTGCACTTCTTCCTCTTCATTAGTCATAATATAGACTTCTGAGGGATCAATGGATACTGAATTCTTTTTAGGGGTCATTTTACAACCTAATACTAATATCTATGCTTCAATGTTCCCTTGGAATCACTTCAAACTAATTTTTCAAACAAGACACATGAAATTTGAAAAAAAATACAGACCTTTTTCTTGATTTTGTGGAGCTAGATATTGAAACTGATGTATCTCTAGAATTTTGCATCCCCAAGATTTTATATTAGGTCCTTTTTTATCTCTCTTAATATTATTTCCAATGCCATGGGTTTGATCTGATTTGGATTATGCAAGGCAAAGCTATGCCTAATCTCCCGCAATGACATAATTATGGATTGGTTCAGTAGAGAGAACTTGTATGGCGTGCCACGCATCACTGTTTCCTCCTTAGGCTCTAAAATTGATATAAAGTAAACTAAGGTCCATTTAATTTCGACCACTTTTTACAGAATTCCAATCCAATGCTCAGAGAGAGATTTATAATGATTTTCCCAAGGTCACCTCTTTGCGATGAAATTTCGGAGCCTACAAAAACCCTAATTTACACAGATCATATCTCCGAAAATATTGCGAACCAAGATCTGAAATTTTTACACAACATTCATCAGGATTTCTTCGCAAATGGGTGTTTTTTTATAACTTTTGAACCTTTATAAAAAAAAAATTATAGATAAAATTCTACGATGACATATTTGAAGAGAAAAAACGCTAGAATCTAAAGCTCTGATACCAAATGTTATGAAACCAACTCCAAAAATAGTATAAAGGAGAGATCAACACCTTAGAAAACAACCACTTCGAGGGGGAAACCTCCTTTACATTACATAAATGAACGATTCTTGGATGATTCAAATGAAAAAAACTCCTTTCTATATATAGGAGTCCATGGGATCACAATATAATCCTAGTTGACCTAAAAATAATAATGTAAGGGCACAACAATAACAATATGGGGACTACAGGCGTACACCAATAACAATAATGGGGCTACATTAACAACAATAAAGGACTACACTAGTAATATAGGGACCTAACAGGGACATTCTCTCAAGACATGTTTCTTTCTACACCTTGGAAAAAAGATAGATAATGCAACATTTTCAGATTTTTTCTTGTTTCGTATTTTAAGGGTATCTATTTTTTCACTAAGACTCACTAAAATATCTATTTTAAAGTTTTCAAACATATTCTGTTAGAAAATTATATATTACAGAGCAATGGAACACATCAAATATGCGGAAACACAAACATAGAAATAACATATAAAACAAGAGAGACACAAATATATGTTGTTCACCCAAATTGGGATACATCCACGGAAATAACCAGTCCTTTATATTATCCAGAAAAATGAAGAGACACAACCTACAACAGATCCACGGTAATATCATCTACTCTCTCACATAGTCCCCCTTTCTATTCCTCACTCATAATATACATCCAATACACAACCGCAATACAATACCCTCATATGAACAGAGTGGTTTCCTTCTAGGGTAAAAAACCCTATATTAAACACAACTTCTATGATCAGATCATCCACTTAGTCAATGGCCTAGATTGACTATGAAATTACAATATTTTACAAGGAAATTTTACATATATTTTTAGCTTTAGGGGCACTGCCCCTGAAACCCCCCGTCAGGGAGGGGGGACTCATAAAATCATCATCGCTCCCCCTGGAACCCCATGATAGTGATTAAATGATGGGAAACATTTCCGCCCCGTTAAGAACAAGGCTCCAACGTGATGATACATCTAAATAAAGAAGATAATTAGGATCCACACCCAAAAAATTCCCTATTTCAGCTCTACTTACCATCCCAGTTGCATATTTATTGATTCTGGTCCTAACAAGGTCTCTTGGATTTTTCCTAGTTCTAGCCTTACCTCTTGAAATATGTGTACATAGTTCATAGATGTCTCTAAATGAAATATGATAAAAATCTCCTTTTCCCATTAAATTTAGGAGATCAATCCACTTGTCTCTAATATATTTCAGCAAAAGAAGTTTCCAAGTTTCATCATCTATATTATGCATCTTAGCCCTTTTAACATTATAAGAAAATATTTCAACTAAGACTTCAATATTTTCATCCTCTTTTTGCATAATTTTAAATACTTCATATTTGAGGTTATGGGACATACAGTAATCCCTATATTTTTCTAAGAACACATTTTTCATTTCTTCTTATGTTCTGATAGTATGTGTTCCTAATCCCATAAACCATTTAAGTGCTCCATATTTAAGAGTGGCCATAAACAATTTTATTTTTTTAGAATCAAGTAAGTAATCATAAGATCTACAAAAGACTTCAAATTCAAAAATAAATGTTTCAGGATCCTCATGTATTATTCGTCCATGGAAACTAGGGAGGGTAGAGGGTGGGATATTATTCATTTTGGTTTTAGTATCATCATCAAATATGGGAAATCCAAAAGGTTATATATCCCCTCTACCACCTCTTTCGCCTCTTCCTCCACCTCCTCCTCTATTTCCCCCTCTGCCTGTTCCACCTCCAATCCTAAGTTCACAATTCACATTATGTACTTCTCCTTCTCCTTCCCTACCATTGTAGATTCATCAAAGCTAATATAGGGTTCTATGATTGGATTTTCTAGCTCTTCTTTTAGTTCTTCTACTAATGGAATATTATAATAAGTTACTTCTTCCTCTTCACTAGGAAATTAAAGTTCTTGTCCTAGAATTTGTTCTCCATTTGAAGAAATAAATATTACTCCTTTTGTTGGGGATGTACGTTCTTCAACTACAACTTTAGTAGAAGAATTTTATGAATTTATAGGTTGTATTTCTGATCTATGCACCTTAGGAAGTCTATATCTTCCTGCCAATGATGGAATGCCAGTATCAATGGATGGTGTGGCACTACAAGGTATAGGTGGACTGAGTGGTGATGTTGGAATCAAACTTCTATCTCTACTTACAAATCTACCCCTAGAATATCTTTCTCTATGAATAAATAATTTTTATCATTTTTCAATTTTATTGAAATTAAAAAGGCTCATAAATAATGTACAAGAATAAATCCTATATACAATTCCTCGACAACGACGCCAAAATGTTTGGTAAATTAATTTTCTTTAATTTACTTCATTACATTTCAACCAAGATTCGTGTACTTGTGAATTGTATGTGCACTATATATGCTAGGATTTCTTCTGTAAATTAAGTGAATTCTAAAAATGAAACTAATTGAAAAAATTAATGATTGGTTTTCATACAATTTGGAAACTAAAAACACACATGTTCTTTCAATCTAGAGTCCTAACTAACTAAATTGAGCTTTTGAAGTAAAAAATATATTTAAATTTCATAAATCCACACTTAATTCTAAATATCAAAAGAAAATGCTTGAAAATAAAAACATGGAAGAGAAATAACTTAATTCTACTTTTTTGGAATTGAACTCATTCTGTACTAGTTGCTAAAAAGAAATATTTAAACTAAATTGAAAATAAAAAAAAATTAATCTAAATGTTGTGAGAAACTAACAGTAAAATATAATCTATAAAATACAAAATTGCTTTAAAGGGAAATGGCAATGAAATCTAATAAAATAAATGAAAATCCAACTCGAGAATGATTATTAATGTGCACAACTAACTTCTAAAATGTACTTCCAGTTTAAGATATTAGAACTTGAAAACGACTAACGGGAATTGAAATTAAATGATAGAATGACCAACTAATACTGAAATTGAATGATAAAACACTAAGTACAATTAACAAAAATGCATTGAATCAGTAACTCTTTTTGGTGTTTTTTGTTTTATGGGTACTCTGTAATAAAATCAAAACAAATAGAAATGCAACTCATAATGAAAATAAAATTCAAAGAAACATTACCTTAAACTACTCAAAACTTGAAATAAGACCTCACAGCTCGCGGGGGGGCCTCCTGGAGTGCAAGATTGATTAAGGATTAAGACGTATTGACACACACATTTATAAAGGTACACGGACTTGTATTATGAAAACAGAGTATCAAATTTTCCACAAAAAGTATTATAAATGCACTAACAATAATCACCATTGTGTTCTTTGTCTCACTCACTATTATTGATACAAATTGTAAAAACGACTTTGAAATAGTTTTAAGCCGATAAACTGTAGGGAAATTTGACACCTATGAGATTGATAACTAATATTCCAATCTCTTTATGACTTTGTATTGAAAAACAAAGGTCATTGGAGATTTCGTATTTTAATAACTAAGTGCCTCACTCACTTGATTCTCTGCTTCCCATGTTCAAATGCAACACACAATTTCCAAGTTTTACTTGGCCTTTGACTTCTCGCGTAGCTTTCCAAGTAATGCCACAAAAGTAGGATTAAGTTATTTCATCTTTTTATAGTCTTATTTATTCTTCTGGAGCGATGCTACCTATCTAACAATGGATTCTGCTATAGAAACGTATATAAGTTGTAGAATGTGCAAAATTCGGTCATTGCAAGAATACCTTTGTCATAATTTCACTAAAAATAGAGAATTTAAATATGGATGGTTAATCTTGACCTTAATATGTTGGGGGTTTTTTTAGAATAATATCAAAAAGGTGAAATTTTATGGCAAAAAGGATGGTTAAAAAGATACATTTCTAAACTTCAACAGAGGGCAGGATCAATCCAACGATATTTCTCTTCATTGGAAAAGTCCCTCAATTATACCAAATTGTTTTTCTTTAAAATTGTAGATACTTGTTAGATATTTGATTCTAAATGCAAGGGGGATTTACCAAGGCCCCTCAATTTATTTACTACATATTCATCAACTAATCTAATATAGTGTTGCTCATGCCTAAGTCAATTGCAACAATCTCCAAAGAAAAAAACCACCCTTAGGTGATGAATTCCCATAAAGAGTCTGATCATGAATACGAATTTAAGTGTTTGGTGTAAATACCTTGATAATATAGTTATTTCTCCTTCTTGAACAAATCCTAAGGCTACTTACTGTTAGAAAATCAGAAAGGAAGAAATATTTTCTTATCTTGATATTTACTTATAATGTATTTTTAATCTTATTAAATTATTTTATGTCTTATTTTATTTTCTTGTCATCAATCAACTATCAAATCCAAAATCATGAAGATCAAAACAGAAAGGGACACAGTTTGTCAGCTCTCAGGCAAGGAAAAACCCCTCTCCTATGGGAAAACCAAACAAATTTCTCTTCTTCAAGAACCAATTTAAATGAGACAACCAAGACCTATAGACAACCATTAAACCTTCCTCCATCCACCAAGTCAATCTTCCAACAAATCTTCTTCAAGAAGGACAAGAATTCCCAAGTCAAAAAGTGTTGACCACATTAGCCCTAATTTACCCACTGTAACTCACATGTGTGACATTAAAAATAGAAAATTTTGGATCCTTTTGCTTGACAAGTGTCTCTTCCTACTTTGTTAGAATTTAATTTCCTTCTTATAGCTTTTTCATATGCTATTTATCTTCCAAATTTGTAGATTTAATGATGACTGATTGATGCCACAATGAGTCAACTTCCTCTTCTATATATAGTCTCTTGATGTGGTCAAATTTTCTTCATGAAGCCGACTAGATGGGTGATGAAACCGACTTGGTCGAGGAGGGACTAGACACATTTATGATATATATATATATATATATATATTTATATATCTTTATTTCTTTCTTAACACAAAAACCCCAAGAAGGGTATATTACATAATGACAAGGACAATGACTCATGAATCAACCCTAAGAGAAAAAAATGGGTGCTTAGGCCTAGAAACATAATAGAATAAGCATGAATCCCATGCTTTTATAAAAATATTTTTTCTTTTTATATTTACAATAATTTTATTTTATTCTTTTAACAAATACATATGAATTGCATCAAGTCATGAGCTAGACAAAAATTATGAATATTGATACTAGTTACATTTTCAACGCTCCCTCTTAACTAGGTAGGTATTCGTAATTTTTCAACTAGTGAAGTGTTCCAAGAAGAGTACAACAACATATGCCATGTTCTATACCATCATGGCTAAAAACTGCCAAGGTATCGACAAGTGTCAATAAGGCTACCTTCCATGACACTAACTCAACAGGGACTAATGTGTCATCAAGTTAACTTGTCACTATGGGTACCATTAGGCTACAACCCTGGTATCAATCCAAACTCATAGAGATACCATCTAGGCCTACATTCCAACACACCAACCCTCATAGGGATCTAGGTATCATCAAGGTCGAACACTAAAACTGAGCTCCATAAGACCAAGATACCCTTCCACACTGGGATGTAGACATAATCAATGCCAAACTATAACTAAGATCCCAATACCAACTAGGCCAAGATGTCCTCCCAAGTTCCATCATACAAGAACCTATCTTAAGGTACTTATCTCTCCCTCTCAACCAAATCAATTAAGCATGCTTATCAAATATTCAAAATTTCTTAGGGAGAGGTAAGCACACTATCTACTTGTTCATTCATTAGAACTTATTGTAGCCTCATGATCCCAAAAAATATATTGGTTCATAATATGCTAGCATAAAATATGGGGTCCTCAACCATTTTGGTTTTTCTTAGGTCATCACAATATCCAAAAAAAATTTGATGGAAGTTTCCTTTTCCAAATTATCAAGCAACACCAAACTCCACCTAAACACTTCTCAAATCTTTGTTCCGTACTCATCAAAAAAGAACAATCATCAATAGTGATTTAGCCATTGTCTGATCTTCTTCTTTCCTCATGACCTTCATTAAATGCATGGTTGTTAGTCATGATACATCATGTCCTCCCTCTTGAATATCAAGGATATACTCTCTCCATAAAATAAGTGCATCCAAGTTCCTTCTTAACCATCATCAATGACTGCATTCTTCCAGCTACACAGGCTCTTTATTTTTCATCAACATATCATCGGAGAAATTCGACCTTTGGGAACATCCTTCTTTATCTTCATATGGAAAAAAGGTCATCTTCAATGTCATCAGGGTTCTTATAGTTCCTTATTTCCATTATGCTAATTATCATCATAAGGTCATCATCAAATATGAGGTAGACATGCATTTTTTATAATCTCTTGCAAATTATGTGCCTGCAAATCTCAACAACAAGTACAACCAACCACAAATATACAAGATAATGAAGTTAAATTTATCAATATAGGGTTATAATATAATTTTTTCAAAACTTTGAATTTAAACTTTAGATATTCAAAACCTAAACCTAGTTAGGGTCACAATCATAGCGAAAGCAATGCTCTAGACTCGTGCAACAACCTTTTCTATGGTTTTGACACAAAACTTAGGTATTATCATCAAAATTTTAATATTAAACCTTATATATCAAACAACTAAACCATGTTATGGTTTAAACCATATCCGAATACTTTTGACCTACGATCTCATTTTCAACTTTTACAAGGGTTTTGTCATAAACCCTAAATATTATCATCAAACTCTAAAAGGCAATGGCTTTATCGTATGCCCTAAATTCCATTAAATATAACAAACTTGGAGAAAATTACATGTAATAAAATTTAATAATGGAAAAATAATAACCAAGGTCATGGGAAATGTACTACAAGTTGAATGTTGGGAAAAAACATTTGAGTGCAGGTGTTCATATGGTTTATTATGGCTATGGAAAATAGAAAAGGAAATGGCTAAGGCTTTCGAAAGGAAAAGTGGCCTTTATTGGCATTTATTTATGAAAATAATGGAAAAATAGGAGAAAAGGGAGGTGAAAGGCCATAAGTTTCATGTGAGGAGGAAAATCAAGGAAAATAAAGGAAAATGAAGAAAATAATGGTCTCATTAATAAAAAGAATTATGAGGATCAATTGGTAACCTTTTGTCAGTTCGGTTTTGGAGCTCTCATTCTATTCTCTCTCTCATACCCTTGGATACTTAGAGTTTTCTTGGAGCACTCTTGGAGAGTGTGGTTGATCTATATTTGGAGGAGGTGTTCTTTTTCCTCTTCCTCAGAATCACATAACTAAACGTAGGGCCATGTCGACACGTTGCAATGCATGAAATTGGGTATTCAAAAACAAGATGTTCATTTAATGTATCTTCAACATGAATTAGTCCTCATGTGAAACTAAAATTAATGAACATAACACACATAATCCATGTAGGCATAAAGAAGAGTAGGATAAAAAGTTTGTTGACGAAGTTCACCCCTCCTGGGCTACATCTCCGAGCCTGTCAACATGACTAGACCACTCATATAAATTCAGTATTAATGAAGTACATTAAAAGTTTCTTGCAAATAAAATGTGGATATTACCCCTAAAAGGTAATTTCCTCCTATAGATAACTCTCACAACGGAAAAAACTCAAACATCTCCTACAAAGATGATACAATTCCACTGTAATGAGTCAAAAAACATCATGTGCATCCTTCAATTCCACATTGAAGCACATAATGAAAAATTCATGATGAAATAAGTTAAACCTGAGTTAATCCCTGCTAGTTACAACTGCTGCATATGAATTCTAAAGGTGAGGAAAACCCCTACAAGGTCTTCTTCATGTTGAACACCCTCATGAACTGCAACTAAACCCTACTTGATCCATACACCTATTAGCATCAAACCTAAAAAATATTGTCTAGATGTTCTCAAAATAGAAAAAATAATTCACCATTGGATTCATAGCATCCAAAAACCTCTATGCAGCATCTTTATGAGCTCAATTTTTATAAAAGCTCAAAATGTTATGCTCCAAAGCCTGATTGATTCATACATCCTTAGCCTTCAACCTAAAAACATTCTATGTATATCTACTGAATGGATCTTGATACATGTTCCATTGAGTCCAAAATGCCCAAAAATGGTACATTAGCCTCCTTTTTTTCCTAATTTGGTCGAAAACTGACTCAATTATGACCTTCTCCAATTTTTCCACAATTTCTAGCCTAAATTTAGCTAACTGGAGCTAAATTCGGCCAGTTGGTGCTAAAACTGGAAGTTATGCTAGATTTGGCAGACCACCAAACTAATCCAGATTACCTTAATTAAATGCATTTAACAATAACTAAGCATATTTAATGCTTAATCTGCATTTAGTGGAAAATTCCAGATTACCACTAAGTAATGGTGATTAGTGTTAATAAATTTGGATTAACATGTTAACCATCACGCTTAAGGACTAGCACTTAGCACTCTTCTAGTGGTCTCCGAGCCTTGATTCCATGTGTTGGGGGTTGGTCCCCTCTCCCCTCATCGACAAAATTTCGAACAGATAAATATATGCGGCAACATATGATTGTTAAGAACTAGTGCATGGTGTGGTGGTGGCATGTGGCACTGACAAGGTAGAGGTCCCATGTTCAACCCCCACCAACCCTTCCAGTCTTCAACAATAATTGGACTATATCATGAAGCGGGCACGTGGTGGCCCCAAGCCAAGCCACATGTCTTCCCCACATTTCCTCACACAAAACTAATCCAAATTTTCCAAATCACCATAGTTCTGACCAATAAGATACTTCCACTTGGCAGTCCCTCATTTGATGGAGAAAATTGACCAATTTTGACCCAGCCCAGTCATGATGCCACGTCAACAGTATGGACTGCTGACTGCGCTCACTGTCATCAATTTTTTTTCCTGTTTAACAAAGCGAACAAAACTAATTTCTGGGAGCATACAAAGTCCATTTTGCGCGAAATGAAGTGTGCAAAATTCAAAACAACGAGAACTACGTGGTTGTTCAGGTTTCACGTCATTCTAAGAACTTTTATTTTTTACTTAAAATTTTATCACCTGATCACACCTCCCCACTAGGAACTTTTGGAATCCAAAAGTTTACTTCCCTAGTCAATATAAAGAGGTTGGAACTCAAAATACCCACAAAAATCAATCCAAATTAAAAGAGTTTCAATTGGTGCCCTTTAAGCCCCAATCAAGCACTTCACTTATCATCCTCATGAAGACATGTTGTCCTGTCAAGAGTCGAGCCAGCATTCTTATCGTTGTTGCAGGAATAAAAATACTATTGAGTGGAATTTGAACATGATCTTTACCCTCATCTTTGCACGACTTGAAAACACTTCATCCCTGTAGTTAAATTGTTGAATACAAACTTGTCTCCATCTTGTAAATAAAAAAAAACATAAATTTTCTTTAACATCTTCAAGCTGAATTTGTACATAAGTAGTACACTGCTACAAAAATGTTTAATGATATTCTTTGCCTTATCTACAAAACATATTCATATTAACCACAAGACTCTATTCACACAAGTTTCAAATCGAATACTTGTATAGGTGAACATATGACAAACTTGTATACAACTTGAACGACAATTTGTACATTCATAAAATTCCTTGAACATGTGGACTATAACAAGCCAATACATACATGAATGAAAAACATATACTTGTTGAACATAGTGAAAAAGAATTTCCACTTTATAAAAGTACCTAAACAGGTAATGAAAAAATTATTTACACAATTTACAAAACAACTTTACAATAAGTATACAAAATTGTGCCTCTCCTAGGCTTGTCGGTTCTCTTCTTGCACCATCTTGTCTTGAAGATTGCTCAGGATTTTTTCAAGTCATATTGGAAAAATTTTGTTTCCCTTTCATCATGTTTCATAACATTTTTACCTTTCTTTAAATGAAGCTTCAGATGTAACTTCCACCAGCGTTCAATGTCATGTCCATGCACTTTGCAATGAGCACAAAAAAACTTCTTGTTTGCAGACATAGAAGTTCTCTCATGCAAAAGAAATTCATTATGTTTGATGCCCAAATTTTGTTTCATTCATTTAACCATTATCATGCGTTTCTCACACACAACTACGCAATGGTCAAAATAATCACAAAATGTACAAGGGTACTGATTCCATAAGTATTCAAAATCACCATGTCTTGAAAAGCACTCTTGAGAGTTATACATGTCATTGGAGTTGCAACTTTGGCGGTTGTCACAAGGAGGTGACATCTCTTGCTCAGATGGTTAATGTGCCTTAGGCCATTTAGATCACTCTCCATAATATTTGCAACCATTTCCCAATCGCATATATTTTGGTCTTTCCTATACCGAAATTGGATTGGTAATGCCTTGGCCATTTATGCCTAGGCCTCCACCTTCATAGCCCATCTTGGGGATAAAATTCATACCTATACCTTTGGTATGTTGCTCGAATGCTACAAAAGTGTTTTTATGCATATATATGGAAGGAGTGATATTGGAACTACTAATTATTCTTAATAAATTTATTAAGAATAAATATAAATATAATAAATTAATTTATTATAATTTATTAAATTTATTATAATTAATAAAATAAATTTATTGAAATTTATCAAAAACATTATTTATTAAAACAGAATTCAAAAAAAGAATTTATTAAATAAAATAAATAATTTAATAGAATTAATTAATCAAGTTCTTGTCGGCTCTTTTCCTCACATTTTTCACTATATAAACCCTGTCCTTTTCGTCCTTCTTTAATTCTTCAATTCAACTCTCATCCTGAAGATGGATCCCCGTTGGGATTCGAAACGTCGACCATTGTTTATAACACTGTGGAAAATTCAGAGGTTTCTTCAATAAGCGATAACCACAGAAGCTTGAAATATCTTCTCAGCCTCTGATGATGATGATGATGGCCAACTTGTAGATGAATCTAGCCACCCACTTTTATCCTCTAGAATATGGTGTGCTTCTTGAATATGCTTGCTAAATTGACATGCATAATTTTCCACATATTGTCCAAATCCACTATTTGAACCATGAACACATACCGGCTTCATCTTAGAAGTTTCTTTTGTTGGTGCAGGAGTTGAACTTTATACAACTTTATCATCAAGAAATTGTTGCAATACAAAGCACATGTGCCTCTTCTCCTCTTCAACAATTTCCAACATTCTTCTCAACTCTATGTTCTCCATTCGAAGAGCCAAATTTTTCTCCTCAAGCTCTTGAAGACTCTTTTTTCTACCCATCTTGCAACTTGGTAAATTGTAGCTATGATACTAACTAATCTATATTTGGAGGAGGTGTTCTCTTTCCTCTTCCTCAGAATCACATAACTAAACTTAGGACCATGTCGACACTTTGCAATGCATGAAATTGGGTATTAAAAAAAAACATGTATGTTTCATGTCTCTTAAACATGAATTACTCCTCATGTGCAACTGACCTTAATGAACATAACACACATAATCCATGTAGGCATAAAGAAGAGTAGGAAAAAAGGTTTGTTGATGAAGTTCAACCCTCTTGGGCTACATCTCTGGGCCTGTCAACATGACTAAACCACTCCTATAAATTCAGTATTAATGAAGTACATTAAAATTTTGTTGCAAATAAAATGTGTCTATTCCCCTACAAGGTAATTTCCTCCTACAGAGAACTCTCAGAACAACAACAACTCAAACATCTCCTGCAAAGATGACATAATTCCACTGAAATGAGTCAAAAAACATCATGTGCATCCTTCAATTCCACATTGAAGCACACAATGAAAAATTCATAATAAAATAAGTTAAACCTGAGTTAATCCCTATTGGTTACAGTCACTGCATATGAATTCTGAAGGTGAGGAAAACCCCTAAAAGGTATTCTTCATGTTGAACACCCCTAGGAACTGCAGCTGAACCTTGCTTGATCCATACACCTCTTACCCTAAAACTTGAAAAAATCCATCTATATGTGCTCAAAATATAAAAAATAAGTCACCATTGGATTCATAGCATCCAAAAACCTCTATGCAGCCTCTTTCTGAGTTTAATTTGGATAAAATCTCAAAAGGTTATGTTCCAAAGCTTGATTGATTCATATATCCTTGGTCTTAAACCTAAAAAAAGACTATGTATATGTGCTCAATGTCTCCTGATACCTATTCCATTGAGTCCAAAATGCCCAAAAATGGTATCTTAGCCTCTTTTTTCTCGTGATTTGGTCGAAAAATGACACAATTATGACGTTCTCCAAATTTTCCACAATTTATGGCCTAAATTTAAATAACTTGAGCTAAATTCATTTTTATGGTGCTAAAACTGGTAGTTATGCCATATTTAGTGGACTGCCAAACTAATCTAGATTAGTTTAATTAATTGAATTTAACAATAACTAAGCATGTTTAGCTCTTAATCTGCGCTTAGTGGCAAATTATTGATTAACACTAAGTAATGGTGATTAGTGTTAATAAATTCATATTAATGTGCTAACCTCTCTGCTTAAGGATTAGTGCTTAGCACTCCACCAGTGGTCTTCAGGCCTCGGTTCTGTGCTCTAGGGGTTGGCCCCCTCTCCCCCTATCAAAAAAATTTAGAAAACATACATATATGCGGCACCATATGATTGTTAATAACCAATGCATGGTGTGGCGATGGTGTGTGCCGATGGTGGGGCAAAGGTCCCATGTTTGATCCCCGCCAACCCTTCTGGTCTTCAACAATAATTTTACTATATCGTGAAGGGGGCACGTGGGGACCCCATGCCAAACCACGTGTCTTCCCCACATTGGCTTACACAAAACCAATCATAAGTTTCCAAATTACCATAGTTCGAACCAATAAGATACTGCCACTAAGCAGTCCCTCATTTGATGGAGAAAATTGACCAATTTTGACCCAGCATAGTTAGCATGCCACGTCATCAGTATGAAATGCCGACTCAGCTCCCTGTCCTCATTTTTTTGTATTTTTATCAAAGCAAACATAACTCATTTTTGGAAGCATACTGAGTCCATTTCGCGTGAAATGAAGTGCACCAGATTTAGAATGATGAGCACTACGTGATCGTTTAGGTTTCGTGTCATTCCGAGAACTTTTATTTTTGAGTGAAAATTTGATCAACTTATCAGTGGAATAGTTGTAGATTTGGAGCAATAAGGAAAATGAAGATATGGAAAGTGCAGGAGGAAATCTAGATCAACAAATACAACCAATTTTGTTTGCAGGTACAAAGTTGCATGTATGTTTTCCTCACTAGCTTTGGCATGCATGGCATATGCATGTGGTTTCTTGGTCATGATATGTCATTGCATGGAGGATTATTTGGATTGACAGTGTATTTTCCTAGTCTCGCCATTTCCTAGATAGCCATGGTGTTGTGGGTTCATTTCATTGCTTGTGTTTCTAGTTGGTTCTCATGTTCCTTTAGTTGGGGGTTGAGTTACTAGTTCCTGGAGCCTTGGTTGGAAAAATTCTTTGGAGCCCTATAGCAACTTGGGTTGAGTTACTATTCCTTGAGCCATGGTTGGAAAAATTCTCTAGAGCCCTTGGTGGGTTGAGTTACTAGTCCTAGAGACTTGGTTGGACAAATGCTCTGGAGCCCAACAACAATTGTGGGCTGAGTTACTAGTCCTGAAGCCTTAGTTGGAACAAATTCTCTGAAGTTGGAAATCTTGGGTGGAGACTAATCTGGTGATTGCTGTAATGTATGACCGTGAGGTGGAATAAATGGTTGTGGGTTGAGGTGGTTTTTCCTCTGGAAGCCTTGGTTTGGTTTTGATTGATGAGTTTTATGAAATCCCATATTCATGCTTGGAATATGGCACGAGGGTAACTAGATGAAGAGATATTTGGCTTAGACATGTCTATGGTCGAGTGGAACATGGAAGTCCCAAACTTAGTTTCATTTTTCTTATGGAAATAAGAGCTCTTTTCCTCTTGTATTGATGGGTAAATATGATGGTTATTATGTGGCTTATATGTCTGCTATATGCTTGTCATTTATGTTGTTTATATGCTAGTTATGAATGTGTTTTATGATGACGTTGATGTATGGATCTCACCATGTTTTGATATGTAAATGTATGAAAAAATTATGTATGAACAAATAGGTGATAATGAAGTTAATGAGATGAGGCAATAATTCTTCTTAGCAATTCTCATATAAGAATGAGACCCCTATGCTTAGATTTATAATTTAAACCTGTAGATTACATATTTGTGACATGTTTGAAAACATTCCTGTCATGGATAGTAGGGGTCCAGTCAAGTCCTTATTCAAATGTTTGTTTTTACATCGTTATTCCTGTACTATCTTTTAGTTATGAAAGTGTCGTGAGGTTATGGGCAGTGACCTGGAATCTGAGCCTAAAAAAGTGACACGAAAATAGGGGTCTCAGGATCAGAACTATTGGGAAAATTCCCCATTTGCATGCATGTCCTGTTGTGCGTGTGACTGGAGGGTCCCAGTTGCACTCTTTCCCATGTTAAGAGAGCGATTGGAGGATTGATGCATGAAAATATCAGTTTATTGTAGGGGTTGGAGTAATGGAAGGTTGGGATGGCTCTTAGGTGTCCTAGAAAATGTGTAGAATGTCTGTTTTGTTATGTATTGTTGGTTCCACTTCCTTAAGGTGACTTGGGAGGTTGAATCAAATCATAGTAACTCTTCGTCACATGTTTACCCTAGTTAGATGGTTACCTGGGTAGATGTGGGAGGATGGTTTTACAGAGTGGTATCAGAGCATGGTTCACCCCTCGTAATTGATGGGATGTGTGCTAGTCATGCATTTACATTGGTTGCATATGTGTTCCTTATGATTGTGGGCTATGTGCTTGTTGCATCCACATGATGTTGGACATGGTTACAGTGATTTTTCCATGGGAGAGTGATGGTGTTGTCGTGAAATGTGTTATTATGAGTGTATGATTGACTATGTGTTGTTTATACATGTCAAGTGCTTACATGTTGTCAAGTTTACATTGGTATGGTTGTTGTTGTCATGCATGAGGTCATGGTATGTGTGGTTGATATGGTCATGAATTGATGACTGGACTCTAGCTAGAATGATGTCTGTGTGTTGATATAATTATGTGTTATATGTATATATGTTTTTATGATTATGTATATACATGTATTACGCTGATTGGTTGATCTTGCAGATGAGATATCCTCCCTGAATTATGCTAAGGTATGTTGGTTTATTGCAATTTGGTTTAGATGACATGAGATGCCCTGCAGGAAAAAATCAAATATGCCTAGAAGGATGGTAGACTACAGAGATTCTCCCTATGAATAAGATGAGCAACATGGTGTTGGGAACTCTTCTGACTTAGTAGACACACTGAGAAGGTTGAAGGAAGAAAGGTCTTAGCGAGGGTTGATTATTTCCATCATCATAAGTTTAGGGAAGTTGTTGAAATCAAGAAAAGGTGTAATACGTTGAATAGGGGTGATAGGTGGAAGATTAGCAGCTGTTGGATTTCGTCTCTCTCCTCTTAGTAGTTTTTTTATTTATTTTTATGATAAATTTGCTTCTTGTTTTTCATGTTAGTTTAATAATATTTTAGATTTCTTTTTGCTATTTTCATTTTTCGTCATGATATTTTTATTAATTTAATTAAACCTTGTTTTTCTTTTAATTTTGTTTGTTATTTTTGGTAAAAATATCTTATGTTTGTAATTTTTGTTGTTTAAATAATTATTATATTATCTATGTTAATTATTATTTTATTATATATAGGTATTATTTTCTTAACATTTATATATAGTTATTATTCTATTTGAACCTTGTTTTATCTTAATTTTGTTTGTTATTTTTGGTAATAATTTTATTGTTCACTCATATTCATTAGTTTGTTTATTTTTGGTTTTTATTGTTTTTACCTTTGATTCTGTTTACATAATTATTATATTATCTACGTTTATTCCTATTTTTTATTATATATATTTATTATTTTTGTAACATTCATTTTTATATTATCTAAGTTTATTATTATTTTATTATATATATTTATTATTTTCCTAACGCTCATTTTTCTGGTTCTGATTGACCATTATGCATCTCAGCAATATATATATAAGATTTTTTTATTAGCACAATCATTATTCTCCTGATAATGAACTACATTGAGTAGTTCGAAATGCGTCGACTCTTAAAATTATAATGTGATTTCTCTGGAAGATTCTTTGATGTAAAAGAAGGAGTTGTAAAGCATATAATGACAGAATCGTACATGCACAGGAAAATCAAGAAAATGTTAATACAATAATCCTTCAAAGTTTATAAAAGTGGCAATGACAAGGACCACTTCAGATCAACTATGGACAAGAGGGTGGGACTAATGGGGCATATGGTAGTAGGTATCTTGGTGGTCACAAGTCAGATAGAGATGACACAATTAGAGATGTCATGTTCTTGGACACTCCGGATAGGAGAGGTGACAGACAAAGGTACTATTCTGGTTATGGTTCTCACAGGCACTTTGATCATCATCATTATCATCCTTATAGGAGGAGTTACAGGGGATATTTTCTAGATGAGTTTAAGAAAACAAATCCACCTACATTTTATGGAGAGATGAATAAATCACAGGATGTAGAGGAATTTTTACTTAGTATGAGGAAGTTCTTCAAGTAGCATGATTACTCAGAAAACATGAAAGCAAGAATAGCTACAGTCAGGGATATTTATGAGGATGAATTGACTTGGAGTGAATTTGAGAGACTATTCTAGAACAAGTATCTATCAGAGAGATACTATTATGACAACGAGAAATATTTTTATGAACTAAACATGGGATCTATGACTGATGAGGAGTAAACCAACATATTTCTGGAGTTGTTGAGGTATGTGCCTTACCTCAAGGAGGAGAAGGACAAGATTCAGAGATTCATCAATGGATTACTGATAGCATTCAAAGACATGATTGAGTTTGATGATACTAGATCAATGGAGGTGTCCATTCAGAAAATAAAACATTGTTATGAGCAATCGAAGTGTAGATCTGAGGCAAAGCCAGGCTAGAAAGGTAATGATAAGAATAAAGGAAAATGGGACAAGAAGTGAACAAGACCTCAGGATACATGTAAAAAAGAGAATGTTGCACCGCCTAAGAATTTCAATACATCTGGAAAAGGACATGGACTTCAGTCTAAGGAGAAAAATAAGAGTGAAAATAGGGAGCCTGTACAGTGTTGGACTTGTGGAGGAGATCATCGTAGGAGAGATTTTCCACAACATCAGGGTGGTAGACCACATATCCACAGTGCCCAGGAGGCACATACAATAGGAGATGTTGGACAGATTATTCCCAAGATCTATAGCAGGCAGGCATATCACTAGGCACCTATTATCATTATGGATGGTAAGCCTTGTGATCAAGTTATTTCTATTTTTGACCTAGGGTGTAATCATAGTTATGTTAATCCTGACCTAGTGGATACGTGTGGTTTGAATATGAAAGTGCATGCAAATTCTTGGTTAGTATAGTTGGATACGAGTACCAAGAAGAGAGTTAATCCACTACAAGGAAAAGACCCTCTAGCAGATGTTTTTGAGGAACCCCACAGAAAAATACCCCATACATCTGTTTCTAGTGGAGGTTACTAGAGGAGGTTGGTGGGCGGTGGGTTTTGCAGATGTTTTCCGCTCAGTGCGCTTATCATTAAACATCGCATCGGTGCTCTTGAAACTCAAAAGAACTGGTGTGCAAAAAACATTGGCACACCGGACACCGTTCACTCCATACACACTCGCCTAGTGCATCATATTATTGTAGAGTACCGGTGCTTCACAACTCTTCCACGCCGGTGCATTATAAAACACCGCACCAAAACCAAAACCGCCCAGTGCAGTATTAAGAAACCGCACTGGTGCATCATAAAATAACGTGCCAAAACAAAAACCGACCGGTGCATTCGTAATAAACAGAACCTGTGCGCCTATAAACCACACGCACCGAAAAAGGGTAAAATAAAGAAAAAAATTATGGCAAAAAACCCTGATTTTTCATTTTTTCAGTGCTCCTGCGCTCTCAATTACCAGTGCGATCTACCATAGAAAGCCCTAGTGTGCACAAATAATTGGCACAACGGACACCGTGCGTGACGTACACACCCACCCGGGGCGTCCTAATATGGTAACACACTGGTGCTTCACAACTCTTCCGTGCCGGTGCATCATAAAACACCACACCAAAACATAAATGTCTCGGTGCATTCTTATCAAAGATCACTGGTGTGCCTATAAAATTCACGCACCAGAATAGCGTTAAATAAAAAAAAATTACGGCCAAAAAATTGGTGCTTTACGACTATTCCACACGGGTGCATTGCGAATATTCCGCCTCGGTGCATCATCAAAACATCACACCAAAACTAAAACATCCCGATGTGGTCTTAGGGAACCGCCCTGGTGCATCATAAACAATGTGCCAAATCTGACACCGCCCGGTGCGTTTGTAAGTAAGCGTACCGGTGTGCCTATAAAACCCCGCGCACTAGAACAGGGTTAAAAAAAAACAAATTGCAGCCAAAAAACTGCATTTTTGACTTTCCTCAGTGCTCCAGAGCTCTCAAGCACTGGTGCCATTTCCCCTCCTCTGAGCCTCCCTGACATCAGTGCTCCCATTGCACCCATTGCATGCACTGCTGCTGTGCATTGGCCACTAATTTCCAGCTTTCATTTTGAAAAATGGTGGGCAAATTTTCTTTTACAAATTCTACAACCAATATGCCTCCTCGACGCAGAAATGTATAGGTATTTTTCTAGTTTTTCGATAATTAAGCTTTTTAGCGGATTAGAATTTGAAATAACCTTAAAAATAACCATTAAAAAAGAAAAAGAAAATTGTCGCGTGGTGCACCCGAGCCGTTCAGCTCGCACTGGATAGCGGTGTTGCCCATAAAATTTATAGGCCACACCACCACTAGTGCTAACAGTATCCACATTGTTTCCGGGGTAGTACCGAAAGGCGTCCCGCATTATTTTAAATTAAAAAAATAAAATGCGGTGCGCTCATTTAGCTAGGCACACCGTTGACCATGGGAATAGCAGTGCGGTGCGTTGACGAAATTATCCACCCCGGAGTCTGTCAACGCATCGCATTTGGCATTCCGAAAGGGTCAACAGGGCGGCTGGGTAAAAGACTGCACCGTCGACTATGTAATTGTTAGGAAGTTGGTGCGATGACATGAATATACACTCCGGGGTGTATATTTCAGTCACTGCACTGCTAGTTTGACATCATATGTAGTCAACAGTGCTTGAAAAAATTTCAGCGGCACCAAGGCCGGTGCATTGTATTTCATTTGGTGCACCGCCACTAGTGCGCTACAAACACATGATGCACCGGAACCGGTGCGTGATTGTTTTTGTGGCGCACCGACTGGTCTGTTTTTTTTTCAAAAAAATTATATATGTATATTCCTAAATACATGTATGTTTTAATAAAAAAAAATTATTTAATATGTCAATGATTCAGAGAGAAGAGGAGGAACAACAACAACAACAACAACAAGTGGAACAGTATGACATGATTCGCCAGTGGGAGGCATGAGAGAGGGAGAGAGATGCATACCCTCGCCCTATTACAGTAGATAACCAGGGGATCCTAAGGCAGGTAGGCCTCCTCAAGTTCTATGAGGAGGCTACTTCCCTAAAGGCACATAGTGTGTTTTTGAGATATCTTATCCGCAGGTGGAATTCCCACCGACAGGATTTCCAGGTTGGTTCTGACCAGTCATACACACCCGATCAGGAGGATATTTATTTTACTACAGGACTATTGAGGAGAGGGGTGGATTTTCCCTCATTCCCATAGGTTCCACTAGGTTGTGTAGCAGGGAGTCAGTTAGTTTACTCCCAGAGATACATTGGAGCACATGTACTATCTCCTTCATAGTTTCAGGTACCTGGAGGTCAATTACGTATAGGTGAATTTGGTAGACAAGATGTGCAGTGCCTCTCACTTATCATTTTGACCATTTTAGACAACACCAGTGACATGCAACGCATTAGTCGCTCACTTTTATATTATGTTGATTCTTTAGTACAGGAGCCACGGCTTGTCAGGTGGTCTGCCATTTTTTTGTGGCAGTTTTGTACGTCCTTAGATAGATGTCGTGCTCATGCACACGGGATGGTCAACTTCCCTTTTGATTCAGAGTTGTTTTGTTTATTTTTTGAGATATTTTTAGAGATGAGGCCTAGTTTTGTTCGACATCCTTGTAGGCCGATGTTGGAGGCCGAGATGCACATTTAGGGTCAGATGATGCCCAGGAGGGGAGATACTATGTTTCCAACCAGGATATCGCATGATGCACTTGATTTACTAGCCAGTGTTGACGATCAACGACATCCCTTCATTATGGTCTCATGTCCTTATGCTGGATTAGATTGGAAAGGGTGTGTCAACATACTCTTCATAGATGATGAGCTGCCAGATGATAGAGGTAATATTACTGTTTTATTCATATTTATTCTAACATGTTATTTAACTTTTTTTTATTAAATTGTGTAATGAAATTGCCTAATTATTGTTGTGTAATTGTATATATTTTGCAGACATTGGCTCTTTTGATGGCGAGGAGATGTCGGAACCACCACATGATCCAGGTGTGGATCCTGATGACGATCAGGACATGGCCGATGCCGAGGATCATGATCAGGATGAGGCCAGTGCAGAGAGACATCCTCCTGCTGGTGCACCAGTACTGCCTTTTGCTAGGCATGGTCGACTTGAGACTAGATATAGGATGGAGTTGGGAAACCAACTCAGTGCATTGATTTTTGAGGCAGGCATCAAGCTCGCTCATTACAGAGGCATACAGGTCGATGATAGGCTATTACGGATGTGGAGAGGCATGTCGTGTGACATGTACAACCTGATGCGGCATGTCGTAGGAGCTACGATAGTTGTTACGTGACTAAGGAGGATTGTTGCATGTTATAAGAATAGTCGAGCCACAACACATGATGGACAGTTTGTGAGCAGCAGCTCATCATCTCATGATCGTTCACCTTGCATCGCGTCTGATGAGAATGAGGTCCACTAGTAGCATCTAGCACTCATCATGGAGATGAGGCTGGACCATCGACCACGTCCAGTCATAAGCCTGCATCATCCATCAGTACTAGTCATGATCATGAGCAGGCTGGACCATTGACCGTTGAGGCTGCACTATTGACTGAGGAGGCCTCCACTACTACTGCTTATATTGATGTTGTACTACCACGAGCTGATGCATCCATCAGTACTAGTCATGATCATGAGCAAGCTTGACCATCGATCGTCAAGGCTGCACCTTTTACTGAGAAGGCCTCCACTTGTACTTCTATTGATGTTGTAGTATTACCAGTAGGCGCTAATCCATGACATTTATATTATAGTTGTATATTTTTAACATTATTCAGTTATATATATATATATATATATATATATGGTCCATGTATTTTATGTTCATGTTGCAGTTGTACTTAATTTACATGTTGGTGATCATTATGATGTGCATATTGTTAGGTCATGTTAGATATGTTCATTTAATATTTAGCTTGCAGATAGATGTGTATATGTGATAGCATGAGTTATTTAACATGAGATGTATATTTGACTTTTGTGTTGTGATGATGTTAATATATAATTTTAATTTGATGTTTGAATGTGTTTTTTAGTTGAATATGATGTTTGTATGATGGCTATCATGATCGTGATGATGTTTATTAATTAATTTAATATTAAATGACCATGATATTTATTGAATATTATGTCGTGATTATAATTGAAATTTAATTTTTTTTTCTAAATTAGTCTAAATTCTATTACTGTAACAAAATAGTACATGAAGGCACTGGCCTCTGCAGTGCTAGCCTGAGTTTATGGCATAATTCAACAGAAAAAAACATGAAATTGACTGCCCATGTGAGGGAAACCAGTCCAGTCCAAAAAGTAGTTGCTGCCCTCGTAGGGGAAACCAACCTATTATACCAGAGAGAAGCAGTTTTTGAAATATCATCCGAACTAACAACATTACACAAAAACACAGAAGTAGACCCATAGGATTGGGAGTCGAGAATCTGAAATCTGATTAAAATAGACATGCTAGGTGTCATGAGGAGAAGTTGGAGGTTCTTTGACTATTAGGCACCTGTAAGCTTTGATGTCATCCTCCATATCCTGCTTGTCATCGGTGTTTTCCTCCTCGTTCTTGCCTGTATTGAGGCGACCGATTTTGGTGTTGTCATATTCATCGCTGCTTCCATTATTTGGATTTTTTCCTCGAATAGCACCAGTACTGCCTTTTTTGCGAGCCAAAAATTTCGTCTTCTTCGTAATGTGGGTGAATCCTTCAGTGCTGGGAGCTCCTCTATAAACGCCATAGTGATGGTCGCAGTAATACATGGACGGTTAAGGGAACAATGGAAGTGAAATTGGGTTGATTGACAGGGTTGCTGGGGAGAGGTTAAGTTAGCCTGCAACTGGGGGGTAACATCGTCAGACTAAGTCAGCTGAGCGCTCACTGTGCATGCCCGCCCCCGACCACTGCGCGTATCCGTTCAGTGACCAGGGCATTGAAAATACAAGGGGGAGGACGAGTCAGAGAGAGACGAGGGTGAAGAAGGCCAGGTAGCAATTTTTCCTCTGCTACTGCCTCTGTGGCAGCTCATCCTCTGGCATAAACGGGGCATATTCACCCTGGCTAATATGGAATGACTAAGCGATACATACTCGGAGAAATGGTGCACAATGGGGGCGGAGAACTCAGTAACCAGAGGCTCAAAGCGAAGACGCGAGGGGTGATCAGTGTGGGCATAGGACTCATTAACCAGCGGCTCAGAATGCAAGCTGCAGAGCACACTCTGTGAAAAATGGACACCAGCCACCAGCTCTATGCAACACAGTAACTGGCAATGTCTCCCTGTTGTCGTGCGCGAGCTCGGCTCCATGATAGCAGGGCAACAATTGTAACTTAAAGGAATTGGAGCAGAAGGAAAACTTCTAGAGGAAGCCATAATGAGGAGCCAAAACATAACAGCGAAACATCAACCAGCGAGCTGCATAAGTCGCATTTAAGAGTGGCGGTCGCTCGATTAAGTGCAGGTGTAATGGGAATGTGGGTGGCCATGTGGCTAAGCTACTTGCCAATCCACAAATGAACCAACGTACCCCTACCATTAAACACCCGCATCTGGGAATTTAAATTTAAATTTAAATTTTATGTAAAATTATAAAATTGTATTTGTATTTGTAATTGTAATTTTAACTGTAATTGTATGTAAAATATTTAATGTAAAATTTTAATTGTAATTGTAATATTTAATTGATTGTGAAATGATTGTAATTGTATATATGAAAATTTTTAAAATTGTAATTCTAATTCTAATTGCATGTAAAATTCTAAATTTGTAATTGTATTTGTAATTGTAATTTTAATTGAAATTGTATGTAAAATATTTGTAAAATTTTAATTGTAATTGTAAATGTAATTCTATGTAAAATTGTAAATGTAATTCTATGTAAATGTAATTGTTTGTAAAATTAAAATTAAAATTCTAATTCTAATTCTAATTCTAATTGTATGTAAAATATTTATAAAATTTTAATTGTATTAATATGAAAATTTTAATTTTATTAATGTGAAATGATTTTATTAAAATATTTAAATTTGCAAATTTACAAATAATTGTAAAATAACAAATCTAGAATAATATAAATTTTTGTAACATAATAAAGTTTAGAAAATAATGAAAATAAATTCATGTACTTTAGAATTATCATTATTTTATTATGATCTGACATACAAAAAAATAACTTTATACAGTCCGGTGTGCTTATCATCATAACATGCCCCGGTGTGTCGTATTACTCAGACGCACCTGTGCTTCACAACTCTTCCGCACCGGTCACAAATAAACACAAATAAAAAAAGCGCAACTCTATTTTATTTAAGTAAAAAAAAGTGGCAATTTGAAAAATGGGCGACAAAATATTTTCGAAAATGTAATTTCATAAAATAATTCTTTAAATACTAAACACTTTTCATTATTTCACTATTTTTGCTAAAATTTTCAGCCAGATATTTGCAGGAGACAGACCTGGAGCAAGAGAGCACGAGGGCACTATGGAGCAACGAAATACGTTTGAATAGAAGTATTCAGACAATCAGAAACCAAACCTCTGGTGATTCAAACCCTGTATCATAGAATTTTAAACCATCTCGTGATTAAATATGATTGTGTTTTTTACTTTTTCTGTAGTTTTATCCATTTTTACCCTAAACCCTTCATTTTTTTGTTTTTTCCCTTTCTTCTCCCTATTTCTGTGATTTCAAAATTAGGGTTTTTCATTTTAGATTGACATCCAACACACGGGACAACTTGCATAGTAAAATCCCAATCCATTCGGCCATTGCGCAAATTTTTGGAAAAAAATAGATTTTTCTTTATCGGTGCGCCTTGTGTACCCTAGCGCACTAGTGCGCTGTAATACATAGTGCACCGTGCAAGTACTGTGTAATAAAAAAATTGAAAACAATTTTTCTAAATCAGGGCGCCATATCTGAAATAGGGCACCGGTGCTCTATTTTACGCTCGGATAGCACCGTACAGTCTATTACACTATTTTGTGGTGCGTTTATAATACCCCACGCACTGTATGGTCTATTATACTGTTTTGTGGTTCATTTTTAATACTCCCATGCACCGGCCGCAGTGCGTACCTCATGAAAGGCACACTGATGTCTTGAGATTTATTTTGTACCTGAAAATTTGAGAATTTATTTATAAATATATTAATGAATGATATGGTACAGGTTTCATATTGATAAAGAAATGACTGACAAGAGATCAAGTAACAAAAATACTGATAACATATCAAGAAAAGCAAAAAAAGGCAAGTTCTTTGTAAATTCTTTATAAAAAATATTATTTTTGAACTATATGTAAGTTTAACTAATATGTATTGTTTATTGTGTGTCAAGCAGAGCCACAAAATGACGAAGCTCGATATGATTATTTCTGATCTAGGACCAGAAGAGCATAAAGTCTTAATGGAAAAATTGCAAAAGGATGAATCAGGTGAATGAAAAAATACTATTGATCCAATATGAGTTTATTTTTTTAATTATCAGTAATAATATACTTAAAATTATTAGATAACATGTGTCAAATTGTCTATTAATTCACATCTGTTTAATGTTCTACAGGGACCAACAACTCAGAAAATGAATGTTTTTCTAAGAAAAGAAAAAAAATAGAACATGCAAATGAAAATGAATTTCTCCTTAGCTCATCTAGAGTGGTGTTGGAAGTTAACGAAAGGGGGAAAAACTATTACAAAAGTTTGAGGGATCTAGTGGAACGAATGTATAAACGTTCTTTCCACTTACAACACAAAAATCAATCCAAGATTCCAAGAACCAAATTTTATCTAAACTACAGGAAGGGTTTCTAGAGAATCAGTCAATGAGACATGTTAGACTTTTAATAGCAAAAACGTACAACAACAAAAAAGAAGGAATGAAAATTAATATTCCTTTAAATGTTTGTCTAGAATTATTTATAAATATCACTTTTGTTATATTTACTTTTCATATATCAATAGAAAAATTAAATATTTTATTGTCATGTTACATTTTCAAGAATATTATGAAAATCTCAAAAGATGAATGAGTTGATATCATAAATATGCCAGTAGGAACGTCCAAAAAGGTGTACAAGGAGATGGTTAAAGAAATAGACAAAATTGCATCACAGAAGGAGCCATCTCAAAAACAACGTGCTTCAAATGTAATATGTAATCATTGAATTTTTTGGTCATTAGGTACAATAAATAAACAATCTAGCAATAAATATTAATTTTCAAGAATTTTCTTGCAGAAAAGAAAAGAAAATTGAACTCATTCAACATTGATGTATATTATTTAATATTGCAATTTTCATTATTCTCACCAATGTATATACACTCATTTCAGTTTATTTTTATGTTTGTAGATGGAAGGTGAAGAAGAAGAAAACAATCAACGCCGTGAACAAAAAATTCCTGAAAATAACCCAAGTTATGGAAGTAGCTCTAGCAGTGACAACAGTTCAAGCGAAGAATGATGATCACTATGTTTGGATATCAACGCAAGGCGTTTTATTTTTTGAAATATATATGTCTATGAAATCAGACATTTTGTTTAATGTAATGGACATAGTATCCCAATTGAAAGACAAAGGGATACCAATAATTGTCCCATTTTGTATGATAAAGACTGTCTTTTATATATATATATATATATATATATATATATATAATCATAAAATATGTTTTAATTTATTCTAGTTCTCCATTGTCGTTCTCAGATGCACTAATAAAAATTTAATTCATATGAATATTGTTATAAGATATATATGTGTCGACTTTTGATGAATAATGAATTTAAAACAATCACAATAATTGGACTGTCATCGGTCGATGTTTCTAAAAAATACAACATGAAAACTGGTGTGTGTCAGTAACTGTACATCGATGCGTTTATGCGACTATACGCACCGATTCCGTTGTACGATATATGGGCACCGCAGAAATACCGATACCAGTTATAAATATCGATGCATTTGTGTGATATTGTGCACCAGGGCGTTTATGTATCTATAAGCACCGATGCATTTTTACAATCTATGGGCTACGCACGAATACGGATACCCATTATAAATCTCGGTGCCTTTCTGTGATACGACGCACCGATGCATTTATATAAGTATATGCACCAGTGCGTTGATACAACCTATGGGCACCACACAAATCCCAAGGCCAATTAGAACAGCCCCGTGCATTGTATGACGAACACTAGGCCCAATGTGGTTTTACACCTGAACATCCTGGTGCGTTGGACTGAGACTGCCCCGGGGCGCCATCTATATGTATGCACCAGTGTGTTAAAGCTAGAGTAGCGCAACGATGAAAAGGTATATATTTGACCAACCGAATTTGAATTCTAGGAAAGCTCGATGGTTGGCCATGATCAATGAGTCCAAATTTGAGATCAAGTGTATTAAAAGTAAAGAGGATAGTGTTACATATGCTCTTACTGGGTGGATAGAGGTGAACCATATAGCAATTATGAGTTCCTATGGGACATATCTACAGAATAGGATCCTATAGGTAGGTCAACAAGATGTTAGGTATATGGATCTTATGGATAGATTGCAGCAGAATAAAAGTATAGGTGCAGGAGCACAAGATGTGGATTATCATCTCACAACAAATGGCTTGATCAGTTTTAGATACAAGAAACATATTCCAGACAATAATAAGCTCAAGAAGGTGATATTGAGGGAGTTTCCTGCGAAACCATATTCAGGTCACTCAGGTTATTAGAAGATGCTGACAATAGTGAAGAATTTTTACTATTGGTCGACTTTGAAGAAATACGTAGCAAAGTTTGCGACTAGGTGCTTGGATTGTCAACATGTAAAGATAGAGTGTAAACATCTAGGTGGACTACTACAACTGATTCTAATTCCAGAGTGGAAATGGGAGCTCATTTCCATGGAATTTATCATAGGTTTACTGAGGAAATATAGATAGCATGATAACATCATGGCTGTGGTGGATAGGTTAACGAAGGTAGTACACTTCATTTCAGTGAAGTATACATACTCAGAGAATGTTGTATAAGCACCAGTATTTATCAGTGATGTGGTCAGATTGTGTGGTGTTTTGTAGAAGATTGTATCAGACAGAGATACGAAGTTCAATTCCAAGTTTTTGAAGGAAATTTTTTCAGGTTTGGGCACAAATTTGGCCTTCAGTACAAATTATCATCCATAGATAGAGAGACAAAAAAATATGGTTAATAAGATATTGCAGGAAATTTTGAGGATTTATGTGATGCATCAACAATGAAACTGAGAATATTATCTTCCACTGGTAGATTTCGCTTATAACAATGGGTATCGGGAATATTTGAGGATGAGTCCATTCGAGACATTGTGTGGGCAGAGTTGTAATACTCCCATTAATTGGAATGATCTAGTTAATATGGTAGTGATTGGACCAAATATTTTGGTGGAAATGGAATAGGAAATGTAGGTAATCAAGAAGAATGTAAAGGAAACACGGGATATGAAGAAAATTTATGCACATCAGAACATGTTTTTTAAGGAGTTTCGGGTTGGGGAACAAGTGTACTTGTGCATCAAGCCCAAGAAGAGCTCCTTCCAGATTGGATCATGTGTCAAGTTGGCACCTCGGTTTTTTGTACCTTTCAATATTATTGAGAGGATTGAGCTAGTAGCATATCAACTTGTAATTCCTCTAATAGTGAAATTCCATGGTGTTTTCCATGTTTCATTTCTTAATAAGTATGTCAAATATGTTGATCCTATAATTAACTGGTCTATATTCCAAGTGGAGCCAGAAGGAGAATTCCAACCAGAACCTTAATGTACCTTGCAGAGAAAGATGCTCATGCTGTGGAATTGAGAAATAGAGTAGGTTAAAGTGCAGTGGGATCACTTTGGGCCTGATGAAGCTACATGGGAGATGGTGGATCAGATGTGTGCTATGTATCCTTCCTTATTCGTTGGATGAGCGAATGTTTTGGCGTGTGTTTTCGTATATGTTAGTATGATGTTTTGACATATGTACATATGTATATGGATTTAAATACCACCATGAGCTATGTTATAAATATCCAATAAGCAGTATGAGTGTCATGCCATTACGATGTTATCATGTTGTCATGTTGGTTTGTTTCTCAGTAGGTTGATCATTGTAAATACTACAATGACCTAAGTTATAAAGCTCCATGGGAAGTATCTTTTGCTTAAAACAATATTATTGGTTGTAGGTGTCGTTGAACACCGAGGATGGTGTTCCCACAAGGGGGAGGGTTTTGTAACAACCCTAGTGAAATTCCATGTAATAAAGGTTAAAAAAGGCAAAATAATAACCAAGGCCATGGGACACGTATTCCAAGATGAATGTTGGGAAAAAAATTCCTAGTGTAGGTGTTCATATGGTTTATTATGGCTACCAAAAATTGAAAAGGCAATGACTAAGGATTTGGAAAGGAAAAGTGGCATTTATTGGCATTTATTTATGAAAATAATGGAAATTAGGAGAAAAGGGAGGTGAAAGGTCATAGGCTGCATGTGAGGAGGAAAATGAAGGAAAATAATGGAAAATGAAGAAAATAGAGGCCTCATTAATAAAAAGGATTATGAGGATCAGTTGGTAACCTTTTTTCAGTTCAGTTTTCAAGCTCTCATTCTATTCTCTCTCTCCCTCATACTCTTGGATACTTAGATTTTTCTTGGAGCACTCTTGGAGAGTGTGGCATAATTGGATATTTGGAGTAAGAAGTAAAAGTAAGAGCAGGAAAGCGCATGAGGACATAAGGATTGAAAACTATAATGAATTGTTTTTGCAGGTACTGAGTTCCATGTATGTTTTCCTCACTAGTTTTGAAATGCATTACATATGCATGTGGTTTCTTGGTCATGATATGTCATTGCATGGAGGATTATTTGGATTAAAAGTGGATTTTCCTAGCCTTTCCATTTCTTGGATAGCCATGGTGTTTCGGGTTCATTTCATTTCTTGTGCTTCTGGTTGGTTCTCATGTTCCTTTAGTTGTGGGTTGAGTTACTAGTTCCTGGGGACGTGGTTGGACAAATGCTCAGGATCCATGTAACATCTTGGGTTGAGTTACTAGTCCTGAAGCCTTGGTTGGAAAAATGCACTGGAGGCCTTAGTGGTTGGGTTACTATTCCTGGAGCCTTGGTAGGAATAACGCTCTAGAGCCCGAGAAAAACTGCGGGTTCAGTTGCTAGTCATGGAGCCCTTGTACGATCAAATGCTCTAGAGCCCTAGAAAACTAGGGTGGAGACTAATCCGCTGATGGTTGTGATGTCCGACCGTGGTTGTGGGTTGAGGTGGTTTGGCCTCTAGAAACCCTAGTCTGGTTTTGATTTATGATTTTTATGAGACCCCACTTGGAATATGGCACGGGGGTGACTCGCTGAAGAGATATTTGGCTTAGCCATGTCTATGGTTGGGTGGAACATGGAAGTTCCAAACATAGTTGCATTTTTATTATGGAAATAAGAACTCTTTTTCTCTTATATTAATGGGAAAATATGTTGGTTATTATGTGGCTTATATGGTTGTTATGTGCTTGTCATTTATATTGTTTATATGATGGTTATGAATGTGTATTATGATGGTGATGATGTATGGATCTCACCATATTTTTATTTGTAAATGAATGAAAAAATTATATATGACAAAATATATTATAATGAAGTTAATGAGATAATGCAACAATGTTTTTAGCAATTCTCAGATAATTATGAGACCCCTATGCTTATATTTGATATTTAAACTTGTAGATTACATATTTGTGACAGGTTTGACAAAATGCCTACCATGGCTAGTAGGGGTCCAGTCAAGTCCTTTTTCAAATGTTTTCTTTTATATTATTATTCATCTACTATCTTTCAGTTGTGAAAGTGTCATGTGGTTCTAGGTAGTGACCTACACTCTAGGATTGAAAAAGTGGCACATAAATCGGGGTCACATGCTCAGAAATACTGGGAAAAGTCCCCAATCACATGCATTCCATGTTGTGTGTGCAACTGGAGGGTCCCAATCATAATATTTCCCATGTTAAGGGAGTGACTAGGAGATTGATGCATGAAAATATTAGTTTGTTGCAGGGGTTGGCCTTCTTGAAGGTTGGGATGGATCTTGGGTGTCCTGCAACACGTGTAGAAAGTTTGTATTGTTGTGTAGTGTCGATTCCACTTCCTTAAGGTGACATGGGAGGTTGAATCATATCATAGTAACTCTTCATCACATGTTTACCCTGGTTGGCTAGTTACTTCGATAGATGTGGGAGTAGGGTGCTACATAAGCGCTAAAATTCAAAAGGCTAGGTTTTTACCAAAGTGAACAAATAAAAAAAGATAGTTATTACAAGGGTTGATTTAATATAGAGGTCAATCACCCTAACAATATAAGAACTTTAAGATTCTATAACAAAACCCTAGACATGAGAGAGTCATTTAAAGAAAATTTAAAGAAAAAATGATCATACCTTATTTTATGATGAATAGTTGCTACAAATGTTACAATTTAAACATACCTTAATTGGCTCTTTCTACAAACCTTGAAGGACTCCCTCTTAATTGGCTCCTTCTAGAAACCTCGAAGGGCTCCCTTTGCATAAAATAGAATTCAATTATTCCTTTGGAGGCTCCTTATAAATCTAGCCATAATCCTTTCTTTTCTAGACATTCTTTGGAATATACCTGTAAACCTATTTCTAAGAAAACACAATGGAAAATATTTTAATGAATTAAAAAAAAAAAAATTAGATATAAAGAGGAAATTTTACAATAAATGTAGTGAAAAGGAGAAGGAAACATAATACTTATCTTTTATCTTCCTCTTGATCTCATTATGCTCATCAAATATTTGTTTAGCCTAGCCATAATTTTCATTTTCTTTATTTATTGTGCACCTTAGTATTTTTAGGATCACAAGGAAGCTTCAAAGTTAATGCAACTCCCATTGATTTCTTTATGCTCTTCACAAGGTAACTAACTGTATCTTCTCTTGACAGTCTCAAACCTTTGAATATTATCGGTCACAAGAAAACCTTTCAACATCCAACATATTAGGTTTTCTAGGGTTAATCCATGATCATACAGGATCCTCATAAGGTGGTAGCAGACATATCTGACAAGTAAGCAATTGCAAGACTATTTTAAGGCCTCTGATAGGTCTCCTAATGATCAACATATGTTCCCATAGGTGATTCCTTCATATTACAGTCATAAGGGCATACATTAGTCTTAAAAAGAAAAATTCATTGTGGTGTGACAAGGTCATGTCTGTTTCATACACAACAATCATAAAAAATTTAAAAAATCACATGAACATAATAAATTCTCTTCAAGCTCATGTAATAAAGCATACATAATAAAAGTACAAGAAATCAAGAATATGCAACACATAATGAAAGATATCACATTGTCAACATCAGCATTCAAAAGCAATTCTACATCAACAAGAAATTCAACATCATTCCCTCAAGACAATCAAGTTAATAAATCTGCAAAGAACAAACTCAAGCATTCCAAGACAAGTTAACTTCAACGAAATAAAAAAAAAATGGCCTTTGTGTAACTTGCAAATAAACTTATTCCTTTTAAGCTAACTTGTAATCAAATTGAAATAAATTTGAGTTGAATTGTAAGGGTGCATTCTCGGTTGAAACCAACACCCAAGATTTGAATTGATAGGGAGTAAATTAAGTCAACTTAGTCCATTGTTTTCAACTGAGTCCTCAAATTCATTTGATCCCGTCATTCAAATCATTGTAAGAATTTTATTGGGTTCATTTTTGATAGTATTCGACACCCTTCTTTTTCAAATAAGCTCAATCAAGTGAGCGAGTTCAAGCGTGTGCAAAGTGCAAGTGAACCAGTTCAAGACATCGAGCGAGCATGACATTCAAGCAACAATATAGCAAGCATCAAGTGAGCGAGTTAACTCTAAAGCAAGAAAACATGATATTCAAACAACAATTAAGCTATTTCAAATCTACAACAAGCGAGCATGAGTTATAGTATTCAATTATTCAAGTGAGCGTGAATCAATTAAACAATTTTAACCAAGCAAGTTAGAGAGATAAAGAAAATTCAAAATCAGGCGAGCGTGATAAATTAAAAGAAAGCAAGCCTAAGTTCAGGAAAGAGTTAACCAGTTGTTACAAATTCTTAACATTGTGATCCAATCAACTGCTGAAGACATGGTGAAAATCAGCAAAGAAAATATTGTTGAGATTTTAATGCATCTACAACAAACTCATGAGACAATTGAGTTTCTTCAACTGGAGTAACAACTACAATGAGATGAGTTGCAACAGAATATTGATGTTTCTGAGCCATTCAACCATACAAAGGAAGATAAATATTATTTCAAGTCACTTAAGCATACAAATCCAAGTGTAGAAGTTGTCCATGATCAAGTTCAACTTTCTTCTTCCAAGCCAATCATCAAGTCGTGGGAAGAAATCCAAAGAAACAAAAATTGACGAGGCTTAGGATATGAAAAAGATGACAACAGCTTGCATATCCCATATTATTCAAAGCCAATCAAGTTCACCAGTGCAATATTTCTTGATCAAGTAACATCACAAGCCATGAGAAAGTTAAAGAAAAACCCAAATGAAATTTTTTTCAAAGAACAGGTCATATGGAAAATCATTGTTTTGATATCCATCCTTGTCACCATTTTGGTAAGAAGAATCACCCATTAGAGAAATGTTGCAAAAAAAACCAACCAACTAGATTGAATATCAATTATTCATGGATCAATCCTTGGGAATGGTCGTCAATAGTCAAACAACTGTAGAAGTTTTACAACATAATCGAATCTCACCTATTGCAACCAACAATGAAATGAAGATGGTACTCTCATGCACTTGAAAGTGGGAGCACAACAGTGAATCTCTCCTACACCTGAAAGGGGGAGATCAGAATTTAGAAATCAAATGCAGATGGTTGTCTCTCCTTTCAGCTAAAAAAGGGGGGAAATGATAATGGAATTGAAGGTGGTTTTTAGACTGAAACTATCGAAAACATCAACATCAAAGTATCCAGTGGTCGATCATCAAATCAACCAGTGGGCATAATCAACAAAGCATCTAGTGGGCATCATCAAATCAGCCAATGGGCATAATCAAATTTTCCAGTGGTCAAGCAATTGGAAATCTTCAAATTCACCAGTGGGCATCATCAACATTTTTTCAGTGGACAAGCAACTAGGATGTTGATTGAGAGAAAAGGAAAAAGAGATCCTTCTACCTTGCAGCTTGTAATTTGATGGATTTGTCAAGAAATTTCCAGAGTTGAATCAAACTTGCAGCTAATTCATGTCTCTTCAGATTGGTGTTTTTTCGGCATCGAGGTTTGGTGGTTTTTTAGGCATTTTTATTTTATTTTAGGATCAACACGGAACTTTCAGCATGAGGACTTGGAGACGGTTCTGAGTTCTTACTTTGGACTTATCATTGTGGGGGGGGAATGTTAGCCTCACTGACACATTAAAAACAATTATTAGCTTATAAGGAAGGGGATGGCAGCCATTTGGGGTTAGCTTGATGATTATTGATTTTGGTCTGTAGTGTTGTCTCATTTCTCACAGTTATAGCATTATTTACTGAAGACAACCTTTTTATGGCCCTATTTGCTGCATTTCCTCAACTTTTGGGAACATGAAAGGTGTAATAAGTTGTTGATGTAACATCAGTTGATAGCTTTGTGTTTCTTAACAAATATTATGAGTTAAAATCTTATTTCTGATCTATAATTTTGTTTACATATTGCTGCAGTCCCATTCGTGGGCATTTTCCAGCCATTCTAGATGTGAGAGGCTTGTTTACCTCACCTAGTTTGCTTGGTTTCTGATTTCCTCTTGGATTGGGTCTTATATTATCAAATCTAAGGAATCCAAGGGCTAATCTTGTTTTTTGTAGCACACATTCCTAAAAAATGCATTTTTTAGGCATGTCTTGCTAGCAATCCCAATTTGGGAATATTACAATGGTATCGGAGCACGATCTTTGGCTCAGCCTGTGAGTTTCAGCTATCAAAAGGAGCAAGATTAGAATGATGGAGAGGATGAATTTACTCTCATCACTTTTTAGATCTAGAAAGAACCTCTCCCAGGAGGTTAAGCTGATGAAGGAGAAGAGATGCCAAGAGACTCCTAGAGGGTTTCAAGAAGAGGAGGACCATGCACTTCCTACTGTCACAAAGAAGAAGACCAGCGGCACGGAAGACACTTGGAACATCAGATTCTAAGATAATACCTTGTTGAGTACAAAAATCAACCTAGATCTTTCAAGGAGACTCTAGCCTTCCCATAGTTCATTCAATTGGAGGAAGAAAGGAGACCTTGTAGCATAAGAAGGATGAAGGGCAATAGGTTTCTATTATCTACTTTTGATGGATCATCTTCAGCAAGGACTTGGACAAGAAGACTTGCAACATTATTCCTACTACATCCAGTGGAAGAAAGAGAAGCATTAGAGATTGTAGTGCTAAACATGAAGGGCAAAGAAAGCACTTGGTGGTTCAGTCATATAATTCATGCGAGAGTATCTACTCTTGTATATTTCACTCAGAGTGTTATCAAGAGATTTGATGAAGAAAAATTAGAGGGGGAGGAGCCCTCACCACCTCTTAAGGAGACTTATATCAGCGTTGTCACAACCTTGGAGGAGCAGCCTTCAACATCAGCAGTTGAGGGATCCAACACAGTGGAAGAAAGAACTCTTGCAGCCATTCAAGGTGTTCCCAAAGCCCAGCAAGGTATGATTGCATTTCCACTTTATATTATTGCAGCAAATATTTCAGAAGATTGTGGAAATCTGATGTTTTATGACCCAGGATCATCACTTACTACTAATCTAGAGTAGCAAGGTTACACTACGCTTTCCAAAAGCAGCAGTGAAGAAATAAGGACCCACTCCTCATGGGAACATTCAGATGCCAGCTTCATTGAGGAAGCCATGGAGGAAGAGATGTCAAAGGGTAGACATCTTGAGATGAGAAAAATTTTCTCCTCTCTAGATGACACTCTCTCAATGAGAATGCCACAGCTCAAAGAGAGACTTCTACTTGCAGCAGATCCAAGACCTCATTGGTTTTGGAAGGCCATGCATGGGGAGGAGGTCTCATCAGGAGATCCCATTGGAGGTGGACCTCAACATTTCATAAGGTAAAAAGTTCTTCAAAAATTTGAGGATGTTGGTGTCCTACCATGGGAGGATACCAAGTATTTCCAGAATGAGATCCATCACCCACATTGGGATGAGTGGATTACAGTATGGAGTAAGAGGTTTCCAAACCACTTGCAGATCTATGATACAAGCCAGCAAGAAGCATGGTTGTGCTGGTTGCTTTTGGGTGAGTATGGCCACTACCCAAAGGTTCATATTTCCTTAAATCATACCTTATGTCTCAATGATAGGATGAATAAGAAGAAGGAATGGTTGTTGTGGCTATTAAGAAGAGATTTTGGACATCATATGTCAAATCTTATGTCCATGTATTTACCTTTGTTTGAGATATGTCTCATATATTCACATGTATTTATGTTTGAGATGTATTTCATGTATGTACATTTTTTTGGGAGGAAGGATAACTTCCCCATGATGTATAAGGGAGCTGGTTTGTACTCTATTGATGAGACATATCACATGTCCATCATTGTATTATTGCTCCATGATCTGCATTTTGATAAGGCAAGAAGGCAGCAAGAGTCCTTTTTGTTGTGGTTACTTTTGGGAGAGTATGGGCCGAAATTTTTCCATACTCATCATGATATTTCAGGAGGAATATATGGCACATTTAGGGAGAAAAGAGGCTACCCTTCATCATTGGAGGACAAGGAGAGGCTTCCACATAAGAGGAAGAGCTTCTCACATAGCAGCATATTGGTGGATGGCTTTGGCATGTGGGATGTCAAAGAGAGAAGTCATGGAGTGAAAAGAGCCTTAACACTAAGGCCAACAGCGTTGTCACTTGGGAGTAAGTATCTTTTGATGGGGTATTCCAAGCGGAATATTCATCCTTCCCTTTTGAAGATTTTCGCGAGGAGATTCTCCTTGGAGGACTCATCCATGGACCTCACTTTCAGTTTACTCATTATGCATGGTAAGAGGTACATTTCTATACTTACTAATTGTTCCACTAAGTATCAATATCTTTTCACTATTTATGGACAGTGCATTGCTCTACATAAGAGCAAGATTGTTCTTGGGTTACATGGTCACTTTGGGGCCAAGCTTTGTAATGATAATAACCCCTCTATACATGACTTTGGGAAAGTGTCTTGTTATTTTGATCATGTACAACTGATAGATTACTACCACATAGTAGATGAGCACTCATGCACAGCTAGCACTTTGTTGGAGGACAACTTGCCACATGATATTCTCAAGAAACAGTTGGGAAAACTATGTTGTATCCACTTGATAAACCATTGGTATCATGTAAACTTCAACATTTTTCTGATTTGGATGCCAAATGGTGATGATGTGCCATTCATTTTTGATGGGATGATTTGGGCTAGCATGATTCATGACATGGGAGAGAGGATCTTTGGAGATATATTCTTCTTCTTGCCACTTGAGGGAAACCTTATTGTAGCAAAAAATTAGCATGTTCTCTACACTTACTATGAGTGGAGATAAAGAAAGCATGGGGTAGGCCATTTTTTCTACCTTTTTCAGTTATTCAGCCCACCCACATTGCAGGAGCTAAGGGTGGAGGAGATCTTTCATGAGTTTCCATGTTGGAGGGTTACTCATCTTGTATGGATGATAGCTTGGGGGTGGAGGTTTTACATGGGAATGATAGTTCCAAACAAATTTCAGACTCCATGCCTTGGGAGGAAGCTTTTTAGTTCTATCCTTGCAGTTTCTTGAGGACAAGAAACATTTGGGAGGGGAGGACTGTAATATTCCTACTTTAGCAAGCAACTAAGGGGAATATTAATTTTTTATTTTTTCACTTAACAGATGAATAAATGGGGGAGGAGACCCATACTTAACTAAAATCAGCATAAAAACATTCTTGGTGTGAAAGGGGATCATTATAGTAGCTAGATTTCACACCCTCATGTGTGAAAAGGGACTTTTTGCTTGTGGACAAAGTCAAGTTTGACCAAGACAACAACATACATGAAGAGGAGTGGATCAACATTGAAAATAGTTCAATGGGAAAAAGGATCAGCTTAAACAAACATATGAGAGCTAGCTTGGAGACACTTAAGTGTGAAAGGGGATGAAGCAGGTTGAAGAGGTCAGCCTTGACCAAATCAAACAACGTGAATTTGGAGAAGAGCCTTCATGGAGACACAACGCAGTTTTTGAGGGAGATTGATCATGTGCATGTGGAAACCCTAATGGGTGGGACCCAAGGTGAGGAGCCTCACATAGCTTATAAGGAAGGGGATGGCAGCCATTTGGGGTTAGCTTGATGATTATTGATTTTGGTCTGCATGACTATTTGGCATCCTCTTGTTGTTTAGAAGAGTTGCAGTGCTGTTTAGCACAAGGCATTCCTGTTTAGGAATTCCTTCTCCTACCTTGAGAGGCCTCTTGGAGGAGTATTGCACTTCATTTTTCCACATTCAGGCTTGATGCCAATCATCCTCCTTCAGTCACAGCGTTATTTCTGCAGAGTATAGTGCTGTGTTGTATGGTGTTGCAGTGGAAGGTTCACAACACCATCTTCTGAGATTATCTTTTTGAGGAGGGAGCTTCCCTTTCTTTGCAAGATCTGTAACAAAGATCTCAGGGCTTATTTTTACATATTTTCACTGGGCCAAAGCAGTATCCATCTCCTACAGCATATTTCTCTGAAGGAGCTGCATCATTTTTCTCATTGTTGCAGCAATAGGGTCAAGACCCTTGTTTGTGAGCTTGTCTCTTGGAGGAAGGGCCAACCCTTCTCCTAGGAAGATTGTAATAAGAATCTTCTTCTATTTATTGTACATTTAGCTACATATATATAGAGCTACAGTATAACTGCATTTTCCAGATCTAGATCTGTAGATCTGTCATTTTGTACTTGTATTTTCATGGAACCCTTACCGGGTCATTCTTATCTTGTATAAAAAGGAGGAGATCTCCATTCTTCTCAGCCATTGGATTCTTGTAAACTCCAAATCTATTATCTCTTGTAATTTTCTACATAAACCCTCATAAAAATAATGTTTTTACATGCTCCAATACTTTTTGTGTGCACAAGTCATGGGGTTAGGGCATTTCTGAGAGGTATTGACTTGGGGAGATCTGTTTAACTTGGCTAGAAGCATTTTTTTTTGCTCCCATTATATATTTGAGATGTATATTGCATAAAATAAGGGATCCAAGTCTCATTTCTCACATTTATAGCGTTATTTTCTGAAGACGACCTTTTTATGGCCCTATTTGCTGCATTTCCTCAACTTTTGGGAACATGAAAGGTGTAATAAGGTATTGTTGTAACATAAATTTATATATTTGTGTTTATTAACACATATTATTAGTTAAAATCTTGTTTTTTCTCCAACATTGTGTTTACATATTGCTGCAGTCCCATTATTGGGCATTTTCCAGCCATTCTAGGTGTGAGAGGCTTGTTTACCTCACCTAGTTTGCTTGGTTTCTGATTTCCTCTTGGATTTGGGTATTATATTATCATATCTAAGGAATCCAAGGGCTAATATATTTTTTTTGTAGCACACATTCCTGAAAAATGCGTTTTTCAGGCATGTCTTGCTAGCAATCCCAATTTGGGGATATTACACCCAGTGCAACATCAAAACCTACAATAATGGTATTGATCGATAAGACTGATCTAATATAATTTTACCAAAGATATGAACCCAATTAGGGAACGACCCCTTCCGAGGTATGCACAGAAATTTCGACCCTGATTAGGGCACAAGAACAATACATGATTCAACCTTTAATCCTCCACAATTACTTTGTTGTGGTTCTTCTAATAAATTGGTCACACCCTAGTAATTAATCATATTTTTTGGTTCTCTAGGATAGGCCTTTCAGTCCTTAGACGATGGATTCTAGAATTCACTTATGTTAGCCTAAATTTTTTCAACCTATTTTGAAATTGATCCTTCGTCTTGGTGAATCCTTCGTTGGATGTGTAAGACTACTTCTAGGTCCCCCCAAGTAATCAACCTCCTAGGGAAGTGTAGAGGACTTTGGCCTTTGTTTTCATTGATGCCAATTGTGAATACCACCCTAGATGAAGTCTGTATATTCCTTGTAGCCTTCAATAGATTCTATATTATAATAAACCTATGCTTCATTCTTCCTTGCAAATGGAACCCTTCAACAAATATTTCTTGAATCCTTAAGATGATGAGAGAAATTGATCTTCAAGTTTCTTTTTTCTTACTTCACCTTAGCCCTGATTCCATGTTAGAAATTCAGAAAGGTAGAAAGATTTTCTTATATTTATAATTACTTGTGATGTATTTGTAATATTATTAACGTATTTTATGTCTTATTTTATATTCTTGTCATCAAGAAACTATCAAAACCAAAATAATTAAGATAAAAGCAACAAAGGATACAATGTGTAGGCTCTTAGCAAAGGAAAAACCCATCTCCTAGGAGAAAACCAAACAAAATTCTCCTCTTCTTCAAGAACCAATTCAAATGAGAAAACCAAGACCTTTATAACAACATTAACCCTTCCTCCATACACCAATTCAACCTTCCAACAAATCTTCTTCAAGCAGGAAAAGAATACCCAAGTCAACAAGTGTTGAACACACAATAATTTCCCCAAAAATAGCTTGGTCTCCTCATTTCAGTCTGCAATTTCCATGCGTTATCTTTTGGACCTATAGTAACCCTAATTCACCCACTTCCACTCACATGTGTGACATAAAACAAATAAAATTTCATCTCCTTTTGCTTGACAAGGGTCTCTTCTTACTCTTTTATAATTTTACTTCCTTCTTCTAACCTTTTCACATGTTCTTTCTCTTCCAAAGTTTCAAATCAAATGATGATTGATCGATGCCACAATGAGTTGTGTTCCTCTTCTATATATATTCTCTTGGTGTGGTCTAATTTTCTTCATGATTCCAACTTGATGGGTGATGAAGCATACTTGGTGGAGGAGGGACTAGACACATTTTGGATAAATATATATATTTATTTCTGGACACAAAAATCCCAAGAAGGGTCTATTACATAATTAAAAGGACATTGAATCATGACTCAACCCTAAGAGCACACAATGGGTGCTTAGAACTAGAAACATTATAACATAAGCATGAAACCCATGATTTTATAAAAACATTTTTTGCTTAATTTTTTTTAACTTTCCAATAAGTTCATTTTATTCTTTTAACACATACAAATTAATTACATTAATTCATGAGCTAGAAAACAATTATGAAGACCAATACTAGTTACATTTTCAACACTTACAACATTTAATGTCAGAAACCAGCATGTGATATTTGATTCCCAACCCACCAATATGATAATGAGTATGAGCACAAACAATAGAGCTATACATTGGTTTAAACCTATCACCTTGGCATCATAATTCCCTAGTAGAATTATATAACAACAATGACTCAAGTATGATTAAATACATGTAAGTACATATATATTATATGCAATGAAAAATATTTCTTGAACTTTGTGTGTGGAAGAGATTGAAAAAAATGATAAGAAATCATTAATTATATTCCACTTCAAAGGGTAACCTTATGGTTACAATGAATATAATGTATAAGAAAATATTTGATGATCATAAGACTAGGTCTCCTTTGTGTGTGTGTGTGTGTGTGTGTAGGAGACAAAGGGTACAATTATAATAAAATGGTATAATGAAAATTTTTAGCTGACATAACAAGATAACAATATAAATGTAATAATTCAATATCTAGGTATTAATAAACTTTTGCAGGGTTTACATGGAGCTTATATAGGGTTTAACATGTATCTATCCTTCAAATAAGTTTTGTCCTTAGCACTTGACTATTCGTAGGTGTTTTTGCATGAACAAGTTATATTTCCATGTTGCCTCTTCCACTGGTAGGTTTTTCCATTTGATAAGGTACTTAGAAATTGTTCAATTTCTAAACTACTTAATCCTTATTTATAAGATTTTTTTTATTCTAGTATGATTTTCCATTTTTTTATTAATATATGGTAAAATTGTTTGGACTGGGATTGTGTCACCAATTTCTTTCTTTATGTAGGAAACATGGAAGATTGGATGTACATGTGAATATGGAGACAAGTAAACTTTGTAATTCATACTTCCATTTCTATGCAACACCTTATAGGGGCCATAAAACCTTGGTGTTTATTTATTATCCTTATTTTGTTTCTTTAGGGATATCTGTTTATATGGTTGTAGTCTCAAATTCCCTTTCACTGCGATGTGGATCTACTAGTTATTTCATTCTAATTTGTGCTATAACCAAGTCATCCTTCAATAGTTTCATAACCCCTTGTTCATTCCCTATCTGGTCCTCTACTTATTGATCCTTAAACAATCCCATTCAAGGGTGATGTGATGGATGGAGGATGATATCCATAAAATTCCACAAATAGGGACACTTTTGATGAAGTATTAAAGGATGTGTTGTAACACCATTATGCCAAGGGAATCAACTTTACCCATTGTGTCTATTTATTATATGAAAATAAATGTAGATATCCTTATTAACATTTCAAAATATTAGTTTTCCCATTGGATTGAGGATTGTAAGATGTGAAATGAACCAATTGAGTACCCAAAGAAGAAAATAATTTAGTCCACAAATTTCTATTGAAAACTGGATGTTTGTCAATTATAATAATATTCAATATTTCATGTATCTTTTGGACTATTTCCATGAATTATTTTTCTACTATAATTTCTATAAAAGGATGGGAATGAGAGAAAAAATGGGCATAATGTTTCATTCAATATAACACTATCATAATGATATACTTTCCTTCATAGTTGGGTAAACCTATAATAAAATCCATTGAAACTTCTTCCCAACATTGACTTGTTATGGCTAATGGTTTTAGGGACCATGGTGTCTTGATTATGTCACTCTAATTTTGTTGGCATATGAAAGATTTATCCATAAAAAATTTCACATATTATTTAATGAATTTCCAAAAGAATATTTCTTGATCATATGTTCTCTTTTCAAGAGCCTTGAATGTCCTCATACAAGAGAAGCATGTAATTCCAAAATGACATTTTGTTTGAGTTGATAATTCTTACATAAGCATAAGAAATCTTGATACGAAAACAAATCATTCTTCCACATATTTTTTTCTACTGAGGGGTACTTATGTATTTTCTAAATTATCTTGCATACATATCATCTTGTTTCCATTCTCAGTCTTTACTTCTTCCACCTAGTATTATTGGAATGGAAATAGTGCATAGTAAAATTTCTTTGTCTTCATTTTTTATTGAGAGTGCATTTGCCCCAATATTTTTTCCCTTTTTGTAAATAATGTCAAATTCATACCCCAACATATTTTTAATCCAATTTTTTTTTATTTTTTTATGATAATATTTGTTCCAAGAAGTACTTAAAACTAGCTTGATCTATTTTTTTACTTTGAATTGTCTTCCTCTTAGAAATGGACACCATTTCTTAATTGCATATAGTATGTCCAAAATTTATTTTTCGTAGATGGGTATAAGAAAGTTATTTCATTTAATTTTTCTACTCTTAAGGCAAGAGGCCTTCCTTCTTGAATCAAAAATATACCAATGGCATGTCCTAAGGCATCACACTCCATAATGAAGGTTTTTGTGAAGGTAGGTGTGGCAAGGATGGGAGTTGTACACAGTCTTTTTGAGTTTTTCAAAATATTTAGGTGTCCAATAAAATGATTCATTCTTCAATAATTTTGTTAAAGAAATACTATTTGACCATATTTCTTGACAAACTTGCTATAATATCCCATCACTCCTAAGAATATTATGAATTTAATCAAAGTATTAAGGATTGGTCATTCCGTGATTGGTTTGATGTTGTTACGATCCAATTTAACACCTTCATGGGATACAATATGACCCAAATATTTCATTTATGGAACCCCAAAGGCACACATGAAATTATTTACATATAGTTGTTTCTCTTCCGATAAGGTAAAGATCTTGTCAATATGTTGTGCAAGCTCTTTCTAAGATTTGTTGTAGGTTAATATGTCATCAAAAAATACAAACATAAATTTTCTGAGGGTTTGAAAATAGAATTCATCAAGTTTTGAAATGTTTAAGGTTCATTAATAAATCCAAATGATATAATAAAAAAATCATAATGAATTTCATGTGTTGTACAAGTTATTTTGTGAATGCCTTCTTGTCTCATTATAATTTTATGAATTTTAGAATGGAGAACCAACTTAGTAAAGAAAATTGCTCCTTGAAATTCATCTAACAATTCATCAATGAAATGAATATGAGACTTTGATTGTTATTTTGTTGAGTTATCTGTAATCTAGACACATACCCCATGAACCATCCTTTTTTATAACCATCACCACCGGTGAAGAGAAATCATTATAACTATGTTAAATTATGTTAGCCTCTAGCATTTCTTGAACCAAACTACCAATATCACTCTTTTGTACATATGGATACTTATAAGGCCGAATGTTACTTGGTAAACTTCCATTATACAAATAATAACATGGTAATTATCTTGAGTAGGTGGAAGACCCTTAGGAATATCTCCAAATATGTTTGAAATTTTGTTGATAATTTTTTGGAGATTCGTTAGAGCAAAGGACATAGATGTTTGGACATATGAAGAACACAATTTTGCACTACTACATATATGAATACATTTTCACGAAACAGTATGACGGTATAACTAAAATTGGCCATACCATCGAAAATTACAAGAACAATATCATTTTATTTTTTTTATTTTTTTTAATCATCCTGCGTTCATCGGTATTACGACGAACTATCGTGAAGTTGATTTTTTGCGGTGATTTTCCTAGTTTGTTGCAATAATGGAAAAAATACCAATTCATCGCAGTTACAACAAGGGGACTTCTATTCGTTAAACTATTTAAACAACTGGTAAATTTATACTAAACTTCTATGGGTTGTCAAAACCTAGAACTCAAAAACTTCCAAAGGTAAATTGACTCTATGACCTCAATCTTACCTGAACTACCGTAACAATATTTATAATCATTAGTTTGTTATAAATTTTAAAATTTAGTTTTTTTCTTATAAATAATTTTACTTTTGTTTATTATGATTATGATTTTATTTTTATTTGACAGAGTCAAATTTTTTACATAACATAACACGACATTACAACATATCTTCCATACTGAACTAGAGAGCGTCTCTCGGTGCAATAATATTAAATAATTAAAATTATATATTTTTTAATATTTTCACTTTATAGAAGATGTATTTATTCAATTCTTAATATGAAATTGATATATAATATTTAAAAAAATTAATAACTAAAAAAGTTTAATATAGGTCATAAATCAAATATTTTAATATTCATGTTAAATAAAAAAATTTAACATGGGAGAGAGAAAGAGTGAGATACTTATTATTTTGTTAATAGGTTATTTCTTTTCTTTTCTTTTCTTTTTTCTTTTTTTTTTTTTTTTTTTTTTTTTTTTTTTTTTTTTTTTTTTTTTTTTTTTTTTTTTTTTTTTTTTTTTTTTTTTTTTTTTTTTTTTTTCTGAATTGAACTATTTCTATTAAGTAAAATATAGTACAAACAAGAGAGACAAGACACCGGTCGACCGGAAATGATAAAACTATCAACCTCGGTCCCGGAGATGGACTGATCCAAGCAAGGAGCTACAGCAAATGACTAGAATGCGAGAAGGACCAACTTCTACCCAACATGGGCAGTAGTCTCCACACGAAGTTTTTTCCCTTTCTTTTTTATTGACTTTTACCCAGCCATCCTGGGGAGTATGAGCTAAAACAACTTGAAGACTGGATTCCTCCAACTGGGGAGTCTCCTTATCTGATTTTGAGGAGGAGGTCTCATGGGCCCGTTTCTAGGCAATATCTGTAACAGGAGGACGAGCAAGAGAAAAAAATGTCAGGCTCGTCGTCTGAGGTGGATGATCAGGTTCTGCATCGCTCTCTTCTTCTTCCGAGCTTGAGGAGTCAGAGCTTATGGCCAGCGGTAGAGAGCAGGGAGTCCATCGCTTGGGTTTGGTCTTAGAGATGTTATCTTTTTTCATTTTTGCAGGGAGAGATGGGCAGGAATTTTGCATATGCCCTATTTGGTGACATTGGCGGCAACAAAAAGCAGTATTCTCATAATCCAGGTTTTGAGTCCAAACAAAGTTGTTGATCTTGAGATTGATTTGATCTGGCAGTCCCTTGCTCAAATCAAGTTCCACACATATTCTGGCATATGTGTAAAGCCCTTGATTTTCCCGCTAGTAATCCCCCATTAAGAAGCGGCCCAAGGTGTTGCCTATGCCCTTGTAGACTGCAATATGCCATATATGGGCTGGTAAGTTTGGTAGCCTGATCTATACAGGCGTCCTAGTGATAACTGCAGTTGCTGGGTCAAAATCTGGGAACCATGGAGTTAAGAAAAGCCCAGCAGTTCCCATAAACCAGGGGCCTTCATCTAAGGCCTGATTGTAATTCTTAATCTTGTCAAACAAAACTATGAAATATCCTTTTGAACAAAATCTGACCTTGCACTGGTGAGTCCAGTTAGCATGGATCCAGTCATAGAGTTCCTTAGATCACGGCCAGAGCCCATTGAACCTGCATATGATGGCCCTTTCGCCAAAATTTTGAAGATCATTTGCTAGGCCAGGATGGGAGATCTCAACAGAAGGAACCTCCTCTAGCTTGTCAACCAAGAAAGGCCTGGGTTTAGGGGCCTCAGGGGGTTTGGGAACCTCAGAGCGAACTACATCTTTGTAAGAGGAGGGAGGAGCAGAAGAAGACTGCCCAGCAGCACCTCCTCGCAAACGAAGGGAAAAAACCAAAGAATCATTCCTGTTTATATTGTAAGCAGAGAGAGGAAGAATATCTTCGAGTTGTTGACCTCAAAAAAGAATTCTCTAGAGGGCAGAGGGTATCCCGATCCAGCGTTTCAGATTTGCCTTGAGATTTTGCACCAAGTCTGAGGAGCAAACCCATTGCAGAATGGTTTTGCCTGAAAGTTGTGAGATTTGAATCTGAAAGGATGTAGAGATATTTTTGAGCTCCCTCTGGACCGACCCAATGCCAGATTATTTTGTGTTTTCGAGAGCCTGACAACCTGGTAGCGGTCGAGGAGGCAATTTCTCCCTTGTAAGGAGACTACCACTCTAGCCCAGATCTGTTTCTAAGGACATGGGGGCAGAGCTGTGGGAGGGGCAACTGTTCATATGCTGCAAATAAGCCCCTGCATCGCTGCCTGCATATCGTGCTTCGAGAGGGGTCGCCGCTGCAAACGTGCCCAGAGTCTCTGGCGCGAGAGAGAAGACCAGGCTGCTGATGTGCAGGGTTTCAGGCACTCGGCTAGGGCCATCAACACACCAGTCATATTTCCGGCCTTTGATCAGAATCGTAGGTATCAATGCAATAGGGAGGGAGCATTGAGTGGCTTGAGGAACTAATGCAGGATCGATTGCCACAGAGGGAAGAGGATTCTAAGCCGCAGTCTTAGCCAGCGCGGAAGCATCAGAGGAGAGAGCGACTGTCTGTGAGGAGAAGGAAAAAACCCTAGACGCCATTCCGAGAGCCCGAATCCTTAGGTTATTTCTAATTTAAACAATGATGGAGATTGTAATTCCTTTGATGTTTAATATGGAGTTGACATTTTAAACAATATTAATTAAAATATTAATTCGATATGTGTGTGTAGAGAGAGAGATAATAAAAGTAATTTAACATGTGTGAATATATATATATATATATATATATATATATATATATATAATATGTAACATGTCACACAACCTAACCTTAATCAACCTAACCTTAATTAATTTACATAGGAAAACTGTATATATATATGTATATATATATATATATATATATATATATATATATATATAATTGATCTATTTATGCACTATATTAGGCACCATTTAATTTATTTACGCACTATGATGATGACCTTGGAAATTTGTTTTGATACAACAAATCATGTTTATTATTGTTGCAAGTGGTATTAAATATATATAATGTGTTTCAATGGGTAAAATATGCTTCCACCGCCTTAACCAACATCCCCGGTCCCATAAGGCACAAACCCAATCTACCGGTCATTGATATGTTCTCTATGGAAATTTCTCAAAGTTTATCACTGGTACTTGGCAGTTAGATGATGTGTAAAAAGGCATTAATCCTCACCATGGATCTTCCCACTGATGATCAGACGGTCCTCCGCCCTGGGCAACACCTTAGGGTAATGGAAAACCCTAACCCCTGCGCCATTCCACTCGTCATTCGTGTAACACCCTCTTAACATATCTACCTAAGTAACTGGACAACTAGGGTAAACATGCAACGAGAGGCTACTAACATGAGATTCAACCTCCTATTTTACCTTGAGAAAATGGAAACGACAGAAACCTGACAAATAGACCTTACACTGCATCAACATCACCTCCAGGAGATAACCCAACCTCCCAGACCCCTGAACCCTGAAGGGGGACTGATTTTTGACCAATTTAGGCCTTAGCTATAGGCATGTAAGGGAAATGGAGTAGCTAGCAACCTATATATGTGGGAATGCCAAGGAAAGGTTGTGGCTAGGGTCCTAAAAATTCAGTTTTGTGCCTGAAACTTCGGGATTCATGCCATCGTTTTAGCACCAGAGCCCAGGTCACTACCCAAAACTTCATGAAACTTTAGGAGAGGTTAAATAGCATTAAAAAAAAAATTGTAAGAAATCACATCATAAGGAACTCATTTGGACCCGCCTATCCATGACATGCATTTCATCAAACATGTCACAAACATTGCATCTACAACTGTAAACAACAGATTTAAACATAGGGGCCTCATATTTTTCTGAGAATTGCTAAGAAGCATTGCTCTCTTATATCATTAGTTGCAATACAATATATTTAACCATAGATACATTGTACATTCATTTATAAGTAAAAAAATGGATAGAGACATACATCATCACTAATAAAATACATGCTTATAACCAACATAATAACAACATAAATACCATGGATATTGTTAGAACCCTGTAATTTACAGTATCACAAGGTGACTGTGTACTTTCACTTTACAATTTTTTTCATACTATACATAGATGTCAATATTCAAAATCTTTTCCAAAGAAAGAATCAAAGGAAGCAAAGGCAGCAGAGAAGCAGTTAAGGCATAAAAACAACAAAGGCGGAGTCATGAACGTGATTGGGTCATGTCGTGTATGCTTGGGTCGAGTCGTGAATGCGCGTAGGTCGTGAACGTGGGCAAAGTAGATAGAATTCAAGTATTCTACGAACAAATAGAAAGAAACAAATGGGCATGGCCAAAGAAACAAAGTTGGCAAACAACAACAAGGGAGTAGTGAGGACCGTTGATCTAAACATCGATCAATGACAAAGATTAAATTGCAATCGCAGATCGCAAGTTTTGCAATATAGGCGCAAAGGGTAAATGTTAAAGTTGTCAAAGTGTGATGTGAGACGATGGTGGGACCCATTCACCCACCACACTTCCTTTTCATTTTATTTTCCTTAAAAATCATTAAACCTTACCCTTTATTCGCTTTTCCGCTTTATTCTTTCTATTTTACCTTTTCATCGCTATATCATTCCACCTACCTCTACCTTTCCTGATTTCCTGATTGCGATTAAAAGTGGGGCCATTTCTCCCTGACACATCATCCCTTCCCCCACCATCCATCGCAATATCACAACTTTACTTGTTTAACCACACCGTTTCACATCGCAAATATAATAACTTACCTTTTAAGCGCTCGCAATGTATTTTTTTAAAATTGCGATGCGGTTGGCCCCACCATAGTAGCTCCACCCCCCCCCCCCCCCCGCCACTGCTTCAGGTCGCTTGAATCATAAACCTTACCTTACCACAGAAACCTTCCGACTTGCAATTGCTATTTGGATGGGTTCCTCTCCCTGCACTTCGCAATTTTTAGAATTTAATCCCCGTGCTCATAAGAAAAAACCTTAAGATTTGTGATTTACGCTATGATCCAGTCCCACCTTCCCTCCACATCACCGCCTTTTCCCCGCGCTTCACACTTCACATCTTTTAGAGTTTACCTCTGTGCTTATAACTAAACCTTAAGATTTGAGATTTGCGAGCTGCGGTCTGGTCCCACCTTACCTACCACGTCGCCTTCATACTTCGCATCACATCGCCGATTCCATTTCTTATAACTTAAACTCTAAAACATGCGATGTGTGATTTTCTATGGATGCGATAAGGTTCAGAGTTAAAATATAAACATTTTCAGGTCTGGATATATGGGTTTTTTATGATGTTTTGTTTAAAAAAGGTCAAGTTAGGCATATGAGGTTTGAACATCATTTTATGAAGAAATAAAGTTAAACACGACATGAAGGACCTGTTGTATAATAAGTGTGCCATGTCATCGCCCTCCACTTTTCCTCCATCTCCACTCACCTCCTCCTCATCTGACAGTCCTTGTTTCATTTCGCACTCCCCGCAGCTTTTTAACTTTAACCATGGGGGGGGGGGGGGGGTCCGAAATGGGTGGTATCCCTTACCACCATCCCGACTATGTGTCATCCTTCTGATATTTCGCACCCCACTCTCTGTTACCGCTTACCACTTGAGGCCCCCTCTGAAAAAAAATTTCCACCGTCCTCCCAAACTACTGTCACCTTGTGACCATTGTTAATGCCGCCACACCGCTGCCTCCATCATCTGTCCCCATCTTCCAACCACTGTCTCTCCATGTCTGGGATTATAAGGTCTGTGCACCATCTTATGAATAAATGGTCCAAAATACATCAAAAGGACTTGTAATAGGGTAATCCATGACAAGGTGTGCAAGCAAAGGAGGTCAAGTCAGGTAAAGGGTGTTCATGGCAGAATTGTTATGCAGAAGCAGAAGAGGCAGTAGAACACATCAGCACTGACACCAATCAATTAAAAGTGGCCAACACTACACCATATTTGATTACCCAATGTCGGTTTCTGAAAAACAAAGCCAGATGTCATAGACACCATTGGTTTCCTCTTTGTGACCATCACAACCACCTCCAAGCTTATTGTTTAATATTCCGAAGAGCCATCGAATCGTTGGATCCATGAAAAGTTGCCCAACTTTAATTCTATAGAAGGTGGTTTTTGTTAGAGATTTTTTATCAGGCCTTGCATGGCCACACTTGTCCATTTTCTGCTAAATTTTAATTAATTAAAATTTTCCGAGTAACATAGGGAAACCAACTTGGTCTTAAGATAAATACTGCATGCCTTAGTAGTATCAAGGGTTGGAAGTTGGAAACTTGGACCCTGTTAGAACTTGCATTATAATAACTATTGGAGCATTGTAGTTGTTTGAGTTGGGAATCAATGAAAAGAGATTCTTCACAGGATTCTTAAGCTATGTTAATGGTGATGTTCTTCCTCTGTATTAATATTTATTTTATGTATTTCCATGTAGTGCATCAATTTATTTGATTTGAAAACCTAAAATTTAGATTCAGATTTTCTAAAAGAGCACCTTAATTCTGTCTGTTTTTTTTATCTTAATATTTTCCTCTGAGACCTGAATGCAGAATTCAGAGATGGTTGGCTCTGCATTTATGTTGAACCTTAATCTCCTCCTCCTTTCCCATTTCACACTACTAGTAAGATCCAGTCTGCATAGTTAGCTTGCCCTGTGAATGCCCTTGAAAATTTTATGCACAATTCAGCCTTCATGACTCCATAGCCCAATGGACTAAATTTTACAGCTCTATCTTTCCAACCACCCAATCAATTGAAAACAAACAATCCCCCCCATCACTGTAACTAGCCTAATATCAGCACTTATAATCATCAAGTTAAATCATAAATACAGAGAGAGCCCTCTCTGAGTCTAGGAAGGCTAGGTCCTCGACTCCAAAGTGGTTTGATGTTTTTACTATGTCATTTTTTCTTTCCAATCTTACAAATTACGAAGTGATAACACAATGGCGACTCCACTAGGGAACTGAGTTATTGAAAAAGCTTAATATTTCATCAGAAATCAGAAACCCCACTCAAAATATTGTATGATTCAAGTATGTTCCAAGATTGGTATCTGGTTTTTGATGGTGGACAAACAAGATAGACATAAGAAAGTTGAAACCATCCACCCGGCAACTCCAATTCATATCAGTTCCATACAAAGACTCCATTGGAGGAACGACCTGAAACATGAATAGTCATCCTAGAAGGAGAAAGTATTCAAGCCCAAATTGGATTCAAGAAATTGTTGTTTTTAGCTGTAACTATATTATGTCCTAATTTAAGCCTGATCAAGAGTACACTGCTAAGGTTTACATTTATCATTAGAAAATTGATGAGCCTCAAGAATCTAAGCCCCAAATTTTAGACCATGTACATAATTACACACTTGTGCACATCCTGGATGCACTTGTGGAAAACCCAGTGAAACATGAGCCTCGAGCTACATCTCCTTCTCTTGCTAAATTCCCAAATGGTCATAAGCCTCCTATTGTACTACATATACCTATAAAATTCCCATACAAATACAAGCCTTTGGTTTTGCCTCCTATCCTCCATGACCTCCCTGTAAATTTTATCAATAATCTACCCAGATTTGATGGAGAAATTGCAAAGACCACTGCTGAAAAACACATGTAGAATATTTATTATTTCTTGATCGGTATGAGGTGGAAGAGGATGATGTATGTATTAGGATGTTTTCTTTTTCATTTCAAGGTAAATTTAAAAACTGGTTAAAGATCTTCCAGCTGCAAGCATTAGCAGTTTTCATCAATTCACTCAAGTTTTCTTAGATAGATGGGTGGTCGTGGGAAATGTTTTTCTCATCATAGAAGAGTATAACCATTTAAAAATATAGCCTGGGGAGACCGTACATCATTTTTCAGCCAGGTTGAATAAAGTATACCATTCAATACCTGCTAAGACAAAGCCACCCCCAGGTTGGGCTCTCTTGCACTACCCAGATGATTTTGATCCAGAGATGGCATTCCAATTAAGAGAAAGGGACCCTGCAACCCTGGAAGAAATGAAAAATGTGGCAGTTGATGTGGAAGCCAACCTGTTGAATAGGGAAGCAAAGTTAAAAGCAATGAGGAAGGACAAAATAGAAAAAGAGCAACTGATATGTTCAAAGATAAAAATAGATATGTTGACAAACACAGTCAACAAAATGATGTATATGATTAGCACGAAAGAGTAAATTATTGTTCAGATACCTCGTGTTCCATTAGTTTCGGAAAATACAAACATCAATGTAACTAAGAAGTTTGTAGCCCATCCTGGACACCCTAAAACAGAAAATTATTGTTTCATGTACTCTATCCTCAACACAGCCAAAGATGAAGTCCAAAATCAGAAGGAGGCAGGGAAATCCTTAGCAACTATGTACATGATAAATGACCTTGCATACAGAGGTACCCATCTCGAATATGACTATCAAGAGGAAGACTATAAGGTTTAGGTTGAGGCTGACTATTCAAAGTATCCAAAACTATTTTCTTGGGAGGAACAAACTCATTTATCACAATGAAAAGATGACAATCAAACTCTGCATGTTGAGCAAGATGGCAAAAAGGAAAATGCAGGAAGTTGTCAAGTAATTAAAAAATGCATTCCTCTATATTTTTCCTCACTCTTAAGAGAGAATTACAAGCAGGTTGCAAATAGGAAGGAGGAGGAATTCTCTATTGAGTCAATTGAAGGAAAGAGGGATGATACAAAACCGTTTTCAGATCCGGAAGTTCTCCCCCTGAGTCATCTTGAAATCAGAGAATCTGAAACAAATGATGAATTCATCCAGATTGATTCTTTTCCCTTATGCTTTAATGCATTTCAGATTATAAAAGGGAATTGGGATCACATTCTAGCTTATAGTTATAAGAGAAAACATGAGGTCTCAGAACAACCAACACTACCATCCAAAGCACCACATGACCCAATACCCGACGCGTTGGATGGTTTCTACTTTCTAAGTCAATCTTCTCATGTTCATAATGCTCTCAAAAGCTACTATGATATGGATATGATTAGACAGTCTTCCCCATTGTCTGATTCAGTAGAATTAGTGGCAAAACACTCATCAGGTAGCATGCACACATGTTCTGAGTTGATTGAAGATGAGGAGAGCACATCTGGAGTACCAGGATATGAGGTTGAGTGGGCTGAGTTAAAATACCCAGAATTAAAACAAGAATTTCTTGAGCCAGTGGTTTTCTATATGAAGGAATCATTCTTTACAAATCCAACACATATTTCATTCATATCGGTTGTTTTTCAAAGGTACCAATATCCATGTAAACAAGATCAAGCCGAGAATTTCTATCAAACACCGTGGTTAGGTTTTTTTCTCAACATGGTGAAGAACAATGAACGAACAAAGATATTAGAACAATTTCTTGACTGGCTGTGCTGGCATTATTTTATTGTTTAGAAGGGCAGCCATTTCAGTAGGGTAGGGTAGGTAGGTGTGAAAATAAGCTCAACACTTTGAGCATCTTTCAAATTTTAGTTTTGGATTGCTTTTCATTTTCATATCAGTATGTTTCAGACTTTAGTATCAGCCTAGTTATGGTTTCACCGTTCAAGTTTTCATGGTCCAGTAGCATGTTCAAATTGATGGATTACAGTGGATAAGTTCAATTGTATCTTCAGTTCAGATTTCAGTATGCTAATAGGCTGGTTGTTCAAGTATGTGCTCTATTTTTATCAGTCAAATTCAGGAGGAACAATCAACTAGTTTCCAATCACTAAGTTGCCTGACAGGTCAAGATACAAGTTGGGGGATCAACCAATGGATTAGGATACTAGTCTACAATGTTCTTGACACCTCCTCAAGGAACTGCCATCCCTAGTTGGAGCCACTGTTAGAACCATGTAATTTACAGTATCACAAGGTGACTATGTACTTTCTCTTTACAAATATTTTGATATTGTACATAAATGTCAATATTCGAAATCTTTTCCAAAGAAATAATAAAAGGAAGCAAAGGCAGCAGAGAAGCAGTTAAGGCAGAAAAACAACAAAGGCAGAGTCGTGAACGTGATTGGGTCAAGTCGTTCATGCTTGGATTGAGTCATGAACACGAGAAGGTTGTGAAGGTGGGAAAAGTAGACAACATTCAAGTATTATATGAAAAAATAGAAAGAAACGAATGGGCACGTAGAAAGAAACAAAGTCGACAAACCACAACAAGGGAGTAGTGAGGACAGTTGATTTGAACAACGATCAACGACAAACATTAAATCGCAATCACAGATCACAATTTTTGCAAGCTAGGCACAAAGAGTAAATTTTAAAGTTGCCAAAGTGCGATGTGCGACGACGGTGGGAACCATTCACCCGCCACACTTAATTTTCATTTTGTTTTCCTTAAAAATCATTAAACCTTAACCTTTATCTGCTTTTCTGCTTTATTCTTTCTATTTTACCTTTTCATCACTATATGATTCAACCTACCTCCACCTTTCCTAATTTCCTGATTGCGATTAAAAGTGGGGCCATTCCTCCCTGACACGTCATCCCTTCCCCCACCATCCATCGCAAGATCACAACTTTACTTGTTTAACCACACCATTTCACGTTGCAAATATTAAAACTTGCCTTTTAAGCGCCCGCAATGTATTTTTTTTAAATTGTGATACATTTGGCCCCACCATAGTAGCTCTGCCCCCCTCTTCAGGCCGTTTGAATCATAAACCTTACCTTATCGCAAAAACCTTCTGAATTTCAATTGCGATGTGGGTGGGTCCCTCTCCCTGCACTTCGCAAGTTTTAGAATTTAATCCCCACACTCATAATAAAAAAATTAATATTTGTGATTTGTGCTACAGTTTGGTCCCACCTTCCCTCCACATCACTGCCTTTTCCCCGCACTTCAGACTTCGCATATTTTAGAGTTTACCTCCCCGCTTATAAATAAACCTTAAGATTTGTGATCTGTGGGTTGCGGTCTGGTCCCACCTTACTTTCCATGTCACCTCGATACTTCACATCGCATAGCCGCTTCAATTTATTATAACTTAAACTCTAAAACATGTGATGTGAAATTTTCTATGGATGCGATAAGGTTCAGAACTAAAATCGAAACATTTTCGGGTCCAGATATATGGGTTTTTTATGATGTCTCGTTTAAAAAGGGTCAAGTCGAGCATATGAGGTTTGAACATCATTTTATGAAGAAATAAGGTTAAACACAGCATGAAGGACCTGTGGTAGAATAAGTGTGCCATGTTGTCGCCCTCCACTTTTCCTCCATCTCCATTCACCCCCTCCTCATTTGACGGTACTTGTTTCATTTCGCACTCCCCACAGCTTTCAAAATTTAACCATGGGGGAGCTCTGAAATGGGTGGTATCCCTTACCACCATCCCCTCTACGTGTCACCCTTCCGCTATTTCACACCCCCCCTCTCCATTACCACTTACCACTTGAGGCCCCCTCCGAAAAGTTGTTTCCACCGTCCTCCAAAACCACTGCTGCCTTGTAACCGTTGCCAATGTCTCCACACCATGTCCTCCATGATCCATCCCCGTCCGCCAACCGCCGTCCCTCCATGTCCGGGCTTATAAATTTTGTGCACCATCTTATGAAGAAATAGGCCAAAACATAGCTAAAGGACTTGTAATAGGATAAGCCCCAACAAGGTGTGCAAGCAAAGGAATTCGAGTCGGGAAAAGCGCGTTCATGGTAGAACTGTTATGCAGAAGCACAAAAGGTAGTAGAACACATTAGCACTGACACCAATCAATAAAAATTGGCTAGAACTGCACCATATTTGATTACCAAACGTCAGTTTCTTAAAAAAATATCCATATTATATGCCACCATTGGATTCCTCTTTGTGACCATCACAGTCACCTCTAAGCGTATTGTTTAATCTTTCGAAGAGCTATCGAAGTGTTGGATCCATGAAAAGCTACCCAACATTAATTCTACAAGTGGTGGTTTTTGTCAAGTTTTCTGATCAGACCTTGCATGGCCACACTCGTCCATTTTTTGCTAAATTGTAATCAATGAAAGGTTGCTGAGTAAGATAGGGCAACCAACTTGCTCTTAAGATAAATACTGCATGCCTTAGCAGTATCAAGGGTTGGAAGGTTGAAACTTAGACCTTGCTGGAACTTGCATTGTAAGAGCTATTGGAGCACTGTAACTGTTTGAGCTAGGCATTAATAATAAGATATTGTTCACAGGATTCTTGAGCTATGTTAATGGTGATGTTCTTCCTCTGTGTTAATATTTTTTTCTCTGTCTTTCCATGAGGTGCATCAATTTATCTGATTTCAAAACAGAAAAATTAGATTAAGATTTTCTAAAAGAGAAACTTAATTATGTCTGTGTTTGTTATCTTAATGTTTTCCTTTGAGACCTGAATGCAGAATTTAGATATGGTCTGTTATGCATTTATGTTGAACCTTAATCTCCTCCTCCTTTCCCATCTCATGCTGCTAGTAAGATCCAGTCTGCATAGTTAGCTTGCCATGTGAATGCCCTTGAAAAGTTGATGCACAATTCAGCCTTCATGACTCCATAGCCCGATGGACTAAGTTTTACAGCTCTGTCTATCCAACCACCCAATCAATCAAAAAAAACAACCCCCCCCCCCATCACTGTAACTATCCTAATATCAGCACTTATAATCATCAAGTTAAATCATAAATACAGAAATATCCCTCTTTGAGTCTAGGAAGGCTAGGTCCTAGACTCCAAAGTGATTTGATGTTTGTCCTCTGTCGTTTTTTCTTTCCAATATTACAAATTATGGAGTGATAACAGATACAAAAACAATGTAATCCACATAATAACCAGTACATTTGCATACCAAATACCAAAGGAATTAGCATCTTATTAATGAGTGTAAAAACCAACCAGAGATGGAACTTCCACGTTCCAATCGTCCATAGATTGGCTGAGCCAAATATCTCTTCAACCAACCACCCTTGTGCCATATTCCAAGCATGAATATGGAACTCAAACCGAAAAACCAACCAGGGCATCCCGAGGCTAAACCAACTCACCCTCATCAATCATAAACCTAGATTTACTGTGATCTACACCCAATCACTAGGCTAACATAAGCATGGATATCACCGGATTCTCTCTACCTAAACCGTGAGGAATTTTCCTGTCCCCTAGTTCCTTAGTCTTTACCGCAACCCACAAACCGAATCAGGGTTCACTAGTCCCTAAACTAATAAATACTCTCCATTATTTACCACAATCCCAAAATCGAGATTCCTAGGCCTAAAATGGAGAGAAAACCAATACCTCCCACGATTTACCGCAACCCACAATCTGAATGAGGGGTCATTAGACCCTAAAATAAGGCAACAAGTGAACCGTTAGTTCTATAATCATTTAAAGATCCACCTCACTCAGCTTCAAATCCATCTAGTAATCTAGCTAATTTAAAACATGAGAACTCCACAATACCATGGATATCCGCAAATGGAAAGGCTAGGTTGAATACACTATCACACCTAGAAAAACCCATGCCAATAAAAAAATAACCACATGCAATACCATGCATGAAAAATCTATCATGAAAATCATACATTCAAACCAATACCTGCAAATAATCCTGTTGCAGCTGCTTGATTCCTGCTCCTCCTTGCTTGCTTCCTCCTTTTTCCTGATTTCTTGCCTTTCTTGCTCTAATGAAAAATTACTCCAAAAACTCTAATTATCGAAGAGTGAGAGAGACATAGAGATAATAATGAGAGAGCTCCAAAAAATGCACCGACTGATTCCTACCAACTAGTCCTCATAAGCCTTTTTATGGAAGAGGCCTCTATTTTCTTCATTTTTTATTATTTTCCTTCATTTTTCTCCTCACATGAAACTCATGACCTTTCATCTCCCTTTTCTCCTAATTTCCATTATTTTCATAAATAAATGTGCCAGAAATTCCATTTTTCATCTCCAAAGCCTTTGACTTTGCCTATTTCCTTAGCCAAATTAAACCAAATTAACACCTCCTAGGATGTTTTGCCAAAAATTTAGCTTGGAATACATGTCTCATCAATTGTGGTTATTATTTTTTCCTTTATTACATTTTACATGGAATTTTCACCAAGGTTGTTACAAAACCCTCCCCCTTGGGGGACACCATCCTCAGTGTTTAATCACACATATACCTCAGAAAACCCGCTAAAAAGAAAACATACTTCCCATGGAGCTTTATAACTTAGCTTGTTGCAGTATTTACAATGAATAACCTGATCAAAAGAAAAAACCATCATGACAATCATACTGCATATTAGAGCTTTCTAACAAAAATCATTACAGTATTTACAATAGTATACACATATACAAATTCGACCAACCATCAAATAAAATGATATGATGTACGCATCTTCAATAAGGTAATCCAGAGGGTCACACCTGATGAGCACCATCATTAGTTACATTTTAAGGGGTTAATTGTCACCTTTTTAGCATAATTACTCTCTCTTTCTCACGTTTAATTACATTATGGTCATATGTTTCTTAATGTAGATGGTGTATTAAGGGTGTCATACTTCGAAGGCCTAATTTGGTTTAAGTACAAGAAAATCGAGACAATATGCCATTTTTGCTGAAGAATACACAATCAAGGCTCGGAGTGGACAACAAGGGGTGATTGTAGGGGGTTGACCACCTCCTTAACTTCTAAAGGCAGCCAAGGGATCCTCAAGATTCTTCTCCTACAACTCGATATCAAAGGTAGCCAAGCAAGTGAAGATCAAGGGGAGCCAAGCTCCACTTCTCTTGAGTTCCAAGAAGACAAACCACCTAATTTTTAGCGAGTTGTTGGTAGCTACCATTTAGGATAAATAGGGAAGAGCACGAGCTCACTAGGATTCGATTTTTATAGATATATAGGGCACTCTTAATGTTTGTAATAGAAATTTGTGATTTTCATATGCTGTGTAACAAGATTGGTGATGAAATAAAATGAGTATTCAGTTTCTACTTCACTGAGTTAGTTTCAGGGAGCCGAGCTTGTGGGTTAGGGCTCAATCCATTGGCCTCAGTCTCTCTTATTTATTTTTGTTTATGTTTCATGTTGTCGTAGTTATTTTCCTTACATTTCATGTTTTTTTAGTTAGTTTCTTTACATTTCATGATTTTTGTATTTGATCTCTTTCATTTCATGTTTCAAAAGCATATAAAACTCCAGAATTGTGTGTTAAAGCCTTCCTCTCTCACCTCTTCCACTGGAGCTTGAGGAGGGTAGATCTTCACCACAGACCCAAAAATTCTTTCAGTTTATGATTTCTTGTAAAATTTAGATAGGTTTCTTTGTTTATCATGAACATGTTGTAGATGCAGAGTTAGTTTTATATTTCAAGTGCATATGTAGGTTTTCTTAAATTCATCTCATATTTCCACTATTTTCATGATATATTTGTCAATGATGAATTCATGAACAAGTAGTTTACTTGTAGTTTTTAGTAGAGAAGTAGAGGAGGAATTCCCCAACACTGTTAGCTTCAGTTTTCACCCCTCATCAACCAACTTGCAATCAGATCGCCTTCAGCCCTGTTTTTGGAAATCTCCACCACCACACCGAGAGCCACCTTGGAGGTGAAAGACATGCTTTGAGACAAGTATCGCGCCTGGCCAAAGGGTCGGATACCTTCCATCCATATTCTTTCCACCTCTCCTATCCCTTTCCTCACCATTTCTATCCTCAAAATACGCTCGACCTATTTCCTATAGCATTTTAGGAAATCCTATAGCAGTGCCTATCAATCATTTCTTCAGCATGTTACTACTTCACCGGATCTCCGAAGGCTGAGAAAGAGACCAGAAAAGGTAACCACATACCAATATTTTTCCAATTAGCTAGCCCTACTAGGCAGGAGAGGGCTCTCTCCACGAGATAATAGCCAAGATGACTAGATAATTAGGATTTAAGGCTAGGTATAGTGGCACTAGGGTTTTGATTGATTGATTTTGAGTGATGGATGGTGAATTAGGTCAAGGAAGAACTAGGTTAGGGCAAAAAGGATCATAATTACAGAGATATGATGGGGCAAGATAGGTATATTATTTAACAAATTTAGGTATCAATATGGGTATGAGGGACAACTAGGGTTTTAGAAAAGAGCATGAAAATCATGAATTCTTTTCAATTAAAAGAAAATGAAACATATTTCTAATAATTCCTCCAAAACATAGCCTCAACTAATGAATTTTGTCTATCTGAATTAGGAATCATTCACATTCAGAGATGGCATGAATATGGAAATAATAATACATTCAAACATATGTAAACATAAGAGGAAACAATGCTAAAACACATTACCATATGAATCCCACTAAAATAGTTACAACAATATCTATTAGTTCCTTCCAAAATGTCTGATAACACTAGTGTTCAAAGATCAATTACAAAGCATCCAACCCTTGAAATGACAAAGGAAATGAAAGATGTATACCAAAAAATTCTTCTCCCACTCTCAAGGGTCGAATCCATGACTTGTGGAGATAATCCCCAAAGTCCTCAACTAGAATCCTAATGACTAGGGAGGTCAACAAAATCATCCCTATCTTTTATGAAACTGATTCAGTTGACCCAAAATTACATATTTAATTGATGTATCTACCTCTAGTAACTATTAATGACATTATTACATTTACGTTTTACATTTACATCAGTAAATCTCCTTGGAATCCATCAATCAAATGATAAAAAGTGAAAATTCTAAAGAAATCAGTCAACTGTAAAAAGTGTAGCATGCTTGAGAAAAGCACATCATGCCTAGTAAAAAGCACAGCATGGGCCTTCAAATTAAATTTTTAGTGCCTTCCTAAAGTCCAAATTGGGCCCACGATGGCTCACTAGAAATATCTTGCAGACTAGTTGTCAAAAATGTGCTCAAGCTCTGAAAATGGTGGATTGAAGATCCTCAAAAAATGAAATCTCCCAAGACTAGTCAAAAAGCACAGCGTGAGGCTGAAAAATTAGGCAGAAAGGTTTTTTTGGGGAGGTTTTTGGCCTTTTCCACCTATCAAAAGGTCAGTTTTTGGAGTGTCGGTAGTCAAAAATTTATGTAGACATCATTATCTATCCAAAAGTCCGTTAAATTTTACAAAAGTGTCCAAAAACTAGAAAACTTGCCCAAAGACCTTCAAAACTATTGGATGAAGAAGTGTTGATGAAGTATATCAAGCTACCAAGGAGGCATCAACAAGTAACACAATTTTTCCCTTCTCATTTTGGTTTATTATGGTTTCCTTGAGTTTGTCCTTCAATTGTTTGATCATGACATTGCAAATCTTGTTTCTAGTGTTGTAGCAGTCAGCCATGTGCATGAGCATATAATTGTCCTTGTTAGCCTTATGAAGGATATTCTCAAGGTGTATGTTCACTCTATCAAGCCAAAATTCTTTGTCATCATTGATTTCTATTGCAATTCTCTCCTCAAAGGTGAGTTCTTCTGCCTCATGTTTTTCTTAATCCAATGCTCTCTTAAGACCTCTTCTTTTTGGTATCTTCTTGGTGATCTGAGCCTCATCATGATCAAGCTCATCATGTTCCTTTACAACTTTTCCTTTGGTGTCTTTCCTCTTGGCCTTCAACAATTCCATTTCTAAGAGTACTTGTTTATCATTCAAATGGTTGTTTCCTTGTTCAAAGAAGGAAATGAAAAATTGTGCCCTTGCCAAATTGTCCTGCAACTCTTTGATTTTGGAATATTTCTCTTTAATGACCAATTTTGAGGCTTCATGATCATCTTGGACCTCCAAGTCAACCAGGTCAAGCTCCTTTTCTTCCTCATGGTGAAGGTCTTCCTTCTATTGAACAACTGCCTCTTAGTGTTGATGATATCCCTATTTTGTTGATGTAGAAGGCAAGACCCCTTCCAAAATTTGTGGAGAAAACACTTGCCTAGGTCCTCTCTAATAGGTTTTGAACACTTTATCTTCTTTAGTTTTCTTCACTGTAGCCCTGCTAGATAACCTATTCTTCTTGTGAGAAACTGATGTTGATGGTGGAATAGGTCTAGCAGGCTGATTTGGTAGTGTATTGAAGACATCTGCCTCAATGAAATTCTCCCATGCAATGTTCAACTGCTTGAGGTGATGAAGGAAGATGATTTTAATGAGAGAATCATGGAAGAGGTTGTTCATTTGAAGCTCATAATCTCTATTTTTCACTATGTAGGCCATCTTATCAATGCTTTTGTATAAATAGTAGGGAAGGTTGAGCAATTTCACCCTAGTGAAATGCATGAGCAACTTGATGTGATATCTGTACAACCTAGAAAATTTTCCCTCACAAGTGAAATATTTCATGATGATATTCATCATGGGAGAAAAATTGTTAAGTAACTGACCAAAAGGAAATATTTTCTTGATTTTTTCTTTGTAAGGTGCTTTGAGGTAAGGTTCATACAACTGGCATTCAAATCTTTAGTTTTGAACCATTTTTCACCCACATTGGGTATCCCTGTTGCTGTTGCAATGATGTCTGAAGAAATGGTGAATGTCACCCCTGCAATAGTCACTTGGTATTTTAGTAGGTTCGTAATGAAAATCCTGGTCAATTTACGATGGCTTTGCACTCTTTGGACCATCTCACAAAACTCAAAAAAACCTACATGCTGGAAACACTTCACTGCCAAGGGTGATGCCATCAATTCCCTAGTGTCTGATGGCTCTAGTCTCAAGATTCTCCCTCCTTTATTTTATGTTTTATTCTCTTCTTCTGTGATGTTTCTTTCCTCCTCCATGATGGTTGTCTCCTCCTCTGTTATGTTTAGTTTTGTCTAGAAACCCTAGGAAAGAAGGGGAAAGGAAAGGGAGTAGGATTGTAGGGTTAGGGGGTTGGGATAAGTGAGGGAAAATTTTGTGAAGTGTGTAACGGAGTTAAGAAGATTAGGGAAGTGATAGGTATTTGAAAATATAAAGGGGACAGGCTAGGTAATTCAAATACAGGGAGGTAGTCTAGCTGCCTAGAAAAGCATAGCGTAGGGGTAGGGTTTTAGGAAATATAGCTTGGGAATAGGAAATGAGGGGATGTGAGGGTAGTGGGAGTGACTTTAAATGTGAGGAAGGTAAATGGGGTCTAGGTAAAAACAATTTAACCTCACAAATATGAAAACTAGGGTTTACTTAAATAGAATATTGCATGGAGGGAAATGAGGGTTTACACCATAAATTTAGGACCATAAGTTGAAAATAGGTGCTTAGGAGGTGTAACTTACTTGTAAATGAGTGTAGAAGCCCTCTATTTGCATCTTAGAACCTTTGGAGTCAAGTTTTGAGACCATGGCTCTCTTCTTCAAAAAGCGCAATGAGCATGGAAAAGGCGCAACGAAGCCCTACAAAGAGCGCAGCGTGGCCTCTGAAAAAAGCACAATGCATGTGGAAAAAGCGTAATGAAGGAGCCAAAACTTGTTTTTTTTAAGGAAAATTTGATTTTTTTCTTGGAGAGGTTGAGAGCTCGATGCTTGAGGATGAAAATGAATGACTTTTTGGTCTTTGAGGGCCTTTTATACTTGGTGAAATATCTTTAAATATACTTGGACCTCTGAAATTATTAAAAATTAGGAGCATAATATTACATTTGGTTCTGAAATAAAATTTACAAATCAAATTTACTGATGAAATTTCTTTATTGTCACTCCTTCACTTCCTGGACTTTATGCATGAAATGGTCATTTGATGACCTTGGAAATTATAATACCTAATGGAGATTCTGACTGAATGAAAACATGGTGAAAATGAATATGATGATGATGACAACTCATGAATGATGGTACACTCATCAAAGAAGTGAAATGAACCAGCAAGTTATGAAATTTTTAAAGGAGTGAAATCAGGCCTAGATCTATATCCAGTGACCAAATTTTTGCATGATGACCTAATGGAATGATTAAAATTTCAAAATGGGACCCTGACATGACATGATAATATTCTATTTGATCACTGGTGGCAGTATGCAAAAACTGACACTAACATTGGCTCCATCTGGGGATGACAGCTCCTTGGAGGTGTCAAGAACACCATAGACCAAGTAGCCTAACCATTGGGCATGGAGTCAAAAGTTGAAAACAAATTGAATACTGAAAACTTGATATAATAAACTGACTCAAAACTGACTCGAAATTGACTCAAAACTGACTCAATTGACTGACTTGACTTTAACTAAACTTTGAAAACAACAAAAAACCAATGAAACTTTATGACCTTCACCTCGGGCTCCAAGCTCCAGTGATTCTTCACTTCACAGTTTGCAGAAAATTTAAACTGATATATACAATGGTATTGAGAAATCTAAAATCTGCATCAGAAAAGATAATTCTTAAGGAGCCTACCATTGATCGGTCCTCCTAAGCATTCTTCTCCATTCATATCCTTCAATATGAAAGCACGATGTCCACGAAAGGCTGAGATCTTGTATGACCCTTTCCATAGGTTCTCAAATTTTCTGTGATTCCCTTTTTCCTCATTCCTTTCATCCCATCAGAGAACCACATATTCAAGCTTAAAATCACCCAACTTGGTCTTGCGGTCATATACCTTCTTTATACTTTCATGAAGCTTTGAGGTGTTTTGAAAGACATCATCTCTTGTTTGTTGAAGATGGATCATCTGATTGATCCGACGTTGTACATAATTTTCCTCACTTCCTGCTTCTTGAAATAATTTCATGATTGGGACTACAAGTGATGTAGAAAAAACAGTGTCTACACCTTAAACCAACTAAAAAGGGGAAATTCCTATTGATTTCTTACTACTCACCATGTCCGCCCAAAAAGCATTAACAAGCTTATTGTGCCAGTTCTTCTTGTTGTCCTCCAGCATCTTCTTTATGATATTAATCAAAGATTTATTAGAATATTTTTCTAAGTCATTACCTTGTGGATAACAGGCATTTGAGTGCCTCAATTTAATGTTGTGCATGTAATAGAACTCAACCATTCTCTTCGACTTGAATGTTTTCGCATTGTCAGTAATGAGCTTATGAGGACAACCAAACGGAGACAAAATGTTAGTCTCCAGAAACTAAATAATTACTAAAAAAATTTCTTACTTTGTTGGGATCGCTTCGATCCATTTGGTGAAGTAGTTGGTGACTGTTAAGATCCATTTATTTTGTGTAGATGATGTAGGGTGAAACTCTTCGATAAATTCAAGGCCCCACTGCTGAAAAGGTTCATGTACTGAAATAGGCTGCAAAGGTGATGGAAGAAGTTTTATTTTACCTTGAAACACATAACAATCCTAGAGACTCATCACTGTTTTGTACAAGTCTACAAAAAGAGTTGGCCAATAGTATCCTGACCTCAACACTTTGTTAGTCGTGGTTTTCCAAAATATATGGCCTCCACAATATCCCCTATGGAAATCATTCATTACTTCTTTGGCTTCATTTTCAACTAAACAGTTCAGCAAAATATCTCCTGGGTCTTTCCAATAAAGAGCGTTGTCCAAAATGTAGTATTTGGAAGCCTTCAACTTCAATGACCTACCCTTACTCTTAGAAATTCCTGGAGGAGGTTTTAAATGTTTAAGAACAAATATAATGTTTGAATAACAAGGAGACAAAAGGAAAACATTAGATACCTGTATGAGAGTGCCATCCTCTTCTTCATCAGACAATGTTGAAATGAGGTTGATGTATAGAGAATGTAAATTGGACTCAACCATGAGCTTGGCTAAGCCCTGACCTTTGATGATATTTTTGGGCTTGATCTTGAGGTCATATTCTAACACTGTTGCTATCCACTTCCCTCTTCTACCTTTTGGATATGTCTGCATAAGAACATATTTTGCTACGACATTAGGGACATAAGCCAGAATATGTGAATGTAGGATGTATACATGGAAAGCCTTCAATGCCTTTACCAAAGCCAAGGCTTGCTTCTCAATGATATTGTACCGAAGAGCTACATCCCTAATGGTTTGGCTGAAAAATGATATGGGATGCTCGATCTTATCCTTCTTTTGCATCAAGACCATAGCCAAGGTATGCTTGGAGGAAAATGAGAATATGATAAAATCAATGGAGTAATCACGGTTAATTAAAACAGGGGTTGTAGTTAAGGAAAACTTCACTGAGCTAAAATAATTTTTGGCATTCTCGAACCACTTTACCTCATTGTCTTTCTTTAACATGTTGTTTATTTCTCGAAGGTGCTAAGCCAAATTTGGAATAAATCCGTGTAAGAATTTCATCTTACCATTGAAAGATTGGATTTATTTCTTACTACGCGAAAAAAAAAATTGTTGAATATCCTCAACCAGAGAAGGGTCAATTCAGATTCCATCCTTGGAGATGATGTGACCGAGAAGCTTGCCCTCCTCCGTGGAAAAAAGGCTCTTTTTTGGATTAAGAGAAATTTTTAATTTCCTGCATTTCTGAAAGACAATTCTTAAGTGATACAATTTTCATCATTGGAATGAGAGAAAACTATCAAACCATCTAGATATACAACTAAGAAAACATCTTTCTCATCTGCAAAGGCTATGTCCATCACCCGTTGAAAGGTGGCCCCTATATTCTTGAGTCTGAATGGCATCTTAGCATACTTAAATGTGCCCCAAGGTGTCGTGAAGGCAGTTTTTTCTTGGTCCTTCTCATGTACTAAAATCTGATTGTATCCTGAATATCCATCATGATGCAGGGCAAACCCTGCTAAGCCCAGAATCTCTCCCAATAATATGCACATAAAAATGCATCCAAGTAATTTCCCAAATAAAACTCCAATACCTGGAAAATTCACACACTATCATTTGCACGCGGAATATCTTTAAACATATGGTTCAAAACCATTGCATAATAAAATCATTTCACCGTGATCAATAAGCCATTACATAAGCAGAGCTTTCTCTTTCATTTATAATCTCATGGTTATGAAACCATGATCAACTAGTCTTAAGTGTAGAAGCTATCTCCTTTTTTTAAGTGTGATTTAAACCATAGTAATTCTTTTTATTAAAGAATATTCTCTTTTCATTATTCCAAATGAAAACTTCTTTAAATCACTCCATCTTAACTTACACAACTGTTAACATGTCAATGGCCTTTTTATTCAAAAGTCAACTTTAATTTAATTATAGTCGACTTTGCCAACATATAAGAATGTTTCGATTTCAAAGTTTGACCTTTAGCATCATGCAACCATTTCAATGTAATGATTTAACTTTCAACCAATGCTTCAACATGAACAATATGTCTGGTCCATTATCTTACCATTAGCTTCATCGTCGATCTAATACCCGTGCCCTGCGCGCGCTCTTTCGCAGTGGAAATTCACATAACTCAGAGTTTATTTAAAAGCTGAATAACATTCACCCATAACTTACCAGCGCATCTGGCATTAATTATGCATCTGGGCCATTAATTATTGTTTCGATTAGTTGTTTTCTCCATAGCTCTATTGCGAATTTTCCACGTGTGAACTCCAGCATCCACATCCAACACATCATAGTTCAGTGTCTTCTCGGCATTTAAGGTTCTTCATCTCAGGATTCTGTTGTTCTGTTCCTTCAGCGCTTTTATAACTCCACTTTCAAACCTCACTGTGACTTATTTCGTTCCTTTTGGGTTCACTTCTCTGCCCGGTTCTACAATTCGATCAACCCAGATTTTGATCGTAATTTAAACCTGCTCACAGTTGTACTGCACCATTATTAATTATCACTCAGTCGCTTTGAACTTTTCAATGATTCAATTCCTCATCGATATAATCAAATGCAATCAATTACAAAATCCCTCTTGGTTCATGGCCAGATTTTCAAATCAATGGCCCTTTTACAATCTGCCCGAAGGCTTCCAAGTAGAAACCCCTTCTCTACTCACACTCTCTCTCACACTCTCACTGATTTTTAATGCCTTTGAGGCTTAATAATTTATACAATTTAGAATGATCTAATCTAAGTTCAATCCCTTCAACTTCTCAAAAAAATCCTAAAATCACTCTTGAATCCCTAAGGATCCTCTCTCACCCATAATTAATGAAACTAATTTCTAAATTAATATTTATAAAAATCTCTCATCCCTTTACATCCTCAACTGATCAAATCCTTCTCATATTCTCAAACAATTGAGAATTATTTACAATATTTAATTAAAAATACTAAAAACCCACTCAAATCATTCATAAAAATCTAGCTCCTCTAAAAACTTAAAAACCCCTAAGTTTTAACAAAATACAAAGTATTTTCTCTTTGCCTAATGCTCCTACATCAGACTCCCAAGGTTGAAAATGATCATGATCTCCTGATCATGCGTTTTAAGTCTTTGTCCTTGTCTTCCTGGATCCCATACTTTGTTCTGCAAGTCATCATCTGTTGTCGCTTGCTACTTTTCTCCAGGTTTCCATATCTTGTTCTGCCTCTTGCCTCCAGCTATGCTTTCATACTCTGCTTTTGTCTTTCCCTTGCTGAAATTCCACTTATTTCTTGCTGTTGTCTGCTGCCTCTGAGACACCATCATCATCAGTCTTCTTATGCTTTCAATCTCTATGTCCAGCCAAATGCTGCTATCTCCAATTTCTGTTAATTCAGCTGTTGTAGCTGCTTCTATTGTTACCTCCCCGATTGTTGCTAACATTGGTTTTACTCCTGCAGATGTCACCGCACATGTTGCTGCCTCCCAAACTTCCTGTCCCTCTGCAAAAATTTTATTTTGTTCATCACCTGCAACTTCTTTCTCTGGTTCAAATGTCTCCAGCAAATATTTCAGCCATTTCTTCTCAAGCATTTCATCAACATCCTGCAAATTAGTTCCAGCATAACCTTCGTCTTCCCCTTCGACAATCTTCAGTAATTGTCCATCATCATCATCTTGATTGATTTTGGCAATCAAATCAAGTTCTTCAAACACTGTATCCTCATCCTCTATCACTGTAGCAGTTCCAAAATTTTGCCCCACAGTCTTCGCTTGGCTATACATACAAGCTAGCTCTTTCTTGTCACCCATGGTAACAAGCCTCTGCATATGAGACATCACTGTCTCATCTTCTTTCTACAATAGTTTTCCTTCTTCCAGGACAATTCCAAGTGATGGACTGTCTTCGGCATCACCTGTATACACAATCAAATTGTCAGCTTCAAAATCACAAGACCCAATGGTCTCACTTATTGATTCAGTCACCAAGTTTTCTCTCTGTAGCTCCAAGTCTTCTTCAGGACTCAGAAAATATTTACTGGCTTTTTCCTCAGCTTTCTCTGGCAACACTTTAGTATGTTGCTTTGAGTTTTCTTCCAACTCCTTTGTCAGCACATCAGTATGCTGATTTGCATTCACCATGAGACTGTCGGCTAGTCTCTCCTTCTTTCCATCCTCTGCTGCATGATTTTCATTCATGAAAAATTTCTTATCTTTTTTCTTCAGCAAATTATATTGTGTGTAAGTTCTCTGCCTCTCCCATTCTCTTCTCTGAAGATCTAGTTTCCTATACAATTCAAAAATTTCATTAGGAGTAGAACTTGGAAACTTCACACAATTTTCCATACCTTCACCAACTCTTGACTCATCACCAGATGGTCTTCCTTCTTCTGCTTTAATACTCTGATTAGACTTCTTTGTCTTCATTTCCTCCTGAGACCTTGCTATCTCAGCATTGATCTGAACAGACTTCAGATTCAATTCTCTCTCCTGCTCTTTAAGAAAATTTAAAGCTTGCTCATCCCCCTGTGTTGTATCTGCAAACATACACAACTTATTAGTTTTAAAACCACAAGAATTTTCAGTCTTGATTGCTTCCTCCAGCACTTCCCTTTGAACAGATCTGCGTGTGGAATTTTCAAATTCCTTCTCTGGCTCAAGAAATCTAAGTTCCTCCTTCAATAAGGCAATCTCACTTTGCCTCAACTTCATCTGCAATGGTTGCCAAATCACTCTCTTTCCCTTCAGTGGAAATATCCATCCTCCTTTTTTATTTTCCTGCTCTTGCAGCCATTCTTGTAATACCTGCAATTGTACCTTCATTACTACAATTTCTCTTTCTCTGACTTTATCAGTCATCTTACCTCTGTGGAATTCCTCTGAACCTCTTCTCTGATCCTCCATGATCATCTTCCCCATGAGTTTCTCACTCACCATGAGTTGCACTAGCCTCAGCAACAGCAAGCTCTCCTGCTACCACTTACCTCACCAATCCACTTCATTGGACCTGGTCTTTTGGTAAGTACTGGTTCACTAACTCTGGAACCTCTTGAGCACTCTCTTCTGCTCTCTCTAGGCTATCTCTTCAATTCACCTTCTCTTCAGAACACTTCAGTTGTTCTCTCTATCCAACCTTCAGCTGGAACATCAGGTTCACTGCCATCATCATTTTATCTGCAACCATAATTCTTGTAATCACAATTTAAAATAAAAAATTATCTCACTTTTAAGATCCTACATGATCTTGTACTCCATTCATTTCTGCAACCCTGTTCACTGCAATTGTGTACCTTTGCATATCAGATTTAGAACACATTCCAATAAAACACACTTCAGTTCTCAACAGAACCTTCGTACACTCATTTAGAAAAACAAATATCTTCAATTTCAACAGATCCTTCCTGCTCTGATACCACTTGATGCAGGGCAAACCCTGCTAAGCCCAGAATCTCTCCCAATACTATGCACATAAAAATGCATCCAAGTAATTGCCCAAATAAAACTCCAATACCTGGCAAATTCACACACTATCATTTGCACGCAGAAGATCTTTAAACATATGGTTCAAACCCATTGCATAATAAAATCATTTCACCGTGATCAATAAGCCATTACATAAGCAGAGCTTTCTCTTTCATTTATAATCTCATGGTTATGAAACCATGATCAACTAGTCTTAAGTGTAGAAGCTATCTCCTTTTGTTAAGTGTGATTTAAACCATAGTAATTATTTTTATTAAAGAATATTCTCTTTTCATTATTCCAAATGAAAACTTCTTTAAATCACTCCCTCTTAACTTACACAGTTGTTAACATGTCAATGGCCTTTTTATTCAAAAGTCAACTTTAATTTAATTATAGTCGACTTTGCCAACATATAAGAATGTTTTGATTTCAAAGTTTGACCTTTAGCATCATGCAACCATTTCAATGTAATGATTTCACTTTCAACCAATGCTTCAACATGAACAATATGTCTGGTCCATTATCTTACCATTAGCTTCATCATCGATCTAATACCCGTGCCCTGCGCGCGCTCTTTCGCTGTGGAAATTCACATAACTCAGAGTTTATTTAAAAGTTGAATAACTTTCACCCATAACTTACAAGCGCATCACATTAATTATGCATCTGGGCCATTAATTATTGTTTCGATTGGTTGTTTTCTCCACATCTCTATTGCGAATTTTCCACGTGTCAACTCCGGCATCCACATCCAACGCATCATAGTTCAGTGTCTGCTCGGCGTTTAAGGCTCTTCATCTCAGGATTTTGTTGTTCTGTTCCTTCAGCACTTTTATAACTCCGCTTTCAAACCTCACTATGACTTATTTCGTTCCTTTTGGGTTCACTTCTCCGCCCGGTTCTACAATTCGATCAACCCAGATTCTGATCGTAATTTAAACCTGCTCACAATTGTACTGCGCCATTATTAACTATCACTCAGTCGCTTTGAACCTTTCAATGATTCGATTCCTCATCGATATAATCAAATGCAATCAATTACAAAAGCCCTCTTGGTTCATGGCCAGATTTTCAAATCAATGGCCCTTTTACAATCTGCCCAAAGGCTTCCAAGTAGAAACCCCTTCTCTACTCACACTCTCTCTCACACTCTCACTGATTTTTAATGCCTTTGAGGCTTAATAATTTATACAATTTATAATGATATAATCTAAGTTCAATCCCTTAAACTTCTCAACAAAATCCTAAAATCACTCTTGAATCCCTAAGGATCCTCTCTCACCCATAATTAATGAAACTAATTTCTAAATTAATATTTAGAAGAATCTCTCATCCCTTTACATCCTCAACTGATCAAATCCTTCTCATATTCTCAAACATTTGAGAATTATTTACAATATTTAATTAAAAATACTAAAAACCCACTCAAATCATTCATAAAAATCTAGCTCCTCTAAAAACTTAAAAACCCCTAAGTTTTAACAAAATACAAAGTATTTTCTCTTTGCCTAATGCTCCTGCATCACATCAAGAAGTGACATTTGGGAAGCTCCAGCCACTCTCTGTAGGATGTGATCCATTTTTGGAAGGGGATAATTGTCCTTAAGAGACACCTTGTTTAAGTTTCTAAAATCAATGAAAAACCTTATTTCTCCAGTCTTCTTCCTTACTGGAACTAGATTTGATATCTAGTCAAAAAATTTGATAGGAACAATGATGTCGGGCTTGTAAATTTTGCTCACTTGTTTTTCTATCGATGGCAGTAACCTTGAGTTGATTCTTCTTAGCTTTTGTATGAAGGGATTTTGGTCAGGCTTAATTGGAATGGTATGATGAATGATATTCTTATCATAAACCTTCAAGTCTACATAATCCCAAGAAAAAACATTAGAAGATTAAGACAATAAAGAAATGTATTTTTCTTTTACCTTGGGTGATAAAGACTTGGACAGTTTGACCATCTTAGGCTTGTCCGTTGTTCTGATGTTTACATCCTCCATACCTTTCTCTGTAGGAACTAATGTCGGCTTCCTAGCAACATCATCTTGATCAAACAATTCTTCCAAATATATGAGACCTCTTGGAATATTGTTATCCTTTAGGTGTAATATATCAACCTGAGTGGCTTCAATGACTTGATCATCCTTGTGATAAACTTCATCAATTAAATAATTCTCAAATTCACCTTCATTTTGCAAAAAAATATTTACCTGTTTGTCATCCCAAAATACTTGTCAATACCACAAGTTTTTAGGGATAGTTGGTCGATGTTTTACATGTATTTCAAACTTATTATTAGAAAATATAGGGATCTTGAAATTGCTTGTTGTTGTAGCAAGAAAATCTGCCATGAGATTATGACTTCTCGGCATTACTGACAATGTATATTCGGGAAAATCTTTAGGATATCTAGTACAACATTCATGTATTCTCTCATTAGTGGATGCTTGGCCGGGTATTCCCCTTTTACCTATTTTATCACAAGTTCGGAGTCACCATAAACTGAAATTCTTCTTGCGTCCAAATTTTTCAGAATCTTGTGGTCAGTGATCAATGCCTCATATTCTGCCTCATTGTTAAAATAATCAAAAGCCAACTTATATGAACATAATCTTACATTTTTTGGAGCTTTACGATGTTGATGAAGAGAACTATGGATCCAAATTCTAATGACTGGCCCATCTTTCCCCAAGGCACCATCAAAATCCATGATCCAAAGACCATTTTTATCTTCCAGGTGTTGGAATTCTGATTTCTATTCTATCTCATATTTTCGGGTCACTTCTTCATTATGTTCTGAACTTTTCTCTACCTTATCTGATGAATGCTCTTAAGAACTAGGAATATTTTATTTTTCCTCATCTAAAAATATTCTGACACAGTTGGAAGTTTCTGGAATATCTTTTACTTCTACAAGCTGACTATCTACATAATTCAAACCACTATCATTGAACAAAATAAATGATTCTAGATCTGTATGTACATCATTAATTGGATGATTATTAGGCGTCTCTTTTTTGGTTATCATGTATTTCATCTTCATTTCCTGGTGCAAATTTCTCAATTGTCTGAAAACTGGGATGGTGGCATAAGAGAAATCTAGTTGCAAAGTGCTTCTCAACTTTTCTCCCCAAGATCTCGATAGCAACATACCAACTTGTGGCGGTATATCTTCTACCACCACATCCATTAAGACATTCTTTGTTGGAATTAGGGGAAATACCAAATCCTTTATCAAACCAAGTCAACGAACTCTACCTGAATCAAAGGAATAAAATTCATGGTAAGGATGAGTGATATCTAGGCCCAATTTCTACATAATGGATTTCGACATAAAATTATGGGAAGCTACAGAGTCGAGCATGGCTTTGTGAAGGATACATTGGTGTATTCTCAGACTCAAATAGAATGTTGTAACTTTGCTATCCTCTAACTGACCGTCTATGGTTGGACCAAAAATAAGTTCAGGTCGGTCATATTCGACATTTACCATATCAGATAAAGGATATGCTTTTAAAAATTTGTCTACATGAGACTTATATTGATTGTTGTTTACTAGTTCAGTTAAATGGATAGAGACTTTTAATTTGGATATTTCAATTTCTAAGCTGAAAGGAATGGATTTGTCTACGTCTTTAATGATGATGTCTCTTTTGTTGGGTTGATCCTTTGGTGTAGCTTCCTTATTCTGACTATCCTATTCTTTACCCGCTGTGCTTGTAGATGGCTGAATAACCTTGCTCTGATTTGCAGCTACAGGTTATTTTCCTTTGTTCTGATTACCTTGAGGATTTTTCTTCGGTTGAGTATCTTTTTGTTGGGATGCTCACTTCTGAATATGATTTACTAGGACATCTCTACTTCTCAATGAGTGTTGCCTCTACTGTGAGCTGAGTGCATTCAAATAGCCCCACTAATAATCATCAAACTCAACCTCCAACTCATGATCATTGGCTAATATGTAATCTTCATCCTTAGGCACATCTGTCTTCTCAACATACTCTTCATTTTCTATCAAAAATATGGGCTGGACATCAACTTTAAAAAGGTTATTTTCTTCAACAATTGGATCTTCTTCTTCTTCCTCAACTCCTTGAGCATAATTTTGCTTCAAGGGTGTATGAATCTTCTATTTTTGTGATGGTTTCTCAGGAGCCCTTTGTTCTCTTTGTTTGATTGTAAATTTAAGTTGCTCCTACTGTCCTCTGAAGTTAGGATTTCTAACTTGTGCTTCCAGTTTTATTTTCATAATGGAAATCCTCTCAACCATCCTTTCTATTGTCCTTACCAAAGTGTCCAATTTTACCTCAAAGGATGAGGATGTTTCTTCTTTGATGGTTACTTTTCTCTCACCCTTCATTTTTTACTTCTTAATTGACTAGTTTTCTTCCACACTGACTGCATTCTTCTGCATGTCTTCTAATGTTGCAGGATTACTCTCTCACAATTGATATGCATCAAATAAAATCCATCCAGATAATGCAAGGGAGCTAAACCTGGAGGAGGTTTGATCTCATTTGGAAGGGAATTGTATACTCGGTTGAAACCAGCAGTGAAATCCTAAACGGATTCATTTTGGTTCCTTTTCAGATTATCATATTCAGAAAAAATTTGAAAGGGGTTCTTCTTCACCTCCCATAGGGTTGTGAAGGCATCAATCAGCTAGTCTGGAGTGGCCATTGAATTTTTATTCAAATATATAAACCAAGTTTTAACATCTCTAGAAAATCGTTGAACTATGATTCTCATCTTGGTATCGTTAGCATCTATTTCTTCCAGGTCAACAAAGTCAGTGGCTTTGACTATGTGTTGTTTTGGAGTGATTTAAAAACTCTCATCAAAGAGAGGGAGTCTCTGGCCATAGCCTTGTGTTAAGGCATTAAATTGAGCTAGTAGAATGAGGGGTGAAAATCTGGCCATGATTCCCGTTGAGTGAAGTACAGGAGTGTCAACGGAAGGATTTGAATGAATGGGTAATGAAGTAGATCGTGTAGATGAAGAAGACACAAGTGAGTAGGATTGTGTCGGAATAGGTAATGACTCTTGCTGGTATTTTATAATGGATTTTTCTGATTGCTATTGAAATTGGTTTGCTAACCTTTCAAGCCTATATAATTTACTCCAAGCCTTTGTATCGAAGTCCGATTCCTATTTAGTTTCTTCAAAAAGTAAATTCTATTCGAGTTTCAAGGAATAAAAATATACCTTAGATAATGATTTTACTTTAGAAAGCCTTAATGGGCCAAAAACTATCTCAGACAGTGATATTTCAGACTTTGATTGAAATAAAGACAGCTCAAATTTCAAATCAAAGGTATGTCTTCGAGATATAAAACTTTTTCAGGTGATGAGGAATATATTACCAATGGAATAGGATTTGACTGAAATTTTGTGTGTTGATATCTCTGCTTCTGAACAAGTCTCTCTGGATCTTCAACTGGATCAGCTGCATGAGGATCTGGATGTGATCTGGTGTATCTCCTTGAAGCCAGAATGTTCACTGTTTAGCAACTTGGTTCTCTGTAGATTTCATATCAACCTCCACAAAAACTAGTCCTATCACCCACAGGCTAAGAATTCAATGTAATTATGGTACAACCAGGGAGGATCTGTCACTTTCTCCCTAGTATGGTCGCGAAGATGTTATCAATTCACCGGGTCTCTGAAGGCTGAGAAAGAGACCAACAAAGGTAACCACAGACCAATATTTTTCCAAGTAGCTAGCCCCACTATGGAGGAGAGGGCTCTCTCCACAATATCACAACCGAGGTGACTAGATAATGAGGATTTTAGGCTAGGTATATTAGCACTAGGGTTTTTATTGATTCATTTTGAGTGATGGATGGTGAGTTAGGTCAAGAAAAAAGGATTAGAATTGCATAGATTTGATGGGGCAAGGTAGGCATATTCTTTAACACATTTAGGTATCAATATGGGTATGAGGTACTTCTAGGGTTTCATAAAATAACATGAAAATCACGAATTATTTTCAAGTAGAAGAGAATGAAACATAACTATAATAATTCCTCCAAAACAGAGCATCAACTAATGAATTATGTCTATTTGACTTAGGAATCATTCACATTCATAGATGGCATGAATATGGAAATCATAATACATTCAGACATATGTAAACATAAGAGGCATAAATGCTAAAACACATTACCATAGGATTCCCACCAAAATAGCTGCAACTATGTCTATTAGTTCCTACCAAAATGTCTGATTACACTAGTGTTCAAAGATCAATTACACAACATCCAACCTTTGCAATGAAAGAATAAATGAAAGATATAGACCAAAAATTGCTTCTCCCACTCTCAAGGGTCGAATCCATGAATTTTTGAGCTAATCCCCAAAGTCATCAACTGGAACCCTAATGACTAGGGAGGTCAACAAACTCATCCCTGTCTTTGATGAAATTGATTCACTTGACCCAAAATTACATATTTACTTGATGTATCTACCTCTAGTGACTATTAATGACATAATTAAATTCACTTTTTACATTTACATTAGTAAATCTCCTTGTAATCCATCAATCAACTGATAAAAAGTGAAAATTCTGAAGAAATCAGTCAACTGTAAAAAGTACAACGTGCTTGAGAAAAGTGCAACATGCCTGGTAAAAACTGCAATGTGGGCCTTAAAACTGAATTTTGAGTGCCTTCATGAATTCAAAATTAGGCCCAAGATGGCTCATTGGAAATATATTCCAATCTAGTTGTCAAAAATGTGCTCAAGATCTGAAAATTGTGGAGTGAAACTCCTCAAAAATGCAATCTCCCAAGGCTGGTCAAAAAGTGCAGCGTGAGGTTGAAAAAGGACGAAGAAAGGTGTTTTTTGGGAGGTTTTTGGCCTTTTCCAACTGTCTAAAGGTTATTTTATGGAGTTCCAGTAGTCAAAACTTGATGTAGAAATCATTTTCTATCCATATATGCATAGTTTGTCTCATTTAGAGGCCTTCACAAAAAGCACAGCATGGCCCACGCTGCGCTTTTTGAAGCTGACTGTCAAAAAAATCTGTTAAATTTTAAAAAAGTGTCCAAAAACTCAAAAAATTGCCCAAAAACCTTCAAAAATATTGGATGAAGTGCTAATAAAGTATCTCAAGCTATCAAGGAGGTATCAAAAAGTAACTCATGAATTTTGTATTTCTCCTTTTGGTTGATTAGGGTTTCCTTGAGTTTGTCCTTGAATTGCTTGATCCTGACATTGCAAATCTTGTTTCTGATGTTGTAGAGGTCAGCCTTTTGCATGAGCATATGATTGTCCTTGTTGGCCTTATGAAGGAGCTTCTCAAAGTGTATGTTCACTCTGTCAAGAAAAAATTCTTTGTCATCATTGATTTCTCTTGCAATTCTCTCCTCAAAGGTGAGTTCTTCTGCCTCATGTTTTTCCTGCTCCAATGCTCTCTTAAGACCTCTTATTTTTGGTCTCCTCTTGGTGATCTAAGCCTCATCATGATCAGGCTCATAATTTTCCATTAAAACTTTTCCTTTGGTGTCTTTCCTCTTGGCCTTCAACAAGTCCATTTCCAAGGGTACGTGTTTATCTTTCAACTGCATGTTTTCTTGTTCAAGGAAGGAAATGACAAATTGTGCCATTGCCAAATTGTCCTACAGCTCTTTTCTTTTGGCATATTTCTCTTTAATGACTAGGTTTGAGGCTTCATGATCATCTTGGACCTCCAAGTCCACCAGGTCAAACTCCTTTTCTTCCTCATGGTGAAGGTCTTCCTTCTCTTGAACAATTGCCTCTAGCTGTTGATGATATCCCTATTTTGCTGATGTAGAAGGAAAGGCCCCTTCCACAATATGTGGAGAAAACACTTGCCTAGGTCCTCTCTGATAAGTTTTTAACTCTTTGTCTTATTTTGTTTTCTTCACTGTATCCCTACTAGTTAACCGATTTTTCTTGTGAGAAACTGATGTTGATGGTCGAATAGGTATAGCGGGGTAATTTGGTAGTGTATTGAAGACATTTTCCTCAATGAAAGTCTCCCGTGCAATGTTCATCTGCTTGAGGTGATCAAGGACAATGATTTTAATGAGAAAATGATGGAATATATTGTTCATTTGAAGCTCATACTCTCTGTTTTTCACTATGTAGGCCATCTTATCAATGCTTCTGTATAAATAGTAGGGAAGGTTGAGAAATTTCACCCTAACGTGAGAAACCTGATGTGATAGTTATACAACCTGGAGAATCTACCCTCAAAAGTGAAATATTTCATAATGGTCTTCATCATGGGAGAAAACCTGTTAAGAAACTGCCCAAAAGGAAATATTTTCTTGATGTTTTCTTTGTAAGGTGATTTGAGGTAAGGTTCATACGGCTGGGGATCCAAATATTTAATTTTGAACCATTTTTCACCCAGATTGTGTATCCCTATTTCTGCTGCAATGATGTTTGTAGAAATGGTGAATGTCACCCCTGAAATGGTCACTTTGTCTTTTTGTAGGTTGGTGATGAAAATCCTAGTCAAAGTAGGACGGCTCTGCACTCTTTGGACCATCTCACAAAACTCAAAACAACCTACATGCTGGAAACACATCACTGCCAAGGATGATGGCATCAATTCCCTAGTGTTTTATGGCTCTAGTCTCAAGTTTCTCCCTCCTTTATTATATGTTTTCTTCTCTTCTTCTATGGAATTTCTTTCCTCCTCCATGATGTTTCTCTCTTCCTCCATTATGTTTAGTTTTGTCTATAAACCCTAGGAAAGAATGGGAAGGGAAAGGGAGTAGGATTGTAGGGTTAGGGGGTTGGGATAAGTGAGGGAAAATTTGGGTAAGTGTGTAAGGGAGTTAGGAGGCTTAGGGAATTGATGGGGAGTTGAAAAAATAAAGGGGATAGGGTAGGGAATTCAAATACCAGGAGGTAGTCTAGTTTCCTAGAAAAGCGCAGCGTAGGGGTAGGGTTTTAGGAAATATATCTTGGGAATGAGAAATGAGGGGATGTGAGGGTAGTGGGAGTGATTTTAAATGTGAGGAAGGTACATGGGGTCCAGGGGAAAACAATTTAATCTCAAAAAGATGAAAACTAGGGTTTAATTACATATAATATGGCATGGAGGGAAATGAGGGTTTACACCATAAATTTAGGACCATAAGATGAAAAGAGGAGCTTAGAAGGTGTAACTTGTAAATGAGTGTATAAACCCTGTGCTTGTAGCTTGGAACCTTTGGAGGCAAGTTTTGAGACTGTGGCTCTCCTCTTGCAAAAAATGTGGCGAGCATGGAAAAGGCGCAGCGAAGCCCTAAAAAAAGTGCAACGTGCTTCTGAAAAGCGCAGTGTGGCCTCTGTAGAAAGTGCAGCGCTTGTGGAAAAAACGTAGCGAAGGAGACATAACTTGGTTTTTGAAGGAAAATTTTATTTTTTCTTCGAGAGGCTAAGAGCTCGATGCTTCAAGATGAAAATGAATCACCTTTTGGTCTTTGAGGGCCTTTCATACTTGGTGAAATATCTTTAAATAGACTTGGACCCACATTTCCTTTCTTAAAATAAACTTTACATTGTTTTTTACCTTTAACTTTAGAATTTGATCTTTGAACTTCATCTCTTGATGGATTTGGAACACTGAATGGATTTTTGGAATTTTTCTCATTTACTGATGGAAATTTGAGTGTTCAGCTACTTGGAACTCTGAGAAATTATTACAAATAGGAACATAAAATTACATTTGGCTCTGAAATAAAATTTACAAATCAAATTTACTGATGAGATTTTTTTATTGTCACTCCTTCACTTCCTGGACTTTATGCATGAAATGGTGATTTGATGACCTTGGAAACCCTAAGACCTAATGGAGACTCTGACTGAATGAAACCATGGTGAAAATTAAAGTGATGATGATGACAACTCATGAATGATGGTACACTCAGAAAATAGGTGAAATGAGCCAACATATTATAAAATTTTGAAAGCATTGAAATCATACCTAGATCTACATTCAGTGACCAAATTTTTGCATGATGACCTAATGGAATGACAAAAAATTCAAAATGGGACCCTAACATGACAGGATAAGAGTCTATTTGATCACTGGTGGCAGGATGAAAAAAATGACACTAACACGGCCCAAAACCTCTCTTTCATCTCATCTAGACCTAGCATAGCCTCCAAGACACCTTCAACCCTGGAACCTTGAGTCCAATATCCTCTTAGGTCACCTCACTGCCTCCTTATGTTGCTGCAGAACAGAGTTATTTACAAGCATAGTTAGGTCATTGATAGATGCATTATTAAGCATAATAGTTAAGCATGAGATAGATAGATTCCAATCAGTTATTTGGTTCAACATGTGTGCCTCGATTAGTTTCCCTTTCTGAAAGTTCAATTCATCAATTTAAATCATGAATTCCACTTAGTTTAACTTTATTTCTTGCATTAGCTTAAGTTTGGATTTCATTTAATGTAGATAGATAGATGATTCATTATGGTCTAAAATAGTTTCTTTTATTGTTGATATAGTAATGATCATGAGTTATTTTTAGTCTTAGATTTCATTCAGAAGTGTGACAAAATTCCTTTCCTAGAAGTGACCCTAGTAGTAGCACCTCATCGTAGAACTGAGAAGAGGATGACATGAGTAGAATGCATCTATTTTTTATATATAACTATCACATCCATGTTTTTACGAGCCCCGGGTTGATAAAGTAGAGTAGAGTAGCCTTTGGGAGTTGCAACATTCTTGGTGCAATACCAAGGCTCACCAATTTCTAGCGTCGTTTCCGGGGAGGTGTCTAAGTAGATGCCTTGATTCTGCTTTAGCACTATTTTCTGCTTTTATTCTGAATTTAGTTCAACTTTCATCCCTCACAGGAGTAATGATAACCAAGGAAAATTTTTACCGAAAACCCCCACATCCCCACACAGTCACCCTTCACTCATATTTAGTAACTGTGAGGTTGAACACACCATAGGTGAGTCACTTGAAAACGTTGAAGAACCTATTAGAGAAGAAGAGGAACTTTCTTCACCTGAGGAACCTGCTTCACCAATTCAAGTCATGGATGATACTGGGACTGAAGGAGTCTTTCACATTAGAGAAACAGATAGGGAAACTAGAATGAAGAACATGAGTCCCTTAGACCTTCCACATTTCAATGGACTTACTTATGAGGATCTTGACACCTTAAATTTCGAGTTTGTTGTTGTCTACAGGACCTATGACTATGCCTTAGATGACCAGAAGCTAAAAATATTCCCTTCCTCCCTCAAGGATGTAGCCTTGTGTTGATTCATGGGTTTACCTAGGAATATCAATAATACCTGGGCAAAGATGCAAAAGTCCTTTAAAAACAAATATAGAGACTACTGTGGGTCCAAGGAAACCAAAGAGAAAATATTTAGGATAACTCTGGGACCTGATGAATCCTTGGATGATTATGAAGAAAGATTCCAGGTGAGCTATAAAAGAGCCAACTGCACCCTTGATCCCGAATCACTTAAATTGGTACTTCTCTGAGGGATCACGGAAGAGGTGATAGAAACCCTTATGTTGTTTGGAGGACACATCTACCAGCTACCTTATGAGGACATCAAAATTTTCTTTAGAAATCACTCTAAGGAAGCCAGAAAGAAAGGTAGATCTATCCAAAGCATGACCAACACCCCTTCCTCTTCCACCTCCATCAAGCATGATATTGGGAATATGTTGAAAGACTTCAAAAGTGAGGTGATGCACACTTTTTCTTTGAAAATGGACACAATGTAGATCAGGAGGAAGCTAGAGGAAGCATAAAGTGCCTTGGCTATCTTCTGCCCTAGATGTACTACAAAACACCCTCGGAATGAATATCCACTCAATTTCATAGAGTTTTTCTTACTCTATGAAGATAATCGTGCCACCGATAAGTTTCCCTCCTTACTTGGGCTCAAAGTTGTATAACAAAGTGGGGAAGGAGGACCCGAGCAACGTTGTTTCATAAATCAAAGTCCTCAAGGGCCTCGGTCATATAAAAATGGTATGCAAGGTGCACCTTACTCATACTATCATACAAATAAGAATGCACCTATGTAGTCTTGGTACACCTCCACTCCTCCATCATGGCCTACACCTCCTATTTGGCCTTACAACCCTTCATATCACCCTCAGCTTGTGACCCAACCATTCCAACAATATTTTCCTCAACCACCTTAGTGGAGCAACCCATCACAATGGTGGAGGCCCCAACATAATCAAGCACCTAATTTAATACCTCCACCTTAACGTAAACCTCATCTCACCTAAACTGCTCCACCTAAGTTGCCTCAGATGCCTTCCCAGCCCAATATAAACCCGAAAAACAAGAAGGTACAACATGTTTACATTGGGGAAACAATTTTAATGGATACCCTCCAATTTTAGGAAGACCTTGGGTAGCCACTATCAATGCTTATATCAGTTGCAGGTGTTGGGCCTCAGTTTTGTCTCATTTTTTCACTCAAAATCTCTCATGCTACTGTTTGATTAAATGATTGTTGTTGCAAGTATTTGTTACTTCTTTTGTTTTAACGGGATTAAAATACCATTAATGGAAGTTTAATAAAGGTTTGCATGTTGCATGTTAAATATGATTTGATCATTTTTTGAACCTATAATTACTTGCCTCCACTGTGCAACATATTCTTGCACCAATTCAGTTCTTACAGCGTGCCTGCACCAATGCAAGTTTTACAATGTGCCTCCACCAATTTGGGGCTTTGATACATTGACACATTTCTAGGAGAATCTGAAAGAGTTTTATGATCAAAATTTAATGTAAACACTTCCACATAAGCCAAGACACACCCAAGTCATACAGATTTATATTTAGAGAATAATTAATGCTATAGCCCTGAATTTGTAGCAGTTTCCAGATTGCTTATTTACAGCTCTATTTCTACGTCGATCATAGTGAATCTCATAATTCTGAAACATGGGTTTTTCTCTCAGCATAGGAAATTGAGAAAGCTTCGGGCTGTTTTCTAAAATTCATAATGATTAAGAAGATAAGAAGGGGTATTTGGAGGAAGTTTGTTAAAAATACCAACTTTTCCAGAATTCTAGAAAATGCCCAAATTTGGGAAATTCATGGTAAATCTCCATTATTTTAGTAGGGAAACGGTTGTACTGATATTATATTAATGATAATTAGTTGGGATTCAATCCCCATGATGTTTGAAAAGTATTGGCTTGTTTTATGACAAGCTTGGAATGTAAAAAATTATAAAAGAAGAGTTATGGCTCCAAGCCTAGGGACTCAATTTTAGTCAATCAATTAAGAAGAGGGCAGAAGCACGCATAGGCAAGCATAGAGCAGAAGGGAGGAGAGGTTGTTCCAATGTAGCAGCATGTGGATTTCAGTATGGAATGCTTCTCCTACTTGTTTGGATTAGCCGATGTCTACATTATGTAAAAGATTGTTTTTTAATTAATTGAAGCAATTTTTATTCATGCTTTGTCTATTCATTTATTGCATCTAATGATTTCGATTTCTATGTGAACCAGGCACTCAAAGAGGGTGCGAGTTGGCTGGGTTGGCTACCAGACGAGCTCGACACCGCTCTCATCTTTTAAATAGCATTTCAATTATTGTTTGTTTGCTGTGTGAATTTAGTTTTAAGGTTAATTTGAGTTGCTGCAATTTGTTTCTATTTCATTTGCTACATTATTAATTATACTTGCACCTGAAATATTTTAAACAATGATTGCACCCTCCAGATTGTCCAAATCCATAAGATCAGCTCTACCATTATGAGCTCTAACTCTAATTTTGTAAATTAATCCAAATCTATTAATTTATATTTAAAGCTACGATTTTTACATTTACTGAGCCGATATTTATAAATATGGAAACTAGATGTTTGAATTGATAAATTCTTCATTAATATTATGGTTTCCTTTAACTTCTAGATTGTTCTTACACATAATTAATGCAAGCGGATTTTCTACTTGCACCAGTTCAAGCATGTTATAATATACAGTAGTGCAGGCAGAATTAGTGCAAGCAGAATTAGTGTAGGAAGAATTAGTGCAAGTAGAATATTTTGAATTGATTTTGAATTTATTCCTGCATTTACTTTTCGTTATTGTGCCGACACCGCTTGATTTCCAGTTCTGATTTCCCTTCTGTTTACTTGCAATTAGAATTTCCTTTTGCATTGATTGCTTTTACTTTTCCGCATGCTTTTAATTGTTTGGATTGGCATTTCTCGCACTAGTGCAAGATTACATTTATTTTCGAGATTAATCGCAAGACAGACTAGAATTTGTTTTGCAGGTTACTAGGGACCCTCTCTGGCATTTCCAGTGTTGCGTCTCGAAGTTCACGAACTCTCCGAATTGACAAATTAAATGTTGGTACATTTATAGACCCTATACTGAACCCAACATTTTGGTGCCGTTGCCGGGGAGGCGCTTAGGGGGTGGACCTTGGTGACCTGTTGCATTTGGTTTCTATTCCTTCACCTAGTTTCTCTTACAATTTTATGTTCTTTGTGTTGGGGTTCCCATGTTTTGGCCAGATTGGCAAGACCAAAAGATGAGACAACATCAAAACCACTTTCATACCTTACGATCTAGCCCTTCTAAGTCCAGAGATGGATCTCTCTATGTTTGCCAAAGGTATATGTCTTTTAAGGCTCAAGGTTTAGATTTTAGGTTAGTTATAAGCTCAATTTTGTATGTTTAATTGTTTATGTTTGGTTGTTGGGAATCAGGAAAGAAGGATCCAATGTATGACAAGGATGAGCAAAGGGGGAATTTAGGCAAAAGTAGATAACTCAGAGAACATCAAAGCCATTGGGCAATGGAGTCAAGAAAGGATTTACTTGTGTTCAATGTGCAAGCTCTCAGTTGAGCTAGTCATCCAAAGCATTTGGATATTTAGATTAAAAGGTGGGTTGGAACATTAAGGATTGGAGGAGAAAGAAGGAGAACCATCTAATTCTGTCTATAGATCAGACCAGAGGTCATTTAACTCCAGGCCTGCTTGGACCTAATAAGAGGTAATACAAGGGAACTTAGAAAGGCTTAATCAAGATGGAAAGATCCTAGTGAGGCAGAGACAAGGTTCTAAACCTCCCAGTGTTCTCAACTCATCCAACTAAATCCTAACAAGAAAATCTAAACATAGATCTCATTAATTCATACATCAGGGAGCAGGCAATAACATCCACTACACTGGTTAAATCAATTGAAATCAATATTCAGATACACATATAAGCAGAAAACATAAAAGGCTGGGAGAGCAGCAACATAAGGTACCTATCAAGGGTAAATATTATGCCAAACTTCTGATGCAAGCCAGTAGAAACAAAATGAAATGAAATAAAACACAGAGATAAGGAAACATCACCGACAGCTTTAGATCAGGATCCAAAGAAACGTGCTTGTCATATTAAAAACAACACCAATCAAGTACAACTTTTCCCACAGCTTGGACATTTAGCCTGAATACATCTATCCTCGGCCTATCTTACAACTTTACATAGAACTGCATCTCAAAGAAACTGCTTGCAATTCCCTGATATCTCATCAACCCCCTTTACAATGTTTCTTTCTGAGTTTTATAGCTGAAGAGAAGTAGTGGAGGTAGGTGAGGAACTAAATGTTGTATTAAAACTTCTGAAAAGAGAGAGGGCTGAGGCCCATTCTATTTGAATGCTAGGCATTTAATCTCTGTCACCCCTTTAATAAAAGAGTGATCTTCTCTGGATATGACCTTGACATATCTTCAGCTGTGGGGCTCTACTGTACTTGTGGTGAATAAACAAAGGCAAATGAACTACTGAGAAGTTTTCTACATCAATGTTCTGATAGTCTCGAACCGTTGTTAGGATGGAAGTTCCTTCAGGGACACGGTGCCGAGTAAAAACTGCATGGGCGGTCCGTACCTGATGGAGAAAAATGTTCTGCTGGTGAGTAAACCATGATATTATCTTTTACCATGCTCAAGACCCTTTGATTGATCCTCGGGGTCTTCAAAATGGTGCTTTGCTTCTTAAACTGTCGCATTAAGGCCTCAAACCTTCAATACTGAGCGTTGAAATCCATGATCATGAGCTGGTCCTTCTGCTGCTCCATAAATATTTCGATTCTGCAAGATCTGGGCTTTAATGGCGCCGGATAGGGTTGCGTACTTTCAAGACTTGTCCTTTGATGAAATTTATGTCTCCGCCACCCTTCTTGACATTTCGCTGGAGTACCAACTCTCATCTCATCTCTCTGTCTGTGCATCACGCCATTGAAGAGGTACGTATGCATCATGGCGGTTTTCTGCCTCTGATAACCCTGCAAAACACACAAACAAGTTAAGGAAATCATGAACGGGGTGGCAGATGATGTGGAGGAGGAGAATGGTCATGTAGATGATGATACAGAGGGGAAGATTGCAGAAATAATGGAGGAACGTGCTCTGGTGGATGGTTGGCAGTATACAGAGCGAATATACGTGAAAATCATTAAAAAATGCGAAAAAGAACCAACATATGTGATGGAATGGGTGGAGGTACGGAGGGTGCACGTGGAGATGACGTGGCGGAACGGGGGGCAATGGAACAGTCAATGGCAGAGGAACAAATCTGGATCGTCGATCGTGGTGGAGATCGACGACAGAGGGCAACAAACGGTGGGCCAGCAGGTGCGATGAACGGGGGGTTAAGCAGTGCGCAGCTCAGACGAATGACGACCGTTGGATGAGGCGCTCAAGATCCGATGGCTATCATGAATATCGTTGCGTGTTCATGGTCGAAAGTTAATGTGCGATGGGTTGGAAGTTTTGGGATCGTACAGAAGACACGCGTCGACATATGTATGGAATCGCTGGGCATTGGAGAGAAACCACCTGCCGCGCATAAGCGGTGCGATGGAAACCGGCGGGTTTGGGACAGTGCACAGGCGGGGACCACCGGCAGGAGAACTTTGGACCATCATATCTTCATGAAAATGGACGGTGATGGCGCGCGTGGAGACTATAACGGGAAAACAATGGGACTGCGGAGATTAAATGATGGCCATCTGATCTGTCAGGATCGACGGTCGAGGATGCTCCCGATGAACAAATACAGTAAGCGCCCTTTAGTGTTGGAGCCCAGTCTCAGTGCTAGGTTTTGTGGAAGGTAAAGGAGCACGGGGCTATCAGAAGAGGGGCTAGGCCTGATATAAGGTTCCAAGTGGGTTTTTAAGCCATTTTAATGCATTTTGAAGCCTTATAAGGGTAACGATAGGGAGATAAATAGTGAATCAGGCTAAACCAGGGACATGGGTAGAATTTGAAGGGGATTTTGTGGATTTCCAGGAGAAATAGAGGAAACAAGGGGACTTTGACAAAGGGGCAAGGGATTAAAATTTGGGCATTTGCAGGGATGCAAGGGGGAAATCAGGCCCTTTGAGAAATGGATCAGCAGGGGGAAAATGATTTAGGCATAGCACCTAGAGACTTCAAGGGTGATGGGTTTTCAGGGGAAAGGCATCCCTTGAAGGCTCCAAAAACACTCCAGCCCCCAGCTTTCTTGTCAAGAATTTCATAGGGGGGCTAACAGTGGCTCCACATGGGGATGGCTTCTTCTTGAAGGAGTCAAGAAACCAGAAATAATCTTTGGAGTAGGCCATGTGCCTGCTGCTTGGCACATCCCTGTCTTTCTGTGATTTCAGCTGCCACAATATGATAAAATCATCAGCAGAAAAACTCTCCCAACCAGTCTACCTACCCAAACTACAGTCCTAGCATTTTTTCTTCCTTTAGGGTGCATTTAAGCTACCAGACCCTTTCGATCATTTCATTTTGCAACAGAAAAGAAACATATTCTAGAACTACCCTTATTTCTCCATGAGACCAGATTGGACTGTTGGCCTCATATGTTTCCCTACCTAATCTAATATCTGTTGGGATTAGACTTTCCAGTAGATTTCTTCTCTATATTATAAGACAGGAAATTGAAAATCAGCCAAGCCAGGATTAGACTGTCCGACTTGCTGTGGGCCCCAGGCATAAAGACGGTTGCACATGGACGAAATTTGCAGAAAACAAAACTGTGAAGGCTTAGAATATGAAAATTGCAGTATCCTTCTTTGACTAAAGTTTTGAGCTTGTTAGAGTCACTTATTTTGCATTTCAGCTCTGGTTTTAGGCATGTTAGAGTTGATTCTTCTTTTTCCTTTGTTGGTCCAGGTTTTGAGCGTGTTAGGACCAGCTTCTTTGCTTCTTATGGCCCAGATTTTGGTCATATTAGAGCCACTCCTTTTTTTCTTCAGAGGTTCATGCTTTGAGCATGTCTGAACCTCTGCTTTTCTCTGTTTTTGGAACATTTTTCTCCTTTTTCTTGGAAAAAATGAAAACTGCAGGGGTATGTACAATGGAAATGAGAACTGGAAATGAAAATCAGCAGAAGTAGTGTTTGAGCATCTTGCCATTGACAGAACCCCCAAATAGCTCTGTACCATCTAACTCTTATAGAAAAAATGCATTAGGACCCACGGTGGCCTGTATGATGTATGGACCTTGCCATAAACTGTCAAAATTTCCATGCTTTCCATTGTCCTCTCTATTTGAGTCCCACTTCATAACTTTATCTCCAATTTTGAAATCTGAGGCTTTGGTTCTTCTGTCAAATAAATTCTTTATGTTTTCCTGAACTTTGACAGCTCTGTTATATACCTCCTCCCTTGTTTGCTGAAGATGAATTGTCTGATTTATTCTCCTCACCATATTGTCTTCTTCTGTTTGTATTTCCTGAACAAGCTTGATTACAGGTATGCCAAGGCTGGTAGGAAACACTGCTTCTGTTCCATAGACAAATTGAAATGGTGACATGCCTATATATTTCTTTTTTGTAAGCCTGTCAGCCCACAAAGCACGTACCAACTTGTTGTGCCATGACTTCTTGTTCTCTTCCAACAGCTTTTTGATGATGATCACCAGGCTTTTGTTCGATGATTCAGCTAGGCCATTACCCTGAGGGTAATAGGCAGTTGAATGACCAAGTGTTATTCCATACTTGTGACAAAAATCAACCATTTTCTTGGATCTAAAAGCAACATCATTATCGGTGATTATTTTCCTTGGGCAACCAAACCGAGAGAGGATATGACCTTCTAGGAACCTAATGATGACTGAATCTGTGGCATTCCTAGTAGGTATGGCCTCTATCCACTTAGTGAAGTAATCAGTGGCAGTCAGGATCCATTTGTGTTGTGCAGAGGAAGCGGGATGGATCTCTCCTATAAAATCTAGGCCCCATTGCCTAAAAGGACCTTCAACAGTGATGGGTTGGAGAGGGAGGGGGAGGATTTTTCTTTTGCCTTCAAAGATCTAACATTTGTGGCAGGCAAGTATCATTTTATGGACATCATTGAAGAGTGTAGGCCAATAGTAACCAGCCCTGAGTATTTTATTTGCAGTGGCTTTCCAACTCAGGTGGCCTCCACACTCTCCAGCATGGAATTCTTGTTTAATTATTTCAGCTTCAGCTTCTGGCAAACATTTAAGCAATAGGCCATTAGGATTCTTCCAGTATAAGTTTTCATCCAAAATGCAGTAATTTCTGGCCTTTAGTTTTAGGAATCTGGCCTTAGTTTTTGACAGTTCTGGAGGAGCATTGAGGTTGGTGAGCACATAAAGGATATCAGAATACCAAGGAGAATTCTGAAACTTCTCTTCTACAGTAGGATCAGACAGTCCTTCCTGCTCATCCAAGGCATTCACCATGTTAATTTCAAGGGCCTGCAGGTTTGATTCAGCCATTAGTCTAGCTAAGCCTTGACCTTTGATCAGTTTGGTGGGTTTTATTTCAAGGTCATACTCTAGGATCACAGCAATCCATTTGCCCCTTTTCCCATCCAAGTCTTGGGACAAAATATCTTTGACCACTATGTTTGGTACGTAGGCTATGGTGTGGGAATGCAGTATGTACACCTTGAAGTCCTTTAAGGCCTTGATCAGAGCGTAGGCCTGTTTCTCCATTATGTTATATTTCAAGAGTGCATCCCTGAGTGCTTTGCTAAAGAAGGCAATAGGTTGTTCATTACCCTCGGGATTTTTCTGCATCAAAACTGCAGCCACTGTATGCTCGGAGGCAAATGAAAATATTAGGAAATATTTTGAGAAATCAGGGCTAATCAGAATAGGAGCTTGGGTGAGCGCAAGTTTAATAGATTCGAAATATTGTTTAGCTCCAACACTCCACTTAACTCCCACACCTTTCTTCAGCATGTTAGTCATATTTCTAAGGTGTTTTGCTAGATTGGGGATAAATCTCTTGAGGAAGTTGATTTTCGTGATGAAGGACTACAGCTCCTTGATGTTTCTTGGGTGCGTGATTTGTAGTATTCCCTCAACTCTATCTGGGTCTATCTTGATCCCATTTTCGGATATAATGTGGCCAATAAGCTTGCCTTCTTGCAGCCCAAACACAGTTTTCTTGGGGTTCAGTGACAGACCGTACCTTCTACATTTTTCAAAAACTTTCCTCAGATGTTTCAGGTGTTCTTCTTCAGTTTTGGAAAAGACAGTCAAGTCGTCCAAGTAGATAACTATGAAGTGCCCTATCTCATCTAAGCAAGATATATCCATCGCTCTCTGGAAGGTGGCCCCAGCATTCATCAGTCCAAAGGGAATTTTCACATACATGAAGGTGCCCCATGGAGTGGTAAAAGTTGTTTTGAGTTGATCCTCTGGGAGTACTAGGACCTGATTGTACCCTGAAAAACCATCTAGCAGGGAGATCCTCTTAGAGCCCACTACTTTCTAAAGTATGTGTTCCATTCTCGGCAGTGGATAATTGTCTTTGAGTGATGCTCTATTAAGATTCCTGAAGTCTATACACAGCCTGATTTCCCCTGTTTTCTTTCTTACAGCCACTAAGTTTGATACCCAATCGGAGAACCTCACAGGGACAATTATACCTGCGTCATACATCTTTTTAATCTCTTTTTCAACTGCAGACAATTGTTTTGGATTGATTCTACGAAGTTTCTGCCTGAAAGGCTTCTGATTTTCTTTCAGGGGTATTTTGTGCTGGATGATGTTTGTGTCATAAGCCTTTAAGTCTTCGTAACTCCATGCAAACATGTCAATGAATTCCTCGAAAATGTCGATGTATTTTTGCTTCATGTCTACAGGTAAAGATTTAGCCAGTTTGATCTTTTTGGGTTTATCTCTGGTGCCTATGTTGCATTCTTCCACATCGGAGTCTGCATGCTCTATGGTAGGCTTTTTTGCCACATCATCGAAGTCGAAAAGATCTTCTAAGGGTGCCAGACCTCAAGGTATGTTCTTATCCTTGGTCTATAGCACCTCCATTTCCTCACTATCTGCGTTTTCATGTTCTGTAGTTTCACTTCCAGTTCCTAGAGAAAAAGTTTTTATTTCTACGTTACAAGGTGGGGTTTCTCCATCAGAGGATTCTTCACTTAGGCAGGAGTCCTCAGATTTAGAGTCTGAATCAGAAAATTAAAACTCGTTTTTTCCTATCAGGAAATCCTCGACCTGTTTATCTCCTTCAAAGACCTGCCAATATTTTTCATTGTCCGACACTGCAGGTCTGAATTTGGTCTGAATGACGATTTGTTGGTCAGCTGGAGTCTTGGGATATGAACTAGCTAGGCAAGCTAATCCATTTGCAATGACATTTTGACTCCTAGGGACAAACACCAATTCATATTCCATAAATGTTTTCAGTATATCCATGGCGTCATTCCTGTATGCCCTAAGCCTGGGGTGTTTTGCTGAATATTCACCATTTACTTGTTTTATGACCAACTATGAGTCTCCTCGCACAGCTATCCTGTGGGCTCCTAATTTTTTCAACAGATTTAAACAAAGGATAAGAGCCTCGTATTCTGCAATATTATTTGTACACTTGAAATGCAGATTTACAGCATGGCTCTCGGTGTGGTCGCTTTCCATGTTACGTATCCACACCCCTGCCCCAGCGTCTTTCCTAGTACAGGACCCATCAAAACTCATTTCCCACAGGGGTTCGCCATTATGTTGCGTTACAGGACCTGTACTAGGTTGTGGGTTGTTTTGTTCTTCATGAAATGCGTGGGGTTGAGAGGGTTGACTGTCTTGTTGTTTGCATTCTGTTTCTATTTCTGGTTCACCCAGAGTTTCGTTTTTAGCGCTTTGCCCGTGGTTTTCTACGTCATTTTCCTCTGATTCTAGTGTAGCCATTACGTTTATGTCCATGGGCTTGGTATCGTTGCCTATATCTCTGTTTTCAGATGCTGGTTCTCCTAAGGATTGGTCATTGTAGAGGATGAAAGAATCCAGGTCTGTGTGTACAGAGTACAGCGGTGAATTTTCAGGTTTCTCGGGGCTACTGACTAGGAATTTCATCTGGGCCTCTCTATATAGTCTTCTAAGTTGGCCGAATATAGAGATAGTGGCATATGAGCCTGCATCCATCTGCATTGTGCCTTGCAGCTTGGCTCCCCATGATCTAGATAATAGCATGCCATACTTGGGTGCCACATCTGCCACTACCACATCCATGACCATACATTTAGCAGGAATCTGAGTGAGGCTCACACACAAGTCTTTGATCAGGCCTAGACATTTTACTCTGCTAGAGTCAAATGAATATAAGTCTTTGTAAGGTCTGGTAATTTCTAGGCCTAACCTTTCCATCACTACCCTAGGCATCAAATTATGTGAGGCTCCAGAGTCATACATGGCATTGTGAAGTATCTTGTCATGAATGTTGAGACTGATATAGAAAGGTGGGACTACCCCTTCCTGAAACTTTCCCTCGATCTTTGGACCAAACAGGAGGGCAGGTTGATCATCATTTAGATTTACAGTGTCGTTGTTTTCCCCTAAATTCAAGGCTTTCAAAATTTGGCTTTTATATACATCTTGAGTGGCCAGCTCAGAAAGTGGGACAAAGATTTTGATTTTTGCAATCTCACTTTCCAGATTGAAAGTGGACTGACTCTTTGGAAAGTTCAACTCTGACTTATCAGCCGCTACCTTAGTGGCTGAATCAGTTTGTGATTTCTCACTATGTACAGGTTTTGAGACTGTTTCATCAGGAGCGCTAACTGCAGTGCTAGTGCTGCTAATGGGTTGGTTTTGTTTTTCAATGTTTTGGTTGTCCTTCTCTTGGTTCTTCCCCGAACTCTCAGCTGTTGTTTTGCTACTTTCAGCAGTTACTTTAGAAGATTTTTCAGGCCTTTTCTTAGTGATGACCTCAGAAGTTTTAGCTTTCGGAGTGTCTTGGCTCTTCTTGCTTCTGAGTTCATATTGCTCTCTGACCTGCATAATAGCGTTTTCAAATCCAAGTCTGTAGTCTTCAGACACTGATCTTTCCTCATCCCGATATGAGCGTGAGGGCTGATCTTCTTCTGAATCACAGTTATGAATTGAGTCTTCTGCTTCAAACATGTTTATTGTATTCCCTTCAGACTCTTCTATGATTCCCTCATCTTCATCAAGAAAGTTTTGGAATGGGGGAATGACTTGTTGATCTAATTCTTTTTGTCTGTTGGGAATTTTGTTGTTTCTCCTAAAGTTTTGGTTCTGGTTTTGGTTTCTATTTTGGTTATTGATAGTGACAACCATATTTTCCATCATCTGCTGAAGTCTTTCCACGTTTTTAGATAATCTATCATAATTTGGGTCTGATGTGGAAGCTACAGTGTCATCCTTATATGTTACCCTCTTCTCAGATCTCAGTCTTTCTCTTTTCTCAATCAGGTTTGCCTCTATGTTCACTGCTCCTTTCTGCATGTCCTCCAGTGTGGTGTATTCTTTATCCCTCAGCTCATAGGCCATATTTGCATCAAAACCCTCAGGGTATTTTTCTAGGGCCATGCCTTGTGGAGGTTTCATATGTGGAGGGAGAGCATTGTAAATGCTGTTAAATCTCGTTGTGTAATCATGGACACTCTCACCCACGTTTCTTTTGAGGGTCATGTACTCTGCTAATAGTTGGCGAGGATTTTCCCTTGCTTCCCATTTGTTTACGAAAGTCTGATATAGAGCTGGGAGGTCATTAATACTGCCCGGAGGTAGGCCTTTAAACCATTTCTTCACATCACCCCCTAAGCTTTGGGAGAAGATTCTCATTTTGACTGTATCATCATTTATTTCCATGTAGTCAAAAGAGTCTTCCATTTTATCTACGTGTTGCTGGGCTGTGATGGATTCCTTTGCAGTGAAATGTGGGATCTTTGACTGATAATCATTTGGTAAGGGCACTAGAGGTTGAGGTAAAACCAGAGGTGCATACCAGGCTGCCATGATGATGTTTTGATGGGGTAAAGGGTTAACTTGAGCAGCTGGTATGTGGATGATAGGGATATTATGACCAGCAAGAGACTGCTGAGCGGATCTAGGGTGGGAGAGCCCCAAGTTTTGAACAACGTGAATATCAGGAGGTGAAGATGGGGGTGTTCCTCCGTCCCTACCGTGCTGACTTCTTCGAGATGGAGAGCTAGGAAGCTGGAGGTCTGGTTGGTCTAGAACGCTAGATGACCTAGTTCTAGGTAGTCTGTTTCGAAGGTCTAGGTTAGGGTGAAGATGTGATAGAGCTGTAAGGTCTTCTGGTGAGGAGTTAGCTCTATGGACGTGACTGGAAATAGTTGGTATTTCAGGTGCAGGAGATCTCTTGAGGATACTCTCAGGGTTATCAACTATTTCAGGCGGGTCTGGATTTGGATAAGCTCTTGTGTGAATGGTTCTGAAAGCCAGAATGTTATATTTCTAACTGAGCAGCTTAACCCTACTTGTTACTCCTGTTGTGGTTGACGTTGTTATGAAGGCAGGTCTCCCAGGGGAGTCTTACGTGAAACCAGGATAACCAGCAGGCCTACTGATCACCAGCGGAGTCTTTGATCTTTTAAGAACTATGGAGTCACCAGGTGGAAGGTTCAGGGTATGCCAAGGGGTTACAATGTCCACCACAGTGCTCAGGCTCTATCACCTTTCAAGGATAACCTCAGAACACAACGAACTCTAACCAGAGATTGACTGGGAGGGAATTTACCAGATATGTCACCTCCTAAAGAGGATGAGATCCGGAGGCTACCTGGCCCTGTCCAGGCTCTGTCTAAGAGTACAAGAGAACACAACCAATGATACTGAGGTTGTCTGAGAAAAGGTGTGACTAACCTCCAACCTAACCAGAGATTGTGAGTTTTGAATGCCTAGGGATGTACGAAGTGTAATGCACTCAATTTTCCCAGTGGAGTCGCCATTATGTTGGGGTTCCCATGTTTTGGCCAGATTGGCAAGACCAAAAGATGAGACAACATCAGAACCACTTTCAGACCTTAGGATCTAGCCCTCCTAAGTCCAGAGAGGGATCTCTCTATGTTTGCCAAAGGTATATGTCTTTTAAGGCTCAAGGTTTAGATTTTAGGCTAGTTATAAGCTCAAGTTTGTATGTTTAATTGTTTATGTTTGGTTGTTGGGAATCAGGAAAGAAGGATCCAATGTATGACAAGGATGAGCAAAGGGGAAATTTAGGCAAAAGTAGATAACTCAGAGAACATCAAAGCCATTGGGAAATGGAGTCAATAAAGGATTTACTTGTGTTCAATGTGCAAGCTTTTAGTTGGGCTAGTCATCCAAAGCATTTGGATCTTTAGATTAAAAGGTGGGTTGGAACATTAAGGATTGGAGGAGAAAGAAGGAGAACCATCTAATTCTGTCTATAGATCAGACCAGAGGTCATTTAACTCCAAGCCTGCTTGGACCTAATCAGAGGTAATACAAGGGAACTTAGAAAGGCTTAATCAAGATGGAAAGATCCTAGTGAGGTAGAGACAAGGTTCTAAACCTCCCAGTGTTCTCAACTCATCCAACTGAATCCTAACAAGAACATCTAAACATAGATCTCATTAATTCATACATCAGGGAGTAGGAAATAACATCCACTACACTGGTTAAATCAATTGAAATCAATATTTAGATACACATATAAGCAGAAAACATAAAAGGCTGGGAGAGCAGCAACATAAGGTACCTATCAAGGGTAAATCTTATGCCAAACTTCTGATGCGAGCCATTAGAAACGAAATGAAATGAAATAAAACATAGAGATAAGGAAACATCACCGACAGCTTTAGATCAGGATCCAAAGAAACGTGCTTGTCATATTAAAAACAACACCTATCAAGTACAACTTTTCCCACAGCTTGGACATTTAGCCTGAATACATCTATCCTCTGCCTATCTTACAACTTTACACAGAACTGCATCTCAAAGAAACTGCTTGCAATTCCCTGATATCTCATCAACCCCCTTTACAATGTTTCTTTCTGAGTTTTATAGCTGAAGAGAAGTAGTGGAGGTAGGTGAGGAACTAAATGTTGTATTAAAACTTCTGAAAAGAGAGAGGGCCGAGGCCCATTCTGTTTGAATGCTGGGCATTTAATCTCTGTCACCCCTTTAATAAAAGAGTGATCTTCTCTGGATATGACCTTGACATATCTTCAGCTGTGGGGCTCTACTGTACTTGTGGTGAATAAACAAAGGCAAATGAACTACTGAGAAGTTTGCTACATCAATGTTCTAATAGTCTCGAACCGTTGTTAGGATGGAAGTTCCTTCAGGGATATGGTACCGAGTAAAAACTGCATGGGCGCTCCGTACCTGATGGAGAAAAACATTCTTTTGGTGAGTAAACCCTGATGTTACCTTTTACCGTGCTCAGGACCCTTTGATTGATCCTCGGGGTCTTCAAAATGGTGCTTTGCTTCTTAAACTTCCGCAATAAGGCCTCAAACCTTCAATACTGAGCGTTGATATCCATGATCATGAGCTGGTCCTTCTGCTGCTCCATAAATATTTCGATTCTGCAAGATCTGGGCTTTAATGGCGCCGGATAGGGTTGCGTACTTTCAAGACTTGTCCTTTGATGAAATTTATGTCTCCGCCACCCTTCTTGACATTTCGCTGGAGTACCAGCTCTCATATCAGCTCTTTGTCTGCGCATCATGCCATTGAAGAGGTACGTATGCATCATGGCGGTTTTCTGCCTCTGATAACACTACAAAACACACAAACAAGTTAAGGAAATCATGAACGGGGTGGCGGATGATGTGGAGGAGGAGAATGGTCGTGTAGATGATGATACGGAGGGGAAGATTGCATAAAGAATGGAGGAACGTGCTCTGGTGGATGGTTGGCAGTATACAGAGCGAATATACATGAAAATCATTAATAAACGCAAAAAAGAACCAACATATGTGATGGAATGGGTGGAGGTATGGAGGGTGCACGTGGAGATGACATGGCGGAATGGGGGGCAGTGGAATAGTCAACGGCGGAGGAACAAATCTGGACCGTTGATCGCGGTGGAGATCTACGGCAGAGGGCGACAGACGGTGGGCCAGCAGGTGCGATGAACGGGGGGTTAAGCAGTGCACAGCTCAGACGAATGATGACCGTTGGATGAGGCGCTCAAGATCTGACGGCTGTCATGAATATCGCTGCGTGTCCGTGGTCGAAAGTTAATGCGCGATGGGCTGGCAGTTTTGGGATCGTACAGAAGATACGCGTCAGCAACTGTATGGAATCGCTGGGCATTGGAGAGAAACTGCCTGCCGCGCATAAGCGGTGCGATGGAAACCGACGGGTTTGGAACAGTGCACGGGCGGAGACCACCGGCGGGAGAACTATGGACCGTTAGATCTTCGTGACAATGGATGGCGATGGAGCGCGTGGAGAATATAACGGGAAAACAACGGGACTGCGGAGATTAAATGATGGTTGTCTGATCTGTCAGGATCGACGATCGAGGATGCGCCCGATGAACAAATACGATAAGTTCCCTTCAGTGTTGGAGCTCGATCTCAGCACTAGGTTTTGTGGAAGGTAAAGGAGCGTGGGGCTATCAGAAGAGGGGCTAGGCCTTATATAAGGTTCCAAGTGGGTTTTTAAGCCATTTTAACGCATTTTGAAGCCTTATAAGGGTAACGATAGGGAGATAAATAGCGAATCAGGCTAAACAAGGGACATGGGTAGAATTTGAAGGGGATTTTGAGGATTTGCAGGAGAAATACAGGAAACAAGGGGACTTTGACAAAGGGGCAAGGGATTAAAATGTGGGCATTTGCAGGGATGCAAGGGGGAAATCAGGCCCTTTGAGAAATGGATCAGCAGGGGGAAAATGATTTAGGCATAGCACCTAGAGACTTCAAGGGTGATGGGTTTTTAGGGGAAAGGCATCCCTTGAAGGCTCCAAAAACACTCCAGCCCCCAGCTTGCTTGTCAAGAATTTCATAGGGGGGCTAACACTTTGAATTTATTTCTTTCCTGCATTTTTTCTTTAAGGTTTCTAATTTTATTTAATTTTGTAATAACCCCCAACCCACCCTACACATATATATACACTATTCATGTGCTAACAAATGTACAAGTGGTCTCGTTGAAGATAGAAAATGGTATTTTGAGGAATTTTTCAATGAAGAGTTTGAGGCTAACATCAATCATTCAATGCACCTATTTTACTGATTAGTCAGAAGAAACATTCAAAGGAGTCTCGAAGTAGTACATGGAGAACCTCTTTTAGTTTGGTAAGAAATGGAAAACATTGTTACTTTTGAATTTCCTATCAGAGATCTAGGAGTGGCTGGAATGCATAATATTTCCCCATCTGCACTATCAAAATTTCATGGTTTGGAAAATGAAGACCTAGATACATTCTTACTTGAGTTTGAAGTACTTTGTAGAGGGTATGGTTATTGTACTAATTCTCAAAGGTTGCAAGTGTTTCCTCTTACTCTTAAAGGAGCAACTCTCTGATGGTTCATGAGCCTTGGTGGGAACTGCATTCAAACATGGGAAGACATGAAGAATGTATTCTTGGAGAAATATCAAAACTATTGCCAGGCCAGTGAAGATATTTTTTGAATAACACAAGGGGAAAATGAAAGCTTGGAGGATTATGTGGAGCGATTTAGATACAACCTCCAAACATCAAAACATAAGAATTTGTTAAAAGATACTTTGAAAACACTCCTACTCAAAGGAATCAAAGACGAATTTTTAGAACCTTTAAATCTTATAGGAGCAGGTGATCTTTCTCACGTACCATATGATGATGTTTGTAAATTGTGCATTAGTTATTCAAGAGGAATCTCCAAGATCGGTAAGAATTCTCGAGAACTTTCTTCTGAATTTTTGGAATCTACGGCAAAAATAGGAGCTACAAAATATTTTCTAAATTACATTTGGATGATTTGCAGGAAGAATGGAAACAGTGTAAGGAGAATCATTCAAAAAATTATTTTCCATCATTGTCGGGCTTTCAATAGGTATATAAGGAATCAAGTAAGGAAATAAATCGACCGTTAGGTATAACTCAAAACTCATCATCGTTTAATACTTGGAATAATATTTATTGTCCCCAACAGGTTCCTAAACACATCTACAACCCTACAGTTCCATGGAAAACTTATAATCCTCCTTTGATTAAATACCCCACCTTATGGCCATAATGGCCCTCTCCTAGGCCCTCATCCTCGAGCCAAATATCTCCATGTCCTCAAGAATCATTTGGATCTTTTTCTCTAGGGAAATATCCCATGAAAATTCAATCATATAAGCACCAACAACAATCACAATTTATTTCCAATACACCATTATGTTATCCTCCTCCATGTTCCCAGCTGCATGTGCAACCTTATCTTAACCCTAATCCAAGCCATTAAGTTGCACAATAGTTTGAACCTCCTATTCTTTCTGCTGATTCCCATATTGAACGAGATGTTACACCTTCCATATTGGGAAAGGGAATGAATTTGGAAACTTCCCCTATTATTGCATAACATTTACCCCAGGAAGATTTAATTCAAAGACCACCTAAGGATCAATCTTTCATTGGAACTTGTTCTGAAAATGTTTTTGAAACTCAAAGCCCTAGAATCTATCTCAACCTTTCTTGTGAATCTGAAAATCAAATATTTGAGCCTGAACTTGAGGGATTTATCTTCTGTCCTTCACCCGATTTTCCGTGCTTACAAGAGAATGACTATCAAACTGTGGAAGACTTGAATCAGTTGGAGAATCATAAATACGTGGATTCCATTGAATCCTAGTTTCGAGCAGCCATCAACCCATATTATTTATTCATCATTCAAAAACTCTTGGTGCCATGTCAATTAAAGAAATTGGTTTCTCACGCTTTGGTATGTATTGAAGTTTATTTTTTAAAACTAAGTGTGAGTATAATAAGCATTGTTTTATGCACATGGCTTCATTGGAAGTACACCTACACTTAAAGGTGATATTTCTCTCTTTAAAAATAGGGTAGGGTAATGAATAAAGATGAATAACAACACTCTTGAGCTTGTGATTCCATAAAAGCACAGCTTTTGAAATTTTTATTATTACGCATTCTCATGGTAAAACTTGTCAAAAGTACTTTACACTTAACGCTTCATATTTTTAAAGTGACTTTGATTGTGGATCAATATGTATTGTTATAAGTTACATGTAATACTTTTCTCTTATTCTAACAAAATATCATCCAGAAAATATTTTCAAATTCCTATTCGAAGAGACCAGTGAAAAACCTCCTATGGTGGACCACGCCTACAAAAATCTAATAAGCTTTCATAAAGAACCCTAGCATGATAAACTCAAGGAATATTTTTGGTCATTATCTAAGATGTTTTTTATAAGTTCTTAAGGTAGCTTGACCCACCAGTAAAGAATAGTAATTAAAAACTTTTCACGCCATCCTGCACTCTTAAGGAGTAGATTTGCGTCCCCGCCTATTAAGTAATCCATCTGAGGTTAATCATAATCATATTAAAAAAAAAAAAACATAAACGAATCAATTGAGGGATAGGAGGTCTCATTACGAGCCGACCTACTATGATCATGGGTCCTAAGGAGACTGACATTACCGCACTAGTCACCAAGCCAGGGTAATGGCTTTCAGTCGGAAAATTGGAAGACGAGAGGTCTCATCGTTAGCCGGCTCATTCATTCTTGTTAGTTCTCGTGAATGGAATTTTCGTTAGCTGGTTACCAAGCCAAGACAACGTCCTTCAACTAACTTATAAAAAGAGAAAAATTAAATGCTCATAAATAACTCTAAACCTATATCTAATAGGTGGGAAAAAATCATTTCGTAAGGTTAAAAGGTATCTCTGTCGAGGCTATGGACGCGTGCTGGCGCCAGGGCCATGCATGTGGTATTAAAATTGACTCTACACTATAATTTACTTGGTTTATTTTTCTTTCCGTGAAATCACTATCAATATCTTTGAGAATGGCTTTAAAATCCTTCTGTTGTTATACCTTGGAGTTCTATCTTTTTGGCATGATTTTTATGGACATTGGGACCCTTAGTGCTGGTAATTCATTGTGCCTAAACAAGAGAAGCTTTAACTATACATGGATAATGATAAAATAATAATTATGGGAAGGTATTACTATGTCCACCTGTAACACCATATCATTTAAATCATGTCACTCATGTCTATAATGAGGATGTTAAAGTGAAACTTTTGATCATGGATGCCTCTGAGATATTATTTTTGAAAATTTTAAAAGTTTTCTATTTTTCTCAAGTAATAACACCATCCTTGCAATTTAGTTTTTTCCATGGTAGTTTTCATTTTAGGTTTTCTTGAAATCAGTTTAAGTAAATAAAGAGTCTAGCAGACACTCTGTTATTAAGATCAAGCTTTATCAAGTGCAGGAAATGTAATCATGCAGAATTGCAGGAACATCATTATGAATGTTTATACATGTTTCTAATTTTGTTTTTTTGCAAAAGAGTAACAGTACCGGATTTTCTTGCATGAGGACATGAAAGATGGTAAGCATGGGGGGATGTTGGGCCTCATTTTTGTCTCATTTTTTCACTCAAAATCTCTCATGCTACTATTTGATTAAATGATTATTGTTGCAAGTATTTGTTACTTCTTTTGTTTTAACGAGATTAAAATACCATTAATGGAAGTTTAATAAAGGTTTGTATGTTGTAGGTTAAATTGATTTGATCATATTTTGAACCTATAATTACTTTCCTGCATTTTGCAACATATTCCTACACCAATTTAGTTCTTACAGCATGCCTGTACCAGTGCAGTTAGTGTGCCTGCACCAGTGCAAGTTTTACAGCGTGCCTCCACCAATTTGGGGCTTTGATACATTGACACATTTCTGGGAGAATATGAAAGAGGTTTATGATCAAAATGTCATTTGAACACTTCCACATAATCCAAGACACACCCAGGTCATACAAATTTATATTTAGAGAATAATTAATGCTACAACCCTGAATTTGTAGCAGATTCCAGATTGCCTATTTACACCTCGATTTACGCATCGATCGTAGTGAATCTCATAATTTTGAAACATGGGTTTTTCTCTTAGTATAGGAAATTGAGTAAGACTCAAGCCATTTTCCAAAATTCATAATGATTAAGGAGATACGAAGGGGGATTTGGAGGAATTTTGTTAAAAATACCAACTTTTCCAAAATTCTAGAAAATGCCCAGATTTGGGAAATTCGTGGTAAATATTCATTATTTCAGTAGGGAAACGGTTGTACTAATATTCTATTAATGATAATTATTTGGGATTCAATCCCCATGATGTTTGCAAAGGATTGGCTTGTTTTATGCCAAGCTTGGAATGTAAAAAATTATAAAAGAGTTACGGCTCCAAGCCTAGGGACTCAATTTTAGTCAATCAATTAAGCAGAGGGAAGAAGCACGCATAGGCAAGCATAGCGCAGAAGGGAGGAGAGGTTGTTCCAATGTAGCAGCACGTGGATTTCAGTATGGAATTATTCTCCTACTTGTTGGGATTAGCCGTTGTCTGCATTATGTAAAAGACAGTTTTTTTAATTAATTGAAGCAATTTTTATTCATGCTTTGTCTATTCATTTGTTGCATCTAATGATTTCGATTTTTGTGTGAACCAGGTACTCAAAGAGGGTGCGATTTGGCTGGGTTGGCCACCAGACTAGCTCGACACCGCTCTCATATTTTGAATAGAATTTCAATTCTTGTTTGTTTGTTGTGTGAATTTAGTTTTAAGGTTAATTTGAGATGTTGCAATTTGTTTCTATTTCATTTGCTACATTATTAATTATACTTGCACCTAAAATATTTTAAACAATGATTGTGCCCTCCAGATTGTCTGAATCCATAAGATCAACTCTGTCATTATGAGCTCTAACTCTAATTTTGTAAATTAATCCAGATCTATTAATTTATATTTAAAGCTACGATTTTTACATTTACTGAGCCGATATTTATAAATATGGAAACTAGATGTTTGAATTGATAAATTCTTCATTAATATTATGGTTTCCTTTAACTTCTGGATTTTTCTTACACATAATTAGTGAAAGCAAATTTTCTGCTTGCACCAATGCAAGCACGTTACAATATACAGTAGTGCAAGTAGAATTAGTGCAAGCAGAATTAGTGCAGGAAGAATTAGTGCAAGCAGAATATTTTTAATTGCTTTTGAATTTATTCCAGCATTTACTTTCTTTTCATTATTGTGCCGGCACCACTTGATTTCCAGTTCTGATTTCCCTTCTATTTACTTGCAATTAGAATTTCCTTTTGAATTGATTTCTTTTACTTTTCCACATGCTTTTAATTTTTTGGATTGGTGTTTCTCGCACTAGTGCAGGATTACATTTATTTTCGAGATTAATTTGCAGGTTACCAGGGACTCTCTCTGGCATTTCCAGTGCTGCGTCTCGAAGTTCACAAACTCTTCGGATTGAAAAATTAAATGTTGGTACATTTATATACCCTATACTGCACCCAATAGCAGGGCCGAAGACATGACCATAGAGAATGGGACCTTTTCTAAACAACTCACGTTTAATCCTCCTACCCAATCTTCCATTTATCATGACCTACCTTTGGGGTTGGAGGATGGAGAAGAAGAATATAAGTATACAGTGCTACACCCTACCCCATTTGTACTATAGATATTGTTCTTAGAGGGGGCCAACCCGATGAGGATGATCTCATCGAACACATCATTCAAAACCATCCCCCCACTGCCATTCCACTCGATGACCTAGTAAAATCATCTCAAGCCACCCTTGGATGGAACTGCACTTAGTTGAGTCAACCTATGAAACCACCAAGGCTGTGGAATTTGGTCCATCAAAATCTCTGAATATTAACTAATCCCTCTTATTGAAAGAAGAAGAGAAAATATGCAAGCCCTTGAAAGAAAACCTTGATGCATTCACTTGGGACTACAAAGATATGAAAAGGGTACATCCCTCGATGTGCACACATCATATTTATATTAAAGAAGGATGCAAGCCTATGCACCACCCCCAAAGGAGGATGAACCCAGCTCTAAAGGACATAGTGAATGATGAGTTGCAAAATTTATTAGATGTAGGTTTCATCTATCCCATATCAGAAAGTGAGTGGTGTCTCCTCTTGTTGTAGTCCCAAAGAAGAATGGAAAGTGGTGAATCTGTGTTTACTACTGGGAACTAAACAAAGCCACTAAGAAGGACCATTTCCCCTTTCCCTTCATAGATCAAGTCTTGGATGGCCTTGTAGGGAAGCATTTTTTTTCATTCCTAGATGGTTTCAGTGGGTATAACCATATCCAAATTAGCCTTGGACCAGGAAAATACCACTTTCACATGTCCTTGCGGAAATTTTTCTTACAGATTCCTTCCCTTTGGGTTTTGAAATGCTCCTGATACTTTCCAGAGAGCATTCTTAAAAAAAAAATCTGAACTATTCCATGACTTTTTCGAAATTTACATGGGTGATTTCACACCTTATGGGTATCAGTTCCAAGAAGCTCTCTCAAAACTAGGAAAAGTGTTGATAAAGTGCATTGAAATGCATCTCTCCCTGAGTCCAGAAAAGTATGAATCCTTAAAGATATCAGGGATAGTCCTAGGCCACTCAATATCACAAGCATGAATATAGGTAGACCCAAACAAAATCACCATCATAAAAAGGGTGTCTGTTCCTCAAAATCAGAGAGGTGTCAGAAGTTTTGTAGGTTTTTTTAGCTACTATAGGAGGTTCATTAAGGACTTCAGCAAAGCGGCTTCTCTATTATTTGGATTTTTGGCCAAAGATTCTGATTTTTTCTACTTTTTTCCATGTCAAGAAGCTTTTGAGCTCATTAAGGAAAAGCTAGCTACTACCCCCATTCTTAGAGGTCCAAACTGGGCTCTGTATTTCCACATTCACACAGATGCATCATATAAAGTTGTGGGAGCATCCTTGGGGTAGTTAGAAGACAAATTATCCTATTCCATCTATTTCATTAGCAAGAATATGTCCAAAGATGAGCTTAACTATACTATCACATAAATGAGCTTTTATCCATTTTCCATTCCTTAAACAAATTTAGGCATTATATTATTGGTTATCATACCTTTGTACATACTGACCATGCAGCCATAAATTACTTAATGAATAAACCCGATGTTAATGCTAGAATCATTAGATGGTTGTTGTTATTATGCTAGTTTGATTTAAAAATTGTTGATAAACCAGGAAACAATAATGTTGTTGCACATTTCTTATCTAGATTGACTTTACCTACAGATGAGGAAGAGATGGTGGATGATTAGTTTCTAGATGAACATATATTTTCCATCTCATCACTCTCTCCTTGATTTTCTGACATAGCTAACTAGTTGGTTGCTAAAAGGTTTCCTCCAAACCTTTCATCCAGAGAAAAGAGCAATATTATCAAGAAAAACACCCATTTCACCTGGATTAGTGGAAATATCTTCAAGTTGGGTCTCAGCCAAATTCTCAGAAGGCATGTGATGGAAGAATCTGTTTTTGAAATCCTCTCGACATGTCATGATGGTCTCTGTGAGGGACACTTTTCTTCTAAGAGGACAACCCTCAAATCTTTGCAAGCATATTATTATTGGCCTACCCACCACCAAGATGCTAAGAGATACACCAGTAGATTTGATCAGTTCCAAAGGATGGGGAGACCTACACCGAGGGATTAAATTCCCTTATACCCTCAAGTGACTTTAGAGCCATTTGAAAAGTGGGGCATGGACTTCATTTAACCCATTGATCCATCATCGGGAAGAAAAGGTATATATGTTGATCAACGGTTGTCATTGATGTCAACCCAAGCAGCACCAGGGGCTAACCCAATATTGCATGGGAATTTTTACCCACCAAATTAATATATTCTGAGTCAATAATGCTTTTTATGGTTTCTACTTGTCGAGATGTTTCCGTTGATATATGGCACGCCATGTAATTCTTCACGGTTTGAGAGATATTCATGTTTGAATTTTGTACCCCCAGTTAGTGGGCTAAAACCCCATGGGGTTGGGGCATGGGTCATTGAAAAGTCATAATTAATATTTTTTTAAGCTCCTAAAATCCTTCCAACGTTCACTTGTTGAAGCCCCTCTCAACTTAAGCATTTATATAAATTGTGATCCTCATTTCCTCCTGATGCAAGGGATTCAGCCATTTGAAACAAGTCAATGTGGAATGTTCTCTCTAAATTTTTTTCTACGAAATTTCAGAAGCTGAGGAAGCTGTAGTAAAAATTTCAGATCAAGGCGCACAATATTTTTGGAGATATGATATGTGGAAGTCAGGGTTTTTGCAGGCTCCTAAAATTCATCTCAAAGAAGTGACCTTGGTAAAATCGTCATAACTCTCTCTATGAGTATCAGATTGGAATTCTGTAAAAATTGGTAGATAGTACATAGTCTTTAATTTTCTCTCTATCAATTTCAGAGCCAAATGAAGAAACAATGACACGTGGCATGTCGTACAAGTGCGCTTTGCTGAAATAGTCGATAATTAGGGCATTGTGAGAGATTGGGCATAACTCTCTCTTGAAGAATCCAAATTGGGTCAGACCTGTGGCATTGGAAAGAAGACTTAGAGGAATACTATAGAACCAAAAATCAAATATTAAGGATCTAAAATAACAGAGATACACCAGATTCAATATCGAGCTCCTAGAAGGCAAAAAAAAGCTAGATCATGTGTTGTCAAGGGTTGCAAAGGACTAGAATTTCTACGACAGCAAAGAAAATCAAGGTGCAGCAGAGGGTAGCGTGACAAGAGCAACAACCAAGGTGCATAACAACAGCAAGAAGTTCATCATATGAAGTCTTCAAGAAGTGAAATTATTTGCCTTAATCATTGTAAAATTAATAAATTATACTTAGTGTTGTAAATTAATATTGCTTATATTCAGCCTTCACACTCTTTTAGAGGTTGAAGAAGCTGAGTGTTGGGAGATCTAGGATGTCTTCTAGGTAGTTCATATTAAGACAAGTTTATAGTTAAATGCTCTCTTCTTCTTTCTACATCATTCTATATCATTTTAAAGTGGACCATTTCCCAGTGCAGGAGTCCATTCTTCTTTTATTCTTCTCTGAGGGTGGTAGGGTCGTGCTAGGGTGGTCATTTCATTGGGTGTTGGGGCATCCATTTAGTTGACTACTGAAGAATCTCGGGCATTGAAGCGTCCATCCAGTGGGAGCTGGAGAAGAATGCTTTTCTAGATTCTAGGAAGTTGGAGCTTTATTTTCAATTGGAGTTGAATATTAAAGAATTATTAGAAAATCATTAGGTGGTTTTTGTCCAGGAGTGGGTTTCCACCTTAAAAAAAATGTGCATTTTTGTTCCTCTTGTTTGCTGCTATTATTGTACAAATACTGATAATAATTGAAGATTAACTAATGCTCTAATTGAAAGGAATATTGATTCACCCCCCTTCTCAGTATTTCCAACAATTGGTATCAGAGCTTGGTTCCTTCAATAATAGTTTAACAGCTGGAAGGAGGTCATGGAGCAGACAAAGAATGGTGTACCTATATTCAATGAAAATAATTATGCACTTTGGAAAGGAAGAATGGAGGTTTATCTCTTGGCACAAGGTTACGAAGTATGGGACACTATTCAAAATGGATTTACATCAATCGTAGATGAACAAGGTAAGAAGAATTTGGTAAATGACGCAAAAGCAAAGAATATTATTATCAGTGGACTTATTGAATCTGCTTATCATAAGGTTTTGGGTTGTAAAACTGCCAAAAATGTATGGGACAAGCTTGAGAATATATATGCAGTTGACTCAAATGTCAAAGAAGCAAAGCTTAAAATCTATTGAGCAAAATTTGAGCAACTCAGAATGAAAGAAGATTGCAACATTGCTACATACTTCTAATACGTTGATGAAATAACCAATACTCTGGAAGGATTGGGAGAGCTAGTTGACGAGAAGACTATTATACGAAAGATTATTAGAACATTATCGGGGAGATTCAACCCAAAGGTATCAGTCTTAGAATACAGTGCAAATCTGGACAAACTCAGCAAGGAAGAATTACATGGAGTTCTCATAGCATGTGAAATGAGACTTGATGAAGAAAAGGGTACTTCAAATCTAGAAACTGTGTTCATTGCATCTAAGTAAACCAATAAGGACAAACAACCTTCAATTGAAATAACATGCACTTGCAAGTGTGAAGAAAAGGGAGATGATGGAGAAGGTCTTTCAGATGAAGAATATGCTTACTTTACGAGAAAACTAAAACCTAGTAAGGGAAAATTCAAAGGTAAACTTCCATTGATATGTTTCGATTGCGGTGAGGTTGGGAATTTCGTAGCAAAATGTCTGAACAAAAGTGATGGCAACTCAAAGGAAAGAAAGGCTTTAAGAAATTCAAAAATCAAGGCAATAAGAAAGGATCCAAAAGGAACTTTCTCTCTAAAGAAGATAGCTCATCATCCGATGAAGAAAGTGACAGCAAAGAAGAAGCCAATGAGAAAGTATTTTTTATGGCCAAGCACAATGAACAAGAGGTATTAAGCAATAAAGAAGAAGGTTTGACCATAGAATGATTTTATGAGGCAATCAAGCTTATAAAAGAGCTCAATGCTGAGAAGATCCGTTCCAATACTTTTGAAGAACAAGTTCAAGGTCTCAAAATTGAGGTTGAAGAACACAAATGTATTGAAGAGTCACTTCAAAAGAATTTGGAAGAAAGCAACGAAGAAAGGGAAGCATTAGAAGCCGAAGTAGTCTCACTACGTAAGGAAGTGAAGAAGGGAAAAACTATCCAAAACTATGCCAACAGCTCAAGGGTATTGGAAGAACTCATCAACAATCAACTATCAATGCTTTAAGATCTACAAGGAGTTGGTTGAAAATGAAACTGATTTGAAAATGAAGTGTTTAAGATCAGATAATGGTGGAGAATTCACTTCCAAATTATTTCAGTAATACTATGACGAAAATGGAATAAAAAGGAAATTTTCAACAGCACGAACACCTCAGCAAAATGGAGTTGCTAAAAGAAAGAATAGAACTGTACAGAAAATGGGTAGAACAATGTTGAAGGACTCAAAATTGGATGAAAAATTCTGGGTTCAAGCAATTGATACGGCAGTATTCATTATCAACCGAAGTCTTCTCAGAAATAATTACAACAAGACTCCATATGAATTATGGAAAGGAAAACCAGCTAATGTAAAATATTTCAGAATCTTCAGAAGCAAATGTTATATCAAAAGAGACGATCAAAATTTTGGTAAGTTTGAATCACGTGTTGATGAAAGTATCTTTGTTGGTTACTCATGCAAAAGAAAGGCCTATAAATGTTATAATCTAAGACGAAAACAGATAGTGGAGAGCATAAATGTTACGTTTGACGAAGATGGTGTTCTAGCGAGTAATGATGAAGATTTAGAATCTTTGAAACTTGAGATAGAGGCTGAAAAAGACACAAATAAAATTGTAGAACAAGAAGCAACTATCAACGAGGAAGAAGTAAACAATGATCATCAAGATATACCAGAACAACAACAAGAAGCTCCTCCAAGGAGAAAAAAAGAGTGGATTCAAAAGAACCATCCATCAAATCAAATCATTGGTGACATAAATGAAGGTCGACAGCTTCGTTCATCACAAAAAGCTCACATTTCTTTTCTAGCAACCTTTGAGCCTAGTAGTTTTGAGGAAGCCAGCCAAAATGAACATTGGGTAGCAGCTATGAATGAAGAATTGGATCAAATTGAGAAGAATAACACCTGGGAATTAGTTCCATGACCAAAAGATAAAAATTTCATTGGGACTAAATGGGTGTTCATGAACAAATTGAATGAAGATGGGCAGGTTACCAGAAACAAAGCAAGATTGGTTTGCAAAGGCTATGCACAAGTGGAAGGAATTGATTTCAACGAAACATTTGCACCAGTTGCCAAAATGGAAGCCATCCGAATGTTTCTTGCCTATGCATGTTCAAGAAAAATCAAAGTCTACCAAATGGATGTTAAGTCAGCGTTTCTGAATGGAGAATTAGAAGAAGAAGTTTACATCGAACAACCTGAAGTTTTACTACTATCACAAAAAGAAGACTATGTCTGCAGGTTAAAGAAAGCTCTATATGGTCTCAAGCAGGCTCCTAGAGCATGGTACGCCTATCCTGATGGATATTTATGTCAACAAGGGTTCAAGAAAGGTATTGTTGATAGAAATATTTATGTACAAATAGATAAAGATAATTTAACAATCGTTGAGGTATATGTGGATGATATAATATTTGGTAGCAATGATGATCGACTAAGTAAGAAATTTTCTACAAAGATGCAAATTTAGTTTGAGATGTCTTTACTTGGTGAGCTGACATACTTCTTAGGGCTTCAAATATCTCAGCAAGAGAAAGGAATATTTATATGTCAAGCCAAGTACATCAAGGAAATGCTCAAGAAATTCAAAATGGAAGATTGCAAACCCATCCTTACTCCGATTGTAACAGGTTGCAAATTGAGCATAGACGACTCATCTAAGGATGTGGATCATAGGTTGTATAGATCTATGATTAGTAATCTTCTATATGTAACAGCCTCTCGGCCAAATTTTATGCAAGCAGTTGGACAAGTAGCAAGATTCCAAGCAGCACCAAAAGAATCACATATTATTATTGTCAAAAGAATTCTTCGATATCTAAAGGGCACAGAAGAATATGGCTTGTGGTATCCCAAGGGTAACAATCTCATTATTCAAGCCTTTACAGATGCAGATTTGGCAGGAAGCGTTGATGATTGTAAGAGTACTAGTGGAGAAACATTCTATCTAGGTGTTTGTCTCGTATCATGGTTAAGAAAAAAGCAAACTTCAATCTCGTTATCTATAGCGGAAGCAGAATACATTGCAGCAGCATCATGTTGTACTCAAGTCCTTTGGATGAAAATAACTTTGCAAGATCTTCAAGTATAATTCAGTGAGCCTATTCCCATATTCTGTGACAACACTAGTGCCATCAGCATCTCCAAGAATCCTGTCATGCATTCAAAAACAAAACACATTCCGATCAAATATCATTTTGTTAGAGAACAAGTCGTTGAAAAGAATATCAAACTTGAGTATGTTTGTACAAAAGAACAAATTGCTGATATCTTCACTAAACCTTTACCTCGTGAAACATTTGAATATGTTTTTCAAAATCTTGGGATTCTCCGAAGTTCTCATTAGATTATAGGTCTGCAGGACGATTGTGTGTCAGGGGGAGTGGAAGTGTGTACAGGTCTGCAGGATGGTTGTGTTTCAGGGGGAGTTACCCTTTTCCATTAATGTCAAAGGGGGAGAGAATGTTGTAGGAAGAGGTGTCATGATCGCAGGTGGAGTACTTGTGTTGCCATCTTTGCCAAAGGGGGAGATTGTTGATCAGCGGTTGTCATTGATGTCAACCCAAGCAACACCAGGGGCTAACCCAATATTTCATGGGAATTTTGACCTACCAAATTAATATATTCTGGGTCAATAATTATTTTCATGGTTTCTACTTGTCAAGATGTTTCCGATGATATATGGCACGCCATGTAATTCTTCAAGGTTTGAGAGATATTCATGTTTGAAGTTTGTACCCCCAGTTAGTGGGCTAAAACCCCATGGGGTTGGGGCATGGGTCATTGAAAAGTCATAATTAATATTTTTTTAAGCTCCTAAAATCCCTCCCACGTTCACTTGTTGAAGCCCCTCTCAACTTAAGCATTTATATAAATTGTGATCCTCATTTCCTCCTTATGCAAGGGATTCGGCCATCTGAAACAAGTCATCGTGGAATTTTCGCTCTAAATTTTTTTCTAAAAAGGTTCAGAAGCGGCAATTTTTATGAGGCGAAGCCGAAATCCTGAGGAAGCGGCAGTAAAAATTTTAGATCAAGGTGCTCAATATTTTTGGAGATATGATCTATGGAAGTCAGGGTTTTGCAGGCTCCTGAAATTCATCTCAAAGAAGTGACCTTGGTAAAATCATCATAACTCGCTCTCTGAGTATCGGATTGGAATTATATAAAAATTGGCAGATAGTACGCAGTCTATATTTTTCTCTCTATCAATTTCAGAGCCAAATGAAGAAACAGTGAGACGTGGCATGATGTACAAGTGCACTCTACTGAAACAGTCCATAATTAGGGCATTGTGACAAATTGGGCATAACTCTCTCTTGAAGAATCCAAATTGGGTCAGACCTGTGGCATTGGAAAGAAGACTCGGAGGACTACTACAGGACAAAAAATTAGAATCTAAAATAATAGAGATACACCAGATTCAATATCGAGCTCCTAGAAGGCAAGAAAAAGCTAGATCATGTTTTGTCAAGGGTTGCAAAGGACCAGAATTTCTACAACAGCAAAGAAAAGCAAGGTGCAGCAAAGGGTAGCGTGACAAGAGCAACAACCAAGGTGCATAACAGCAGCAATAAATTCAACATATGAAGTCTTCAAGTGGGCAGCACTGCATACTGTCATTGTAAAGGTATCATTGTACTTAGTCATTGTATATACATAATTGTACAAATTGTACTAGTATCTATCTACCAAGGGTTGAAGAGGCAGTGTTGGGAGGTCTAGGATCATCATTAGGTGGTTGTGTCAAATTTTGGCTTATGGTCTAGTATATATTCTTCTTCTACATCATTCTATATCATTGTAAAGTGGACCATTTTCCTTGGTACGGGAGTCCATTCTTCTTTTATTCTTCTATAGGGTGGTAGGGTGGTGCTAGGGTGAGTTGTAGCTCATTGGAGGTGTGGGCATCCATTAGTTGTCTGAATAATCTCGAGGCATTGGAACTTCCATCCGGTGGGAATTTGTGGGAGAAGAATGCTTTTAAAGATTCTAGGAAGTTGGAGCTTTATTTTCAATTGGAGTTGAATATTAAAGAATTATTAGAAAAGCATTAGGTGGTTTTTGTCCCGGAGTGGGTTTCCACCTTAAAAAACATGTGCATTTGTGTTCCTCTTATTTGCTGCTATCATTGTAAAAACACTGATAATAATTGAATATTAACTAATGCTCTAATTGAAAGTAATACTGATTCACCCCCCCCCCCCCCCTCTCTCAGTATTTCCAACAATATCATAGTCTGCACCAACTACTTGACCAAGTGGGTTGAAACAAGAGTTGTAAAAGTAGCAACAGAAGATAAGGTAGTTGATATTGTGAGAGATAATGTGTTATACAAGTTTGGATACCCTGGAGAGGTAGTCACTTCTCAGGGGGCTCAATTTACATCTCATCTCATTGAAAACCTCCTAAGGTGACAACTACAGGATTTAATCCATATGATTTGGTTTATGGGAAGAAAGCTCTGCTTTCCATTGACTTTGAGTACAACACCCTGAGAATGGAAACATGGTTAGACCTGGACATCACAAAGGCACAACAAGAAATTTTTTTGCAGCTAAATGGTTTGCGTGAGTTTAGAATGCAGACCCTCTTTCACCCAGAGGTAATCCAACTTCAAAGGAAAGTTTGGCATGACAAGCACATCAAAGAAAATACATTTCAAGAAGGAGATTGGGTGTTGTTCTATGAATCCATATTTAAGGACTTCAAAGGAAAACTAATGAAAAGGTAACTAGGACCTTATCAAGTGGAAAAATTCCATGGAAATGGGATTATTCATATCAAAACCATAGATTAGGAGGGGACCCCCCAGCTTGTCAATGGTTACAGGCTAAAAATGTATAAGAAGCCCCTGTCTAGGGATGATTTTATTAATTCAATAATTAGGGAGGTGAATGTCATTGGAAACTCCATAGTTTCCATCCCCTCTCCTTCCTAGATAAATAAAAAGATAAATAAAAAGATAAAATAAGGCATGGGTGAAAACCCCTTTGAGGTGCCCAAGGCAGGCTTGTGGGTTGAAAAACTCTGTGGAGGTAGCCCAACTATCTTTTTTTATTAAAAAAAAAATTAAAAAAATAAAAATAAAAAAATAAAGAGAGAGAAAAAAAGGCATGAAACATCACCTATGCACTAACCTATTTCAGTTTTATAGGTTGTTGATCAAGGACAATTGGAGAAAGATGAGCAACATCCTTTCTCTCTTATCTCTCTCCTCTACTTACCCACTCCATGATCAACCCCATTATACATCCATCCATCCATTTCTCCCTCCAAGTGAGAAAAACCCCCATGTTTTTCTTACTCTCTGCAGTACTATAGGATGTCCTAGGTTGCTACAGGATTTCCTATAGTGCTATGGGAAACCCTATACTGCTACAGGAAAGTCATCTGAGAGAGAAAAAGCTCACTCAAGGACACCTAACCCTCAAAGGAGACATCAAAATTATTTTTTTGCCCTAACCTACCACTCCTAACCATCACTCCACTCCATGCATAAGTATTCACTCACTAAACCTTCTCTTTCGCCACTGTGAACTAGTTCAGCTAAATCATTACACAGGGCCTCTCCCCTCATCTCTCCACCACTCCATTCACTCCATAACTCCATCCCTAGCATCCCTGCACAACTTGTCCTCATTTCTGAGCTAAGTGGAGCTCCAAAGCAGCAGAAATGGGACTGCTTACTCACATTCCTTCTTGAAGATGAATCCATCTAGAAAACATTGAATTCACCAAGAAATTATTCAAGCGACTAGTTTTTGAACACTGGAGTCACCATGAAAAATCAGAACTTTTTTATTCTTCGACACTGGAGTCGTCAAGTGAAAGATGCACAACCTTTCTTGTGCCTGGCCATTTTTCACCATCAGCAGTCAGAGCTAATATTTTTCGTTCTTTCCCAGGAAAGATTTAACCTTCGCTCCTCGAGGATGGCACCAAAAATGTTATCACTCCCCCTGTTTCCCAAGGCTAAGAATGGAATAGAAGGAGATAAACTCAAACAAATCTTTAGGTATGGTATCTAGCCCTACCAAAACTAGAGAGGGCTCTCTCAATGTTACTTTAAAGTCAATGAGGAGACTCGGTTATAATGATCTTAGGCTCAGATATAAGCTCAGTGAATATGGTTTTTGGTTTTGAATTTTGCTGGATAGGAATGACAATCAAGAAACTAGGTCTAGGTTTTAGGTCTGATTTCAAAGGTACACCTATAGAGATAAGGATGAGGCCAGGTAGCTATACTTAAGAACATTCTTAAATTGTCATTGTGTATAGGGTTTGAAAAGAGAAAGAGAGACAGAATGATCATGAATACATGAGTTCATTCATCAGAAGAGGTAAAACACATTCATGAAAATCTTATAAAACAAAGCATAAAAAGAAATATTTATGTTCATAAACTCATAAGATCATCACATAGAATCATACATGTGATGGAAATATAACATAACATTTAACTTGATGAGGTTACTGAGAAAAAACAATGCTAATAAGCATACCACTGGAGTCCCAAAATTATACTGCAACATGTCTTTGATTTCACTAAAAAAGTTTGTACAATATCTCCACACTGCAAATAACAACTATCAAACCCCTCAAATGACTTGAGTTGGACTACATATAGAAAATAGAAGTCATGACACCTGATTCAGTCGAAATCTGATCTAAAACACATCATAAATGCACTCTATGAGTCATTACCTAGAATATGGGGAAGTTAGAAACCATCCCCTCAAATTCACCTAATAACTAGGAGTGTGTGTCTCCTTGATTAATTACATTATTTCTCCACAAAGAGAAGAAAACAAAAATCTTCCACCAAAAATACACATCATGAGACAACTACACTTTGAAATTTGGAGTTTTTCTAGCTTGAAAAGTTTCCAAAGGAATCCAAGGTAGAAGTGTCGCACCTTCCAGTAGAAGCGTCGCGCCTCCCAATACAAGCATCGTGCCACTTTGGAGCTGATTTTAGCTGAATTTTAGGCAACCATTTGAAAATCTAAGAGTTAGTATAGGTAGCCTTGTGTGTCTTATTTCCATTGCACCCTGAAAACTGAGAAAATACCCCCTGGAAGGCCTTCAAAAACTAATTCTCCAAACCTCACTCCAGAAGTGCCACACAGAGGAAAATTAGTTGGCAGAAGCCTGAAAAAAGTGGTGATTTTTAGATTTTTCTTCAAAATGGGAGGGTGACATGCAAACCTCCAGTCATATATGTGATTTAGAAGTGAAAATTAATCTAACCATTGTTGTGAAGGAAAATCCCCTCTGCGGATAGAGGTGATCCCTCTAGCCCTAGGGTGGATCTAGCAACAGGGGAACATGTTGGTTCCTATATTCATAGCTTATAAATGGAATGTGGATTAGGATAGATGTCCTACCTCAATCCAATGCTTTTGATGTGATGTGTTTTAGCGATCCTTCGATCCTTTTCCTTTAAGCCTCATGCTCCTTTGGTAGTTACGTTTACACCTGCACAAAGATCAAACAAGCACTAATAATATACAAGCATACATGTTCATTTATAACTATCCAACTAGTCAAGGAGATTTAGAAACTTTAATCATTAACACAAAAAATATGGAACTAGAAATCAGTCATGTCATATTGATAAATAAAGAAATAATCTTACAACCTGCACCTTCACACTATAGACATCCTTCGACGGGTTCAGTCGGGCACGTCTCAAAGTATTCGTTCGTCAATTCAACTCGAAGAGGCAAAAGGTTCAAACTCTCTCTCTCAAATATGGAATATTCTCTACTATCAGCCCCTGCTCTATTCTAGCTATGTCTAGCTAAATGATTCAATGGAATTAAGATGGATTTATAGAAGTGGAGGATGAGCTTTGGGATCCACATATGGTGGAGGGAAGGTCTATCCCTTTGGGAAGTTGCATTTTTGTAGGAACTAGAAGGCCAAAGGGATAAAATTGACCTCATCCAGTCGAACAAACATCCATGACTCTACCCACGAAGTTGTTACATCATGGAAGCTTTGTTTCCATTTTAGAAAACTTTCCAAAATCATCTCAGCGTAGGTTCTCTTTAGAGAAAGAGCGACCACGGCACGAGGCCTAGTGTTAATCTGACCATCGGCATGAGGTCATAACAACACAACCATGTCGACCCAAATATAGATGTTTTAAAGGGTCGACTTCTGGAACAGTCAATAGAGAATGTGTTCTTGAAATTTTAAGGGATTTCATGACATTCATTATGATGTATAACAGTACACAGGGGTCACTCTAATAGTCCTCCAGTATTCGAAATGGGGAATGTAGGGACGGTGATAAAATGTTGTGTAATAGATGCCCCCTAAAGAATGAAGTCCGAGAGAGAGGGAGGGGTGAAAAACTTTATGAGAGCATGCCCAAACCAAATTTTCTCCATCATAGGACCTACAATATCAAGTACGACTGATATCTCTGATACATGAATATGTGGTATGGGCATAGCCATCCATAATAGAGAACTTGTAATAAGATCCAAGGTATGGACATAGCCATCCAATGAGAAGGATCATAAAATAGACTTAGGTATGGTCGTAGCCATCCAATTAGAAGAGTCATGCATACAGTCATGATAAACCAAATCGTCTCGCAACCTAGATTTCATCAGACAAAACCCAAGGTCTTGAGCTCTGTCTCGACCCGAACAAGTAAAAATTAAAGCATGTGAATGAATGCACTGAAGTCGAACATGCAAGAAAGACACCTGATTACCATCCAATGATGAAATTTGTTATCAAGTGCGAGAGGGACCACCAATAATGACAATGGCTCTCAATGTACTGCTAGTACAATCCACGGAATTTGAACAAATGAGCTAGATTCAAACATCCACGAAATCACTCGATTGAAGGCCAATGATGAGAACCTGTTGTCAAATGCGAAGAACTTGCGATTGAGACATGCAAGCTCTAAGGTGACAGAAGGGATTATCTAGATCAACTTCTCAGATAATGAGCTGAAGTCGACAGGAAGTAATCAGTCGAAGGAGGGCCATAATATTTCCCACACCATCGACACGAGATAGAGGAATAAGATGATAGCGAATCAAGAGTAAACAGAGGATCAAGGGATGAGAACTGTAGAAGGAACTTCTCTTGAACATATTAGCGACACAACTCCAAAATTTGGCAGTATTTGACATCAAGGGATCTGAGGTCATGATGACGAGGCAAAGAGTAGATGAGAGGTCAAAAACAGATAACCCAAATCCAGGGAGGAAAAATCATGAATCTGGGATGTCCCCAACCCGACACAAACTGCAAACAAGTGTGATGTTCAAGAGCGACATACTTTCGACACAACTAACAACTAGTTCCATTTTCCACCACCATTTCTGGCGAGTACCTCAATTATTTTTTGGAACAGGCTTGAAGGCGATAGCATATGCTTGTCATGTAAGTTTTTCCTTTGGAAAAATCCATCCTAACACATTTTACGAGCCCTAGGAAGGAGGAACTTGGTAACGTCATGGTGATGGCTTCCGATGTCATCTAGTTTTAACGAGTCTGAAAAAGGGAAAACTCGACGTCTTTTAATGTTTAGAGAGTTTGAAAATAAGCAGAAAAGAAAACTCCAATAGGTCCCTATTCGTAGGTAGTCTCGTAGATCCAAAAAGGTAGAAAAAAATATCTGAGAGAACCTCTTAGCCATGTTCGACTAAGGTATTCCTTTTTCATAAATAATTTGTCCCAGCCAGAAAAATGGGTAAAGGTATACTGGGCAGATGATGTTTCACAGCCTTTAACGAGTTAAAAACAAAAATAGTCTCAACAATCTTTTCAATTTTCGAGAGTCAGAAAAGAGCTGAAAGATGACTCTAGGGGGGTGACTTTTTCGTGTTTTTACCAAGTCTGAAAAAATAATCAAATATAACTTGTCTCCTCATCATTGTCATTTTTAGGACCTATTGCTGCACAAGAAACAAACGTAAAACCCATTTTTCGAGAAAAAATAATAAAATAATCGAAAAAGGTGTCCAAAAACCTAATTAGGGTTAGAAAAGGCTATAAAATAATTCAAATAGTAAAATCAATTCACTTTTTACCTTTTCATCTTCTTCTGAGCATTTTAACCGGTTTCCACTATGAATTTGAGGAGCTGAGAGCAGGCAATTTAGGAGGTCATTGACGAATCCGTTTTTTCTAGGTAGGAGCTCTGAACTTATTCTGAAATTTAATCCACTTTTTACTTAATTTCATGGTTTTAATGCATTTATGAAGGATTTTGAAAAAATGAGGCCGTGGCGGTCGGCGCCAATTCCAGGCATAGAGTCGCGGCCAACCCCGAAATTTTTTAATGGAAAGATGTCATTAGGCACAACTATTTGAGAAACAGTAGCACTGAATGCTGCACATAATATTTTCAATATTTTTTTCCAAAACGGTTTGAAAAAAATGATTCAAATCTTAACTAAAGGCTAATAGAATCCCATATGTTAGTTTTGTAGGAAAATCAGTAGCTAAAATTGTCATAGAGTGGAAAGAACAAGAGCATGGGGAAGAGGATGAATAGGCCATGGGACATGATGCATGCATGGATGCCCTGAGAAATTGTGGGCTCCCGAAATTCTTCATGACCCCATGTTTGAGAGCTCAACTACAGCTACTACAGTACTTCATTAGTGTGTGGGACACTGATCGAGAGATATTCATGATTCATGACCAAGAACTGGAGATAGAAGTCTTCGACATCTACTTCATAACTAAGATTGACACGGAGGGGAGAGCAACCTCTACTGACAGGTAATCGGGCTCTTAGAGAGAGCATGGGTATGTTAATAAATAGATTTTGTCATGGAGCAAAGAAAGCATCTAAGAGTGGCAAGCTAGACATTCAAACAGTGCCTGACATGGCATTGAGGGTAGTGCTACATACTATTACTCGGGCTGTCAGATCTCAGGCTCTCCATGAAGCTACAAAGACACAGCTTCAACTAGCCATAGATTACATGGCTCCAACCATCTTCAATTGGGCGGAAGCAGTGACAATCAACTTGAAACATTAGTTAACCAAATGCAAAAATTGTAAGCTGAAATAGTTTGGATACGGGTCCATATTGATACCATTCATCCTGGAACGGTTGTTGATATTCCAATGCTAGGAGGTGAGCATACCTATGCCACAAGCACGAGAGCCATAGATGGTCCATTGGGCGGAGCTGATGCCTCGATCAGGAGGTGGAAAACACATGTCATGGAGACCAAAATTATTTGACTGGTTACACCGATAGCTCATCGTCGTACAGGACTGGCCATACACCGACACTGATTTCAGCGGTGATCTGGACCTTCCACTTCCGGAAGGGGATGACTAGGACGAGGATTTAGGTAAAAACTCATTTTTTGGATTTTTATGAGTATTATGATTATTTTTGCATATGTGTTCTGATATTTACTCATGTGTTGCAGATGTTGGACCAGAGATACCTGCAAGGATGTCCACAATAGCTCAGTGAGTCCCAAGAGATTTCGAAGGAGCCCCTCATGGCGAGGGAAGCGATGAGGAAGAGATCACACACAACTTGGAGGGACTCACAAGTGGGATCCTGAACTATGTGAGATTCGAGGATGTTCCTCGTGATTATCAGAGGCATACTGCAAGAGTGTCTAACCGCATCCATCGACTACTAAGGCAGGTCGTACGAGCAGTGACATGCTATCATGAGCACCATGTGGACTAGACTCCTAGGTTTCATTTATGCATATTTTTTGAGATATATGGTGTCTCAGGATGTAACCAAAACACATATATATTTTTGAACTATGATGTACACGTGGATGCAAAAAATTGATATATATATATATATATATATATATATATATATATATATATATATATATATATATATATATATATATATATATATATATATATATGCTTATTTTCATGTCTAAATCTTACTATGTGATGATGATTTCTTTTAAAAATTTCGCAAATGTCTATCTAATACAATATTAGCTACTGCATTAGTTAACATATTCATTCTTCTGGGAATATCCGATATCTGATATAATCAAAATTCATTTCTAACAAACGAACATGCAAATACATCCTTAAAATCTGAGGATTTCTGACAGAATAACGCCCATTGAGCTGGAGAACAACAAGCTGAGAGTCTTGGTTTACAATTAATTCATGAATATCAAGGGAAATAGGTTCAGTTAGAAGTTCAATAACTGCACTTTATTTAACGAAATTTTTGGTTGCACGTCCTAGACAGATACCTTGAAGGTCTACCAACTCACCATCAGGATCATAAATTACCCAAGCCGCGGAGGATAGCTTCCTGACACTGTGGAAGGCACCGTCAGCAAAACCAACATAAGGAGTGATAGACATCTGCACAGTAAGCAGGAAAATAATAAGTAAGAAAAACTACTCGCAAAGCACACCAAGCCAAAAATGTACAAAAATTAAAAACACACTTATGTACAAAAAAAATGCACGAAAAACTCATGCATAAAATTTTTTAACATAAAACCCATTTCGGAGTTGATCCAAGGGATATCCTTCATAATCAATAAGCTCATAGGCCCCTTTCTGCAAAACACACTTGACAATGTAGGGCCCATGCCACATGGGTTCGAATTTTCTTGCCCAAAACTTATCATGAGCTTGGTCATACAAGAGGAGTAAGTCTCCTTCGACGAAGATACGAGGGGAAACCATCTGGTCCAAGTGGGCTTTGACCCGCTTTTTCGTGCTTCTATGACTAGGGTAGAAAAGTGGCAAGTTTCATCAAGCCTCTCCAAATATATAAGATGTTATTCCTCTACTGAGGTATTCAGCAGTAATTCGACAGCTATCTTGAGTGAAGGAGTTTCACATTCAATCCGAAGGGTAGCTTCCAGACCATAAACAAGCTAAAATGGGGTGAATTTGGTTGCATCCTTCACCAAATTTCGGTAAGCCCAGAGAGCTAAGAAAACCATGAGATGCCAATTAGACTTGTGCATCCCAATAGTACGTTGAAGCATAATGACTAAAAAAAATTTCATGGCTTCAACCTAGCCATTGGCCTAAGGGTAGTACAACGTTTAGCTGTTGTGATGCAGACCCAACTTAGTAGTAATATCAACCATCATATAATGGCGAAAATGGGAGCCATGGTTAGTGAAAATGGCTTGAGGGACTCCAAACCTGGTAATCACATGATTGAAAATAAATTGGGTGGTCGTCTTACCATCAACTCTGAGAGTAGGCATTGCTTCGGCCCATTTAGTGAAGTATTCTACGGCTACAATAATATAACCATGCCCCCCAATCGAGCAAGGGTTACACGTCATACAATAAATACCCCACTTCAAAAAGGGGCCGACGTTAATGATGGGATGAAGGTGAGTGGGTGGCGCGAGCATCTTGTGCTAGTAGATTTGGCACTCATGACATTTACGAACAGCGAGGATACAATATTTAAAAATAGTAGGCCATAAATACCCAGCATGAATGATTTTTTGAGCAGTAGCATACCCAGAAATGTGACCGTCACATGCGTTAGAATGGAATTCATTAAGGAATTTTTCATCTTCCTCGAGGGTTAAACACCGATGGAGGACGAAATCAGCTCTGATGCGGTATAAGGTATCTCCGACTATGCGATAGGGTTGCGAATGATGACGGATACGTCGACAAGCAATTTTCGTCAACTCGGATTAGAAGGTAAAAGTTTGGAGATAAACGATGATATCATCATACCATGGATCGAGGGTTCTAATTAGAAAAAGAATATCATCTGAAATGCATTCCTCAGAACCAGAGGGAGCAGAGGCAGAGGGTAAAGAGTAGATCAACTCAACAAAAACCAATGACTTCTTCGATTTGGTGGTAGTGAACTCCAAATCAAACTCCTGGAGGATAACTATCCACTTAGAGTACTGGTGCCCTAGCAATTGTCGAGTTAAGGTATAGGTCATGGGGTTGCAATCAGAAATCACAGTTGTAGTGCAGAGTAAAATTTAATGGTGGAAATGTAAGACGGCTTGAATTGATGTCAATGCCTATTTCTCGACATGAGCATACCCCGTTTCAGTGTCAAGAAGATTGTGTCTAAGATAATAAATGGCGTGCTCATCACCATCGTCATCGTTCTATACCAGAACCATGGCAATAGTGTTGAAAGCAGTAGCCAAATAGAGTGAATAGTTGCGATGGTAATTTGGGGGATGCAAAAGAGGAGCATTGATAAGCAAAGTCTTCAGTGCATCGGAATATTTTTGGGCAATGTCATCCCATAGGAACAGGACACCTTTCTTAAGCAATCAAGTAAAACCTTTGGCTACCTTAGCATAGTTCAGTATAAAACGATGCAGGAAATTCACTTTCCCTTGTAGACTCTGCAACTGGTGTAAGGAGGAAGGGGAGGGGAGATTAATTATAGATTTGACATTAAGAGGATCGAGACGAATACTGTCTTTGGAAATGAAAAACACAAGGAGTCTTCCTATATCAACGCAGAAGACACATTTGTGCGGATTAAGCCAAATGTTGTAGCATCTACAATGAAGAAAAAATTGACGAAGGTGTTCCGAGTGGTCCCTATGCTTAGCAGAATAAGCTATAAGGTCATCCGAGTAAATTTGAACAATGTGCTTAATATCATAAAAATCATATGAAATTGCTCATTGGAATGTGGCACCATCATTCTTAAAACCAAAAGGGAGCTTATTATATGCAAAAGTGCCCCATGGATAGATGAAGGCGGTTTTATGTTGATTAGCCAACATTATATTTATCTGGTTGTAACTAGAGAACCTGTCCATAAGGGAAAGTATCTCACTTTCAGCACATTCATCAATGATCTGGTTGATGAAGGGAGTGGGATAGTTATCCTTGGGACTGTTAGGGTCCCGTGATTTGGCCGATTGGCTAGCCAAATGACGATGTAACATCAAACCAAGCTTTGGAGCCCAAGGACCTAGCCTTCCTGGACTCAGAGAGGGCTCTCTCTATATATGTAAAAGATGTCAGTGTGTTTACTTGCAGTGTTCTGATATTAGGCTAGTTATGAAGTATGTTTTTGGTTTTTTTGGTTTTTTAAGTTTGTGAGGGATGAAACTGATCAAATACATAAACTGGATAACAAGATGTAGATAAATTGGGCTATGGGGTCAATCAGGTCAAGGAAGCTAATGAGGCGATGATGTAAAGCTGCTGTAGGGCCGATTTGATTCACAATAGAAGGGATCTCTGGGCAAAATGGAGTAAATGAACAATAAGTTGGTGAAAGGCAAGGGATTTCAAGTGCAAACTAGTTAATAGCAGACATAAACATGTAATAGCAAGCCATTAATCATGCTAGGAATAACTATAAGCTAATCAATACATAGAAATCAAACATTCCAACCATACATAGAGGTATAAGACCCTCTAACTTCGGGAAAAGGCTATCAGACTTTGGGGAAAACACATGAGACAAACTAACAACTCATAAACTATGCCGGAACGCCTAAACATAGTCTCTAAGTCATTGGGTACTTGGACAAATAAGTTTTCATAGTTTTAGGCAAAGGGCTAGATCGGGACTAGGCCTCCTTCGTTCAACAAAATGATCAACAAATCAGTCAAAGAGAAAGTTTTATGGACAGAACTATGGGCAGCTGATAGGTAGGTAGGGCAAACCATACATCCTACTCAACATACATCGAACTGATGAATAAAACTTAGCAACAACACCTTAGGTTACTAAAGAGCAGCTAAGAATTCTTTAGCATAACTAAGGGAGAAGAAAACATCAAGCTATGAAGATTCAGGAATTTTGAGGTGCCTCCATGGGCATGTTTCAAAATCAATCTTTACTGATCTATAGCAGCAAGAAGAATGAAATATGAGTGAAAACTAGAAGACAAAACAACATTAAGAAGCACTATACCATTCTACCATGTCAAGGAATCCATCAACAAGCCTTCAACATTCCTCAAAAGCATCCAAGAGGCAATCCAAACATCATAACTCAAGTGTATTCTTCAAAGCTCATATGACCAATGCATTAATTCTTCTCTCAAGTTCAGCCTCTGATTTACAATGAGGATCATGGGATAAATAGGCTAGAAGGAGGAAAACCTCATGGAGCAACTAGCTATCCCATTGGCCAAGTCAAAATATCTAAACTTGTCCTTGAGGCTTTGCAAAGCCCAAGGCACAAAATATCTAATAAAATATCTAAAAAAATGCTAAAAACGGAAATTATATTGACTTTACATGATTTTCCCATGATAAAAATAGCCTAACGCACATTTGGGAAAAGCAGATTTTTGGAGTTCAAAAATTGCAAAAATATTTCATATTTATGCTTGAAAAAGGTCCCCTGACTTGCTGGATGCAAATGGAAGCCTTCCCGATGTCGAAATGAAGCTCATGATGGCTCGTTGGAAAGCTATCTATGTCTGCTTTCCAATGCAAGTGGAATCATCTCAATCTGATCTCTGAAAGTCCCTCAAAACTGTACCTGTGTGCAAAAACCCAGAAAATAGCAGGCTGCTGATAGGGCGGGCAGAATGTGCAAAATGAGGCTGTTTTTCGCCAATTTGAGGGGGCGAAATGATCTTCAAATGCCCTGAAAATCGCTGGAGAGCGGCTCATGAAATTATGGAATCCATTGGTATCACCCTCCTCCCTTGACGACTCTTCAAACTGAAATGGCGCATTTATGAGTTTTTGGCGAAAACCCAAAAAATGCCAAAAAACAAAAAAATTTTCGAAACAGGCCCAAAATTGGCATGGATGACCCTCAAGGGTCCATAGAGACATGTTCCGAAGCTGAAGCTAAAATATCGAGGGCTGATATGCTTTTTGCTTCTTTCCGTGCTAGGCGCCTCTCCTTCAATTTCTTCAATTTTTCTTGTGCCACCTTCAATTTGCGCCTAGCGAATTGGTTTAGCTTCTGAAAGTGAAGAGTTCTCTTCCTTTGTAGCTCAAGATCCCTGTTTTCCTTCTCAAGCTTTGTCTCCAACAGCTGGTTAGCCCTCTCAAGCCAAGCTTCCTTGTTTTCCTCAATTTCTCGCTCAAGGAGGGTAGTGAGAGGAAAAGCTTCGAATTGAGCTTGTTCTTCAGCCTTCTGTTTCTCCAAGGCTCTCCTAAGCCCAATGGTTCTAGGCATTTTTTGCTTAGGCTGGTCCTCCTCCTCTTCACCATCAAATTCGCCAATAAGCTCTTCAATTCTTACTTGCGCCCTTTCTGCCTCCTTTTTGTACTTGATGGCCCTTGCCTCATGAATGGCTGCATGAAACTTCATTTGTTTGTTCTCAACCTCCAAGAAATGATTGAAATTCCTTGCCCTTTGGAGATCTTCCTGTAACACCTCAATTTTCCCTTCTTTGTGAATGAGGAGGTTTTCAAGGATGCGTGCCTCATTATCACTGTCATCGCTTGGGATAGGGATGACAGCTGATTTACCTCCATGCTTGGCACTTTCTCCAACTATGCTTTTGCCTTTGAAGGCCAATCTAGTGCTTTTTCTCCTTGGCAAGCTAGAAGTTGTCTTTTTGGGCAATTTCCTCTTTTTAGGAACAGTTTTGGTCACTATCAAGGAGGCAGCTTCAGCTTGTTGTCCTTCCTCAACATCCTGTCCAGCTTGTGGCTCAAAATATGCTTCAATTGTTTACTCAACCTGCTGCTCTTCAACCTCTGTCTGCTGCTGTTCCTCTTCCTGTTCTTGCTGTTGTTCATCAACCTCTAGCTGCTGTCCCTCTTCTTGAATTTGCTGCTGTTCATCAACCTCTAGCTACTTTCCACTGATTGCCAACTGCTGTTGTCCCTCAAAATCTGGCTGCTGCTGCTCATCATCCTCCTTTTCTCCCTGTGGCTCACTGCCCCCTCCTTCTCCCTATTTACTTGGCTGCCCAGTGGTCATCTTGAGTTTTTTAGGGGTAGGCCTACTAGATAAAGGCACTGGGCGATGGACAGGCTGAGTAGGAGACACATGAACAGGAGGGACAATGGAGAAATCGGCATGGCTAATGAATGAATCCCATGAAACCCCTTTCTTCTCCAGCTGGTGTAAGAAGATGATTTTGATCAAGGAATGGTGAAAGAGAGAAGGGATTTGCTGAGGTGGAGCTTTCTTTTGGACAATAGCTGCCATTTTCTCTATGCTTTTGGACAAAAAGTATGGAAGGTTTAATTGCCTGTTCCTGGTAAAATGCATCAACAAGCGAACATGATAGGCAAATATTTGGCTAAACCTCCCTTCACAAGTGAAATATCTCATTATGGCCTTCATCAGTGGAGCATAACTGTCAAGAAGATAGGAGAAAGGAAAAATAGCAGTGATGGTCTCCCTATGTTCCGGCTTGATGAAAGGTTTATAGTCCTCCAAATCAAGATGCGCTTGTTTAAACCACTTTTCACCATGATACGGGATCTTAGTAGCCTTGGATACATACCTTGGGGAGATTTTGAAGTCAAGACCTGCAAGCTGGAAGTGTTTTTTCTTGAATCTCAAAGCGCACAAATGTGTAAGTGGTGAGAAACTCTTGACTTCCTCTATCCTCTGACAGAAATCAAGACAGCCTACTTCATGGAAATTGAAAAGTACTGAGGGATGAGCATTGATTTCTTCTATGGAGATAGGCTCATATCTCTTATGTTGTCCGCCTTTTTGATCTCGTTTTGGAGGCATCCTGACTTTGAAACAAGCTTTGGAAAAGGCAAATTGCCTTCACTATATGAGAAATGCTCGGCTGGTTTGAAACAGGCCACCAGACTGTTTGGATAGATATGGTCACTGTGGTTTTGAATAGAATGCAACAAGGCTTCCTTGAATAAACCCCCTTTACACTTATTAACAATAGTTTCTTCAAATCTGGATACACTTCAGCTATGTAACCTTCTTATCAATGGCACTATGTGTGAGAAACTGCTTTGTAGATCTTCTGTGCACAGTTTTGAATAATCCCCCTTCTTGTGATTTTGTTAGAGGCCAGCTTTTACCTGTATTTGTGTCTTCAATACCAAACTTCAAAAATAATAACCCTGTTCTTCAGATCATTTATCTTGAAAATTACCTCTGTTAGAATATTTCTGTAGAGACCACACAGTGGAAGAGGGAGGAGACCTTTTGGCTAGGTGACAAATTAGCCCACAGTGTTAAGGAAAACACCTTCCACTCATGCAATTTAAGAAATCAATCATCATCTTTGTTCATCTGGCCTCAATGTAAACTTGATCATCAACAAATTCCCAATCATCAACAAAATACCCTGTTTCACCTTCATAAAACTCTGTCCCACAATCTTCAGAATGACAATATAGTGTAATAAACAAGCAGACTATATTTTGGGTGAGAAAGTAAGTAGAACAGTGGTTTTTAGGAAACAAACTCTCTGCTGCGTGAGTTTAAGTATACCAACACATCTATATTCCTGGCTTTGATGTTTATGATGTCGATGATAAATGCCCAATCATCAGCAAAATACCTTGTTTCACCTTCAGAAAACTCTGTCCGAAGCTTCAGAGTGACATAATGTAGTGCAATGAAAAGGCAGGCTTAGTTAGACAAAAACAGTGCAACAGTGGTTTTTAGGAAATAAACTCCCTGCTTTGCGAGTTTAAAAGGTTCAACATAATATCTACACTTCTGTTTTGACATCAAATGCAAACACCAAGCATTCTGCCCTTTAGACAGTGGCCATTTTCACTTGTGAAGTTTTGAAAAACTCAACATCACTTTGGTGCTTCTGCCCTTAATGTCAAAATCTAACCATCAATAATCTTTGTTCCTCAGTGTACTGTGTATTTCTGGCTTCAAATGTTTGAACTTGATTATCAACAACCGTGCCTAATCATCAACAAAATACCCTGTTTCACCTTCAGAAAACTCTGTCCAAAGCTTCAGAGTGATACAATGTAGTGCAATGAAAAAGGCAGTCTTAAGTTAGATTGTAAAATCAGTGCATAGTGCTTTGTGAAGGACACCTTTGCTTGTAGTTTCAATAAATCGATCAATTCATCTATGTTCCTGTCTCTGATGTTTGAACTCAACCATCCAAAGCCCCTGCCTTCAGAAAAATGGCCCTGCCCACCCTAAAAAACTCTCTGCCAACAAAATTACAGTAGTGAAATCTAGTGAAAAAGTGGGGTCAGTTTGTTACAGAGGTGCGTTTGTGAGATAGGCAGCAGTCATATGTTCTTGAAACCATCTGCTGTCAATAAATACAATGTTTTGAAAACGACACAAACTAGTTTTCAACCAAAAAAAACCGGTATTGCAATCACCTCATCTCACTGTATAGAAGAACTGCCCTTGTTTTTAGCTATAATGGCAATGTCTGGGTTTTTCAAACATTTCGGTCACTTATCAACACTTTGCATTTGATGGGGTATTCGTAGAATACCTTAAACTTGATGGATGTTTGCTTGAAAGGAGGTAATAAACCTTGGACAGCTCGAAAAAGACGCGCGGCAACCTTGATAACAAACCCGTCGCGCAGAGGAAACTCTTGTCGGGCCTGTCGGGTCGACCTGTCGAGTGGTCGGGCGGGCACCTACAGGCACGTCGCGCCCGGCTACAGGCACGTCGCGCCGACGTTGAAGCTCCGTGTATTTTGCTGCCCAGGCCCGTCGCGCCAAATTCCAGGCCCGTCGCGCCGTTGTGGAAATGCAAATTTCTGAGTTTTTTGCCCAATTTTCTCGCTCGTTTGATGCTGGAGATGCACGGGATTTTGACTCTAGTTTTTTAAAGTGAATTTCCCACTCTCACACTTCAAACTTATATCATTTTCAAACAAGCATCCCAACGGTCATTTGAACATTAATTTTTAACTTTGTTTAGTGTTCAAACCTTGGGTTTGTAACTTGAATATATACATCCGATCCTTGATTCTACCCCCGGGCTTTGAACCTAAGCAACTTCAACAAATCCTTCATTACTTCCGTCACAACGTTATAAAATTGCCAATGAGATACCTGAAATAGGTTTGTTGCTGATAGGACATGATTCTGTAGGCCTGTTTTGACAATCTTCGGTCCTTTGACTGCTTTCTCCAATATTTAACATAGAAGGTGCCAAGTTCACTGACCCAACTTGGATTTGCATATGGCTTCTCAATTTCAAAGGCGCCTCCTTTTTGCTTCAAACAACTTCCTGCTTGAAGGTACATTAGTGATGATATATCTATCTTTTGAATGGTGGGAGGAATGCACTTGCCTCAAACTCAAAGACTGACCATTTATCAAACTACCTCTTTGTCTATTCCTAGCATTGTATACCTGTCATCATGCATTCTATGACTCAACCTTGGTCACTGTTTTACTTTCCCAGTGATAAATTGCTGCTTCTAGGTGTTTCACAAGTTTTTTCTTTGGACTGAAAATACACTTTTTAGGTTGCATCTTTTCACATTAGACTTTTCTGTTTGCTCAGAAGGGATTTCCTTGGATTTTTGGATAGGTAAACATGAAAGGTCTTTAAACCTTTTTAAGTTAACTGCTCCTTTGTCATTCAAAGCATACAATATGTTTCGATACCTACTCCTTTCCACTGTAGGTATAGCCAGACAGACAGTTCTTTGAAACAGGAGTAACAAACCTTTGCATCACCAGCGCCAGCATTCATCTTTGAAATGACTTTTATTCCTTTTGGTAACCTTCTACTGCTTTCTTGCATTAATCAGCTTCAGCAACCTGCAGTAGTTTTGGCCCTCTACTCATGTATGGAGGAGGCTCTTCATCGGGCAAATGTGGTGGTAAGTAAACCATTTGAACAACACCAATCTTAGCATTTTCACATGCAAGCTTCACTGCGTTTTTGAAGGAAACCTAGCCACAGTGACACTGTTCCAAGGTTACTGAGATATTTGTCACTTGGCTTGTTCATCTCATGACCTGTTATATTGACAAAGCTCTTTTTTGACTATGAAGGTCATCGCTTTCTTGAAAAACCAAGAACTTTCTCCTGCCTGTGTAATGACATTTGTTTATCATCTGTTCTGTTTGATCTTTTGGATAGACAGGGTCCTTGTGCTTTGGAAAGTTCACTGATGACAGGCCTTCTAGAGTTTCAACCATTCACCTGACTTGAAAGTTTCAGATGATCTCTTTTATCAGGCCAAACTCCCCTTTCCTTTGAGCTTATCATATTTCCACTATAATCCTGTTATGGTCAGCAATTACATTCATGAAACCTGAAGATATTGTTTCATTGTTTCAGTCAGGGCAAACCTGGACTTTTGCAGCCTTCTGAGTCAACTCTGGCCTGCGCCCTCTACTTATGTATGAAGGAGGCGCCCTAACCCTCTGCTTGTAAATGAAGGAGGTTCTGGGCCTTGACAATTTACCATTTAGCTGAGACAGTGGCGACCCTTTCTTACTGTGATTTTCATGCTGGAAAGAGCTGTAAGGTCCTGATGAGTGACCTTTGTTTTGCAGCTTCATCTCAGGCTCATAATACACTTAGAAGCAGTTGTTCCTCTAACTGTAAACTCAAAAATTTACTCCATGAGATGAAACATATTTCCTGTCTTTGAAGAACCATAGAACACAGTGAAAAACCTACTAGTCAGCTTGAGAATGGGCTTCATGCAGTGTTGAGACCTAGGGAATATGAGTGGCGTGACTTAAGGCTGTTTGTCAACTTTATTTGCAAATTAAGGGATCAGTCATGGTAGGTCTGCTGCAGATGGGGGCTTTTTTGGCTTTTTGATGATTGCCAAAGGTGAAATGTCCTAAACGCCACTTCCTAACATAGGGGAGAATATTGAAACAGATGTGGATTTACCTTTTAAGGCTGATGGGCAGGTTAATAAAGCTGAAGCTAGGCAGGATATGTGATATGAAGTTTTTGATGCTGCCAGGGGTGGACTGAATAAGTAGAAAGATGAAAAAAAGTTTTGGGGAGGGTTTTCTGGATGACATATTGACATAAGGAAATCAGTTTCTAGAAAACTCAGCTGTAGATATAGTCATCACTAACATGTAAAAAATACTGATGGCTAACAGTGGCTCCATTTGGGGAGGGCAACTCCTCGTCAGGAGGTGTCCAGAATTCAGATTTTTGGATTATGAAGACCAGTGCCTTATCCATTGGCGCAAAATTTACCCTTCTCTTGATGTTATTTCTGAAAAGTGTCAGCATGTTTAACATCAATGATACTTCTACCTACCCCACTATCTTTCCTAGCATTTTTTCTTCTTTTTGGCGCATTTGAACTAGCAGCCTTTTGACAATGCATATTTTTCTTTTTGCAAAATGAAACTATCTACTTCTACTCTTATATCTGCCGGGAGTTCAGATTAAGCTGATGAACTCCTTCATTTCTCTACCTAAAACTAGATCGACTGTCAAGATTAAGCGGTTTGACAGGATTTCATTCTCTAATCTACAACATGAAATTCAAAAATGATCAAATCAGGATTAGGCAGTCTGATTTGTCATGCATTTGCGGCATAAAAGACAAGCTGCACACAAATGTTATTCTGCAATAAAAGTAAACTAGACAAGCGGGGCTAAGATGTACAATGTGTTTTTCATCCCTCGCTTCTCTCTTTGGTTCTGTTTTAAGCATGTGGAACCAGAATCTCTCCCTAATCTAAGCTATGTGATAAGTCAATCTTACACAATGTTGACTATCTTGACACTCACTAACTTATCAGCAAATAAATTTAAACATGCTCAGCTATGATTAGGCTAGATAGCTGAACAAGACATTGAAGCACTAGTAGCGGCATTTAGACTTGCTCGCTTTTCGAAAGACTATTTTTTGTAACAAGGGCCTTTGTTCTATCTTCACTTGCCCTCTTTTCTGCTTTTTACTTTTTTTGACTTTCCTATCTTTTACTGTTTTTGACTTTTTCTATTTTTTCAATATTTCAAACAATGGTATGTACAATGACTGAAAGTGTTTCAAACTCAAAAATCTTGGAAATGACGGAATTTCAGCATCTTATCCTCGTAAGGATCTCCTCTCACCCTTGGCCCACTTAACTCTTGAAAAGAAAAGTTTGGGAAATTTTCTCTCTCTAACATGACATAGGGATTCATGCAGGAATCTCTAAACAGCCCAGTATCCTCCCTCTGTACCTCTCTGAATATCTGATTCCCACTCCTTTCCTTACTGTATGCTTTTTTCAGGTAATGTATGTATTCTTGATAATTCTTGAAATAGATAGTGATATCATCAAGGTATGCAACAACACAGAAGTTTAACACTGGGAACATGGCTTTCATGAACAGATTTCTGATATTGGGTGGTTTAGCAATTTTGAACTTGAAATCAGATTTACCTCCCGCAAACTGGAAAAAGTCTTTAAGTTGTCTACTTTGTAAAGGAAGTTGATGATTATGATCTGAAAAATGATCTTGCAAGAATACATCATTAGAAACATTTTCAATTGGTGAATAATGATCTTGAGTAGAACAAACATGATTTTTGTTATATGGAGATGCAGTATTATTTCTAAAATCAAAGTAGATTCTATGGCCATTATTTTTCTCCTTGATCATCTCAGTTTGTTTCAGTTTGCTGTGTTTGTTTTTGTTAAAGTTGTTCTTTGGGGAAAAGGCAGTGATACAATGTTTTCCCTTGCTTTTCCTGTAGAAACTAGTATTTTGCATGAGATTCCTGATTTTAGCCTTTCTAAGTTCTTCATGAAAAGACAAAATATGAGCCAATTTCAGTAGTTTAGGTATGTCGGGATTATAACTGTCATCCTTGCTCATAAAAAGTTTATTTGGCATTTTCTCAAGATGTTGAGCTACTAAGGTTATAGTCAAAGTTTTATTTGCAGTAGGAGGGTCACGTGATGGTAAATCCTTGAGGTATGGTAGAAACATTAAACTCTCTTTCTCCCGGGTTCCAAATAGGTTTATGATGTGAAGGTCTTCTAAAGCTTTTACCCGGAAGAAATTTCCACAAGTTACTGCTGGTGTTTGATTAAAGCCAGAGCAATTTGCTTGATAGTACATGAGAGTTTGTGCTTCTTGCTCTAACCCCACTTTGGAGAGGGGAAACTTACTTTCCTCAAGACACAGTTGTTCATGATCATGGTAGTTTTGAGCGTCCGGCTCATCATAAGGTACCAAGGATAACTGATGTGGTGGATCTAAGTCTATATCAGCTTCCTCTGATTCTTCCTCCAAGTTTACATCAATATGCATGATGAAAGAGTTTAAGTCGGAGCGCAAGGAACACATTGGAATGTTATCTGGCCTATCTTGGCTGCTAATCATGTATTTCATGTGGGATTCACGGTAGAGTATCCTATTCTGACCAAACACAGGGATGGTGGCATATGACATGTCCAGTTGAATATTCCCTTGGAGTTTGGCTCCCCAAGATCTAGATAGAAGCATCCCATACTTGGGAGGAATGTCTGCCACTACTATATCCATGATTAGATGTTTTGCGGGTATTTGGGCCAGACTAAAGCAAAGGTCTTTGATCAAACCCAGGCATTGGACTCTGCTTGAATCAAATGAATACAAGTCTTTGTATGGTCTTGTGATTTCCAAGCCTAATCTTTCCATTACTACCTTCGGCATAAGATTATGAGATGCGCCGGAGTCTAGCATGGCATTGTGGAGGATTTGGTCATGAATGTTTAAGCTAATGTAAAATGGAAGAGTAGCTCCTTCTTGAAATTTTCCCTCTACCTTTGGACCAAACAATACTTCAGGACTGTCATCAGTGAGATTAACAGTGTTTGCATCATTTCCTAGATTTAATACCTTTAGTACTTGGGATTTATAAGAGTTTTGGGCAATGAGTTGAGTAAGAGGTATGGTGATTTTGATTTTAGCGATTTCGCCTTCAAAGCTAAAAGGCATTTGAAGTTTAGATATGTTTGTTTCAGCTTTTTCAGCTGAGATCTTGTCTATGTTCTGAGCTTGTTGGCCTTGTTTAGGGATTTTGTTTTCCATAGCTGTTTTGGTGACCTTTGTAGAAGTATCAGGAGTATATGTGATAGGACTAGTTTGGGTAACTTTAGCTTGGCTTTGATCAGCCTTTTCAACCTTGATTTTGTCACTGCTTGGTGCTTTTTTGAGGATGGTATCTGGAGCTTTAGCAGTATCAGAGTTACCTCTCTTGACATTATCTTGGTTTCTTTTGCTTCTAAGGTCATATTGCCTATGGGCTTCTTCAATAGCATTTTGAAACTCTATGGCAGGGTCATCAAGATCCTCATAATTGGTCTCATCTTGATCGGGCGAAAAGAAGGCTTGTTCCTCTTCGGTGAGGTACACCTCACCTTCATTGTCAGACCCTATGAGGTTTAAATGATGTTCATCAAGAGGTTCTGAGTCCCTATCATCTTCTTCCACATAGTTTTCATTGAATGGTGGCCTGATCTGTTGGTCATTATCCCTTGGTCTGTTTTGGGGCTGTTCCCTCCTAAAGTTTTGATTTCGGTTTCTGATTGGAGGGTTTGGCTGGTTGTCCCTAACAGGAGATTTTTCATTGATCTTTTCCCACATTTTAGCCATGGATTTAACTAAGTCATCTATTCTGGGATCTAGGGAAGGCGATGAAGTGGAGACTTCATCCCTATATGTGACCTTTCTTTCTGATCTAGTCCTTGCTCTTTTTTCAGCTAAGTTGGCATCTGCTTTTATAGCTATTTGTTGCATTTCCTCCAAGGTAGGGGGATCCTTATCTCTTAGGTGATATGTCATGTCCGGATCAAACCCCTCAGGAAATTTTGCCAAAGCTAAACCAAGTGGAGGTTTGAAAAGAGGTGGGAGGGAGTTATATACACTGTTGAACCTAGTACAGTAATCTTGGACACTTTCCCCATTTTCCCGTTTTAGGCTGTTATATTCTGACAGGATTTGAATGGGGTTTCTTCGGATTTCCCACCTATTTCTGAAAACTTGATGTAGTTCTGGGATATCATGGATACTGTTTGGAGTTAAGCTTTTGAACCATGCTTTGGGTTCACCACCAAGACTTTGGGCAAATATTCTCATTCTGACAGTCTCGTCTTGTACCTCTAGGTATTCATAAGCATCAGTCATTCTACTTATATGCTGTTGAGGTGTGGTGGTGTCTTCTCCAGTAAAGTGTGGTATTTTGTCTTGATATTTGTTTGGGAGAGGAGCTAAAGGTGGTGGTAACACCAAAGGTGCGTACCAGGCTGCCATGACTGGAGCTAATGGATGATGCGCAAGATGAGGACTGGTAGGCTGAAATGAAGTGGTATGAACAGTGGTGGTTTGACCGGGTGCGGCGGATGAACTTGGACTAGTGATCTGGTTTTGAGCAGATCTGGGATGATGAGAGCCAAACTGATAGAGAAGCTGGAAATCAGGAGGAGTGGTGGGTGAAGCTTCTCTAATAAGACTCTGTGGTGGGCTTAGGGGTTCAAGATCGTCAAAGTCTATCCTACTATATGATTTGCTTCTGGGAAGAGTTTGTGATGGCTCTGGTTCCAAAGGTGAATCTAGTAGGCTAGTGTGATGTTTAGGTACAGATCTTGTTCTACGGATGAATCTACCAGAAGCTAGATGATCAGTTTCAGAAGCTTGCCACAGAATCTTCTCTGGGTCATCTACTATGATAGGGGGATTTGGGTCTGGATGGGATCTGGTATTGATTCTTCGGGAAGCCAGATTTTAGATCCAGAGTTTGGAGAGAGTGATATTGGTGAATGTTTTGGATGAGTGATTTTCTAAAGTTACGCTAAGGCGAAGGATGGTCAAAGTAAAAGGATGGATTAGTGGAGTCGCCAGGTGGAAATGGGTTGCTGTTGTGAAGATAGCTATGGTCCACCACCAAGACTAATCTGAGAATGTTTTTGAATTTTCTGAGTTTATGAGCAGCCTATGGTTTGTTAAAGTATCTTAGACTTGTTTCAACACTTTGCTAGGGTGATGAGAACAAAAAAAAAGTTTACTCTAAAAAATGAGTTTATGGACTGCTTGTTTGTTTATGGTACCTAAAGGCCCAAAGAGTCTATAAGAGTTTGCTGGACTATTATGTACTCAATGTCTTACCATCTCCCGCTATGTTAGTGAGTGATGGGATAGGTCTATCAGATAGTAGCCTAGAGTTTGGTGAAATAGTAAGGCTTTACTAGAAGTTAGTGGAGTCGCCAGGTGGAAAATCAGTTGTTTTGAGGTATACTTGTATGGTCTACCACCAATACTATCAAAAACCAATCTAAGGGAGTGTTTTGGGGTTTTTCTGAGTTTTATGTAGTCCTGAGGTTTGGAAGAGTTTCCTATAACTGACTCATCATTTTGCTAGGATGGTGAGACAACCAGATTCTACTCTTCTAAGTTTGACTGGGATTTTGAGAGTTCCTAAGGGATACCTAGGATGTTTTGACTCAAGGTCCCACCGTGATCGCCATTATGTTAGGGTCCCGTGATTTGGCCGATTGGCTAGCCAAATGACGATGTAACATCAAACCAAGATTTGGAGCCCAAGGACCTAGCCTTCCTGGACTCGGAGAGGGCTCTCTCTATAAGTGTAAAAGATGTCGGTGTGTTTACTTGCGATGTTCTGATATTAGGCTAGTTATGAAGTATGTTTTTGGTTTTTTGGTTTTTTAAGTTTGTGAGGGATGAAACTGATCAAATACATAAACTGTATAACAAGATGTAGATAAATTGGGCTATGGGGTCAATCAGGTCAAGGAAGCTAATGAGGCGATGATGTAAAGCTGCTGTAGGGCCGATTTGATTCACAATAGAAGGGATCTCTGGGAAAAATGGAGTAAATGAACAATAAGTTGGTGAAATACAAGGGATTTCAAGTGCAAACTAGTTAATAGCAGACATAAACATGTAATAGCAAGCCATTAATCATGCTAGGAATAACTATAAGCTAATCAATACATAGAAATCAAACATTCCGGCCATACATAGAGGTATAAGACCCTCTAACTTCGGGAAATGGCTATCAGACTTTGGGGAAAACACATGAGACAAACTAACAACTCATAAACTATGCCGGAACGCCTAAAAATAGTCTCTAAGTCATTGGGTACTTGGACAAATAAGTTTTCATAGTTTTAGGCAAAGGGCTAGATCGGGACTAGGCCTCCTTGGTTCAACAAAATGATCAACAAATCAGTCAAAGAGAAAGTTTTATGGACGGAACTATGGGCAGCTGATAGGTAGGTAGGGCAAACCATACATCCTACTCAACATACATGGAACTGATGAATAAAACTTAGCAACAACACCTTAGGTTACTAGAGAGCAGCTAAGAATTCTTTAGCATAACTAAGGGAGAAGAAAACATCAAGCTATGAAGATTCAGGGATTTTGAGGTGCCTCCATGGGCATGTCTCAAAATCAATCTTTACTGATCTATAGCAACAAGAAAAATGAAATATGAGTGAAAACTAGAAGACAAAACAACATTAAGAAGCACTATACCATTCTACCATGTCAAGGAATCCATCAACAAGCCTTCAACATTCCTCAAAAGCATCCAAGAGGCAATCCAAACATCATAACTCAAGTGTATTCTTCAAAGCTCATATGACCAATGCATTAATTCTTCTCTCAAGTTCAGCCTCTGATTTACAATGAGGATCATGGGATAAATAGGCTAGAAGGAGGAAAACCTCATGGAGCAACTAGCTATCCCATTGGCCAAGTCAAAATATCTAAACTTGTCCTTGAGGCTTTGCAAAGCCCAAGGCACAAAATATCTAATAAAATATCTAAAAAACTGCTAAAAACGGAAATTATATTGACTTTACATGATTTTCCCATGATAAAAATAGCCTAACACACATTTGGGAAAAGCAGATTTTTGGAGTTCAAAAATTGCAAAAATACTTCATATTTATGCCTGAAAAAGATCCCCTGACTTGCTGGATGCAAATGGAAGCCTTCCCGATGTCGAAATGAAGCTCATGATGGCTCGTTGGAAAGCTATCTGTGTCTGCTTTCCAATGCAAGTGGAATCATCTCAATCTGATCTCTGAAAGTCCCTCAAAACAGTACCTGTGTGCAAAAACCCAGAAAATAGCAGGCTGCTGATAGGGCGGGCAGAATGTGCAAAATGAGGTTGTTTTTCGCCAATTTGAGGGGGCGAATGATCTTCAAATGCCCTGAAAATCGCTGGAGAGCGGCTCATGAAATTATGGAATCCATTGGTATCACCCTCCTCCCTTGACGACTCTTCAAACTGAAAGGGCGCATTTATGAGTTTTTGGCGAAAACCCAAAAAATGCCAAAAAACAAAAAGTTTTCGAAACAGGCCCAAAATTGGCATGGATGACCCTCAAGGGTCCATAGAGACATGTTCCGAAGCTGAAGCTAAAATATCGAGGGCTGATATGCTTTTTTCCTCTTTCCGTGCTAGGCGCGTCTCCTTCAATTTCTTCAATTTTTCTTGTGCCACCTTCAATTTGCGCCTAGCGAATTGGTTTAGCTTCTGAAAGTGAAGAGTTCTCTTCCTTTGTAGCTCAAGATCCCTGTTTGCCTTCTCAAGCTTTGTCTCCAACTGCGGTTAGCCCTCTCAAGCCAAGCTTCCTTGTTTTCCTCAATTTCTCGCTCAAGGAGGGTAGTGAGAGGAAAAGCTTCGAATTGAGCTTGTTCTTCAGCCTTCTGTTTCTCCAAGGCTCTCCTAAGCCCAATGGTTCTAGGCCTTTTTTGCTTAGGCTGGTCCTCCTCCTCTTCACCATCAAATTCGCCAATAAGCTCTTCAATTCTTACTTGCGCCCTTTCTGCCTCCTTTTTGTACTTGATGGCCCTTGCCTCATGAATGGCTGCATGAAACTTCATTTGTTTGTTCTCAACCTCCAAGAAATGATTGAAATTCCTTGCCCTTTGGAGATCTTCTTGTAAAACCTCAATTTGCCCTTCTTTGTGAATGAGGAGGTTTTCAAGGATGCGTGCCTCATTGTCACTGTCATCGCTTGGGATAGGGATGACAGCTGATTTACCTCCATGTTTGGCGCTTCCTTCAACTGTACTCTTGCCTTTGAAGGCCAATCTAGTGCTCTTTCTCCTTGGCAAGCTAGGAGTTGTCTTTTTGGGCAATTTCCTCTTCTTAGGGACAGTTTTGGTCACCATCAAGGAGGCAGCTTCAGCTTGCTGTCCCTCCTCAACATCCTGTCCAGCTTGTGGTTCAAAAGATGTTTCAATTGCTTGTTCAACCTGCTGCTCTTCAACCTCTGTCTGCTGCTGTTCCTCTTCCTGAATTTGATGATGTTCATCAACCTCTAACTGCTGTCCAATGATATCCAACTGTTGTTGTCCCTCTAAATTTGGCTGCTGCTGCTCATCATCCTCCTTTTCTCCCTGTGTCTCACTGCCCTCTCCTTCTCCTTGTGTACTTGGCTGCCCAGTGATCATCTTGAGTTTTTTAGGGGTAGGCCTACTAGATAAAGGCACTGGGCGATGGACAGGCTGAGTAGGAGACACATGAACAGGAGGGACAGTGGTGAAATCGGCATGGCTAATGAATAAATCCCATGAAACTTCTTTCTTCTCCAGCTGGTGTAAGAAGATGATTTTGATCAAGGAATGATGAAAGAGAGAAGGGATTTGCTGAAGTGGAGCTTTCTTTTGGACAGTAGCTGCCATTTTCTCTATGCTCTTGGACAAAAAGTATGGGAGGTTTAATTGTCTGCTCCTGGTAAAATGCATCAACAAGCGAACATGATAGGCAAAGATTTGGCTAAACCTCCCTTCACAAGTGAAGTATCTCATTATGGCCTTCATCAGTGGAGCATAACTGTCAAGAAGATAGGAGAAAGGAAAAATAGCAGTGATGGTATCCCTATGTTCCGGCTTGATGAAAGGTTTATAGTCCTCCAAATCAAGATGCGCTTGTTTAAACCACTTTTCACCATGATACGGGATCTTAGTAGCCTTGGATACATACCTTGGGGAGATTTTGAAGTCAAGACCTGCAAGCTGGAAGTGTTTGTTCTTGAATCTCAAAGCGCACAAATGTGTAAGCGGTGAGAAACTCTTGACTTCCTCTATCCTCTGACAGAAATCAAGACAACCTACTTCATGGAAATTGAAAAGTACTGAGGGATGAGCATTGATTTCTTCTATGGAGACAGGCTCATATCTCTTATGTTGTCCGCCTTTGTGATCTCGTTTTGGAGGCATTCTGACTTGAAACAGGCTTGGAAGAGGCACACTGCCTTCAATGTATGAAGAATATTCTGCTGGATTGAAACTGGCCAATACACTGCTTGGATAGATATGGTCATTGTGGTTTGGATGAAATGCAACAATGCTTCCTTGAATAAGCTCTTTTGCACTTATTAACCACAATCTTTCAAATTTGGTTACACTTCAGCTATGTAACCTTCTTAACAATGGTACTATGTGTGAGAAACTGCTTTGTAGATCTTCTGTGCACAGTCTTGAATAATCCCCCTTCTTGTGATTTTGTTAGAGGCCAGCTTTTACCTGTATTTGTGTCTTCAATACCAAACTTCAAAAATAATAACCCGGTTCTTCAGATCATTTATCTTGAAAATTACCTCTGTTAGCAGATTTCTGGTAGAGACCACACAGTGGAAGAGGGAGGAGACCTTTTGGCTAGGTGACAAATTAGCCCACAGTGTTAAGGAAAACACCTTCCACTCATGCAATTTAAGAAATCAATCATCATCTTTGTTCATCTGGCCTCAATGTAAACTTGATCATCAACAAATGCCCAATCATCAACAAAATACCCTGTTTCACCTTCATAAAACTCTGTCCCACAATCTTCAGAATGACAATATAGTGTAATAAACAAGCAGACTATATTTTGGGTGAGAAAGTAAGTGGAACAGTGGTTTTTAGGAAACAAACTCTCTGCTCTGTGAGTTTAAAAGTCTACCAACACATCTATATTCCTGGCTTTGATGTTTACTTGATCATCAGTAAATGCCCAATCATCAACAAAATACCTTGTTTCACCTTTAGAAAACTCTGTCCGAAGCTTCAGAGTGACATAATTTAGTGCAATGAAAAGGCAGGCTTAGTTAGACAAAAACAGTGCAACAGTGGTTTTTAGGAAATAAACTCCCTGCTTTGCGAGTTTAAAAGGTTCACCATAATATCTACACTTCTGTTTTGACATCAAATGCAAACACCAAGCATTCTGCCCTTTAGACAGTGGCCATTTCACTTGTGAAGTTTTGAAAAACTCAACATCACTTTGGTGCTTCTGCCCTTAATGTCAAAATCTAACCATCAATAATCTTTGTTCCTCAGTGTACTGTGTATTTCTGGCTTCAAATGTTTGAACTTGATTATCAACGACCGTGCCTAATCATCAACAAAATACTGTTTCACCTTGAGAAAACTCGTAGTGAGCCAGTGATACAATGTAGTCAAGTAAGCGATCTTAAGTTCGTTAAATCGGTGCATAGTGCTTTGTGAAGGACACTTGCTTTAGTTTCAATAAATCGATCCCAATTCCTACATGTTCCTGTCTCGATGTTTGAACTCAACCATCCAAGCCATTTGCCCTTCGAGAAAAATGGCCACTGCCACCCTAAAAACTCTGCGCAACAAAATTACGGTAGTGAAATCTAGTGAAAAAGTGGGGTCAGTTTGTTACAGAGGTGCGTTTGTGAGATAGGCAGCAGTCATATGTTCTTGAAACCATCTGCTGTCAATAAATACAATGTTTTGAAAACGACACAAACTAGTTTTCAACCAAAAAAAACCGGTATTGCAATCACCTCATCTCACTGTATAGAAAAACTGCCCTTGTTTTTAGCTATAATGGCAATGTCTGGGTTTTTCAAACATTTCGGTCACTTATCAACACTTTGCATTTGATGGGGTATTCGTAGAATACCTTAAACTTGATGGATGTTGGCTTGAAAGGAGGTAATAAACCTTGGACAGCTCGAAAAAGACGCGCGGCAACCTTGATAACAAACTCGTCGCGCAGAGGAAATTCTTGTCGGGCCTGTCGGGTCGACCTGTCGGGTGGTCGGGCGGGCACCTACAGGCACGTCGCGCCGGCTACCGGGCACGTCGCGCGCGACGTTGGCTTCCGTGTATTTTGCTGCCCGAGCCGTCGCGCGTTGTGGAAATGCAAATTTCGAGTTTTTGCCCAATTTTCACTAGCGCTCGTTTGATATTTGGAGATGCACGGGATTTTGACTCTAGTTTTTTTGAAAGTGAATTTCCCACTCTCACACTTCAAACTTATATCATTTTCAAACAAACATCCCAACGGTCATTTGAACATTAATTTTTAACTTTGTTTAGTGTTCAAACCTTGGGTTTGTAACTTGAATATATACATCCGATCCTTGATTCTACCCCCGGGCTTTGAACCTAAGCAACTTCAACAAATCCTTCATTACTTCCGTCACAGCGTTACAAAATTGCCAATGAGATACCTGAAATAGGTTTGTAGCTGATAGGACATGATTCTGTAGGCCTGTTTTGACAATCTTCGGTCCTTTGACTGCTTTCTCCAATATTTAACATAGAAGGTGCCAAGTTCACTGACCCAACTTGGATTTTCATATGGCTTCTCAATTTCAAAGGCGCCTCCTTTTTGCTTCAAACAACTTCCTGCTTGAAGGTACATTAGTGATGATATATCTATCTTTTGAATGGTGGGAGGAATGCACTTGCCTCAAACTCAAAGACTGACCATTTATCAAACTGCCTCTTTGTCTATTCCTAGCATTGTATACCTGTCATCATGCATTCTATGACTCAACCTTGGTCACTGTTTTACTTTCCCAGTGATAAATTGCTGCTTCTAGGTGTTTCACAAGTTTTTTCTTTGGACTCAAAATACACTTTTTAGGTTGCATCTTTTCACATTAGACTTTTCTGTTTGCTCAGAAGGGATTTCCTTGGATTTTCTGGGCAGGTGATCATGGAATGCTTTTAAATCTTTTTAAATCAACTGCTCCTTTGGCATTGATAGTATACAAGATGTTGAGTACCTTCTCCTTTCCTCTGGATATGCGTAAATGAGATAGTTCTATAAAATAGGAGTATGATACCCTTACATCATCGATGCTGTCTTTTATGCAAATTGTAATGACTTTGATTGATCTTTGGTATCTTTCCTTTGTTCTTTCTATATCAACCCAGTCAACAACCTGCAGTAACTTTGGCCCTCTACTCATATGTGGAGGAGGTTCTTCATCGGGCAAATGTGGTGGTAAGTAAACCATTTGAACAACACCAATCTCAGCATTTTCCTTGCAGCATCAACAGCGTTTTTTAAAACTGTACAGTGACAACATTCTAAGGCTGATTGAGATATTTGGCTTGTTCATCTCATGATTGATTACTTTGACAAATAACCTTTGTGACTATGAAGGTCAGTGCTTTCTTGAAAAACCAAGACCTTTCTCCTGCCTGTGTAATGGCATTGGTTACCATCTGTTCTATTTGATCTTGTGGATATACAGGGTACTTATGCTTTGGAATGTTTACTGATGACAGGCCTTCTAAAGTTCAACAATCCATATGGTTTGCAAGTTTGAAATAAGCTCCTTTGTCAGGCCAAACTCCCCTTTCCTTTGAGCTTATCATATTTCCACTATATTCCTGTTATGGTTAGCAATTACATTCATGAAACCTGAAGATCTTGTTTCATTGTTTCAGTAAAGGCAAACCTGGACTTTTGCAACCTTCTAAGTCAACACTGGCCTGCGCCCTCTGCTTATGTATGAAGGAGGCGCCTTAACCCTCTGCTTGTAAATGAAGGAGGTTCTGGGCCTTGACAATTTACCATTTTGCTGAGATAGTGGCGACCCTTTCTTACTGTGATATTCATGCTGGAAAGAGCTGTAAGGTCCTGATGAGTGACTTTTGTTTTGCAGCTTCATCTCAGGCTCATAATACACTTAAATGAAAATTTGTTCTTCTATTGTGAACTCAAACATTTACTCCATGAGATGAAATATATTTCCTATCTTTGTAGAACCATAGAACACAGTGAAAAACCTACTAGTCAGCTTGGGAATGGACTTCATGCAGTGCTGAGACCTAGGGAATATGAGTGGCGTGACTTAAGGCTGTTTGTCAGCTTCATTTGCAAATTAAGGGATTAGTCATGGTAGGTCTGCTGCAGATGAGGGCTTTTTTGGCTTTTTGATGATTGCCAAAGGTGAAATGTCCTAAACGCCACTTCCTAACATAGGGGAGAATATTGAAACAGATGTGGATTTTCCTTTTAAGGCTGATGGGCAGGTTAATAAAGCTGAAACTAGGCAGGATATGTGATATGAAGTTTTTGATGCTGCCAGGGGTGGACTGAATAAGTAGAAAGATGAAAAAAGTTTTGGGGAGGGTTTTCTGGATGACATATTGACATAAGGAAATCAGTTTCTAGAAAACTCAGCTGAAGATATAGTCATCACTAACATGCAAAAAATACTGATGGCTAACAGGGACAAGCACGATTGATATTGCGGTAATCCACACAAACTCGAATAGTACCATACTTTTTATCCACAGGGACAATGTTATAGACCCAATCTGTCAATGGGATCGAATAAATGAAGCCTGCTTTGAGAAGTTTTTCAAATTCTCCCTTTATGGCAGCTGCCTTTCTAGGGTGCACGGGACGAAGGCTTTGGTGAATAGGTTTCGAATCAGGGTAAGTAGGGATCTCGTGCATGACTATACTCGGATCAATTTCGGGAATTTCCTCGTAGGACCAAGCGAAAACTTCTCGAAATTCTGGGAAGAGACTAGTATAGACCTTGATCTCATTAGGAGAAGAGGTCACCCCAATTTTTATGTTCTCGAGAACCCCCGATTTAATGGAGATTTCAATAGGCATCCTCTGAGTGATATTCCCCATGTTGCCTTCCGTGAAAACTTCATGTGTCAAGATAAGCGTCTGAAGTGGATGGGAAGGAGATTGGGAAGGAAAATTATTGTTAGGTCCCTATATCACTAGTATAGCCCCTTATTATTGTTAGTGTAAACCCCTTATTGTTATTATTGTACCCTTGTAACCCCCATTTTGTTATTATTGTGCCCTTAAATTATTATTGTTAGGTCGGCTAGGATTACATTGTGGCCCACTAGAATTACATTATGGCCCCATGGACTCCTATATATAGAAAGGAGGTTTTGTAAATTGAATCATCCAAGAATTGTTCATTTATGTAATGTATTGGAGGTTGCCCCCTCGAAGTGGCTCATTTCTAAGGCGTGAATATCTCTTTTCTTCTCTCTTTGGAGCTGGTTACACAACATTTGGTATCAGAGGTTTGGGATTCTAGGGTTTCGCTGCTCCAAACAGGTCATCGTGGCATTTTCGCTATAACTGTTTTTCTACGAAGCTTCAGAAGCTGAAATTTCTAGGGTGCGAAGCTGAAATCTTGAGGAAGGTTTTCTAAAAATTTCAGATCTTGGTTCGCAATATTTGAGGAGATATCATCTGTGGAAGTTAGGTATTTTTTCAGGCTCATAAACAGGTCATCGTGGCATTTGCGCTATAAAATTTTTTGTACGAAGGTTCAGAGTCTGAAATTCATATGGTGCGAAGCTGAAATCCTGAGGAAATTCTTCAAAAAATTTCAGAACTTGGTTCGCAATATTTTTGGAGATATGATCTGTGGAAGGTAGTGCGTTTTCAGGCTCCTGAATTTCATCTCAAAGAGGTGATCGTGGGAAAATTTCAATAACTCTCTCTCTGAAGATTGGATTGGAGTGCTGTCAAAAGTGGCCACAAGTACACAGCCTGTAGTTTCTTCACTATCAATTTCAGAGACAAAGGACAAAACAGTGACACGTGGCAAGTCATACAAGTTCGCTCTACTGAACCAGTCCAGAATTAGGTCATTGTGGGAGATTGGACACAACTTTGTCTTGGAGAATCAAAATCAAGTCAGACCTGTGGCATTTGAAAGAAGCTTCAGAGGGCTACTACAGGGCTGAATTTCAGATATCGAAGATTTTCAATTACAGAGATAATTCAATTTCAATATCGAGCTCCTAAAAGCTAGTAAAATGTGTGTATTTTTTTTTCCGAATTGCATAAGTCTTGTTTGAAGAATCAAGTTGAATTGATTGCAAGGGCCTATTGTAGAATAGATATCAATATTGGAGTCTGAAATGGCCCCTAAAAAGAATTCAACACCCATTAAACCTTTAGAAGGCTCTACTATTACTCATGAAGATGAAGAATGGCAACATGACATGTCAAAATTACAAGAGCAAATGCAACAAATTTCGCTCTCGCAAAGAACAACAAAAAATGAAATGGAAGTTTTGAAGAAAGGCATGGAAACTAAGATGAATGGTTTGGAAGCTAAGATGGATGGCATGGAAGTCGGCATGGAAGCTAAGATGGATGACATGAAGAATGACCTAAAAGCATACATGGAAGGCTTGATGACAAGCTTAAAACCAGAAATGATTCCCAATGGCGGAAATATAGGAGAAGAACCTCCTGATGAGAACAAAATAAATGTTAATCATGATTCCATAAACTCGAATGTTGGCGGAAAGAACCACCATATTCCAAAAATGGATATGAGGAAGTTTGATGGAAAGGATTCTGTAACATGGATACTACAGATGGAGCAATATTTTGATCTCCATAACGTGCAAAACACGCAAAAGGTACGCATTGCAACTTTACATTTAGAACAAAATACATTTGTATGGTATCAGTGGCTTTGCTCCCGTAAAAAAATTGTCACTTGGTCAATTTTTACGGAGGAAATGATAGCACATTATGAGGATACAAAGAGCAACACCTTCTTTACCCAATTGATAAATCTCAAACAAAAGGGTTTAGTGGGGCGGCACATTGAGGACTTCCAAAAATTGAATATAAGGGTAACTGATCTTACAGAGGAACACAGGATTGATCTCTTCCTAGGCACTTTAAAGGATAACATCCAACATGAAGTTCCCGTTTTGGAACCTGATTCATTGGAGAAGGCATTCAGGTTGGCAAGAAAAGTTGAATGTAAAATTATGGCGACAAGGAAGCCTACCACTCAATTCTATAAAGAAGGAAGTGTTGCTACGCCTAGATTTCCACAACCTACAAGGTTGACACCACAACAATTGGAATAAAAAAGAGCAAAAGGGCTTTGCTACAGTTGTGATAGCAAATACACTAAAGGTCATAAGTGTGCTGAGAAGAAATTATTTTACATAGATTGTGAAGAAGAAGAAGAAAATGAACAAGAAGACGATATACACCAGGAACCACCCCTAGAAGATGAAGAAATGAATCCGACCATATCGTGTAATGCACTGGCAGGAATTACCACTCCTCAAACTCTCGAGATAGAAGGACATATAAAGAAGAAAAGGGTAATAGTGTTGATTGATTCAGGTAGCACCCATAATTTTATTCATTATAAGGTAGCCAAGGAATTAAATTGTTTCCTATACCCAGCACCAGAATGTCAAGTGATGGTTGCAAATGGAGGAACTATAAATTACTCTGGAAAATGCCATAATATCAAGCTAACCATGGGGGAATATGTATTGACTAGTCCAATGCTTGCCATTCCTATGGGAGGTGCTGATGTTGTACTAGGAGTACAATGGTTACAATCTTTGAGGACGGTAGCTTTTAATTTTCAAGAACTTTTCTTGAAATTTTTTTCAGAAGGAAAGGAAGTCGAATTACGGGGTATTGCAGGGAAGCCAGGAAGGATAATAAGCTCTAATGTCATGACAAAGCTTCTAAAGAAAGAACGGCGAGGCGTAATTGCACAATTATGCTCACTAGAAGTTCCAACATCAAAATCATCTATTTCTGCAGATCTCCAACAAGTCTTGGACAATCATTCCAGGGTGTTTGAAACTCCCAAAGGACTCCCACCTATTCGTGATCATGATCATGCTATTCATTTGATTCCAGGAAGTGTTCCTCCAAACATCGGGCCTTATAGATATCCTTACTTCCAAAAGAGCGAAATTGAACGTATGATTGCAGAAATGTTAGAGGCGGGTATAATTCAACCTAGTCAAAGTTCTTTCTCTGCTCCTGTAGTATTGGTACACACGAAGGATGGATCATGGCGAATGTGTCCGGATTATAGGGAGCTCAATAAGCTCACCATTAAAGACAAATTTCCCATTCCTGTGATTGATGAATTATTGGATGAATTACATGGAGCAATTTATTTTTACCAAGTTGGATCTTCATTCAGGATATCATCAAATTAGAATGAAGACTGAAGATATTCCAAAAACAACATTTTGAACTCATGAGGGTCATTATGAATTTTTGGTCATGCCTTTTGGCCTTACCAATGCACCTTCTACATTTCAAGGGTTGATGAATTCCATTTTCAAACCCTTCCTTAAAAAATTTGTGCTAGTATTTTTTGATGATATACTAATCTACAACAGGTCTTGGAAGGATCATGTTGAACATGTTGACGGGGTGCTCAAACTATTGCAGGAGAAACAATTATATGCAAAAAAATCCAAATGTTTCTTTGGAGTACAAGAGGTGGAATATCTGGGTCATATTGTATCTCACGAGGGGGTTAAAGTGGACCCTAACAAAATTAAAGCCATTAAGGAATGGAAAGTTCCCACAACCATAAAGCAGTTGCGAGGATTTCTCGGGTTAACAGGGTATTATCTCAAGTTTGTTAAGAATTATGGGAGAATAGCAGCACCTCTAACAACATTATTGAAGAAATATGCATTCTCATGGACTCCTGAAGCAACTAAGGCCTTTGAACGTCTTAAAGAGGCAATGTGCCTAGCACCGGTCTTAGCTACACCAGACTTCACAAAAACCTTTATTGTGGAATGTGATGCCTCAGGAAATGGAATTGGTGCAGTTTTAATGCGGGAAGGAAGACCCATTGCTTTTGAAAGTCGTCCAATCAAAGGAAAGTATTTACAGAAACCTATTTATGAGAAGGAAATGTTAGCAATACTACATGCACTAAAGAAATGGCGAACTTACCTAATGAGAAGACACTTCAAGGTAAAAACTGATCATGATAGTCTTAAACACTTTTTGGAACAAAGACTATCATCAGAAGAACAGCAAAAATGGGTCACAAAGATGTTGGGTTATGACTTTGAAATAATCTACAAAAAAGGAAAGTTGAATGTTGTTGCGGATGCACTCTCAAGAAAGAATGAAGACGTGGAAGCATTGCTTTGTGCCATTTCTATTATCCAACCAGATTGGATAACTGAAGCAAGAGATGAATGGAAGAAGGACAAAGATGTATGGATACTCATTCAAAAGTTGCAGCAAGATCCTAGTACATCCGATACATTTAGTTGGAAAAATGATTCCTTATGGTACAAAGATCGCTTATATCTTTGTAAGAATTCCCAACTAAAACAAAAGATTCTTCTGGAATTGCACACTTCTCCTCTAGGAGGACACTCAGGATTTTTAAAAACTTACCACGGGGTGAAGAAAGAATTTTTTTGGGATGGCCTTAAATCTGATATTCGAAAGTTTGTGGCGGAATGTTTGGTTTGCCAACAGAATAAAGTGGAAACAATTAAGACCCCAGGACTTCTACAACCTTTATCCATTCCGGGTCAACGTTGGGAGGAGATTTCAATGGATTTTATCACAGGTTTACCTAAGTCCGAAGGAAAGAGTGTCATCATGGTGGTAGTTGATAGACTTACCAAGTATGCACATTTTTGTGCATTATCTCATCCATTTAAAGCAAGTACAGTTGCTACTACATTTATGGATAGAATTCAAAAGCTACATGGAAGCCCAAGGGTTATTGTGAGCGACAGAGATCCCATTTTTATTGGAAAATTTTGGACGGAGTTATTTTCTTGTTTGGGTACTCAATTAGCTCATAGCTCATCTTATCATCCTCAATCTGATGGTCAAACTGAGATAGTAAATAAATGTTTGGAAGGATATCTTCGTTGTTTTGTATCTGATAAACAAACACAATAGGTCAAGTGGTTACCTCTCGCTGAATGGTGGTATAACACTTCCTTCCATACTACGGCAAAAATGACCCCATTTATGGCACTTTATGGATATCATCCACCATCCATCACATCATATTTAAGGGAAAATTCGAAGGTTCAAGCAGTGGAAGATCACATCGAGCATCGGCAAGAAGTTCTCCAACTCTTAAAGGATAACCTGAATTTGGCACAAAATCGAATGAAACAACAGGCAGATCAACATCGCAGTGAGAGAAGTTTTGATGTAGGAGATTGGGTATTTTTACGGCTACAACCATAGAAACAAATGTCCCTCAAGCAAGCTAAGAAGGATAATAAATTATCACCAAAGTACTATGGTCCTTACAAGGTGTTGCAAAAGATTGGTTCTATGGCATACAAATTGGAGCTTCCTGCTTCTTCGCGAGTACATCCAATTTTCCATGTTTCATGCTTAAAAAAGGTTATAGGTGAAAATCTTCCAGTTCAAACAATATTTCCAGAACTTGATGAGGAAGGAAAAATCATATTGGAACCTGAAGCGGTCATGGAAACAAGAACTCGACAGCTACGGAATCGATCAATTTCAGAGTATCTCATCAAGTGGAAGAACTTACCCACCGAAGATTCTACATGGGAGGATGAGAATTTTATACAGAAGCACCCGGAGCTACTCAAGCGTTGAGGACAACACTTTTTTGAAGGAGAGGGGCATGTTAGGTCCCTATATCACTAGTATAGTCCTTTATTATTGTTAGTGTAACCCCCTTATTGTTATTATTGTACCCTTGTAACCCCCATTTTGTTATTATTGTGCCCTTAAATTATTATTGTTAGGTCGGCTAGGATTACATTGTGGCCCACTAGGATTACATTATGGCCCCATGGACTCCTATATATAGAAAGGAGGTTTTGTGAATTGTATCATCCAAGAATTGTTCAGTTATGTAATGTATTGGAGGTTGCCCCCTCGAAGTGGCTCATTTCTAAGGCGTTTATATCTCTTTTCTTCTCTTTTTGAGTTGGTTACACAACAATTATCAAGACAAGTAGACATCACCCCAAGACTAGGCAGAAAGAAGGAATGATGATGACTATCACCCAAGGGAGGATCCTCAAGAGACATGGTTTCCATGATGGCTTCATCAATTAGAAAAGTCTCGTTCAAGAGATCGGGAGAATCCAAATCACCGAGCCAAGGGGATTGAGAATATGTGTCAAGAGACATACTCGAAGGAGTATGATCAGAAGGAGGAGCCAAATTTGAGATAACTTCACAATAATCAATTTCTATCGTGCTTAACGGCATCATGTCACCAAAAAAATTAACCTGATTAGGCGAAGGGATGATCCGTGGATCATAAGATGTGGAGATCATATTTACTTGAGCAGCATTGGGCAGAGGAAGAGAAAAGAGACCCATAAGGGCAGGATCTTTGAAAAGTCCCGGCCCCACACTTTCATAAGGCATAGGAATGCGGTCTACATATGGAACGTTGCTCTTGGAAGAGGTGGAAGTGAAAAAGGATAACTGATCGACAGTGATGATCATTTCTTCATGTGAAAACCGAAGAACAAGAAAGAGAGTGGATGGTACGCATAGCATGGCATGAGTCCAACTACAACTGAGGAGGATATTATAGCTGATTTTGGCATCAATGACTTCAAACTCGAAATTAACCATTTTTCCTTCCAACATTATAGGTAAGTTAGTGAGGGCACCAAGAGGGCGAGATTCCCTTACGTCAAAGGCTTCTAAATAATTTGGAGCCTGTTTAAGGGTCGGAGAACCGATGGCTTTCCAGCATGCAATGGACATGATGCAAGTAGATGCACCTTCATCCATGACTGCTCAATGTATATTCTTACCATTAATCCCAAATTGGATAATCAAAGCAAGTTGGTGAGGGAGACACGGGACAAAATTTTCCAGATCAAAAGTGATAAGGCTTGAATCGGTAGGGTTAAATCCTCCGATAGCAGATAGCAAAACCTTCCGTTGTGAGGGACAACTCTGAAGTACCTCTAGCGTGGACATAGCAGACGGTGCCTGAGCCAAATCCCCAACAATGCTTTAATGCTGAGCGGCATGGGAATTCGAGTTATAGGAGGACTTGCATGCCTTTGGAGGGTGGTCATACAACGGGCTCAGAACTAGGCCTTTCAATATGAAGAGGCTCAGAAGCAGGGAGGGAAGGAGGACCATATGCAATCTCTTTCCCCACCGCTTGATGCGATTTGGTATAATATTTTGACCTGGTATCAATAGATATGGGTGCAGCACCATTCATCATAAAAACTTGAGAGCCAAAAGGGGTGGAGGACCGAGGTTGCTCCACCATTTGAGTTTGTTGTTACGAGAACGGTTCCTTAAGAACAGCCAAAATTCTTTGAGTACCTTTGAGCAATCGACTTACCTCATCTCGTCATGGACAGTCCTTGGTGTAATTCTCATCGTCATATATCAAAAAAGGATACTTTGGTTTACGTTTCGAGCCATCATCAGTATTGGTTTTAGGAGAATCTTGTTTGTGGGTATCGGCCTTGGCCTTGCCTTTACCCTTCTTCTTACCTTTGGAAGCTTTATCCACGGGGGTAGACTGGACGACATTCACTTCTACGGTCTTTCCAGGATTGAGAGGTGACTAAGAAGCAGTATCAGTAGAAGGAGTGGATTTCTGCTTCGTAGGATTAGGAGGAGAAGACTTACGGGAAGTCTGAGAAATGGAACCAATGATACTGTTAATAGAGGGTGTCGTCGGTGCTTTGGTAGTTCCAACTTGTGGAGCATTAGGCAAGAGATCATAGAGCATGCCAGACTGAGAGTACACTAAATCGAGGTACTAGGCACGAGCAATGGCCTGCTCTTCGGTGACACATGCCCCCATAGAAATTTCCTTATCTATAATACCGACAAAAGAGGTAGTGAACTAGTCCGTAAGGAGCTGATCAGGGATTTCAAACATGATCAAACGACGATGGCATATCCATTCATGAATATGATCGGAGATATGTGTGGATGTGTCTTGTTTCAAATACGTAAGGAGGCGTGTTCCCATTTCATAGCGAATTGACAACTGAAAGTGTGTGAGAAATGCCATCGCAAGAGAATTGAAATCTTGAAAGATACCATGAGAGAGTTCAATGTACCAATTTGCAGCGGCACCAGTGAGGGTCCTTTGGAAAAGATGTAAATGAATAGAATCATCAATCTAGGAGTTAGAGGAGCACAATAGGTGGTACTTCATAACATGCGCCTGGGGGTCTTCTCTGGACCTGCCTTCAAACTTTGGACAATCGCCAAGGATCTTGGTGGGAACTGGGGGCCAATATGATTATGAAGAATGGGATCATTTGTTAACTTTGACACATCAGCCAGTTCCAGTGTAGCAAGGAATTGAAATTGTGGATTGAAAGGCATCGTAGGCCTTTGATAAAGACTGACATTAGGTTTCCAACCAAGTCGGGAGAAATTTTGAGCCTATATGTTCTGTCCCAGAGAATTTTGTCCATGGGGGTTATAATTTTGGAAATTATGCCCATATCTCGGTTGAGGACCAAGGTACTCATTCTGAGTGAACCACTGAGGTCTAGCTTGAGCAACGTACGGATTCTGTTGTGGGATGAAAGCAGTGCCTTGGGTGGACCTTGTACCATCAAAGGTTGACCTTAGGAGACCATCAGTTGACCTTGAGGAATGAAACGCTAGCCCTGAGGCTGCACAGGCTATCCCTGGGGTGCAGGTTGGCCTGGATACTGAGGTTAAACAGGTTGTCCTTGAAAACCAAGTTGGCTTGAAGGAGGCAGACCAGGTTGTCCCTGAAAACCAGGTTGACTTAATGGTTGAGATAAGCCAGGCTGTCCCTAAAGACCAGGTTGACTTGACTAACCAATGGAGGGTTGGCCTTATTGCACAAGAGATGGGCCTTCCTAAACGTAAGGCTGGTTCTGTTGCACAAAACGTTGTCCCTGAGGTGGATAGGTTTTCCCCTAAGGAACATAAGGCGCTCCTTGATGAACATAAGGTTGACTAGTAGGACCGTAGGGTTGCCCATGTTGGACCGAAGGTTGTCCATGTGGATGGGAGGTTTGTCCTTGTGGACCATAGGATTGTCCCTGTTGGTACGTGAACTGGTTTGGGCGAATCGGAGCTTGAGTCATTTGAACATACAATGGACCTTGCGAAAGAGGTCCATGCTAATATACATGATTCCCGTACTCATCGTAGTACTGTGGTATATTTACCAGAGTCATAATATGTTGATAGCCTTAGGGGAGGTAGTTTTGATGTTGAGTAGTCATAATATATTAGTCGTATGATAAACCTCCCAGAATAGGATTAGAAGAGATAGGCGTACTACCAATAGGTTGATGGACTGCTAATACGTGAGGTTGTGATCCACTCACAACGGGCCCAACAGACATTGCAGAAGCATTGGGATGTGTCCCATGAATAGTAGAAGATGATGGAAATGATGGAATCACACTAGTGAATGGTGTGGAGGAAGCCACACAAATAGCGGGTTGGGTTGGGACAGATGTGACAATCGTCGAAACAATGGGAATCGAAGAAGATGGACCCAACACAAACGACCCTATAGAAGGAGTTTTAGTAATTCACCATAACAGGTACTGGTACAAAGATGCAGCACCAGAAAATCTCTATCCCAAAGAACAATAACCAACTAGGAGAGATGAAGGCTGAGAGGAAGATTAAGTTGTCACATAAGGAAAATTCTCAGGAGGTAATTGATATTCTCCTGCAGATACGAAAGTCTCTTCACTAATAACATGACTCGAGGCATCCATGTCGGATGAAGACATGTTGTCAAGGAAAAGATGGAGAGCAGTAGAGGGAAAAGCACCAAGCAATCTGTCGCAGGCGAATCCGAGTGTTGAGGGGGATATTCTCTCAAAAATAAAAAAACATCTGGGGGTTTCCAATTGATCTTAAACGGATCCTCGGCAGGAGACCGGGTGCCAAGAGTGTTGATCAGAAATTGTCATTGATGTCAACCCAAGTAGCACCAAGGGCTAACCCAATATTGAATGGGAATTTTGACCTACCAAATTAATATATTCTGGGTCAATAATTCTTTTGATGGTTTCTACCTGTCGAGATGTTTCTGTTGATATATGGCACGACATGTAATTCTTCACGGTTTGAGAGATATTCATGTTTGAAGTTTGTACCCCCAATTAGTGGGCTAAAACCCCATGGGGTTGGGGCATGGTTTATTGAAAAGTCATAATTAATATTTTTTAAGCTCCTAAAATCCCTCCCACGTTCACTTGTTGAATCCCCTCTCAACTTAAGCATTTATATAAATTGTGATCCTCATTTCCTCCTTATGCAAGGGATTCGGCCATCTGAAACAGGTCATCGTGGAATTTTCACTCTAACATTTTTTCTAAGAAGGTTTAGAAGCTGAAATTTTACGAGGAGAAGACAAAATCATGAGGAAGCTACTGTAAAAATTTCAGATCAAGGTGCACAATATTTTTGGAGATACGATTTGTGGAAGTGAGGGTTTTTGCAGGCTCCTGAAATTCATCTCAAAGAAGTGACCTTGGTAAAATCTTCATAACTCTCTCTCTCTGAGTATCAAAATTAAATTTTGTAAAAAGTGGCTGATAGTGCACAGTCTGTAATTTTCTCTCTATAAATTTTAGAGCCAAATGAGGAAACAGTGACTCGTGGCACGCCGTACAAGTGCGCTCTGCTGAAACAGTCCATAATCAGGGCATTGTGAGAGATTGGGTATAACTCTCCCTTGAAGAATCTAAATTGGGTCAGACCTGTGGCATTGGAAATATGACTTAGAGGACTACTACAGGACCGAAAATTAGATATTGAGGATCTAAAATAACAGAGATACCCCAGATTCAATATCGAGCTCCTAGAAGGCAAAGAAAAGCTAGATCATGTGTTGTCAAGGGTTGCAAAGGACCAGAATTTCTACGGAAGAAAAGAAAAGCAAGGTGCAGCAGAGGGTAGCATGCCAAGAGCAGAAACCAAGGTGCATAACAGCAGCAAGAATTTCATCATATGAAGTCTTCAAGTGGGCAGCACTGCATACAATCATTGTAAAGGTATCCTTGTATTTAGTCATTGTAAATACATTATTGTACAAATTGTACTAGTGTCTATCTGCCAAGGGTTGAAGAGGTAGTGTTGGGAGGTCTAAGATCATCATTAGGTGGTTGTGTCAAAGTTGGGGTTATGGTCTAGTATATCTTCTTCTTCTGCATCATTCTATATCATTGTAAAGTGGACCATTTTCCCTGGTATGGGAGTCCATTCTTATTTTATTCTTTTATAGGGTGGTAGGGTGGTGCTAGGGTGAGTTGTAGCTCATTGGGTGTTGGGGCATCCGTTCAGTTGACTACTGAAGAATCTCAGGCATTGGAGCGTCCATCCAGTGGGAGCTGGAGAAGAATTCTTTTATGGATTCTAGGAAGTTGGAGCTTTATTTTCAATTGGAGTTGAATATTAAAGAATTATTAGAAAAGCATTAGGTGGTTTTTGTCCCGGAGTGGGTTTCCACCTTAAAAACTGTGTGCATTTGTGTTCCTCTTGTTTGCTGCTATCATTGTACAAACACTGATAATAATTGAAGATTAACTAATGCTTTAATTGAAAGGAATACTGATTCACCCCCACCCCCCACCCTCTCAGTATTTCCAACAATTGGAATTAGAGCTCGGTTCCTTCAATAGAAGTTTAACAGCTGGAAGGAGTTCATGGAGCATACCAAGAATGGTGTACCTCTATTCAATGAAAATAATTATGCACTCTGGAAAGGAAGAATGGAGGTCTATCTCTTGGCTCAAGGTTAAGAAGTATGGGACACTATTCAAAATGGATTTACATCAACTACGGATGAACAAGGTAAGAATAATTTGGTAAATGATGCAAAAGAAAAGAATATTATTATCAGTGGACTTATTGAATCTGCTTATCATAAGTTGTTGGGTTTTAAAACTGCCAAAAATGTATGGGACAAGCTTGAGAATATATATGCAGGTGATTCAAATGTCAAAGAAGCAAAGCTTCAAATCTATAGAGAAAAATTTGAGCAACTCAAAATGAAAGAAGATTGCAACATTGTTGCATACTTCATGAAATAACCAATACTTTGGAAGGATTGGGAGAGACAGTTGACGAGAAGACTATTATACGGAAGATTATTAGAACGTTACCAGGGAGATTCAACCCAAAGGTATCGGTCTTAGAATACAGTTCAAATCTGGACAAACTCAGCAAAAATGAATTACATGGAGTTCTCATAGCATATGAAATGAGACTTGATGAAGAAGAGGGTACTTTTCATCTAGAAACTGTGTTCGTTGCATCTAAGAAAACCAATAAGGATAAACAACCTTAAATTGAAAAGACATGCACCTGCAAGTGTGAAGAAAAGGGAGATGATGAAGAAGATCTTTCAGATGAAGAATATGCTTACTTCACGAGAAAACTAAAAATTGGTAAGGGAAAATTCAAAGGTAAACTTCCATTGATATGTTTCAGCTGTAATGAGTTTGGGCATTTTGCAGCAAAATGTCCAAACAGAAGTAATGGCAACTCAAAAGGAAAGAAAGGCTTTAAGAAATTCACAAGCAAGGATCCAAAAGGAACTTTCTCTCTAAAGAAGATAGCTCATCATCTGATGAAGACAATGACAATGAAGAATAAGCCAATGAGAGAGTATTGTGTATGGCCAAGCACAAAAAACGCAAGCACAATAAACAAGAGGTATCAAACAATGAAGAAGAAGGATGGACCATAGAAGAATTTTATGAGGAAGCAATCAAGCTTATAAAAGATCTCAAGGCGGAGAAGATCTGTTCCAAAACTCTTGAAGAACAAGTTCAAGGTCTCAAAATTGAAGTTGAAGAACAAAAATGCATTGAAGAGTCACTTCAAAATAAGTTGGAAGAAAGCAACCAAGAAAGGGAAGAATTAGAATCCGAAGTAGTCTTGCTGCATGAGAAAGTGAAGAAAGGAAAAACTATCCAAAACTATGCCAACAGCTCAAGGGCATTGGAAGAAATCATCAACAATCAACGATATTACAACGAAAAAACTGGCATCGGTTACAAATAAGAAGAAGCAGGACCTTATACAACAAAATACAATGAACCTATGAGATCTGACATGAATGTAGACTTCATTGGACAAGATTCGCAAGAACAGCCTTGGAAGACAATTCCTCGACGAAAATTTCCATCCAGGTACCAACATATTTTTTATGGCTACTGTTATTCATGTGGAAAATTTGGTCATAAAGCTGTAGAATTTCGCACGTACCCTAGGAACGAATACAATTCCAAGAGATCTGTCAAATATGAACCTCCCAGGGCTCAACGAAACATCAATAGATTTGAACATTTAAGAAATAATATTGAATGTTACAAATGTCGAAACTTTGGACACATAGCCAAAGACTGTAGACTTGAAAATCCTCTAGAAGAATCTTCGAAGCCACAGAATGAATGAACATGGAAGAAGAAGAAGAATGATAATTGTGCTCTCGCTTTCAAGGCTCAAAAGAACAAAGATGTGTGGTATGTTGATAGTGGTTTCTCAATGCATATGACTGGAAATAGAAATAAATTTGCATCTCTGAAAGAGAAGAAGGACAGAATCGTGTCCTTTTGAAATGATGGATCTTCAAATGTTATAGGATCAGGTACTGTCACTCTCAGAAGCAAAGATGCTCTAGCCAAGAATGTTCTATTGGTTGAAAACATGAATCACAATCTGCTCAGTGTTGGACAAATGTCTGATCAAGGACACACAATACTATTCAACTCCACGAAATGTGAAATCAGGAAAGGCGTGTATGGTGAAACTGTGGCTACAGCAAGTCGAGCTCCAAAAGACATATATGTTATGGATGAAGCAACTAAAGCATGTCTAATAGCTAAAGAGGATGATACAATAATTGGTAGCAATGATGATCGACCAAGTAAGAAGTTTGCTACAAAGGTGCAAAGTGATTTCAAGATGTCTTTACTTGGTGAGCTGACATACTTCTTAGGGCTTAAATTATCTCAGCAAGAGAAAGGAATATTTATATGTCAATCCAAGTACATCAAGGAAATGCTCAAGAAATTTAAAATGGAAGATTGCAAACCCATCCTTACTCCAGTGGTAACACGTTGCAAATTAAGCATAGGCGACTCATCTAAGGATGTGGATCAAAGGTTGTACAGATCTATTATTAGTAGTCTTCTATATGTAACAACCTCCCGACCAAATGTTATGCAAGCAGTTGGATAAGTAGCAAGATTCCAAGCAGCACCAAAAGAATCACATATTACATATTCACCAGCATTGGAATATCTTCACCAGAAGCTTGGGATTCTCCCAAGTTCTCATTAGATTTTCTTTTTTCATAATATAAAGGGGGAGTGGAAGTAGATTACAGGTCTGCAGGATGGTTGTGTGTCAGGGGGAGTGCAAGTGTGTATAGGTCAGCAGGATGGTTGTTTTTCAAGGGGAGTTACCCTTTACCATTGATGTCAAAGGGGGAGATAATGTTGTAGGAAAAGGTGTCACGATCGCAGGGGGAGTACTTGTGTTGCCATCAATGCCAAAGGGGGAGATTTTTGATCAGCGGTTGTCATTGATGTCAACCCAAGCAGCACTAGGGGCTAACCCAATATTGAATGGGAATTTTGACCTACCAAATTAATATATTATGGGTCAATAATTCTTTTGATGGTTTCTACTTGTTGAGATGTTTCCATTGATATATGGCACGCCATGTAATTCTTCACGGTTTGAGAGATATTCATGTTTGAAGTTTGTACCCCTAGTTAGTGGGCTAAAACCCCATGGGGTTGGGGCATGGGTCATTGAAAAGTCATAATTAATATTTTTTAAGCTCCTGAAATCCCTCCCACATTCACTTGTTGAAGCCCCTCTCAACTTAAGCATTTATATAAATTGTGATCCTCATTTCCTCCTTATGCAAGGGATTCGGCCATCTGAAAGAGGTCATCGTGGAATTTTCGCTCTAACTTTTTTTATACGAAGGTTCAGAAGCTGAAATTTTTATGAGGCGAAGCCAAAATCATGAGGAAGCGCTTTGAAAAAATTCAGATCAAGGTGCGCAATATTTTTAGAGATATGATATGTGGAAGTCGGGGTTTTTGCGGGCTCCTGAAATTCATCTCAAAGAAGTGAACTTGGTAAAATATTCATAACTCTCTCTCTGAGTATTGGATTGAAATTCCATAAAACGTGGCAGATATTTCATAGTCTTTACTTTTCCCTCTATTAATTTTAGAGCCAAATGAAGAAACAGTGACTCGTGGCACGCCGTACAAGTGCGCTCTGCTGAAATAGTCCATAATTAGGGCATTGTGAGAGATTGGGTATAACTCTCCCTTGAAGAATCCAAATTGGGTTAGACTTGTGGAATTAGGAAGACAACTTAGAGGACTACTACAAGACCAAAAATTAGATATTTAGGATCTGAAATAACATAGATACACCAGATTCAATATCGAGCTCCTAGAAGGCAAGAAAAAGCTAGATCATGTGTTGTCAAGGGCTGCAAAGGACCAGAATTTCTACGGCAGAAAAGAAAAGAAAGGTGCAGCAGAGGATAGCATGACAAGAGTAGAAACCAAGGTGCATAATAGCAGCAAGAAGTTCATCATATGAAGTCTTCAAGTGGGCAGCACTGCATACAATCATTGTAAAGGTATCATTGTACTTAGTCATTGTAAATACATTATTGTACAAATTGTACTAGTATCTATCTACCAAGGGTTGAAGAGGAAGTGTTGGGAGGTCTAGGATCATCATTAGGTGGTTGTGTCAAATTTGGGGTTATGGTCTAGTATATCTTCTTCTTCTACATCATTCTATATCATTGTAAAGTGGACCATTTTCCCTGATACGGGAGTCCATTCTTATTTTATTCTTCTATAGGGTGGTAGGGTGGTGCTAGGGTGAGTTGTAGCTCATTGGGTGTTGGGGCATCCATTCAGTTGACTACTGAAGAATCTCAGGCGTTGGAGCGTCCATCCAGTGGGAGCTGGAGAATAATGCTTTTCTAGATTCTAGGAAGTTGGAGCTTTATTTTCAATTGGAGTTGAATATTAAAGAATTATTAGAAAATCATTAGGTGGTTTTTTTCCCAGAGTGGGTTTCCACCTTAAAAATATTGTGCATTTGTGTTCCTCTTGTTTTCTGCTATCATTGCACAAACACTAATAATAATTAAATATTAACTAATTCTCTAATTGAAAGGAATACTGATTCACCCCCCCCCCACCCTCTCAGTATTTCCAACAAAGAGGTTAAATGCTTGGGATGATATCACTTTCAACGTATTGAGTCCCAATAGACTGAGGTGTCTTTGAAGAGACTCTGGGGGGATGCTCTTCACTACGAAGTAATGAAGAGGACGACGAAACAAGTGGTTCTTCCACGGTGACTTTGTCTCAAAAATAAGGAGAGAAAAGAGATGGTTAATTTGAGGCTTTAAGAACAATCACTAAGGAATTACTCATGAAGCGGCCAAGAAAATATCTTAATGGGTCTTGAATCGTGTGTAATTAATTTTATGACACTGAAACAAGACTCTTCCTTTTCATGTTTTAAGATTCGAGAAAAGGACAAAAGGTGACTCTAGTCACTTTAAGTTTGAATGAGCTCGAAAGGACAAGCGCTCAATGATCTTTTCAAATTTTAAAGAGTCATAGAAAGATCAAAATAACTAGTTAGGAACTCTAGGCAAGAGGGTGTTCTAAGCTCCCATGAACTACAATATACACCTTGGTGATCAAATGAAATAGAAATGACGAAGGACTTAACGTACGTGCAGGCAGTCTCCCCAAATGTTGTGTTCGGTGTATCATGGTTACAGGGTGGCAGACTCGGCTTCCAGTGGATAAAGGATTGCAACCTATTAGGGTCTCCCTTTATAAACGCGACAGTACAAGGAGTACAAGTATGTACTAGCATTGTATAATGAAATATTGTGAGCGACAACTGCTAGGTTTAATGACGTCGGAACACGTCACTAGCCTAGACCTCTAAGTGTGAGTGTTAAGCTCCAATGCTTCCTTAGGTTGATTGAGTTAATTTTATAGTTTATCTTGAAATAATGTTTCAGTTTCAAGGCCCTACTGAATGTAATATCAAATCTCTAATGCACAACTATATGAGAGAAATAATACCATTTCATTCGATGAAAATATAGCTACGAGAGGGATAGAGGTTCACAACAAAGCAACAATCAATCGAATTCAAGAATGACACTTTCCTTTATGTTATTGACATAGCCAAAGCAGAAAACAAAAATCGTTCTTTTGTTTTTGACTTTCCAATGAAGAAGAAACCTACTAGTGCAAAAGAGCACTTTTCATTTTTGAAAAAGATGGAAGAATGCAATTTTTTTGTTCTTTTGTATGAGTGAGAAGCAATAATACAATTCTATACTAAAAGGACAAAAAAAACACTAGCTTTGAGCAACTTCAAACGAAATGATAAAAACACGAAGAGACCAATTCCAAGCGAATGTAAATATGCACTCAAAACTAGGCATGAATCTCCTTACGCATAACAAAGGGCTTTTAAGTCGACTCAACGATCAATGTGATCTATGCTCGGGGCAATGGAGGGACATTCAAATAGACACAGAATGAAATCTCGACAACCCTACTTCACATAAAATCAACGAAAAAGACTAGGCAACGACACAAGAGGCTGAAAACAAAATGACTAAACTGACTCATAAAAATATCAGACACTAAATGAACATGCGACCAAACAAATGATTCAAGGCACCTAGAAAACCTAGGATGTATGATTCACACCATTCAAACAGGAGATAACACAAACTGAAACGAATGAGACAGCCAAGTCAGTGAACAAAATCCATATGGATCAATCCAAGGGTATAAAACCAATATAAATGACAAGACACACTGGAAATTCAGTGGGGAAGCCAAAAATTCAACCCTACAAGAATCGGCGTGACTGCTCAGTAGTATCCAGCGTCAAACAGGAAAAATCGCTCCTATGTTAAAGCCAACTCGCGCTGATGGGTGTGACTGTCAGACAAACAACAATGTTGAGCTAGAAAAAGAGGGAAAAATCAAAGGACTAGCTGAGAAAATCCAGGTTTATCACTCTAAGACAAGGCTAAATGGCCAGAAGCAAACAAACAAGCCAAAAATAGTAGACAAACAATAATACGGCCAAAGTTGGACAGACAATAAAAAATTCAAAATGAACAAATAAGAGACAACAGGCATTGACACTTCTCCCCATTATGGTTGCCAACTTATTGTGAAGGCAAATCCCCTCTGCGGACAGAGGCGATCCCTCTAGCCCTAGGGTGGGTCTAGCAACAAGAGAACATGTTGGTTCCTAGATTCCTAACTTATAAATGAAATGTGTATTAGGATAGATGTCCTACCTTAATCCAACGCTTTTGATGTGATGTGTTCCAGCAATCCTTCGATCTTTGTCCTTTAAGCCTCACGGTCATTTGGCAACAACGTTTACACCTGCAAAAAGATCAAACAAGCACTAACAATATACAAGCATACATGTTCATTTATAACTATCCAAATAGAAAATGAGAGTTAGAAACTTTAATCATTAACAAAACAAAGATGGAACTAGAAATCAGTCATGTCATATTGAGAAATAAAGAAAGAAGCTTACAACCTATTCCTTGACGTTGTATACCTCCTTCGATGCATTCAGTCGAACACGCCTCAAAGAATTCGTCTGTCAATTCAACTCGAAGAGGCTAAAGGTTCAAACTCTCTCTCACAACTATGGACTATTCTCTGTTATCAACTCCTGGTCTATTCTAGCTATTTCTAGCAAGCCGATTCAATGGAATGAAGTGGGATTTATAAGAGAGGAGGATGAGATTTTGTATCCACATATGGTGGATGGAAGGTCTATCCCTTTGGGAAGTTGCACTTTTGTAGGAACTAGAAGGCCAAAGGGAGAAACGCAACCTCATTCAATCGAACAAACATCCATGACACCGCCCACGAAGTTGTTACATCATGGAAGCTTCATTTCCATTTTAATAAAATTTTCAAAAGAAGCTCGGCATGGGTGCTCTTCAGAGACAAAGCAACCATGGCGCGAGGCCTAGTGTTAATTTGGCCATCGGCGCAAGGTCATAACTACACAACCATGCCGACCCAAAGATAGATATTTTAAAGGGTCAACTTCTGGAACAATCAATAGATAATGTTTTCTTGACATATTAAGGGATGCAATGACATTCATTGTGATGTATAATAGTACACAGGGGTCACTCTGATACTCCAGTATTCATAGAGGGGAATGCAGGGATGGTGACAAATTTTTTTATAACAACCATATAAAAAATTCTCCATTTAAATGCTCTTAGAAAAAGTGTCGCGCCACTTCTGTAATGACCCAATTTTCATAATTTTCAAAAAATCTCAAAAAATGCTCAAAATCTTCCAAAATTTGTTCCATGGAATCTTGGGATGATATGCTAAACAGATAAGGAGGTCTCAACAAGCAAGTCCAACTTATCCTTCTCCTTAAGCTTAATTAGGGTTTCCTTAAGATTTTTCCTCAAGTTCTTCACCCTCACCTTGGCGAATTGGTTCCTAGTGAAATAATGCCTTGCCACATGCCTTTGTAGGTTGTTATCTCTTTATGCCTTCTTAAAAAGCTTCTCAAGATGAATGTTTACCCTGTCAAGCAACAACTCTTTATCTTGCTAAATTTCAGAAGCTATCAATTCATCAAATGTTAACTAAGCTAATGGTGGAGATGGTTGTCTTTCTTGCTCTTTTTTCTTATTTAACCCTCTTGTTGTTGGCCTCCTTGGCTTTGTTTTAGTCTCCATGTCCTCCAGCTGCTCAAAAAACACCACTAATTTTCCTTTACCCTTTTCTTCCTCGTTGTTTTCCTTTAGTTTGCTTTGGAGAAGTTATTTCAATTTCAACTACATATTCTCTTGTTGTAAGGAGGTAATCATAAAGGTTTCCCTTGAGAGGATATCCCTTAACACTTCTATCTCTGCATCTTTTCCCCTTATAATCTCATTAGTTGTCTTGTATTTTACCTTCTCTTCCATGTCAATCTCCATGGGCGTTTTTTCCTCATGCTGTTGCAATGGTGACTCATCGTCATGCATGAGTGGCTCACTATCATGACTAGGTGGTTTCTCCATGGTTTGTCTTTGTTCAACTGTAGTATCAGGTGCAATCACACCTTTGATGGTCTTGGGAGAAAAAAAAATCCTCTTACCTTTCTCATAGGTTTGAGGTATCTCAACCCTAGGCACGTTTGGAACCTCTAATTGCTTAATTGAAAAGCCAACCTCATTTTGTTGTGTTGGTGCAGATGGTGTGTTATGGATGATGGGTGGGCTAGTAGTAGGCACAAATGCAACTATCTCCATGAAAGTTTCCTAAGACATATTGATTGCTGAAAGATGATGCAAAAAAATAATCTTGACTAAGCCATGGTGAAACAAAATAGGGTGATGATCTTTACCTTTGCTTTGTACCTTTTCAGTCATCTTGATCAAATGTCTGAACAAATAATTAGGAAACTTGAGTGTCTTAGTAGAAGTGAAGTGCATAAATAACCTAAAATGTAAAATATTTCATAATTATCTTCATCAAAGGGGCATATTTATCAATTAAATGCTTGAAAGGGAAGATGTTCTCATGAGAATCTTTGCAATGAGGTTTTAGGAACATTTTGTAGTTTTCAAGGTCCAAGTCCATCCCTTTGAACTAGATTTATCCATGGTTTGGGATGCATGTTGTTGAAGAAATAGCATCTGTTAATATGGTTAACTTAATGCCTGCTATGATCTCCTTATCTCTTCTGAAGCTAGTAGCAAAAAGCCTTTTCAATTGAGCATAAAAACCTACCTCCTTTATTCTCTCGCAAAACCTCAAACAACCACTGTTTTCAAAACATCTCTTGGAAAAAGGAGAGGCATTGATTTCTTGCAAGCTAGATGGCTCAAACTTGGAATGCTGGCCTCTATTATGAATCTTCTTTTCACGCTCCATGGTTTTTTTCAATCAAGATAAAACCCTAGCTAGATGTAGTGGGTAGCGAAGATGGAGATTTAGGAAAATAAGGGATAGTGGTAGGGTGGTTTTAGGCACAGAAATGGGGTGGAAGGAAGCTAGGGAAAAATCCCTAAAAAAATGGGGAGGTAGGATAATGAGTTAGCTTTAAAATGCAACTGAAACTTCTGGAAATGTGCATGAGGACGGTGCCCAAAAGGTCAAAACATGGGGATTTCCTAGTTTTCCTGCAAAAATGTAGTGAAAACTAGGATAATAGGGGAAAATGGTGAAGCAAGTTTATGGAGGGAAATGGAGGGGATAGGAGTTAGAGAAAAATATGGAAAAATTATGGGATATAGGGTAGTGTGTTAGGAACACATTATAGGTGGAATTTTTGGAAATGGATGAGGGAAAGAGGGAAAAAGGGCCTAAACACAGAGTTGACCTAGTATCTCTCCAAAAGCGTAGTGCGAACTAGGGTTTGAGTGAAAATGATAGTTATGAGAGGTATGAGTGATATGTAGTGACTTTTTAAGGTATATGAGTGATGTGCGAAGGTTACTAGATGATGAAACTAGGGGTTTTCTTGCTGAAACAAGCTAAACATCAATGAAACCAAAAATGTAGTTAAAAACCATAGAAGAGGGAATCCATCCTTTGCTAAAGAAATTGAGTTGAATGAAAGGTGAGGGATGATCACGTATTGACTTGTAATCCTATGAAACTTGAGCAATGATGAACTGACCCTTCTGATAGTTTCTTGGAGCTTGAAAGGAAAACATGTAGCAATTTGTCAATATTTGGATGGCTGTGGAGAGTTGTGAGCATGAGAGAGGAGCTCTTTTGACCATGTAGCATACTTCTTCGAGAAAAGAAAAATTGCCTTTACTTTATTTTCCTATCTTTGCTAACTTTCAATCAAGGTTATTTAACTAATTAAAATAACCATTTATTTGCTTTCTTCGTGACATTATTTGGACACTATGATGGCGAAAAAAAAGAGACCTAGACCATGACCTAGATGGAGGTATATTGACTGACCTATGTCCCTAGATTATGATGAATTTCATGACCTTGAAATGATGATGACCATGAACGGGTGAAGGGAGTACCATTTTAGACCTAGACAACATTCATTGAATGAAATTTTATTTGAGAATTGGTTTGAAAACATAAAATTTTTAACTAGGACCACTACCAAGTAAACCTGAAAGAGTATATTTGATCACTGAACATTCAGAAACTAACATTGGCTCTAGTTGGGGATGAAATCTCCTTCAGAAGGTGTCAATAACGCTATAGATTAGGTAGCCTCATCCATTGGGTAATGGAGTCAAAAATAAAACATTAGACACTCAAATGACTAACTGAAACAAAAACTGAATTTGACTCAAAAAGTGTACTACTGACTTAACTTATTTATGGTAGCAGACCATCGGGATCTTAGGGCCTTTGCCCTGAGCTTCGAATCCTGATGATAATTTCCCACCTACTGAAGATATATATATAATCATGTGATATGATCCCTCGAGTGTAACCAATCCAACAAATGGCTACTTACTTAAATCCTGCTCACACTTTCCTTGAGCAGGAAGAAGAAAAAAAAGATAGGCAACTCAAAGTGTCCACTAAACATGTGCTCATGATCCATTAATACAAGAATATTTATCTTCCCAGAAGGCTACAACAAACTGGAAATAGGGTCTTCAATAATATCATGAGAAAGGGAAGTTTGTTCTTGAAATTCTACGTTTGAGGTAGCCATATTATCAAAAGAAAAAAAGTGGACATCCATAGGATCTAGGACAAACTCCTCTTCTTCAAAAAACTCTTCATTTTATGAACCTAGAGGAATATCATCATCTGCAAGAGGCTCTAAAACAACCTCTTCTTTTTCACTACTTTTCTGCAACTTATGATGGTCAATTTGAAGCCTAGCATCTTCAAAATTTGAAGGTACATGTATCTCTCTTTCGGAAAACGGATTCAGGAGTAATCCTTCATGCGAATATGAATTAAGAGTTTCTAAAGTAGCAAATTCATTATGTGTTTGAAAATTATTAACTTTAATAGGCTCTTAAATAACTCCACATCAAGATGCAATTCTATGTCACATACCCCTTTAATCCCATCATCTTGGGTTGCATTCTTAGGCTACTAAAAATAAGAATTTTCAAAAGGATTTGTAATCTTATTTTCCTCGATCATTGACCCGGAAGATGAATAAACCAATGGACAATATATTTCATTTTCTTGTTTGAAAGAGTTCTCATACTTCTAATCATGAAAATATGGGCAAGGTTTCAAAACTTTTTTAACTTCATGGGATATAGCTTAACTATTAGAATGCAGATATGTTTCATCTTCAAGCAAAGAAGGAGTTGATGTGTGTTGTGGATGATCCTTTTTGTCAAGGAAAATAATCTCTGTTATTTTCTGTTGAGAAGAAAATTCGTGAGGGGCCTCTATGATCTCATAATCCATATATTCTAGATCCTCATCAATACTTTCAAGATACTGAATAAAACGCTCAAAATGATCACAAAAATGATGTACCAGCAACAAAGATGGATAATACTCTTTATAATTTTCAAAGAAAACTAAAATAAAATCCTTTAAAGAACCTATACTAGCTGATATCAACCTTTCATACCATGTTCTTTCTTGTCTTCCATAGTAGCCATAAATATATTCATTAATAAATCCTCAAGAAACTTAAATTTAAGTCTACCTACATGCATATGAAAATTGATCAAGTGCAATGCAACATCATCTTTCTTTTCATCTTTGAACATGGGAAGATAAGATAACTAATCAAAACGAGGCATAGGATTTGGAAATCCAGGGATATGAGACCGGTCCATAGGAGTATACCTAGCATTCATTCTTTAAGTTGAACCCATCTTGAAAATATTGAAGTCACCAAGAACTTCTTCAAGCTACCGATTTTTGAACAGTGGATTCGCCATGAAAACTCAAAACTTTTTTATTCTTTGACACTAGAGTCACCACGTGAAATATGCACATCCTTTCTTGTGCCTGGCCATTGTCACCATCGACAATTATAGCTAATATTTGTCATTATTTCCCGAGAAATATTTAACCTTTTCTCCCCGGAAACAAAGCAAAAAATGTTATCACTCCCCCCATTTCCCAAGGTTGAGAATGGAACTGAAGGAAACCTCAAACCAATCTTTAGGTCTGGTAGCTAGCCCTACCAAAACTAGAGAGGGCTCTCTCATTGTCACTTTATAGTCAATGAGGATACTGGAGATGTAATGATCTTAGGCTAGATATAAGCTTAGTGAATTAGGGTTTTTGGTTTTGAATTTTGCTAGATAGGAATGACAGTCAAGGAACTAGGTCTAGATTTTAGATCTGATTTCAAATGTAAAACTGAGGGATAAGGATGAGGGTGGGTAGGTATACTTAAGGAAATAATTGAATTTTCATTGTGTATAGGGTTTGAAAAGGGAAAGAGAGTCGAAATGGTCATGAATACATGAGTTCATTCATCAGAAGAGGTAAAACACATTCATGAAAATCTTATAAAACAAAGCATAAAAAGAAATATTTTTGTTCATAGACTCATAAGATCATCATATAGAAGCATGCATGTGATGGAAAGATAACATAACATTTAACTTGATGAGGTTACTGAGAAAAAACATTGCTAATAAGCATACCACCGAAGTCCCAAAATTGTAGCTGCAACATGTCTTGGATTTCACTGAAAAAGTTTGTAAAATAGCTCCACACTGCAAATAACAACTATACAACCCCTCAAACCACTTGTGTTGGACTACATATAGAAATTATAAGTCATAACACCTCACTTGGTCTAAATATAATCTAAAACACATCAAAAATTCACTCTATGAATCATTACCTAAAATCTAAGGAAGTTAGAAACCATTCCCTCAAATTTAGCTAATATCTAGGGGTGTGTGTCTCCTTGATTAATTACATAATTCCTCCACAAAGAGAGGCAAAAACAAACTCTTTAACCAAAGAGACACCTCAAGGGACAGCTACACTTTCAAATTTGGAGTTTTCCTGGCTTGAAAATGGTCCAAAGGAATCCAACACAGAAGCGTCGTGCCTCCCAGCAGAAGCGTCATGCCAATTTGGAGCTAATTTTGACTGGCTTTTAGGAACCCATTTGCAAATATGAGAGTTATGCTAGGTATCCCTATGTTTCTTCTTTCCATTTCACCCTCAAAACTAACAAAATACCCCCTTGAAGTCCTTCAAAAACTCATTCTCCCAACCTCACTCCAAAAGCGCCACGCAGAGGAAAAATAGGTAGCAGAAGCATGAAAAAAGTGGTGTTTTTTTTTTCTTCGAAATGGGAGGGTGACATGTAAACCTAAGGTCATATCTATGATGTAGAAGTGAAAATAAATCCAACCATATAAAAAATTATCCATTTATATGCTCTGATAAAAAGCGTCGCACCGCTCCGTGATGCTTCTACAATGACCGATTTTCTAGAATTTTCAAAAAATCTCAAAAAATGCTCAAAATGTTGAAAATATTATAAAATTTGTTTCATGGCATCATGGGATGATAGGCTAAACATCTAAGGAGGTCTCAAAAATTATGTCCAAGTTATCCTTCTCTTTAAGCTTAATTAGGGTTTCCTTAAGCTTTTTCCTCAAGTTATTCACCCTCACCTTGGAGATTTGGTTCTTAGTGAAATAATGTCTTGCCATATGCCTCTGGATGTTTTTATCTCTATCCGCCTTCTTCAAAATCTTCTCAAGATGAATTTTTACCCTGTTAAACCACAACTCTTTATCTTTCTCAATTTCAGCAATTATCAATTCATCAAAGTTTAACTAAGCTAATGGTAGAGATGGCTCTCTTTCTTGCTCTTTTTTCTTAGTTAACCCTCTTGTTCTTGGCCTCCTTTGCTTTGTTTCAATATTTGTGTCTTCCAGCTTCTCAACATCCACCGCTTCTTTTCCTTTACCCTTATCTGCCTCAGGGTTTGCCTTTGTCTTTCTTTGGAGGATTTGTTTCACTTTCAACTGCATATTCTCTTGCTGTAAGAAGGTAATCATAAAGTTTTCCCTTGAGAGGCTATCCCTGAGCTCTGTTATCTTTTCATATTTTTCCCTTATAATATCCTCAGTTGTCTTGTATTTTACCTGCTCTACCATGTCAACCTCCATGGCCACTTTTTCTTCATGTTTCTGCAATGGTGACTCATCCTCATGCATGAGTGGCTCAATATCATGACTAGGTGGTTGATCCATGGTTTGTATTTTTTCAGATGTAGTATCAGGTGCAAGCACACCTTTGATGGTCTTGGGAGAAAAAACCATCCTCTTACCTTTCTCATAGGTTTGATTGATCTCGACCCTAGGCGCCTTTGGATCCTCTACTTGCCTACTTGAAGATCCAACCTCCTTTTTTTGTGCTAGTGCTCATGGTGTGCTATGGATGATGGGTGGGATAGTAGTAGGTGTTGATGCAACTATCTCCATGAAAGTTTCCCAAGACATATTGATTTCTGAAAGATGATGCAAAACAATAAGGTGCTTGACTAAGACATGGTGAAAGAAACTAGGGTGATGATCTTTACCTTTTCTTTGTACCTTTTCATTCATACTGATCAAACTTCTGAAAAAATAATTAGAAAAATTGAGTGGCTTAGTAGTAGTGAAGTGCATCAATAGCCTGATATGGTATTGTTATAGCCATGAGAATCTCCCTTCACATGTAAAATATCTCATAATTAGCTTCATCAAAGGGGAATATTTATCAATTAAATGCTTGAAAGGGAAGATGTGCTCAAGAGCATCTTGACAATGAGGTTTCAGAAACATTTTATAGTTTTCATGGTCCAAGTCCATCCCTTTGAACCAGATTTCTCCATGGTTTGGGAAACATGTTGGTGAAGAAATAAAATCTACTAATATGGTGAAATAAAATCCTATTATGATGGCCTTGCCTCTTCTAAAGCTAGTATCAAAAAGGCTTTTCAATTGAGCATGACATCCTAACTTCTTGATTCTCTCATAAAACCTCAAACAACCAATGTTTTCAAAACATATCTTATCAAAAGGAGATGCTTTGATTTCTTGCAAGCTAGTTGGTTAAAACCTGGAATGGTGGCCCCCCTTATGAATCTTATTTTCACCCTCCAATGTCTTTTTCAATCAAGATAAAACCCTAGATAGATGTAGTGGGTAAGGAAGATGGAGATTTATGAAAACAGGGAATAGTGGTAGGGTGGTTTTAGGGGCAGAAATAGGGTGGAAGAAAGCTAGGGAAAAATCCCTAAAAAATTGGGGAGGTAGGGTGATGAGTTAGCTTTAAATTTCAAGTGAAATTTTTGGAAATGGGCATGTAAGGTGCCCAAAATTTCAAAACACAGGGATTTCCTAGTTTTCCTGCAAAAATGTAGTGAAAACTACGAAAATAGGGGAAAATGGGGTAACAAGTTTAGGGAGGGAAATGGATGGGATAGGAGTTAGGGGAAAATATAAACAAAATAGGGGAGATAGGGTAGTGTGTTAGGAACACAGTATAGGTGGAATTTTTGGAAATGGATAAGGTTAAGAGGGCAAAAGGGCCTAAACACATAGTTGACCTATTATATATGCAAAATCATAGTGAGAACTAGGGTTTGAGTGAAAATGATAGTTATGAGAGGTATGAGTGATATTTAGTGACTTTTTAAGGTATATTAGTGATGTGTGAAGGTTCCTAGATTATGAAACTAGGGTTTTCTTGCTAAAGCAATCTAAACATCAGTGAAACCAAAAATGTAGTTGAAAACCCTAGAAGGGGGAATCCAACCTTTGCTAAAGAAATTGAGTTGAATGAAAGGTGAGGGATGATCACTTACTGACCTGGAAGCCTCTGAAACTTGAGTAATGATGAACTAACCCTTATGATGGTTTCTTGGAGCTTGAAAGGAAAAAACGTAGCAAATTGCCAATCTTTGGATGGTTGTGGAGAGTTATGAGCATGAGAGAGGAGCTCTTTTGACCATGTAGCATACTTATTTGAGAAAAGACAAATTTAATTTACTTTATTTTCCTATATTTGCTAACTCCCAATGAAATTAATTTGACTAATGACAATAACCATTTATTTTCTTTCTTCATGAGATGATTCATGCATTATCATGGCAAAACAAAAGAGACCTAGACCATGACCTAGATGGAGGTATGTCGATTGACCTATGACCCTAGATGATGATGCATGTCATGACCTTGAAATTATGATGACCATGAATGGGTGAAGTGGGTAGCATTTGAGACCTAGACAACATTTAGTGAACAAAAATTTATTTGAGAAATTGTTTGAAAATATAAAATTTTGACCTAGGACCACTATCAAGTAAACTTGAAAGAGTATATTTGATCACTAAACATTTAGACACTAACAGACCCCATGATGGGCACTGATATCTCTCCTCAACAAGCTAGCCTATCACCAGGAACCTTAGAAAGGAAGTGGCTTCCACCTTAGCCACTCTAAGCACCCCTGTAAAGGCAAAAAAAAAATAGACCTCCATGTACTTCAAGACCAAAAAGAGTGTGAGGGTGAAACAGAGGAGACCCAAAACTCCAACTAGGAGCCCAATAAAAATTGAAGAGTCACCCTATAAGAAAGAGGAAATAGGCCCAGAGGAGGGAAAATTTCAAGAGGTCACCTCACTTGAGAAGACACTTGTGACCTATATCAGGAGAAACTCTTCAAGGATGGCATCCTTCAAACAAGTAACAACCCCAAAACACCATCAAGAGGAAGAAAAGGAGGTGTAGCAAGAAAATGAGGGTTTTCTACATGAAAAACAAAGTTTGCTACATGAAACTCTTACTGGGCTACAGGAAATTCCAGATGTGCCACAAGGTGAGCAGAAAGTCATGGGGGAGGAATATAAGGCACCTTTGGAAGGGAAAGAAGCCCAAGATGTTGAAAAAGAAGCACAAATTGAGGGGCAAGATGCCAAAGGGAGGAAGAGGAGGCACCAAAGGAGGAGCCTGCCTCTCCAAAATATGTTCAAAAGACATTTCAGTAGTTACACATCCTAGACCACATCCAAATCTAAGCTCCTACTACAAATTCATTAGAGGAGGAAGGTTGATCCCTCAAAAGCTCTCAGTTCCCCTATTTTATCAGCTAGAGTAAGAGAGAGCATGCACACATCACTGAATGAAAATTTCCAAAATAAAGAGTGTGCAATATGTAGGGATCATGGAAGAAAAATTCGCTGATATGGGGAGAGATGTCGCTAATGTCAGACTCGTGGAAGCAACGTTAAAGAAGAAACTACAAGAGAAAAAAGTAAAAAATGCAAGGTTACAAAGCCAACTATAGTAGAAGGACAAGCAGGTTTCCACCATGGCAAATTTGTGCATGGAGGCAATACAAAACATGCATCCTTCAAACTCTCATGCTATATACCTAAAGGAACAATGCTTGCAATTTCCGATCAAAACACTAACATCCTATGGGTCATTACCTTTTCACAATTGTAGGAAATTTATTGACTTTTGCAATGAGTCCAGCATAGCAGATAAGACCAAGTTGGTAGAATTCTATATGTATAATCTTATATTGATTAATCATTTGGAACCCTAACCCTAGGTTGGGGGATATGCAGTTGATGTCCCTGGCCTCTTGTATGATCAATGAGGAGGCCAGGGCAGAGGAGGTCAAAAGGATGATGAGAAGAGAAGGAAAGGAGCCTCTCCATATCAGGGTAGAAATATGCAGTCCTAGAGGGGTCATTAACAATCACCTAATGAGTAACAAATAATGTCATTCTTGCAGATAAATACCTCAACACCCAAGCACATACCATTGCACACTTTGATGAAATTTCTAGACTGTTGGGAGAGAAATATGTAATGGAAAGTATGAGAATATGGAATGGCCTTCCTCTTAGCCTAAGAAAAATAGAGTATCATATTCCATAGAGATTGAGAAATTCCCTAGAAAGGGAACCTTTGTATAAGAGGGATAATACAATGAAGATTCAATGGATTTGCTTAAAACTAAGTCCACCTTTGTTGTTGGGACTGGGTGAAGGAAAATACCAAGCTGAAGAAGGCAAAGAATGGGAGGAGGCAGAAAATAATGTTGGATTCTACCCTCATGAGGGGACTCATTCCTTGATTCCTTGGGATGTTAGAGAATCCACTAAATAACTAAAATAGATAAAGAAAGAGGACTAATTTTCTCAGAGGATAAGCAATCATTTGGTAGGGTGGCGATGATGAGCAACATCATTAGGTACATTTTAAGGGGATAATTGTCACCTTTTTAGCCTAATTACTCTCTCTTTCTCACATCTAATTGCATTATTGTCATATGTTGCTTAGTATAGATGGTGTATTAAGGATTTCATACTTCGAAGGCCCAATGCGGTTTAAATGCAGGAAAATCAAGATAATATGCCATTATTTTTTTAGTATTTCACAATCAAGGCTCAGAGTAGACATGAAGGGGTGATTGTAGGGGGTCTACCACCTCCTCAACTCCTAAAGGAAGCCAACGGACCCTCGATATTCCCCTCAAACAACTCGAAATCAAAGGTAACCAATCAAGTAGAGGATTAAGGGGAGCCAAGCTCCACTTCTCTCAAGTTCCATGGAGACAAACCACCTACTTTTTAGGGAGTTGCTGGTAGCTACCCTTTAGGATAAATAGATCAGAGAAAGAGCTCACTAGGATTCGATTTTTAGAGATAGCGAGAGCACTCTTAGCTTTTGTAATAGAAATTTGTGACTTTCATATGCTATGTAACAAGGTTGGTGATGAAATAAAATGAGTACTCAGTTTCTATTTCACTGAGTTAGTTTTAGGGACTTGAGCTTGTGGGTTAGGGCCTAATACATTGGCTTCAGTCTCTCTTATGTATTTGTGTTTACATTTCATATTATCGTAGTTATTTTACTTAAATTTCATGTTGTTGTAGTTGGTTTCTTTAAATTCCATGATTTTTGTAGTTAATCTCTTTCGGGTCATGTTGCAGTAGCATATAAAATTCCAAAAATGTGTGTTAAAGCCTCCCTCTCTCACCTCTTCCATTGGAGCTTGAGGAGGGTAGATATTCACCATAGACCCAAAATTTCTTTTAGTTTATGATTTCTTGGAAAATTTACATAGGTTTCTTTTTTTATCATGAACATGTTGTAGATGCAAAGTTACTTTTTTGTTTCAAGTGCATAGGTAGGTTTGCTTAAATTCAACTCATCTTTTCCACCATTTTCATGATATATTTGTCAATGACGAATGCATGAACAGGTAGTTTTCTTGCAAGTTTGATTAGAACAGCAGAGGAGGAATTCCCCAACACCATTAGCTTCAGTTTCCACCCCATATAAACCAACTTCCATTCAAATTGTCTGCCTCCCTGTTTTTGGAAATATCCACCACCTTGGAGCGCAAGATAGGCTTTGAGAAAAGTTATGAACTTGGAAAAAGGGTTGGATACCTTCCATCCACCTATTTCCACCTTAATTCCACCTCTCCTACCCCTTTCCTCACCATTTATAGCCTCAAACTACCCTCGGCTTGTTTCCTATAGCGTTTTAGGACATCTTGTAGCACTACAGGAAATCCTATAGCAGATCTCGTAGCAGCGAAAATCAGTCACTTATTCATCCCAAAACCTTTATTTCACCTCATCTAGACCTGGCATACCCTCCAAGACACCTTCAACCCTGAAACCTTGAGTCCAATACCCTCTTAGGTCACCTCACTGCCTCCTTCTTTTGCTGCAAAACAGAGTTATTTACAATCATAGTTAGGTCATTGATAGATGCATTGTTAAACATAAAAATTAAGCACGAGATAGATAGAGTTCAATCAGGCATTTGGTTCAACATGTGTGCCTAAATTAGTTTCCCTTTCTACTAGTTCAATTCATCAATTTATTCATGTTTTCCACTTAGTTTAACTTTATTTCTTGCATTAGATTAAGTGTGTATTTCCTTTCTTGTATATAGCTAGATGATTCATTATGATATAAAATATTTTGTCTTCAAGTTGATAGAGTAATGGTCATGAGTTATTTTCAGTCTTAGCTTTCATTCAAAAGTGTGATAGAATTCCTTTCCTAGAAGTAACCCTAGCAATAACACCTCATCATAGAACTGTGAAGAGGATGGCATGAGTACAATGCATATGTTGTGTATATAACACTATCACCTCCAATTTTTTACGAACCCCAGGTTGATAAAGTAAAGTAGAGTAGCCTCTAGGAGTTGCAACACTCTTGGTGCAATACCAGGGCTCACCAACACCTCAACCCTCAAAGTAGTACCAGGATTCACTTCCTTCACAGGAAGTCCAGAATCTACTGTCAAGTCAAATCTACATCTAGTGTCCAATGGTCCAATCCTACGCAACTGTACCCTCAGTGAACAGTTATCAGCTCATTTTTCTAGGGCACACACCCAATGTGCATTTTATTTCATTGGCAATGCTAATGACCAAAACAAATCCATCCCCGACCTTCCCTTCTCAGCGACATAGTTCCTCAGGCAATTTGATAACCCCTTTTGTGTAGTCACTCACCTTCTAATTTCCCCGACATCCCCTATCCTAGGCGATCCATCCCTTGGAAATTCTTCCTCACATCGAAATATATAAAAACCAAAGCATATACATGCCTCAATAATAATACTAGTCATAACATGCTCATGGAAATCAGTGGACACTATTGGGTACCAGTGTCCCATAATGTCCCTGCTCCGGAAGTGCTTTACCAGCACTCTGCTGCATGTTCTAATTCATTTTGTTGACGCTTCTAGTTCTTGCAACTGGTTTCAATCACCCAATCAATCATTTTAATGTTTTCCTATACCAATCACATAATCCCATTATACTCAAAGCAAATTGAAATAAACTCAAATAATACCTCATTGGTAGGTCACCAATAAGGTACACTTGCAATCCTGTTTACTTCCTGTCATAACAAGTCAAACTGGTTATTTGATAAAATCATTATGTATAAACATATCACATCTAGTTATCTCAAAACACAACCATCATAGGTCAGAATCATGAATCATGTGCAATCATCATAAACCATAATAATAAATCACATGTAACCATCATAAGACAGAATCCTATATCATATGCATAATAAAACTGCAATAAAATACCAATACTTATCCTTCATCGGTTCTTACTGCTACCTTTTTTTTTTGTACACACACAAGATCAGTTTCCACACCTGCCAAGTACCCAGTGCCTTCTTTTCAATTTCATACACATACATGTAGTGTACATCACAACATGTACACACGCATACGACATACAACACCATAAAATACATACACCCACACTGGCATACGACACATACACTTACAGCCAGTGCACTATACAACACAATAGATATGCCTACACCCAGTGTAGGCGTATCTATTGTTACATGTCCATAACATACATATAGGCATAGTACAAGCATATAATATCAATTCATGTCTGTATGATACTGACCTCATACATCTTTCAAAGATACTTTTCCACTTGATTCCTCATAGCCAAGAACCTCTTCATGCCATTCACCTGCATAAGCAATCATTCCTCCACAGGAATGATCCTTGAAACCCTTTCATACAATGACATAGATACATAGATACATGCATATATATATATATAATCATTAGCATAAAACAATCATTATCCTGTCAAAAAATGACATACATACATACATGTATACATATATAAATATAAACATAATCATGATCACATCATAATTATTATATATCACAAGGTCTAGGTTGAGAAAACATCCTTTATCTGTGCACAACATGCACATTATTGAGAACAAGACTTTCCAACATAGCCAAGGCATCTGATGCCTCAAATCTATTTACCTTACCCTTTTGGTTACTTTTCTCATGTTTGTACTTCCATTGCCCATTTATCACAATGGACCCAACCAATCCAACCAAATTTTATATTCTTACATTCCGTTGCGCTTACTTATGTACCGAGATTCATCCAGGTCTTTCATTACCTGCTAATCTTCATTTATATCTCCCTGAGGTCCATTAACTTTCCTATTTCCCAAATAAATTCCCAAGACTCTCAAACAAAATGCAAGAACAAGAAACAAAAAAAAATAAAACGATGAAAACAAATAACAATATAACAGTGCAAACAAAGTGGTATGTCCATACACTAGATGCAATCTAGACCACAAATCAATTGCAAAAAAATCACAAAATACCAAAGGAATAAGACTTTACAACAAAAACCATGACTGAATCCCCGTGGTTTCCAATACTTCCAAAGGAAATCTCAACCCGATCCTTCTTCAAGATTTCATGGAATTATCTTTTGCCATGCAATATCCTGCATCATACTACCATAAACACATAACTATCAGTGCATAAATAAAAATAACAACAAACTAGTTATCTTACCTTGCTGTTCCAAGCACGCACACGTGTCAGCCATATGTATCAACATCAATACAACATATCTATCAATTCTAAATCAACCTTTACCAAGACTAACAACCATGTCATAATCAATAATCTCCCATTCATCGGTTATAATACATAATGCTAGAACTATCACCTACTTACACTCAAGTATATACCAGCTATCTTATCACATATGTGTTAGCACAACCATATTAAAACAAGATCATTTCTTCATGCAACCTTACAAACACATATAATAATATCATGCAATTAATCAAATATTCAAACAAATTATAAACATAGCATGTTAGACAAATCAACTAGGTGACAAAATGAAGCAGTCAATAACAAAGTAAACAACTTGATCTAAATATGGGAAAACTTTTTATTGCTATGCAAGCTCCTTCAACAATATTAAAAATGTGTTTAAGGATTGCCTAATTTAACCATTTGTGAAGGGGTTTATGTGTGTAGTATCATGTGTTTTTCATGATCAAATTATGAGTTAATTAACAATTAAAAGCTCATATACAACAAATGAAATGAATTAAAATAAATCACAGCAATCACATAACACAATGGATGATGATGGAGTTCACCCCTCTTGGGCTACGTCTTCATGGCCCTGCTTGAACTAGCCAGACCCTCTTGGGTTTTTTAGTAAAATGTATGATTACAAGCACAAGTATTGCTCCAATGGATTTTCTAACCATTACATTGGCTTCAAAAGACATGAAAACCCACTATCCAATCTTTGAATTTGGTTACCAACTCCTATAGGCTTGACCTCCAACCCCGGTGGCCATGGGCTTGTTTAATCTACAAAGTGACAAAATCGGCTTCATATGTGCTCCAAAGCCTCTATAAATTTTACCACTATGTTCATAGCATCAAATACATCAAAATTTTACTATTCACTCACTGAAAGTGGCCTTGAGTTAATCTTTGCATGGCCTTCCCTCCTGGTGGCCCTCGGCTTCAAAATTATTCAAGTGACAAAAAACACTTGTAGATGAGCTCAATTTCCTCTAAAATTTGTTCCAATGGCTTAATATCATGCCAATATACTAATAATTACTATCCTTGAGTAAAAAGTGGTCGAAAACTGACCAATATAGGCTTCATTAAATTCTGACCTAGAAAATTTCCACTAAAACTAGCCAACTACTAGTTAGCTCCACTAAATCTAGAACTGCCACCGAATTTGGCACTCTGCCAAACTAACCGCCAAATTAAACTTGAGTTAATTAATGGATAAATGTGGATTAGTAGGTGGTTAGCGCTAATGGTGTGTTTAGTTGAAGCCCTCACCTATGGTCATGGCGTTGAGGTCGTATGGGGAGGGGTTGGCCCTTCCCGCTCCTTCGTTCAAATCCACAATGCATTTAAATATAAGTTTGGGTGCCATCTTTTCAATGTTTGATGCATTGGCTCATTGGTATGGAAAATAAATGGTTAGGGGGAGGTCACAGGTTCGAACCCCGACCTTCGCCCCTCATGTACGTTTTGCACCACGTATTTTTTTAAAACATGCCATATTTAATAAGTTGTACGTTTCCCACCTCTGAACCATACATTGATTGCCTGCACCATATTTAATATAATATGCAAAATTCCATGGTTTTTAATATGATTCTAATGTTGGACCTTTGAAAAATTAATGTGCCAAACCATAACATTAATGGATTTTAAAATGTGATTTATGGAAATTTTAAAATTAATTAAGGTTTAATATATATATAATATACATATATAAATATATATTATATATAATATAAAATATGATATAAAAACCATATAACATATTAGACATATATATAATATATATACATTAATTCCAACTTTAATTAAAAAAAAAAATATTTTCAGCACATAGAAATCATGAACCCACATTCAACCTTAAGAGGTCATTGGGCAATTTTTACCTTCACAAACCAAACTAGCGAATCCAAAAGTGACACTTGTCACGGTCCCATTGGACTAAAAACTGAAGAAGATTCTTTGCATGCTGACTGGACTTCCACGTCATCAATTGTACCTGTTCTACAATAAAAAAAAATAAAATTTGCTTGTTCTGAATGGAAACCAACAGACCATAACGCCTTCATCCGAACTTGGTTTTCAACGAAACGAGTTGCATTGGATTCCTTACAACGGGTCGGTCGCTTTCATTCTAGTTTGGTGAAATTCTAAGCACTTTATATTTTGAGCTAATTTTTTCCCTTGATCCAGATTCTGATCAGTAAACAACATAAGCCAAAACTCATACCTTAATGTTTCTTAGGGGAGGCTAACTTGTCTGCACCATCAATCTAGATTAGCACAATATAACTTCACAACATATCAACCCAATTATAAATAAGATAAATATATCCATAAAAGTAAATAACTAACATGTTCATATCATAAACTCATAAACAATTGTCATTCATGCATAACAATCACATATGCATAACCATTGTTGAGTAAAATAATTGGTATTAGATTACTAACATAAAATATTGATCCAGAATCCGTAGAACTTGTGAGACATACATGCACAATATATGCTAGGGATCATTTTATGAAAATAAAAACTAACCTAATCACACCATTCCTATATTAACTTGAAAATATATTCTACATTCAGGAATTAAAATTTAATCTACTTGCATAATTGAATTCTAATCTACGCCTGCAAAATTCAAACCTAGCCTAAACTTCACAGTCGTTGTGTTATCAAATGCAAATTATGGATCTCAATTGGGAGCTAATGTCATAGAAATGATAAGGATCCATAAAATCATGAAATATAACTTCAACTGTGCATAATTGAAAGTACAATCTATGCTTGCATAATTGAAAACTAATCTAACACACATGCATAAATCAGAAACATATGGTTTTTGTATAACCGAATGCCCAAATCTGATCCAATTAGAAAATCACAGAGCCACTTTCTTTAGATGACTTAGTGAGCAAAAGATTCAACAGTCAACTGTAAATGTAAATAACTGCATAAATCAAATCTAATCTAGCATTCTTCTTGAAAAAAAAAAAAAACTCTTACATGAAAAGTAAATCTACAATCGACCGGTTGAACACACTTGCATGAATGGAAAATCTAAACTATCAAACTTTCAATTAAATGAAAAAAACATAAAAATGAAATGACATACTTGAATGAAATAAAAACTAATATACAAAAATAAATAAATAAAATAAATAAATAAATATTACAAAATAAAATATACTCTACCTTAAATTCTAATATGCTCCATGATATCTCCTACTTCACATCTCCTTCCATGCTTGGGACCTCAAAGCTTTATTCAAGTTCTCCAAAATTACAAAGTACAAAATAATGACAAGTTAAGTTAACAAGGTTACAAATAAAGGAGAGAGATCTCCTATTTATACAAATTCCTAAGCAACCTCCTGATTAATGAGGATCCTTCTTCCTCTCCTTTAATCCATAATATTCTCAACCAATTTGTTAACCATAAGTCAAATATCCCTCCTTGAAATATCCTTCATATCATCAAGATAATTTCGAATTTGATCTTTGTGAGCCACATAAGAGGGCCTTGTAAGCTTCCAATGAACCTAAACATGTCACAAAACTCTTTCCACTTTTAAGGTATAAGCATATGCATATTATTTCCTAAATTTTTATCAAAAATTCACTTAAAAACACTAGAAATGAATAATGTTTGGAAAACACAAAGGTAACCCAAATGATGATGAAAGTGATATGAATGTAGTGACATGGTAGTGAAATGGAGATGAAATGGAGGTGATATAATGGACATGATGGTGAAAGTGGATGTATTTTTAATGAAAATTCTGAGACCCAACACTCATCCTATATTAGTACAATACAATATCACAAATATATTGAATCATACATGAACGTAATAACCCTAACCCTCTTCATAATTCAATCCAAAGAAATATGATACATATAACATCAAGATCTTAATGAAATAAACCTAATCATCAAGTTACTAGCATCTAACAACAACAAGCTATATATCATGTTCATCAATGACATGTAACCTAATCATCAAGATAACTATCATACAAAAAAACAAGTTAACCTATATCATACTCATCAAAAAAATATAACATAACTAACATAAAAAAACAATAGAAATGCATACCACCACAGTGTTGGACATTGGGTTCAACGCTCCTCGTGTGTTTCACGACATGGACTAACTGCCTCTCGTGGATCCTAACTCTAGTGAATGTAGCGGAGACTAATGCCTGCTTGTTTTGGTCTAATGAAAATCGTGATTCCAACAATTGGTATCAGAGTGACAAGTCTCGAGTTCGAAACTCACCTGGCTCGCGTTGGGGAGGAGATTGTTGGACATTGGGTTCAATGCTCCCTGTGTGTTTCACGACATGGACTAACCACCTCTCGTGGATCCTAGATTTGGTGATTGTAGCAGAGACTAATGCCTACGGGTTTTGGTCTAATGGAAATCGTGATTCCAACACACAGGTTGTTATAATTTGTGAGTTTTGGACACATGTACATACAACTGCACTAATAAACTAGCATCTATAATGTATGTAACCATAACATCAATAGAATGAAAGGAATACTCATAACCATAATGCGTATGACTACGTTGATCAAATAAAATTTATCATACATGAAAACACAATAAAAATAGAATAAAAAACATATAAGTAACCCCAATGGTTACAACAACCATGAATCACATAGCTGCATGCCAAGCATACAAACTTGTATGACTATTTTCTCTTGCCTCGAGGTCCAATATTGCTGCAACTTCACTTTGATGGTCTGTATCTCCTACTATATCTTATCCAACACATTATCATCATAACATACCAATATCATCATGTTTACCTAATTGCATACAATTACCTCATGATGCTTGACAACATCAACCATGCCAACTTACATGGACAATACATAAGTGTGAACAACATGTGACCAAACATGAACAAACAATGCATGTATGCCATGAAACGACATGTATCAAATCATGCACGGACAACACCCAAGCATGAAAATCATTTAACCAAGCATAAACAAGCAATGCATGTAAAGCATGTAGCAACATGTAATAAAATGTGCACGAACAATACATAAGTAAGAGCTACACATAACCAGTCATACACTCATGACAACATGTTAACCACAACACAATCAACACTTCCATGGTGACACCACCATGTCCAACACAACATGGATGAAACAATAACATATAGACCACAATCATACTACACACACATGCAACCAACATAAATGCATGATCACCACACAAACCATCTAGTCCGAGAGTTGAACCATGCACTAATACCACCCTGTAACACCCTCTTCCCATATCTACCTAAGTAACCATCCAACCGTGGTAAACATGCGATGAGAGGCTACTAATATGATATTCAACCTCCTAGGTGACCTTGAGGAAGTGGAACCGATGGAAACCTGATAAACATACCTTAAACTGCATCAACAACACCTCTAGGAGGTAACCCAACCTCCCAGACCCCTGTACCCTGAAGGGGGGCTGATTTTTGACGAATTTAGACCTTAAACATGGGCATGTAAGGGAAATGGAGTGGATATAAACCTATAGCTATGGGAATTCCAGGGTAAGGTCGCAACCATGGCCCCAAAAAGTCAGTTATGCTCCTGCAACTCTAGGATTCATGTGACCTTTTTAGCCTGAGAGCCCAGGTCACTGCACAGAACTTCATGAAACTTTAGGAGAGGTTAAATAACATTAAAAAAAGGTATGGAAGCAATCACATCATTAGGAACTCATATGGATCCTCCTAGCCATGACATACATTTAGTCAAACCTGTCACAAACATTGCATCTACAGGTGTAAAGAACAAATTTAAACATAGGGGTCTCATACTTTTTTGAGAATCGCTAAGAAGCATTTATCCCTTACATCATTAGCTACAATACAATTTATTTGACCATAGATACATTGTGCATTCATTTACAAGTAAAAAAATGGATAGAACCATACATCATCATTGATAAAATACATGTTTATAACCGAAATAATAACAACAGAAGTACCATGGATACATCAATAATGTAATCCACATAATAACCAGTACATTTGCATAACAAACACAAAAGGAATGAGATTCTCTTTAATGAGTGTAAAAACCAACCAGAGATAGGACTTCCATGTTCCACCCGACCATAGATTGGTTGAGCCAAATCTCTCTTCAATCAATCACCAACGTGCCATATCCCAAGCATGAATGTGGGACTCAAATAGAAAAACCAACCAGGTCATCTCGAGGCTAAACCACCTCACCCTCATCAATCATAAACCATGATTTACCATGATCTACACTTAATCACTAGGCCAACAAAAGAATGTATATCACCGCATTATCTTCGCCTAAATCTTAAGGAATTTTCCTATCTCCTAGTCTCTGATGATTTACCGCAACCCACAATATGAATCAGGGGTCACTAGACCTTAAATCGAGACATACTCTCCAGGATTTAATGCAATCCCAAACCCGAGATTCTTAGGCCTAAAATGGAAAGAAAACCACCACCTCTCAGGCTTTACCACAACCCACCATCCAAATGAGGGGTCATCAAGCCCTAAAACGAGGCAACAAATAAACTGGTTCTATAATCATTTGGAGATCCACCTCACTCAGCTTCAAATCCATCTGGTAATCCAGCCAAAAAAAAAAAATGAGAAATCCACAACACCATGGATATCTGCAAATGGAAAGGTTAGGCTGAATACATTGTCACTTGGAAAAACCCATGCCAAGACAGCAAAGAACCACATGCAATACCACGCATGTCAAATATAGCAAGGAAATTATACATGCAAACCAATACCTGCAAAGAATCTTGTTGTAGCTACTTGATTCTTGATCCTCCTTGCTTGCTTCCTCCTTCTTCCTGATTTCTTTCCTTTCTTGCTTCAATGCAAAAGTACTCCAAAAATCTAAGTGTCCAAGAGTGAGAGAGAGAGAGAGAGAGAATAATGAGAGCTCCAAAAAACGCACTGAAAAAAACCTACCAACCGATCCTCAGAAGCCTTATTATGGAAGAGACCTCTATTTTCTTCATTTTTCATTATTTTCCTTCATTTTCCTCCTCACATGAAACACATGACCTTTCATCTCCCTTATTTTCCTAATTTCCATTATTTTCATAAATAAATGAGCCAAAAATTCCATTTTTCCTCTCCAAAGCATTTTTCTTTGCCTATTTCCTTAGCCATATTAAACCAAATTAACAACCCCCCTCAGGATGTTTTTCCCAAAATTCATCTTGGAATACGTGTCCCATCGACCATAGTTATTATTTTTTCCTTTATTACATTTTACATGGAATTTTCACCAAGGTTGTTATAATTTGTCTCATAACTCCGTCCAGGTCAAGCTCTGCAACCAGTCCATTCCAAATTGTTCTGACTGGGTTTTCTCCGCCAAAATTTAATTTTGGTAATTCATGCAACAACTTTGTTACTCCATGAGAGATTTTACTCGAAATCCACTTTAATTATTGCTAATTTCTTCTTGGTGGATTACAATTTTGGGTTCCATGCACTTACAGTGGTCCAAACACCAGAGGAATAATGTCGAAGAGGTCACTCTAGTTAACGGTCAAGTAATTTGACTGAGAATTTTCTCTTCGATGCGAGAGAAATTTTTATATTTTCAGTTGGCTCTAAAACTCTGTTGCATGTTTACAGGTTTCGGCACATAATTTTACGTGGGTCGAGGGATTCAACACATTTCGGTCTCGGCTAGCCATAACAGGTAAGCTATATCCCAACTTCGAACCACTTCCCCAATTCCACAAATCTTGCATCTACCGAGGGTAAACACTCTCTTGCATGTTACAGGTCAACTTGAAGACCGTCCGGGGAACCTGCCACTTGGGATGGTTAAACCTATATCCCACTGTTCACTTTATGTCTCTCGTTTGCGCATTTGAATTTCCTCTTTTTAGGTGCCAGAACAATTAGTTCCCATGGTATATCTCTCTCTTTTGTTGACTGTAAGCATCAAGCTAATTTAACATTTACGAAGAACTGTGTTTGAAAATAATGTAAATTTATTGTTCTGGGGTTATGAACGTGATGGTCACTTCTTGACTGTAATATTTCTCTGTTTGATTTCCTCATAATTACATAAAATGGTTTTCACAAAAATTTACTACATAATTTTTTTTCTTGTAATATTTAGGTTTATCAAGAAAAATTTATGGAATTGGTTACTCGTGGGTTTGTTGCAAAGATTTCTTGCCTTGTTTCCTATTCAGTTATGACAATATTTGGGGTCTATATTAAGTGATTCAGCACTGAAATATTTGGTTCTTGACTAGATTTGTTAGTACTTGAAGTTGTATTATTCATGTATGGAACTTGGGTCTCAAACTCCGGTAACCGACTACACAGATAAAATTAACATTTAAGCAAGGAATTCTTCTAATGCTCGTTAATAGCTATCTTTCAGTTTTCTGTTTGAATTTTTCAGTCACATAGAGTTATAATTTACGTTTCTTCACTAATATCTTCCCGGAGGTCTTTCCCCAAAATGAGGTCTAGCTTAGATCCTCATTCAAGAACCACTCCACTCACACCATCGCAACTATGGTTTCGGGTTTGTTGGAGATTTCCTTGAAAATACTAAGCATGCTTCAATACAGTCTACAATAGGATTCTTTTGTATCACTAATTTAGGTATAGAAGTCAAAAAAATTTACCTTGTACATAATTCACGCATACAACATGTGGCTACATAGTCATACATGATGTTTTTGCATGTAGCCTCATCATTCATAGAGTGATTTGAGATTTATTCGCATACATAATATGATTAAATAGTCAATTCAGTCTCATCTTTCCAATATGAATTCAGATTCTATTCACATACATAAAATAATTGTAATGTAATGCATGTAGGCTCATATTTCCAATATAATTTAAGACTATATTCACATGTAGATTAATCTACAACAACTTTTACACGTGAACAAGGTACTTATTTCATAATAAAATAAGACTAATCGTAGTCCACCCAACCTTAAGAATGGAATTGACATCCTCTTCTCCCCCCAAGCTCCCTCTCCAAAGAAGTAGACAACAATTTTTTTTTAGTAGAACCAGAGTTAGGCATCAAGACCACAGTCCAACCTGAATCAATGAATCATGTTTGTGATGGAGTTCTCCACTGGCTCGTGTCCAGCTCTAGATAACTCCTTAGCAACGTCCTTCCATTACTCATACTTCACAACACTTTTCATTCAAGAACATAACCTCTTCTCTTCACTGAGATTCATTTTTATTTCTAGAAGAGAAGGTAACTGTCTCTAACTGATTCTAACTTCTCTGGAGGTTGGAATTAGTTTTTCCAGTCATTCTTCTTGAATTATGAATTTCTTTACTCAAATTAACATTATACATTTCAAATAATTAAACCAAAGTTTCATAGGATTCTACAAGTCTTTTCCTTAAATAAACTAAATGCAACATAATGTAAATTTTTTTAACTTAATTTCATCCTGGGGTGTCACATCTTCCCCCCTTAGGTGAAACACCATCCTCAATGTTTATTCCTACCCCTAGAATAATTAAAGATAAGCCTGACTCATAAATTCTTCGTCTTCCTAGGTGCCCTCTTCTGGGATAAAATGTCTCCACTGCAATTTAACCTGGAAGATAGCTCGCCTCCGTAGCATTGTTTCTCTTCGGTCAATAATACGTAGAGGTTCTACCAGGATCTCTCTGTCTGATTCGACCTGTCAATCATCCAACTCATGATCAGTTTAATTTATCACATAAATTAAACATATACATATTATTATGATCATTTCTATACTTACTTGGATATCGTGCCAATTAATTATGTGTCTTGAATCATACACATATTTCTTTAATATTAAAACATGAATTATGTTATGAACTTTTATATGGCTAGGAAGGGAAAGTTGGTAGGATACAAGGCCTATTCTTTCCAAGACCTGAAACAGTCTGCAGTAACGGGGTGCTAACTTAGTGTTATGAGGAATTCTAATCTACAGATAAACTAGTCTTCCTTGAGTGTGGTGTTCCTTCGCTTAGAACAACATAAGAAAGGTAAATTTTATCTTCTCTAAAATAGACATAAATATAGAAGGGATAAAGACCTACTTATGATCCTTCACTCTTGTTCCTCTTCTATTGTCGTTCCCATCACTCTTGATCTAGCTAAAACCTTCTTGATCAATTCTTGAAATCAAAGACAGAAGACAACAAACAACATAAAGATATACATTCTATCTACCTTAACCAAATTTAACCAATTAAATTTGAGAATACATACACATTTGAGAATACATTCACAAGATATAAGTGCATATATGAGAGAAAGAACACATATATTTATTGAAATAATGGGAGGATTAGTTTACAACGAGTGGATGAGTTCGTTTTCAACTTGATCCAACTTCATTCCATCCTCATCACACCAAGCATCATCTTAGCACCATAACAATACTTCAGCTCTCAAGAATTGAGAATCCAACAGCATAACACTCCCAAAATTTCTTCATCCCTTGCACTTAGATGAGTGCTCAATTTCTAGGGAAATTGTAGGTATTTTCTCAATAAATGATATTGAATGGATTTCTAATAATAAATGAGACATGTTTCCAGGTTCAAAGGTGATGGATGAACACATGTATTCAAATTATGACACCTATGATCTCTTCTACAAGGCACTGGACATGTGGAGATTCTTGGAACAATGATGATTTCCCTCCCAGGAGACCAACGCACCCTTAAGTGTCAGGAAGTTCTTTAAAAATCACCCTTGAATGGGGGTAAGTGCTTTGCAACGCACTTAGGCCCATTCAAAGGAGTGTTGATGAGTCAATAGGTCATTTTAACTATACTTCAAACATTGAAACTCTCATGAATTAAATCCATCAGTGGAATGACTTCTCTAGGGCATGTAGCAACTAAATTAGGGGATGATAGACCCTATTCATACTGGTCTTAGGGATTATTCCCAAATTGACCTATAAAAGCTGCCCCCTAAAGCATGAATTAAAAATAATGATAATATTTGGATAAGATGCTTTATGGTGTGATGAGTAGGATCTGAAGCAGACGGTGACCTGCATCAATTTGCAATACATTACATCATGATATCTTGTACATATTGGACATGAATTGGTGAGGGAGGCATACCCATGCTCAGCACATAAACTATCATAACACATACATAAATCAGAAAGTCATCTATAGATATAGACATGCCTACATATATAGGCCCATGATAGGATGACAATTTGTATGTAAAGCTGTTGTACAGATGATGTGGTACAATTCTTGAAATCGTAGCCCAAATGGATGAAACTAGATCCGAGTTCTTCTATCTTGTTTACTCGATTGTTCAAATACAAGTCTAACCATGCGAATATGTGATCTTAATTTGAACATGGGAAGACATCGTCTGATTACCAACCAATGATGTATGCCATTAACAGACGCGAGAGAAACCATCGTTGATGTTAATGGTTTTCAAGGTACTGCAGTACAATTTTCAAGGCGTGAATAAATGATTTTATGTCAAACGCAAAATAAAATATTTCAGTTGAAGGTCGGTGATGTCAACCTACTGCTGGAAGCGAGAAACCTGTCATTGATGTAAGCAAGTTTCAAGGTACTGGAAATATGTTTCTAACCCAACTTCCTGGATGATGAGCTAATGTCGATAGGAAGTGACTCATCATAGATACGACATGAAACGAGAGTAATTATTTTGGAGACAAAATGTGACTTGATGAATCAATGTTCAGGGATGGCGGTCATGAAAATGAAGGTTTATGAGTATTGCAGAAGATGAGGAATTACTGGATGACTTCCCTTGAACATATCAGCGACACTAAATGGATTGGAAACATTGACCCAAAACCGAAGTGATGGATGGTATGATAGACCGTCAAGAAGATTATCCAATCCAAAGCCACGGAGATGAAGTGAAAGTGTCATGCTCAAGAGCGACCTGCTACCATAAAGTGTTTTTTTCTTTTTCCCAAATTTTCCCCAAACATTTCTGACTAGTACCTCTTTATTTTTTAACAAGCTTGAGGAGGGTAACATATTCTTGATATATAATTTGAACCTTCGGGTGAATCCATCGCTATTTTATGCTTTAACAAGTTTAGCGATATTGAAACTTGATCTTGTCATGATTGGACAAGTCTGTTGTTATTTGAGTTTATAAGGAGTCTAAAGACAGTAAAAACACGGTCCCTTTTCATGTTTAGAGAGTTTGAAAAAAGGGACGAAAAGAAAACTACATGAGTCATTTTTTGTAAATTTATCACTCAGGTCCGAAAAAGTGTAAAATAATACCTGAGAAAACCTCTTAGCCATTTTTGACTAAGGTGTTCCTTTTTCCTAAATAATCTATCTCAGTCCAAAAAATGGTTAAACTTATACTGATTAGATGTCGTTTCATTTCCTTTTACGAGCTCGAAAAGATAAGTGCTCAGAAATATTTTCACATTAATGGAGTTTGAAAAGAGCTAAAAGAACACTCTAGGGGGGTTCCTTTTTCGATGTTTAACAGAGCTCAAAAAATACTCTATGGTCAAATCATTTTTTGGAAAATTGTGCACTTCAAACTCACTGTATCAGTTGTAAACATGCTTAGAGAACCATAAAACAGATTAAAAATACCTATTTCATAGTAAAAATGAACAAAAACTATAGTCACATCATTAAATATGATTAAAATAATCAAAATGACTAATAAAAAGAAGTTTTTACCATTCCATGGTTACCATTTGAAATTTAGGAGCTCTAAGCCTATTTTTCCTTTGAACTTCAGTGGTCGATTACGACAGTTTCAGTGGATGATTTCTTGTGCCGTTTGATCTAGGTTGTAGACCTGAACCTTCTCATTCTTTTAGTGTCATTTTTGTTTCATTTCATGTTGAATTTTTATGTTTTTGAGCCCCCTAGGGTCAATATATTGCGTTTTGATGGAAACACACCCTTGCATGTCGAAAAGTGCATTGCAGAGAACTGAAATTGAAGCTCAGATGCTTTGCAATGCTCTATCTATAGAGCAGGGGTGTGTTGGGTTCATTTCACAAATTTGTTTCTTGTTCTGTGCTAAAAAATTCCCAAATTTTTTGCATGAAATAGATCTTAATGAAGCTTATGGTTGGCTTTCAGGTATTGATCAGATAAAAATGACCATTACATGGTGAGAAAGAGAACATGAAGAACAATACATGATTGCCCTAAATGATCCTGGAACTGTAAGAGCCCTCAAGGATTGTAGGTTATTTAAGTATGTGATATTATCAGGGATGAGACAACATCTTGAACTATTAGAGTTCCTGGTTTTTTCATGGGATCCGACATCTCAGGAATTTCACAATGGGGAAAAAGTGCTCCTAATACTAGTTGAGGATCTTTACTTTCATACTGGATTATCGAGACGTGGTTCTCCTGTTTCCCTTGTGGGGTCTGCTCTTGGAAGCGACACAGTGAAGAACTACATCCGCCAGAATTGTTGGCCAGGTACTGAACCTAGAAAATATGGGAAGATAAACATCCGTGATGTGTGTGATTTTCCTTTTAGAACTATCCTTTTCACTATTGCAAAAATTTATGGCTTTGTGACACTACATGTTGCAAACTGTGCATACATGCAGTATGCTCACGAGTGTCTCGAACCAAAAATGTTCAACTGGGTTGAAGTAGTACTCTTTCAGATGAAAGAACAGCTAACTAAATTAAAGAGTGGAAGAAACAATTTTAGTTATGCTTCAATATTTATTTCCTTTATTTTAGAGAGAGTTCCATTGATGCAACCGCAGCATGTGACACTGAGCATTTCTGGTCCTAGATATCCTCGGATGCAGAGATGGGTTGAATTGATGGCTACGCATGCTGGTCAATTGACTATCATATTTTCTACTGCATTCTTTGCTTAGCTCTGACGACAAATTATCGCCGTAGAGGAGTATCCATACGCAGGCGTAGATTTTCGTGGAGATCCAGATTTGATTTTACCAGATGGCGCTCAATGGGGTGCAATGGGTAAAACAATTTTGACCATATTTTTTATTTTAAGTTTTCTACATTTTTTTGTATTTTTGATGTTTTCCAAGACTAAAAGAAATTTTTTTATATACACATATGTGGGTCATGTTAGCCCAGGTATTTTAGTGATCAAATGACTCTTTCAATTGCTTTCCATAAGGTCATAGGTCAAAAAAATTTCTTTTTCGAACTAGTTCTTAGAAATAATTTTTGTCACTGAAGAAAGGCTAAACCATGTATGTTGCTCCTTTATTTCATTTATCATTATCATTTTCAAGTTCGTCACCATCATTAGTTTCAAGGTCACCATCTCCATCATCATCATTCAATAGGTCTAGTGTTATGTCATTTCATTTCATTTAGGTCAACTCTAGGTTCAACCCTGCCATTGGAAAAAACATCAATTTTTCACTAAAATAAGATAGTGGCCCTCCACTTCATCCATAAAACCCTAGTAAAGGAGCACAAATTTTTATGAGCTTCAAATAAGCCATTTCTCTTGTTTCATATGGCTCAAATTTCGGAAAAAATTTCCAAATATAGTTTCATTGTCTCACTGTCTCATTGAAAAGAATAATTTTGTCTCACTGCCTCATTAAAGGATCCAAAAAGTCATAATTGACTATCAAAGCTTCAAAGGAGTTCAATCTAACCTATTGTTCCAGCCAAATAAAAAGGGAGTCATTCTCAGTTTTTAAATACATCTCATCTTGTTTGAAAGGGTCATATCCAATGTGAAAGTTCAAAGGTTTTAGAAAAGAAGTCTTGCAATCTTATTTAAAAGGAGAAGTTTGTCTCATTGTCTCAATAAAATGTCAAAAAGGTCACCTCAAGTATCAAAGAGTTCAAAAGAAGTGTAAAAAGTGTCATTTTCAAGTGCAAAAAGTGTCAAAGGGTCATTTGCAAATTTTAAAGGGTAAGGAGTATTTCAAAAATTTGAACGAGAGAGTTTTATTTAATCCCATGTGAAGGAGTAAAAACATCACTGTCAAAGTCAAAAAAGGGTTTAAAAATGTTTTTGTAAATATTAAAGAGAAAAGAAACTTCACCCTTATTTTAGTGCTATCCTTTTATATATGTGAGATCCACTTTGATTATTTCTTTTCACTCTAAAAAATCCTCTCACAAACTCTCAAATAGAAAAACCACGATTCTACATTGTTGTGGTGAGCAAAAAATCATTGTTATTTTTCTATTGGTGAGGGAGATTAGCCTTGTTATGTTTCTGGGAGTGAAAAGAAACGTTGTTACGCTCCTACAAGAGTGAGAAAAACTCTTGTTACGCTCATGGCAGAGTGAGAAAAACTCTTGTTACGCTCCTGGAAAAGCTTGAAAACTCTTGTTACGCTCCTCACAAAGCTTAAACACACATTGTTACGCTTTTGTATTGGGTAATAAATCAGCATGTTACGCTCCTGTAGGTGACAGATTCCAGTCTTTTGAAGCTTGTAAATCCTGCAACCCTCCAAAACTCTCAAGCTCAAGCTCATTCCTTGGTGATTGGATAATTCACAAGTGACCAACATCATGGAAAGTGACAAGAAGACTTTCAAAGGAGGGCACCATCTCAGACTTGAGCCATTAACCATGCACAAGATCAATGCTTCGCCATTGGCCAGAACATGTTTTCAAAGAACTCATTGTTTAACATTTTGTGAAAGGATAATGAAAGGAGGGCATCATCTTTAGTTGTCCACTCTTTTTGCAACCAACTACAACATGGGAAATGTCACTCTTGTAGGTATGGAGAGCAGTTTATCACTTCAGCTACAGGTATTCCTTCTCAGGGATAGCAGTGGTTCAAGGGTATGGATCTTGACATTGAAAACTACAAGAAAATTATAAATCCTCATGCTAGAGATGATCCAGAATTTCTTTTAACTTTTAGAAACCTCAGAAAAAAATATGCTCCACTGATGATGTTCATAATTAAGTACTTTTCATGGAAAGGAATATTCTCTAGGTTATACAGGTATCACATCAAGCCTTTGATGAACTTTACCAAAGTCAAAACACTTTATTTAACTCATTATTTATACAAGAACTTGTTTACGATGGTTGAGAAGGTCCAAAGCAGAAGAGAAGATCATCATACTAGTCTCTTTCATCTTCGTATTATCAAGCTCATTGTTTTGCATCACTTGTCCTCCACAAACATGACATGGGAAGACTTCTTGGAGAGGTTATCAGCAATGCTTTTTGTCTTACCTATTACATCATCACCACAGCCAATGGATATTGGCTCTTCCAATATGCCTATTCAGCTTTCATATGTCCCTAAGGTTGTGTAATTTTCTCACAAATATGAGAAGAAAAACTTGGATTTATTGGCTGAAGCTTTAGCTATATATCATATCTATTTTAGGTCTCAAAGAACCAATTTTTAAGGCTTTGGAGAAATTTTGGTATTTTTCATGATTTTTGGCAGAAGTCTGGAAATTTCTCATTGCAAAAGTGTAATGGACACTTACGACTTTTTGATTTGGAGGTAGCGAAATGGTGATTTATTTACATGGATGGATGTATTTTGATTAGTACATCATATATCAGTAACCCTCCTGGAATTACAAACTACAATTTGGGAGAAAAAATTGAAAAACCACATATTTTCATGTTTATGCCTCCTTTTTGGACCATTTGTTATGCTTTTGAGTTACCCTGGGAGAATGGATTGTTGAAGGTATTCCCATGGTCCATTTCAGAAAATTCAAGATGTTTTGGAAACTAGACGCACAGGGCTAGTGGACCATTTTTTCGAAAGTTAATTTGAACTTCTCAACATGCCTCAAAACTGCCTCCAAAGTTCTATTACACTTCTGCAATTTGTTTTTAAATTCTTCAATCAAAATTGTCACAGATCAGCATTGGATTCCTTCAGTACAATTGTCAAACTTAGAAATGGTCACAAATTCAAGGCTATGAGTTTTCATTTGAGTTATTAGGATGGTTTTTTCTTCATTTTATGATGGAATGTGTAATTAATGTAAGGGACAAACACTCCTAGTTTGTACCTAAATTTCAAGGAATGGTTTCTAACCTCCCTAGAAACTAGTAAATGACTCATCTCTTGCATATATTATCCATTTTGGATGGAATTTCGACCTAGTGAGGTGTCATGATCTATATTTTCTATACGTAGACTCTCTTTTTTCATTGTAGAGGTTGGATAGTTGTTATTTTCAGTGGATCTATTGTACAATATTTTGCTAATGAAATTAAGGACAGTGTTGCAGGCATAGTGTTGAGACTCCAGTGGTATGCCTTTGAGCATTTTTTTTCTCTGTAAACTCATGAAGTTGAATTTTATGTTACTCATATTCCACATATATGCTTCTTTATGCTAATTATTATCATTTTATTAACATAAAACATGTTTTCCATGATCTGTTTTTCATAATATTTTCATCAAATTGTCTTGCTCTTCTGATGAATGAATTCATTATAATTCTCATTCAGATTCCTTATCATTTCACTATATATACAATGGAAAATTAATCATACTTCTTATCTTAACTACCTGTACTCACCCTTACCTCTACAGCTAAACCATTGAAATGAAATTAATACCCTAGACCTAGTCTCCTAACTGTCATTCCCATCCAACAAAACTCCAAACAAACAAAAACCTTAATCTATTGAGCATCATAAATAGCCTAAAACATTATATCCATTCATCCCTTTGATTGAAAACTGACATAGAGAGAGCCCTCTCTGGTCCGGGTAGGGATAGCTACCTCGCCAAAATTTGGTATGTGGTTAACTTTCTCTAATCCTATTGTCTGCCTTAGGAAGTTGGGGAGAGTGATAACATTATTGCCATCGTTTTCGGGGATGGATTGCTAAACATTCCCTGGGAATATTTATTTAATCCTTTGAAAATTAGACTTGTACGTGATAAGCTCTAGCTTTCAAAATAGGTTGCATTCTAAATCCTGAGCCAAAGTCTAAAATTCCTATCTTAAGCTGGCTCCTGAAAGACATACCAGGTCAAATCTAGACCCAAATCCATCACTAATTGTATATGATCCTAAGATTATTTTTATAAAATATAAGACCAAGTCTCGGAAAGTTGGAAGAGTTGTTCCTCCACTTTTCAAATCAAATTCTCTACCAACGAGATTTGTTCCAGAAGATTTGATATATAGTCCAGAATCTGAAAAATATTTGTTTAGAACCAAGTTTAAAACTTTCCTTTCAGAAGCCGCCTTTGATCCTTTTCATTTCGAGTCCTTTGCACCATTTTCTGAATCTTTTGAGTCTGAAATTGATAGTCAAGTCTAGTATAATTTTCATAAACTCAAGGGTTTGGTAGAAAAATTTCAAGAAACTTCAGAGAAGGCCTATTTTCAATATCAGCAGCATACCTTTGCTCCACCTTTCATTTCACCTTCTTATACATCTACATCATCAATCTCTCATTTCATTCTATCATTACCTTTGCATGTTTCCACTCCATCAGCACCTCTGCCACCTCCTCCATTAGTCATGGCCAGATTTTCTCCATTGATCCTACCGCTTCAACTTACTCCACTACATTAGAATTATGGTCAGAGGCTTCCTTTTTTCGATCGAACAACAGAGGTTACAGCCTATCAACATGTTTCCAAAGTGACTGACTTCATAGATCTTGAAGAGATCGACAATGACAATGTCAAGATGTGCATCATTGCACAGAGTTTCTCCAAAGAGGTAAATAAATGTTTTCTCTCACTTAAAGTTGGTTCAATTGGTACCTCACAAAATCTATTTGATTTTTTTATGGAGAAATGGGAAGAAAAGAAAAATCCATTACAGATCCTAGTTAAGTGTAATGCCTTAAAAATGAATCCCAATGAGTCTGTCCAAGACTTTACAGCTAGATTCAACAAAATATATGATTCAATTCAAGAGAATATTAAGCCTCCTCCAGGCCTTGCTTTACTTAATTATCTTGATGGTTTCGATCTTGACATGGCTTATTAGTTGAGGGAAAGAAACCCATCAACTCTTGAAGAAATGCAGAGAAACGTAGTGAGCGTGGAAGCCAATTTGATCATCAAGAAATCTAAAATTAAGACAGAAAAAAGAGTCACTATCAAAGAAGAAACTTCCACTTCATCATAAGGAAAATTAGATACTTTAATCAATACCATGGAGAATATGATGGATAAGATGTACATCATTGATCGACAAGTTGAACCCTCCATTAGAAATCCCAATTTTAGGGGTCAAAATCAGCAGTGCCAATACAGGATCTAGCAAAGGGAACAGAGGGGTTAGGATCCAAAAATTTAGCAGAAAATTCACTCCCCATTTTAGAAGAATTATACTGAAGGCCCTGATGAAGATGATGAGGAATAAATTTCTCACGAGAATCATTTATTTGAGGTAAATCAGCAGCCTATTTTTCTCACTGAAGAAGATCATTTTTTTGCAGAATTTTGTGCACCCGATGATCAGAAATTTGTCTTTTCTAATGATGACATATTCTAAGTGCGCACGAAATATTATCAGAGAGGATATTAGAATCATCTTTCTCAAATGCAGAGATAGTATGGCTTGAGGAATAGGAATGTTCCTATAACCTCTAATTAGAAAAAATAGAATGCTCAAGTAGATGCTCATTCCAAAGAAGTTTCTGCTCTGAATAAAAGTAAATACAAAGGACCTATTGTTCCTAATCATATTAAAGGAAATGGATCTTATTCCAATGGTTAAATGAAAGATAAATAATTCCAAGGAGGAGGACAGAAGAAATATTCTTCACACAAAGATCAGCCTGAGAAAAAAGATGCATCATTGAAAGAGGTAGAGAAACATTCTGCTCTTTTTTCTCTTGAAAATGAAATTGCCAAATTGAAAATCCCCATTACTCTAACTGAAATAGTTCAGAATGATCAGTATAAAGTTCAAGTTGTTTCAATTTGATCAAATGTCAGACATGGTTAATGTGAGTGATGATCATCCTGAGCTTCTTTTTGGTCCTGTTGCTGATAGCGATTTAGAAGATAGTGAAGTCCCTCCATTTTACCTAAGCCTAAAAATCCATGAATTTATCCTTCATAATGTCATGCTTGATTCTGGAGGCTCTCACAACCTCATTCCCAAGGCCATTATAGACATATTAGGACTGGACATCACAATACCATATCATGATCTTTACTCATTTGATTCAAGGAGGGTGAAATTTCTTGGCCTCATCAAGGACCTAGTGGTGTCATTAAAGAAAATCCCGGCCAAGAATGTCCTTATGGACGTTTTTGTGGGTTATATCCCAGGAAGATATGGAATGCTACTTTCTCGGTCATGGGGAGCGAAGCTTAGAGGTACCTTACAGCTTGATTTTTCTTATGCTACCATTCCCATCTTTGGATAGCTCAGGAAACTATACCGAGAAATTAAGATGAAGTACACGATCAACAGTTGGGAAAATCCAAATAACCATCCTATACATGCTTTTGATATATATTTAGAGTCTTTTATCTTTTTCAATGATGAATGTTCAACATCTTCCGAATATTTGATTGAAGAAATTGTGGACAATTCTGAAATTTCAAATTCTGTTTTAGAATTGGAAAATGCTAAAAATTGTAAAAAAAGTGGCAAATGGTTTGGAGCTGAGTGCATCACCTCAAAAAATTAATGAAACAATGAAAGAATCAAAATTTTTTGGTACAACAGAGGTTTCTCAAATAGGTAAATTTTATCCATCCGATTTGCAATTTCCGGATGAGGAAAATAGTTTGTGGACTGTGGACTTCGATGGAGCTTTGGGAAAAGAAGGGGCTGGAATTGGAGATTGGATTCACAGCCCTATAAATAATTCATTAAAAATCCCTCCCAATGTTCAAATGTCCTCCTACAATCTGGCCTTTGAATGTTTAAATAATGAAGTTGAGTATGAGGCTTTGATAACCGGTCTGAAGATTCTCAAGAAGCTGGGTGCAAATAAGATTTATGTATGTGGAAACTCCGAGTTAGTGATAAAGAAAGTCAAAGGGAAATACCTGTCCAAGCATCCAAGGATGTGATATTACTGAAACGCAGTGCTAGACATTCTCAAGACATTTTTTTAGTACACTTTATCTTTTATACCAAGAGAAAGAAATCTTATTTTTGATTCTCTAGCCACTTCGTCCAACATGTTCAAAATTCCATTGTATCCTAATAAGAAGTATGAGATAAATGTAAAACATCGTCCTATTGTCCCATATAATGTTCATTATTGGAAATTATTTCAAGATGACAAACATATCAGCAAACAGAAGAAGAGTTTGTAAATACTCAAATGGAAAACTAGTGCTATGAAGACGATCAAGAAATCCATGCAGCAGAGATGCAAGTGCTTCAGCTCAAAGATAATTCCATTCCAATAGGTTTGGAACCTTTGGAAGAAATTTTTGATCAATATGATGTTGCATGCAAATCGACCATGTTATCGACAGAAATGGGCGTAGAAGATCTGAATCTTGGCACTCCTGAAAAGCCAAAAAAGGTAAAAATTTCAAAATCCTTGAGTGCAGAAATGAAAGGTAAATATGCAACACTTATGTCTCAATTTGCTGATGTAATTTCTTGGGAATATCCTAATCTGAACGTTTATGACAAGAGAATAACCCAGCATACTATCCCCTTGAAGCCGTATCAAAAACCTTTCCGTGAGAAGCTTAGAAGAATGAATCCTAAGTTGCTTCCATCTATCCAAAAGGAGGTAAATATCTTATTCATTGCTGGTATCATTTTTCCTCTTTTCTTTTCAAGATGGATTTCTAATCTAGTACCAGTAAGAAAGAACACATGAGAGATTTGCTTGTGCATTTATTTTAGAGATCCTAACAAAGTGTCATTGAAAGACAGTTACCCACTACCGAAGATGGACCATATTCTGCAAAGGGTAGTTGGATCTTATAGACATTCATTGTTGGACAGATACTCTGGTTATAATCATATTCTTGTTCACCTGGATGATCAAGAGAAGACAACCTTCACCACACCTTGGGGTAATTTCATGTACGCCAAAATTCCCTTCGGATTGAAGAATGAAAGGGCTACTTTTCAACAAGAAATGGAAATTTCTTTCCCCAATGAAAAGGACATATTTTTTGTCATTTATCTTGAAAATATCACTATTTTTTCCAAAATGTATGAGCATCACTTACGGCACTTGAAAAGAGACTTCGAAAGATGCAGAAAGTTTGGCATATCGTTGAACCCAAAGAAGAGTCTTTTCGCTGTGGAGGAAGGTAAATTGTTGGGCCATATCATATAAAAATGTGGAATTAGGATAGATCCTTCAAGAATTGAAGCATTTCAAACTTTGGACTATCTTAGGAGCAAAAAGGAAATTCAGTAATTTAATGCGAAAATCAATTTTTTGAGGAGGCTTGTTCCCGATCTTGTTGAACACTTAACGCAGATTACTGACATGCTGAAGAAAGATAGTGAAGTAAAGTGGTCTAAAGTGGCAAAAAAATCTTTCAATCAAGTCAAATTTTCTTTGTCTCTTGCTCCTATCCTTATTAGTCTAGATTATACACTTTATTTTTTCATTTGCCTCGAAACATACTCTTGTTGTTGTCCTCATGCAAAAGAAAAAAATCAGAATACAGAGAAACCCATCGCCTTCTTCAGTAGAACCATAAGAGACGTAGCCTTGAAGTATAACATCATTTATAAATAGGCCTTGTCATTAGTCAAAACATTGAAGCACTTCTGGTTCTACATTTTACATTCTCATATCATTGCATATGTTCCAAAAGTTGTTGTCAAAGATGTGCTTACACAGAATGATCCTGAAGGGTGGCGAGGTAAATGGATTGCTGCCATGTTAGAGTATGATTTGGAGATCAAGCCTACAAAGCTGATCAAAGGACACGACATGGCGAAACTCATGACATATTCAAATCTTCATGTCTTGGATAAAAATTTCATCGTTGCATTATCTGAAGAACAATATGTTGAAACATTACCTGAGGTTGCTGAAATTTTCTTTTTATCACCTTGGTATGTTGATATAGTAGATGTTTTGCAACATTTAAATTCTCCTCCCATCTTTCCCAGTAGTAGAGCTAGATATTTAAATTTAAAATCTCTTAAGTACTATATTATTAATGGTCTCTTATATTGGAAATATCCGGGTGGGGTTTTGCTTAATTGTTTGGTCGAAGGAGAAGTTGAAAAATTCATGGCAGATTTTCATAATGGTGACTGTTGTGGTCATCTTTATTGGAATACTACAGCTAATAAGATCTTGAGGGGGAGATTCTATTGGCTAAGATTATTTTTTTATTTTTATAAAATATTCATGAGCTGTCAAGAATGTCAAATATTTCAAGGAAAGAGAAAGCTCTTGCCTTTACCTCTAAAACCAATTTTAGTTCAAGTGCCATTCTAGCAGTGGGGACTTCACTTCATTGGCGAGATTCATCCTCCATCGTCATATCAATACAAATAGATTCTGATTGCCACATATTATTTCACCAAATGGATTGAAACCATCCCCACGAGGCAAGATACCGACATTGTTATCATTCAATTTCTTGAGAAAAAAATTGTCTCGCTTTGGTTGTCCACACAAGATTATCACTGACAATGCTGCAACCTTCAAATATAAGAATATGATCAACTTTTGTGACAAGTATCGCATTAGACTTGGTCATTCAACAACATAATATCCTCAGGGAAACGTGCTTGTTGAATCGTCAGATAAATCTTTAGTGAACGTAATTAAAAATATGCTCCAAGAAAACAAGAGGAATTGGCACAAGAAACTCAACAATTTTGGTTTTTAAACTCATGTGGTGATCATTTTTTAAAAAGCTTCCCGGATTATCCACAGTACTAAAGAATGAGTGTCGACGTTTCAAATCCCAACAAGGATCCATCATCAGGACTTTCTTGAATGAAGAAATTGAGAGAAAAAACGCAGACCATTAATAGAGGTAGATTTCTAGAAAAGAGCCGACCAAAGTTTATAATTTTATATTTTTAATATTTTTAATAATTATATTTCTAATTCAATAAATTTAATTTATTAAGGTTAATAATCTAAGATTAGAAATAACCTTAAAAAATTAAATTTATTGAATTAGAAATATAATTATTATAAATATAAAATTATAAACTTTAGTCGGCTCTTTTCTAGAAATATACCTCTATTAATGGTCTGAGTATTTTATCTCAATTTCTTCATTCAAGAAAGTCCTGATGATGGATCCCTGTTGGGATTCGAAATGTCGACACTCGTTCTTTAGTACTGTGGATAATCTGGGAAGCTTTTTAGAAAACTCAGCAATGCTCTATGGGAAGATAGAGTTAGCACCAAGAGATCAATCAGCATGTCACATTTCCAACTAGTCTATGGTGTTGACACGGTGTTCCCTTCTTCTCTAGCTGTACCGGTGATGAAAATTCTGCAAGAAATTGACAGTGAGCCTAATGACATTCAACAAAGAATCAGCCAAATGATCCATTTACGATAGTCAAGAGACGAAGTTTTCGGTCATACTTCAAAACTTCATCAGAAAATTAAAAATATTTTTGATAGGAAAACCAAAGCGAATGATTTCAAGCTTGGGGATGTTGTTCTATGCTAGGATGTCCAGAATGAAGACAAGGGTAAGCATGGGAAGTTCTAAAATCTATGGAAAGGACCTTCCAAGGTCATTGCATTCAGAGGAAACAAAGCATTTTTACTAGAGGATCTTGAAGGACAAGAAGTGTTGGGAAGACCAATCAATGGTAGGTTCCTCAAACACTATATAACTTGATCATTAAAGAAGAAGTTCATTGTCATTGTACATATCATTTTATATTTGATGTCTCAGAAAATAAGGTAGTTGTTACAGAATTTCGAAGCCCGAGGAGAAGGCCATGAGACTTCTATAAAAAGCTCATGTTTTCTTTCAAAAAGTTAAAAAGTTTTAGTCAGTTGTAAAGTAAGAGTCAATTCAGTTGTTTTTAGTCAAAATTTCCTGTTTGTTCAAGCTTTTTAAAGTCCAGTTTGACTCCATCGCCCAATGGTAAGGCTACCTGATCTACGATGTTCTTGACACCTCCTGAAGGAGCTGTCATCCCCAGCTGGAGCCAATGCTAGCCTAGGTATTTCAGTGATCAAATGATTATCTTAGTTGTTCTCCATAAGGTCATAGGTCAAATTTTTTTCTTTTTCGAACCAGTTCTCAAAAATAATTTTGGTCATTGAAGAAAGGCTAAACCATGTATGCTACTCCTTTATTTAATTTATCATTAACATTGTCAAGGTCATCACCATCATTAGTTTCAAGGTCACCATCTCCATCATCATCATTCAATAGGTCTAGGTTTATGTCATTTCATTTCATTTAGGTCAAGTCTAGGTTCAGCCCTGCCTTTGGAAAAACATCAATTTTTCACTAAAATAAGGCAGTGTCCCTCCACTTCATCTAAAAAACCCTAGTAAAGGAACAAAAATGTTTATGAGTTTTAAATAAATCCATTTCTCTTATTTCTTATGGCTCAAATTTTGGGAAAAAGTTCCAAATATAGTTTCATTGTCACACTGTCTCAGTGAAAAGAAGAATTTTGTCTCACTGCCTCATTTAAGGATCCAAAAAGTCATCATTGATTGTCAAAGCTTCAAAGGAGGTCAATCTGACCTATTGTTCCAATCAAATGCAAAGGGAGTCATTCTCATTTTTTAAAGACATCTCATCTTGTTTGAAAGGATCATATCCAATGTGAAAGTTCAAAGGTTTTAGAAACGTAGTGTTTTTGTCTTATTTAAAAGGAGAAGTTTGTCTCATTGTCTAATTAAAATGTCAAACAATTCACCTCGAGTTTCAAAGAGTTCAAAACAAGTTCATTATGCCTTCTTATCTCACTTAAAGGAGAAAAAGGTCATTTTCAAGTGCCAAAAGTGTCAAACGGTCATTTGCAAATGTTAAAGGGTAAGGAGTATTTCACAAATTTGAAAGAGAGAAGTTTATTTCATCCCATGTGAAGGAGTAAAAATTCACTGCCAAAGTGAAAAAATGGTTTCAAAATGTTTTTGTAAATATTAAAGAGAAAAGAAATATCACCCTTCTTTTAGTGCTATCTTTTTATATATGTGAGATCCACTTTGATTATTTCTTTTCACTCTCAAACATCCTCTCACAAACTCTCAAAGAGAAAAACCACAATTCTACATTGTTGTGGTGAGAAAAAAATCATCATTACGTTTCTATTCATGAGGGAGATTAGCCTTGTTATGTTTCTAGCAGTGAAAAGAAACGTTGTTACGCTGCTGGCAGGGTGAGAAAATCTCTTGTTACGCTCCTAGTAGAGTGAGAAAAACTCTTGTTACACTCCTGGAAAAGTGAGAAAAAATCTTGTTACGCTCCTGGAAAAGCTTTAAAACTCTTGTTACACTCCTAGAAAAGCTTAAACACACTTTGTTACGCTTCTGTATTGGGTAAGAAATTACCATGTTAAGCTCATGTAGGTGACATATTCTAGTCTTTTGAACTTGGCAACCCTACAAACCCTCCAAAACTCTCAAGCTTGAGCTCATTCCTTCGTGATTGGCTAATTCACAAGTGACCACCATCATGGAAAGTGACAAGAAGAGTTTCAAAGGAGGGCGCCATCTCAAACTTGAGCCATTCACCATGCACAAGATCAATGCTTTGCCATTGGCCAGAAGATGTTTTCAAAGAACTCAATGTTTAACACTTTGTGAAAGGCTAATGGAATGAGGGTATCATCTTTAGTTGTCTAGTCTTTTTTCAACCAGCTAAAACATGGGAAAGGTCACTCTTACAGGCATGGAGATTAGTTTATAACCTGACCTAATTTCTTCAGCTACAGGTATTCCTTCTCAAGGAGAGCAGTGGTTCAAGGGTATGGATCTTGACATTGAAAACTACAAGCAGTTTCTAAAGCCCCATGGTAGAGATGATCCAGAATTTATTTTTCCTTTTAGAAACCTCAGAAACAAGTATGCTCCACTGATGATGTTCATAATGAAGTAATTTACATGTGAAGGAAGATTCTCTAGGCTATACAGGGACCACATCAGACTTTTTATGCACTTTACCAGAGTCAAAACACTTGATTTACATCATTATTTATACAGGAGCTTAGTTAAGATGGCTGAGAAGGTCCAAAGTAGAAGAGAAGATCATCATACAAGTCTCTTTCATCATGGTCTTATCAATCTCATTGTGTTGCTTCACTTGTCCTCCATAAACATGACATGGGAAGACTTCTTGTAGAGGTTATCAACAATGCTTTCTATCTTACCTATTACATCATCAACACAGCCAATGGAGATTGGATCTTCTAATATACCTATTCATCTTTCAGATGTCCCTAAGGTTGTGGAATTTTCTCACACATATGAGAGAGGGAGGCGGCAAGTTTTTGTGCCTAAGTCTACCAGGAAATTTCTTACATTTGACACTCATGATGAGCAATGTCAGATAGAGGAGCAGCCTCTTTTGCATCAGCTTGATGAGTCAATTCCAATGGAGCCCGGGGTATCAGAACATGAGGAGGTCAAATCAGTTGAAGACATCATCAAAGAGAAGGATAAAGAGGTTGCAGAATTACAAGAAGCTTTCTCCATTGCCCAATCCCCTATTACTTTCCTTGAACGGGAAAATCTTCAATTGCAAGTGAATTAGCTCCTCCAAAGTACATACAAATCACACATGGAAGCATGCAGAGGTAAAGGCAAGAATATGTTATTTTTTACCAAGTGCAGGAGATAAAGGCTGAAGTACATACAAAATACCAAGAACAAGAAGCCTATAAAAGGCATGAGAGCAAGAGAAATAGCAAATTCATCAACCTAAAGTATTAAAATTTGATGAGCTCATTGCCATGGAGATCAATGAGAATAAATAAATTTGGATACCAAGAGTTAATGAACACGTCGAAAATTTATTGAAGAAGGCTGAAAGGGATAACAAGCTACAAAGGCACATGAAAATTCATTATCAAATCAGGGATACCATTTCTCAAGTAAGGCTGAAACAAGTCAAAAAGAGGCTTAAAGATGCACAAATGAAGCTCAATGAGAAGAAAAGCTTGGATTTATTGGCTGAATATTCATTAGTTGTATAGCCTATCTCTTTAAGGTGTCAAAGAACCAATCTTGAAGGCTTTGGAGAAATTTTGGTATTTTTCATGATTTTCAGCGGAATTCTGGAAATTTCTCATTGCAGAAGGGTAACAGGCACTTATGAATTTTTTATTTGGAGGCAGCGAAATCATGATTTTGTTACATGGGTGGATGTATTTTTATTATTAAATCATAGATCATTAACCCTCCTATCATGACAAGCTACAATTTTGGAGAAAAATCTGAAAACCCACCTATTTTCATGTTTTTGCCTCCTTTTTGGACCCTTTGTTATGCTTTTGAGTGACCTTGGGATAATGGATTTTTTAAGGACTTCCCGTGGTCCATTTTTGAAAATTCAAGATGCTCTTGAAAATAGACACATAGGGCTAGTTGACCATTTTTTCAAAAGTGAATTTGGACTTCCCAAAGGGCCTTAAAAGTGCATCCAAAGTTCTATTACGCTTCTGCAATTTGTTTTTAAATTCTTCAGTTAGAATTGTCACAGATCAACATTGGATTCCTTTAGTACAACCATCAAACTCATAAATGGTCACAAATTTGAGGCTATGAGTTTTCATTTGAGTTCTTAGGTTGGTTTTTCTTCCTTTTATGATGGAATTTGTAATTAATGTAAGAGGAAAATACTCCTAGTTTGTAGCTAAATTTCAAGGAATGGTTTCTAACCTCCCTAGAAACTAGCAAATGACTCATCTCTTGCATTTACAATCCATTTCAGATGGAATTTCGACTTGGCGAGGTGTCATGATCTATATTTTCTATAATTAGACTCTCTTTTGTCATTGTAGAGGTTGGATAGTTGTTATTTGCAGTGGAGATATTGTACAAGCTTTTGCTAATGAAATCAAGGACAGTGTTGTAGACATAGTATTGAGACTCCAGTGGTATGCCTTTGAGCATTTGTTTTCTCTATAAACTCATGATGTTTAATTTTATGTTACCAATATTCTACATATATTCTTATTTATGCTAAATATTGTCATTTTATTAACAGAAAACATGTTTTCCATGCTCTGTTTTTCATAAGATTTTCATGAAATTGTCTTTCTCTTCTAATGAATGAATTCATTATAATGCTCATTATGATTCCTTCTCATTTCACTCTATACACAATGGAAAATTAATCATTCTTCTTAGCTTACCTACCTGGTCTCACCCTTAACTCTGCAACTAAACCTTTTAAATTATATCAATACCCTAGACCTAGTCTCCTAACTGTCATTCCTATCCAGCAAAACTCCAAAACAAAAAAAAAATTAATATATTGGGCATCATAACTGGTCTAAAACATTATATCCAGTCATCCCTTTGACTGAAAAGTGACATATAGAGAGCCCTCTCTGGTCCGGGTAGGGCTAGCTACCTAACTAGAAGTTGGTTTGTGGTTACCTTTCTCTAATCCTATATCTGCCTTAGGAAGTTGGGGAGAGTGATAAAATTCTTGGCGCCATTTCTAGCGAGCGATTTCTAAACATTCCCTAGGAATATTTCTTTAATCCTTCAAAAATTAGACTTGTAGTTCACAATATCTAGTGTTAAAAATAGGTTGAATTCTAAATCCTTAGCCAAAGTCTAGAATTAATATCTTAAGCTGGATCCTAAAGGACATACCAAGTCAAATCCAGACCCAAATCCATCACCAATTGTATATGATCTTGAGAGTATTTTTAGAAAATATAAGACCAAGTCTTGAAATTTTGGAAGAGTTGTTCCTCCACTTTTCAAATCAAATTCTCTACCTATGAGATTTGTTCCAGAAGATTTGATATATAGTCCAAAATATGAAAAATATTTGTTTAGAACCAAGTTTGAAACTTTCCTTTCATAATCCACCTACGATCCCGATGGTTTCGATGCTAACATTGCCTATCAGTTGAGGTAAATAAATCCATCAACCCTTGAATAAATGCAGAGAAACGCAGTGAGCTTGGAAGCCAATTTTATCTTCAAGAAATCTAAAATTAAGATAGAAAAAAGAGTCACTATCAAAGAAGAAACCCCCACTTCATCAAGAGGAAAATTAGATGCATTAATCAATTCCATGGAGAATTTGATGGATAAGATGTCCATCGTTGATCGACAAGTTGAACCCTCCATTAGAAATCCCAATTTCAGGGATCAAAATCAGCAGCCCCCATATAGGATCAAGAAAAGGGAACAGAGGGGTCATGATCAACAAAGTCACCAGAAAATTCGCACCCCATTTCAGCGGAATTATACTAAAGGCCCTCATGAAGATGATGAGGAAGAAATTTCTGGCGAGAAGCATTTAATTGAGGTAAATCAAAAACCTATTTTCGTCACCGAAGAAGATTAATTTCCTACAGAAATTTGTGCACTGGATGATCATAAATTTGTCTTGTCTAATGAGGACATATTATCAGTGCACACAGAATATTATCAGAGAGGATATTAGAATTCTCTTTCTTAAGTGCAGAGATAGTATGGATTGAGTAATAAGAATGTTCCTATAACCTCTAATGAGAAAAAACAGAACGCTCAAATAGATGCTCATTCCAAAGAAGTTGTTGCTCCGAATAAAAGTAAAGACAAAGGACCTGCTGCTCCTAATCATGTTAAAAGAAACGAAGCTTATTCCTGCGGTCAAGGGAAAGATAAAGAATTCCAAGAAGGAGGACAGAAGAAATATTCTTCACACAAAGATCAACCTGAGAAAAAAGATGCATCATTGAAAAAGGTAGAGAAACATTTCGCTCTTTTTTCTCATGAAAATGAAATTTCCAAGTTGAAAGTATCCATTCTTCTAACTGAAATAGTTAATAATGATCAGTATAAATTTCAAGTTGATAAGTTTCTTTGAGTTGATAAAATTCCAGACATGGTTAATGTGAGTGATGATCATCCTGAGCTTCTTTTTGGTCCTGTTGTTGATGGCGATTTAGAAAATAGCGAAGTCCCTCCATTTTACCTAAGCCTCAAAATCCATGACTTTATCCTTCATAATTCCATCCTTGATTTCAGAGCCTCTCACAACCTCATTCCCAAGGCCATTATGGACAAATTAGGACTCGAAATCACAATACCATATCATGATCTTTACTCATTTGATTCAAGGAGGGTGAAATGTCTTGGCCTCATCAAGGACCTAGTGGTGTCATTAGAGAAAATCCCAGCCAAGATTGTCCTTATGGATGTTTTTCTAGCTGATATCCCACCCATATATGGAATGCTACATTCTCGTTCATGGGGAGCGAAGCTTAGAGGTACCTTACAACTTGATTTTTCTTATGCTACCATTCCCATATTTGGACAACTCAGGAAACGATACCGAGAAAGTAAGATGAAGTACATGATCAACGACTGGGAAAAGCCAAATAACCTTGCTATACTTGTTGTTCATACCGATTTATATTCTTTTATCTTGTTCAATGATTAATGTTCAACATCTTCCGAAGATTTGATTGAATAAATTGTGGACAAATCTGAAATTTCAAATTTTGTTTTAGAATTGCAAAATGCAGAAAATTTGTAAAAAAGTTCCAAATGGTTTGGAGCTGAGTGCATCACCTCAAAAAATTAATGAAACAATGAATAATCAGAATTTTTTGGTACAACAAAGGTTTCTCAAATAGAAAATAAATTTTATTGATCCGATTTGCAGTTTCCGGATGAGGAAAATAGTTTGTGGACTATGGACTTCGACGGAGCTTTGGGCAAAGAAGGGGCTGGAATTGGAGTGTGGATTCACAACCCTATAAATAATTCATTAAAAATCCCTCCCAATGTTCAAATGTTCTCCTAAAAGCTGGCCTTTGAATGTTCAAACAATGAAGCTGAGTATGAGGCTTTGTTATCTGATCTGAAAATTCTCAAGAAGTTGGGTGCAAAGAAGATTTATGCATATGGCGACTCCGAGTTAGTCATAAAGAAAGTCAAAGGGGAATATCAGGCCAATAATCCAAGGATGCGAGCTTACCAAAAATCAGTGCTAAACATTCTCAAGACATTTTCTGAGTACACTTTATCTTTGATTCCAAGAGAAAGCAATGTTATTGTTGATTCTCTAGCCACTTCGTCCAGCATGTTCAAAATCACATTGTATCCTAATAACAAGTATGAGATATATGTAAAACACCACCCTATTTTCCTAGATAATGTTTATTATTTGCAAGTATTTCGAGATGACAAACATATCAGCAACTTCTTGCAAATAGAAGAAGAGTTTGTAAATTCTCAAATTGACAAACAGTGCTATGAAGATGATCAAGAAATTCATGCAGAAGAGATGCAAGTGCTTCATCCAAAAGATAATTCCAATCCAAGAGGTTTGGTACCTTTGGAAGAAATTTTTGATCAAGATGATATTTCACACAAAACAACCATGTTACCGACAGAAATGGGAGTAGAATATTTGAATCTTGGCAATCTTGAAAAGCTAAAATGGTAAAAATTTCAAAATCCTTGAGTGCAGAAATGAAAGGTAAATATGCAGCGCTAATGTATCAATTTGCTTATGTATTTTCTTGGGAATATCCTAATATGAAAGTCTATGGAAAGAGAATAATTCAGCATACCATCCCCTTGAAACCGCATCAGAAACCTTTCCGTCAAAATCTTAGAATAATGAATCCTAATTTGCTTCCATCTATCCAGAAGGAGGTAAATAGGTTATTCACTGCTAGTATCATTGTGCCTCTTCGCTTTTCAAATTGGATGTCTAATCTAGTACCAGTAAGAAAGAAGATAGGAGAGATTCGCTTGTGCATTGATTTTAGAAATATTAACAAAGTGTCATTGAAATACAACTACCCACTACCGAAGATGGACCATATTTTGCAAAGGTAGTTGGATCTTCTAAACTTTCATTGTTGGATGGATACTCCGATTATAATCATATTCTTCTTCACCTATATGATCAAGAGAAGACAGCCTTCACCACACCTTGGGGTACTTTCATGTATGCCAAAATGCCCTTCGGATTGAAGAATGTCGGGGCTAATTTTCAGCAAACAATGGAAATTTATTTCGCCAATGAAAAGGACATATTTTTGGTCATTTATCTTGTTGATATTGTTGTTTTTTCCAAAATAGATGAGCAGCACTTGAAAACAATCTTCCAAAGATGTAGAAATTTTGGCATGTCGTTGAACCCAAAGAAGATTCTTTTCGCTATGGAGGAAGGTAAATTGTTGGGCCATATCATATCAAAATATGGAATTAGGATAGATCCTTCAAGAATTGAAGCAATTCAAACTTTGGACTATCCTAGGAGAAAAAATGAATTCAGTCATTTAATGGAAAAATCAATTTTTTGAGGAGGTTTCTTCCCAATCTTGTTGAACACTGAAGGCAGATTACTGACATTTTGAAGAAAGATAGTGAAATAAATTGGTATAAAGAGGCGAAAAAATCATTAAATAAAGTCAAATTGGTTTTTTCTCATGATCCTATCCTTATTATTCCGGATTATACACTTGATTTTATCATTTTTTCATTTGTCTCGGAACATACTTTTGTTGTTTTCCTCATGCAAAAGAAAAATCAAAATACAGAGCAGCCCATTGCCTTCTTCAGTAGAACCATAAGGGCCGTGATCATGAAGTATAACATCATTGACAAACGGGCCTTGGCATTAGTCAAAGCATTGAAGGACTTCTAGGTCTACATTTTACATTCTCATATCATTGCATATGTTCCAAACAATGTTGTCAAAGATGTGACATAGAATGATCCTGAAGGGCGGCGAGGTAAATGGATTTTTGCCATGTTATAGTATGATTTGGATATCAAGCCCACAAATTTGATCAAATGACAGGGCCTGGAAAAACTCATGGAATATTCAAGTCTTCATGCCTTGGATATCAATTTCATCACTGCACTATCTGAAGAACAAGATGCTGAAAGATTACCTAAGGTAGCTGAAATTTTCTCTTTATCGCCTTGGTATGCTGATATAGTACATGTTTTCCAACATTTGAATCCTCCTCTCGGATTTCCAAGTAGCATAGATAGATATTTAAAGTTAAAAGCTCTTAAGTACTGTATTCTTAATGGTGTATTATATTGGAAAGATCCGGGTGGAGTTTTGTTGAATTGTTTGATTGAAGGAGAAGTTGAAAAAGTCATGACATATTTGCATAAAGTTGATTGTGGTGGTCATCTTTATTCGAAGACTACAGCTAATAATATCTTGAGGGTAGGTTTCAATTTTCCAAGCTTATTTTCTTATGTTTATAAAACATTCATGAGTTGTCATGAATGTCAAATATTTCAGGGAAAGAGAAAGCTCTTTCCTTTACCTCTAAAACCAATTGAAGTGCAAGCGTCATTCCAGCAGTGGTGACTTGACTTCATTGGTGAGATTCATCCTCCATCTTCAGCTCAAAAAAAATGGATTCTCACTACCACATATTATTTCACCAACTGCATTGAAGCCATCCCCACGAGGCAAGTCAGTTGTTTTTAGTCAAAATTTCTAGTTTGTTCAAGTTTTTCAAAGTCCAGTTTGACTCCATCACCCAATGGTAAGGCTACCTGATCTATGTTGTTCTTGACACCTCCTAAAGGAGATGCCATCCCCAGTTGGAGCCAATGTTAGCCCAGGTATTTCAGTGATAAAATGACTCTTTCATTTCTTTTCCATAAGGTCGTAGGTCAATTTTTTTATTTTTGAACCAGTTCTCAGAAATAATTTTGGTCACAGAAGAAACGCTAAACCATTTATGTTGCTCCTTTATTTCATTTATCATTATCATTTTCAAGTTCATCACCATCATTAGTTCCAAGGTCACCATCTCCATCATCATCATTCAAAAGGTCTAGGGTTATGTCATTTCATTTCATATAGGTCAAGTCTATGTTCAGCCCTGCCTTCGGAAAAATCATCAAATTTTCATTAAAATAAGGCAGTGGCCCTCCACTTCATCCGCAAAACCCTAGTAAAGGAGCATAAATGTTTATGATTTTAAATAAATCCATTTCTCTTATTTCATATGGCTCAAATTTCGAGAAAAAGTTCCAAATATAGTTTCATTGTCTCACTGTCTCATTGAAAACAAGAATTTTGTCTCACTGCCTCATTTAAGGATCCAAAAAGTCATCATTGACTGTCAAAGCTTCAAAGGAAGTCAATCTGACCTATTTTTCCAGTCAAATGCAAAGGGAGTCATTCTCATTTTTTAAAGACATCTCATCTTGTTTGAAAGGGTCATATCCAATATGAAATTTCAAAGGTTTTAGAAACGCAATCATGCTGACTTGTTTAAAAGGACAAGTTTGTCTCATTTTCTCATTAAAATGTCAAAAAGGTCACCTCAAGTGTCAAAGAGTTAAAAAGCAGTTCATATCTAACTTAAAGGAGCAAAAAGGTCACTATCAAGTCCCAAAAGTGTCAAAGGGTCATTTGCAAATGTTAAAGGGTAAGGAGTATTTCACAAATTTGAAAGGGAGAAGTTTATTTCATCCCATGTGAAGGAGTAAAAAAGTCACTTTCAAAGTGAAAAAAGGGTTTAAATTTTTTTTTGTAAATATTAAAGAGAAATGAAACTTCACCCTTCTTTTAGTTCTATATTTTTATATGTGAGATCCACTTTGATTATTTATTTTCACTCTCAAAAATCCTCTCGCAAACTCTCAAAGAGAAAAACCACGATTCTACATTGTTGTTGTGAGAAAAAAATCGTTGTTAAGTTTCTATTGGTGAGGGAGATTAACCTTGTTACATTTCTGGGAGTGAAAAGAAACGTTGTTACGCTGTTGGCAGGGTGAGAAAACCTCTTGTTATGCTCCTCGCAGAGTGAGAAAAACTCTTGTTATTCTTGTGGCAAAGTGAGAAAAACTCTTGTTACGCTCCTAGAAAAGCTTGAAAACTCTTGTTACGCTCCTAGAAAAGCTTAAACACACTTTGTTATGCTTCTATATTGCATAAGAAATTAGTGTGTTATGATCCTTTAGGTGACATATTCTGAGATTTTGAAGCTTGGTAACCCTGCAAACCCTCCAAAACTCTCAAGCTTGAGCTCATTCCTTGGTGATTGGCTAATTCAAAAGTTACCAACATCATGGAAAGTGAAAATAAGAGTTTCAAAGGAGGGCACCATCTCAGACTTGATCCATTCACCATGCACGAGATCAATGCTTCGTCATTGGCCAAAAGATGTTTTCAAAGAACTCAGTGTTTAACATTTTGTGAAAGGCTAATGGAAGGAGTGTATCATCTTCAGTTGTCCAATATTTTTGAAACTAGAGACAACATGGGAAAGGTCACTCTTGCAAGTATGGATATCATTTTATCACCTAACCTAATTTCTTCAGCTACAGGTATTCCTTCTCAGGGAAACAAGTAGTTCAAGGGTATGCATCTTGACATTGAAAACTACAATAAGTTTCTAAAGCCGCATGCTAGAGATAATCCAGAATTTATTTTTCCTTTTAGAAACCTCAGAAACAAGTATGCTCCACTGATGATGTTAATAATTAAGTACTTTACATGTGAAGGAAGATTCTCTAGGCTATACAGGTATCACATTAGGCTTTTGAAGTGCTTTACCAGAGTCAAAACACTTGATTTGCAGTATTATTTATATAGGAGCTTGGTTAAGATGGCTGAGAAGGTCCATAGTAGAAGAGAATATCATCATAATAGTCTCCTTCATCATGGTCTTATCAATATCATTATGATGCATCACTTGTCCTCCATAAACATGACATGGGAAGACTTCTTGGAGAGGTTATTAGCAGCACTTTCTGTCTTACCTATTACATCATCACCAAAACCAATGGATATTGGATCTTCCAATATGCATATTTAGCTTTCATATTTCCCTAAGGTTGTTGAATTTTCTTACACATATGAGAGAAAAAGGAGGAAATTTCTTGTGCCTAAGTCTTCCAGAAGATTTCTTACATTTGACACTCATGATGAGCAATGTCAGATAGAGGAGCAGCCTCTTTTACATCAGCATGATGATTCAATGCCAATGGAGCCTAAGGTATCAGAACACGAGGAGGTAAAATCAATTGAAGACTTCATCAAGGAGAAGGATAAAGAGATTTCAGAACTGAAAGAAGCCTTCTCCATTGCCCAATCCCGGATTACTTTCCTTGAATGGGAAAGTATTCAATTGCAAGTGAATCAGCTCCTCCAAAAAACAAAAAACAAAAATCAGACATGGAAGCAAGCAGAGGTAAAGGAAATAAAATTGTTATTGTTTACCAAGTGCAAGAGATAAAGGCTGAAGTACATGCAAAAATACCAAGAACAAGAGGCCTAGAAAAGGCATTAGAGCAAGAGAAACAACAAATTCATCAACCTGAAGTATTAACATTTGATGAGCTCATTGCCATGGAGATTAATGAGAATAGAGAACTTTGGATATCAATATTTATTGAACACTTGGAAAAAATTTTGAAGAAGGCTGAAAGGGATAACAAGCTACAAATGCACATGACAAGTCATTATCGAATTAGGGATACCATTTCTCAAGTAAGGCTGAAACAAGTCAAAAAGAGGCTTAAAGAGGCACAAATGAAGCTCAAGGAGAAGAAAAACTTGGATTTATTGGTTGAATCTTCATTATTTGTATAGATTATCTCTTTTAGGTGTCAAAGAGACAATTTTGAAGGCTTTGGAGTAATTTTGGTATTTTTCATGATTTTTGGCAGAATTCTGGAAATTTCTCATTGCAGAAGGGTAACGGACACTTATGAATTTTTGATTTGGAGGGAGCCAAATGGTGATTTATTTACATGGATGGATGTATTTTGATTATTACATCATATATCAGTAACCCTCCTGGCATGACAAGATACAATTTGGGAGAAAAAACTGCAAAACCACCGATTTTCATGTTTCTTCCTCCTTTTTGGACCCTCTGTTATGCTTTTGAGTGACCATAGGAGAATGGATTTTTGAAGGACTTCCCATGGTCCATTTTGGAAAATTCAAGATGTTATGGAAACTAGATACACATGAATAGTTGAACGTTTTTTCAAAAGTGAATTTGGACTACTCAAAATTCCTCAAAACTTCCTCCAAAGTTCTGTTACGCTTCTCCAGTTTGTTTTTAAATTCTTCATTCAGAATTGTCACAGATCAGCATTGGATTCCTTCAGTACAGCTGTCAAACTCAGAAATGGTCACAAGTTCGAGGCTATGAGTTTTCATTTGAGTTATTAGGTTGGTTTTTTCTTCCTTTTATGATGGAAGGTGTAATTAATGTAAGGGACTAACACTCCTAGTTTGTAGCTAAATTTGAAGGAATGGTTTCTAGCCTGCCCTAGAAACTAGGAAATGACTTATCTCTTGCATTTATGATCCACTTAGGATGGGATTTCGACCTGGTGAGGTGTCATGATCAATATTTTCTATAATTAGACTCTCTTTTGTCATTTTAGAGTTTGGATAGTTGTCATTTGCAGTGGAGATATTGTACAAGATTTTGTTAATGAAATCAAGGACAGTGTTGTAGACATAGTGTTGAGACTCTAGTGATATGCCTTTGAGGATTTGTTTTTCTTCGTAAACTCATGATGTTGAATTTTATGTTACTCATCTTCCACATACATTCTTCTTTATGCTAAGTCTTATCAGTTTATTAATAGAAAACATTTTTTCCATGCTCTATTTTTCATAAGATTTTCATGAAATTGTCTTGTTCTTCTGATGAATGAATTCATTATAATGCTCATTCTGATTCCTTCCCATTTCACTATATACACAATGGAAAATCATTAATGCTTCTTATATTACCTACCTAGCTTCACCCTTACCTCTGCAACTAAACCTTTGAAATCAGATCAATACCCTATACCTAGTCTCCTAATTGTCATTCCCATCCAACAAACTCCAAACAAACAAACACCCTAATTTATTGAGCATCATCACTAGCCTAAAAAATTATATCCAGCCATCTCTTTGACTGCAAAGTGACATAGATAGAGCCCTCTCTGGTCCGGGTAGGGCTAGCTACCTGGCCAAAATTTGTTTTGTGGTTACCTTTCTCTAATCCTATTGTTCGCCTTAGGAAGCTGGGGAGAGTGATAACATTCTTGGCGCCGTTTCCGAGGAGTGATTGCTAAACATTCCCTAGGAATATATCTTTCATCCTTTGAAAATTAGACTTGTAGGTGACAAGCTCTAGTTTTCAAAATAGGTTTAATTCTAAATCCTGAGCCAAAGTCTAAAATTCCTATCTTAAGTTGGCTCCTAAAATACATACTAGTTCAAATCCAAACCCAAATCCATCACCAATTGTATATGATCCTGAGATTATTTTTAGAAAATGTAATACCAAGTCTCAGAAGGTTGGAAGAGTTGTTCCTCCACTTTTAAAATCAAATTCTCTACCTACGAGTTTTGTTCTAGAAGATTTGATGTATAGTCGAAAATTTGAAAAATCTTTGTTTAGAACCAAGTCTAAAACTTTCCTTTCAGAAGCCACCTTTGATCCTTTTGATTTCAAGTCCTTTGCACTATTTTCTGAATCTTTTGAGTTTGAAATCGATAGTAAAGTCTAGTCTAATTTTCATAAAATCAAGAGTTTGGTAGACAAATTTCAGGAAACTTCAGAGAAGGCCTATTTTCAATATCAGCATCAGACCTTTGCTCCATCCTTCATTTCACCTTCTTATACAGCTACATCATCAATCCCTCCTTTCATTCTGTCATTACCTTTGCATTTTTTCACTCCATCAGCACCTCCGCCACCTCCTCCATTAGTCATGGCCATATTTTCTCCGTTGATCCTACCACTTCAGCTTACTCCACAACCTCAGAATTATGGTCATAAGTTTCCTATTTTCGATGGAACATCAGAGGTTACAACCTATCAGCATGTTTCCAAAGTGACTGGCTTCATAGATCTTGAAGAGATCGACAATGACGATGCCAAGATGTGCATCATTGCACAGAGTTTCTCCAGAGAGGTAAAGAAATGGTTTCTCTCACTTACAGTTGGTTCAATTGGTACCTCACATAAGCTGATTGATTTGTTTATGGTGAAATGGGAAGAAAACAAAAATTCATTTCAGATCCTAGATGAGTATAATGCCTTAAAAATGAATCCTAATGAGTATGTCCAAGACCTTACAGCTAGATTCAAAAAAATATATGATTCAATTCAAGAGAATATTAAGCCTCCTCCAGGCCTTGCTTTGCTTCATTATCATGATGGTTTTGATCCCGACATGGCCTATCAATTGAGGGAAAGAAACCCATTAACTCTTGAAGAAATGCAGAGAAACGTACTAAGCATGGAAGCCAATTTGATCATCAATAAATCTAAAATTATGATAAAAAAAAAGATTCACTATCAAAGAAGAAAAGTCCACTTCATCAGAAGGAAAATTAGATACTTTAATCAAGACCATGGATAAGATGATGGATAAGATGTCCATCGTTGATCAACAAGCTGAACCCTCCATTAGAAATCCCAATTTCAGGGGTCAAAATCAGCAGCCCCAATACAGGATCAAGAAAAGGGAAAAGGGGAGTCAGGATCCACAAAGTTGGCAGAAAATTCGCACCCCATTTCAGTAGAATTATACTTAAGGCTCTGATTAGGAAGAAATTTCTAGCGAGAATCATTTATTTGAGGTAAAACGGTAGCCTATTTTCCTCACTAAAGAAGATCAATTTTCTGCAAAATTGTGTGCACCGGATGATCAAAAATTTGTCTTTTCTAATGATGGCATATTATCAGTGTGCACGGAAGATTATCAGAGAGGATATCGTAATGCTATTTTTCAAGTGCAAAGATAGTATGGTTTGAGGAATGGGAATTCTCCTATGACCTCTAATCAGAAAAAACAGAACGCTCAAGTAAATGCTCATTCCAAAGAATTCGCTTCTCTGAATCAAAGTAAATACAAAGGACCTGATGTTCCTAATCATGTTAAAGGAAATGATGCTTATTCCAGCAGTCAAAGGAAAGATAAAGAATTCCAAGAAGGAGGACAGAAGAAAGAGTCTTCACACAAAGATCATCCCGAGAAAAAATATGCATCATTGAAAGAGGTAGAGAAAAATTCTACCCTTTTTTCTCTTGAAAATGAAATTGCCAAGTTGAAAGTCTCCATTCCTCTAACTGAAATAGTTAAGAATGATCAATATAAAGTTCAATTTTCTAATTTGATTCAAATTGATCAAATTTCAGACATGGTTAATGTGAGTGATGATCATCCTGAGCTTCTTTTCGGTGTTGCTGATGGTGATTTAGAAGATAGTGAAGTCCCTCCATTTTACCTAAGCCTCAAAATCCATGACTTTAACCTTAATAATGTCATGCTTGATTCTGGAGCCTCTCACAACCTCATGCCCAAGGCCATTATCAACATATTAGGACTCAGCATGACAAGACCATATCTTGATCTTTACTCATTTGATTTAGGGAGGGTGAAATGTCTTGGCCTCATCAAGGACCTAGTAGTGTCATTAGAGAAAATCCCAACCAAGAATGTCCTTATGGAGGTTTTTGTGGCTGATATCCTGCCCAGATATGGAATTCTACTTTCTTGGTCATGGGGAGCAAAGCTTAGATGTACCTTACAACTTGATATTTCTTATGCTACCATTCCCATCTTTGGATAGCTCAGGAAAATATACCGAGAATGTAAGATGAAGTACATAATAAGCAGCTGGGAAAAGCCAAATAACCATCCTATACATGTTTTTCATACAGATTTAGAGTCTTTTATGTTTTTCAATGATGAATTTTCAGCATCTTCCGAAGATTTGATCGAAGAAATTATGGACAATTATGAAAAGTAAAATTATGTTTTAGAATTGGAAAATGTAGAAATCTGTAAAAAAGTGCCAAATGGTTTGGAGCTGAGTGCACCACCTCAAAAAATTAATGAAACAATGAAAGAATCGTAATTTTTTGGTACAATAGAGGTTTCTCAAACAAAAATTAAATTTTAGCCATCCGATTTGCAGTTTCTGGATGAGGAAAATAGTTTTTGGACTATGTAATTCGATGGAGCTTTGGGAAAAGAAGGGGCTAGAGTTAGAGTGTGGATTCACAGCCCTGTAAATCATTCATTAAACACCCCTCCCAATGTTTGAATGTCTTCCTACAAGCTGGCCTTTTAATTTTCAAACAATGAAGCTGACCATGACACTTTGATAGCCGATCTGAAAATTCTCAAGAAGCTGGGTGCAAAGAAGATTTTTGTATATGGCGACTCCGAGTTAGTGATAAAGAAAGTCAAAGGAAAATACTAGGCCAAGCATCCAAGGATGCAAGATTACCGAAACACAGTGCTAAACATTCTCAATACATTTTCTGAGTACACTTTATCTTTGATTCCCAGAGAAAGCAATGTTATTGTTGATAGCATGTTCAAAATTCCATTGTATCCTAATAAGAAGTATGAGATAAATGTAAAACACCACCCTGTTTTCCCAGATAATAATAATTATTGGAAATTATTTCAATATGACAAACATATCAGCGACATCTTGCAGACATAAGAAGAGTTTGTAAATTCTCAAATGGACAACCAATTCTATGAAGACGATCAAGAAATCCAGCTAACAGATATGCAAGTGCTTCAGCTGAAAGATAATTCCATTCCAATAGGTTTGGTACCTTTGGAAGAATTTTTTGATCAAGATGATGCTACACACAAACCGACCATGTTACTGACAGAAATGGGAGTAGAAGATCGGAATCTTGGCACTCCTGAAAAGCCAAAAATGGTAAAAATTTCAAAATACTTGAGTGCAGAAATGAAAGGTAAATATGCAGCGCTTATGTATCAATTTGCTGATGTATTTTCTTGGAAATATTCTGATATGAAATTATATGACAAGAGCATAATTCATCATACCATCCCCTTGAAGCCGGATCAGAAACCTTTCTGTCAGAAGCTTAGAAGATTGAATCCCAAATTGTTGCCATCTATCCAGAAGGAGGTAAATAGATTATTCACTACTGGTATCATTGTTCCTCTTCGCTTTTCAAATTGGATGTCTAATCTAGTACCAATAAGAAATAAGATAGGAGATATTCGCTTGTGCATTGATTTTAAAAATCTTAACAAAGTTTCATTGAAAGACAATTACCCACTACTGAAGAAGGACCATATTTTTAAAAGGGTAGTTGGATCTTCTAGACTTTCATTGTTGGATGGATACTCAGGTTATAATAATATTCTTGCTCACCCAGATGATCAAGATAAGACAACCTTTGCCACACCTTGGGGTAATTTCATGTACTCCAAAATTCCCTTTGGATTAAAGAATGCGGGGGCTACTTTTTAGCGAGCAATGGAAATTTCTTTCAGGAATGAAAAGGATGTATTTTTGGCCATTTATCTTGACGATATCACTTATTTTTCCAAAATAGATGAGCAACACTTGCGGCACCAAAAACAATTCTTCCAAATATGCAAAAATTTGTTGAACCCAAAGAAGATTCTTTTCACTATGGAGGAAGGTAAATTTCTGGGCCATATCATATCAAAATATGGAATTAGGATAGATCCTTCAAGAATTGAATAAATTCAAACTTTGAACTATCCTTGGAGAAAAAAGGAAATTCAGTCATCTAATGGAAAAATCAATTTTTTGAGGAGGTTTGTTCCCAATATTGCTTAACACTTAAGGCAGATTACTGACATGACGAAGAAATATAGTGAAGAAAAGTAGTCTAAAGAGGCAAAAAAATCATTCAACCAAGTCAAATTGGCTTTGTGTCATACTCCTATCCTTATAAGTCCTGATTATAAACTTGATTTTATCATTTTTTCATTTTCCTCGGAACATACTCTTGTCGTTGTCCTCATGCAAAAGAGAAATCATAATACAAAGCAGCCATTACCTTCTTCACTATAACAATAAGAGACACGGCCTTGAAGTATAATATCATTGAGAAATGAGCCTTGGCATTATTCAAAGCATTGAAGGACTTCTGGGTCTACATTTTACATTCTCATAGCATTGCATATGTTCCAAACATTTTTTTCAAAGAAGTGCTTACACATAATGATCCTGAAGGGCGGCGAGGTAAATGGATTTTTGCCATGTTAGAGTATGATTTGGAGATCAACCCCACAAATCTGATCAAAGGACAGGGTCTAGCGAAACTAATGGAAGATTCAAATCTTCATGCCTTGGATATCAATTTCATCGATGCATTATCTGAAGAACAAGATGTTGAAACATTACCTGAGGTAGCTGAAATTTTCTCTTTATCGCCTTGGTATGTTGATATAGTACATGTTTTTCAACATTTAAATCCTCCTCCTGGCTTGACAAGTATTACAGCTAGATCTTTAAAGTTAAATTCTCTTAAGTATTGTATTCTTAATGGTGTCTTATATTGGAAATATTCGGGTGGAGTTTTTCTTAATTGTTTGTTTGAAGGAGAAGTTGGAAAATTCATGACAGATTTTCATAAAGGTAACTGTGGTGGTCATATTTATTGGAAGACTACAGCTAATAAGATCTTGACGGTGGGTTTCTATTGACCAAGCTTATTTTCTTATGTTTATAAAACAGTTATGAGTTGTCATGAATGTCAAATATTTTAGGGAAAGATAAAGCTCTTGCCTTTATCTCTAAAACCAATTGAAGTGGAGCGTCACTCCAGCAGTGGGGACTTGACTTCATTGGAGAGATTCATTCTCCATCGTCAGCTTAGCACAAATGTATTCTCACTGCCACAGATTATTTCACCAAATGGATTGAAGTCATCCCCATGAGGCAAGCTACTGACATTGTTACCATTCAGCTTCTTGAGAACAATATTCTATCTCGCATTGGCTCTCCACACAAGATTATCATTAAAAATGCAGTGGCCTTCAAATATAAGATGATGATTTACTTTTGTGACAAGTATCACATTAGACTTGGTCATTCGACAACATACTATCCTTAGGGAAACAAGCTTGCGGAATTGTAAAATAAATCTTTAGTGAACATAATTAAAAATATGATGCAAGAAAACAAGAGGAATTGGAACAAGAAACTCACCAATGCTCTATGGACAGATAGAGTTATCACCAAAAGATCAATCAGAATGTCACCTTTCCAACTAGTCTATGGTGTTAACACGGTGTTCCCCTTTTTTCTAGCTATACCAGTGATGAAAATTTTGCAAGAAATTGACAGTGAGCCTAATGACATTCAGTGAAGAATCGGCCAAATGATCAATTTACAGTAGTCAAGAGACAAAGTTTTCATTCATACTTCAAAACTTCATGAGAAAATTAAAAATATTTTTGATAGGAAAACCAAAGCAGATGATTCCAAGCTTGGGGATGTTTTTCTCTGCTGGGATACCTGGAATGAAGACAAGGGTAAGCATGGGAAGTTCGAAAATCTATAGAAAGTACCTTACAAGATCGTTGCATTTAGAGGAAACAAAGTATTTTTACTAGAGGATCTTGAAGGACAAGAAGTGTTAGGAGGACCAATCAATGGTAGGTTGCTCAAACACTATATAACTTGATCATTAAAGAATAATTTCACTGTCATTGTACATATCATTTTAAATTTGATGTCTTAGCAAATAACGAAGTTGTTGCAGAAGTTTGAATTTCGAGGAGAAGGCCATGAGACTTATACAAAAATCTCATGTTTTCTTTCAAAAAGTTACAAAATTTCAGTCAGTTTTCAAGTAAGAGGCAAGTCAGTTGTTTTTAGTCAAAATTTCCAGTTTGTTCAAGTTTTTCAAAGTCCAGTTTGACTCCATCGCCCAATGGTAAGGTTTCCTGATCTATGGTGTTATTGACACATCCTGAATGAGCTGTCATCCCCAGGTGGAGCCAATGTTAGCCCAGGTATGTCAGTGATAAAATGACTCTTTCAGTTGTTATCCATAAGGTCATAGGTCAAAATATTTGATTTTTCAAACCCGTTCTCAGAAATCAATTTGGTCACTGAAGAAACACTAAACCATGTATGCTACTCCTTTATTTCATTTATTATTATCATTGTCAAGTACATCACCATCATTAGTTTCAAGGTCACCATCTCCATCATTATCATTCAATAGGTCTAGGGATATGTCATTTCATTTAATTTAGGTCAAGTCTAGGTTTAGCCCTGCCTTTGGAAAAATCATCAAATTTTCACTAAAATAAGGCAGTGGCCCTCCACTTCATCCATAAAACCCTAGTAAAGGAGAATAAATGTTTATGAGTTTTAAATAAATCCATTTCTCTTATTTCATATGGCTCAAATTTCAAGAAAAGTTCAAAATATAGTTTCATTGTCTCATTGTCTCATTGAAAAGAAGAATTTTGTCTCACTTCCTCATTTAAGGATCCAAAAAGTCATCATTGACTATCAAAGGTTCAAAGGAGGTAAATCTGACCTATTGTTCCAGTCAAATGCAAAGGGAGTCATTCTCATTTTTTAAATACATATCATCTGGTTTGAAAGGGTCATATCCAATGTGAAATTTCAAATTTTTTAGAAAAGTAGTCTCGTTGTCTTATTTAAAAGGAGAAGTTTTTCTCATTGTCTCATTAAAATGTCAAAAAAGTCACCTCAAGTGTCAAAGAGTTCAAAGGAAGTTCATTCTGCCTTCATATCTCACTTAAAGGAGTAAAAAGGTCATTGGCAAGTGCCAAAAGTGTCAAAGGGTCATTTGAAAATGTTAAAGGGTAAGGAGTATTTCACAAATTTGAAAGACAGAAGTTTATTTCATCCCATGTGAAGGAGTAAAAAAGTCATTGTCAAAGTGAAAAAAGGGTTTCAAATTTTTTTGTAAATATTAAACAGAAAAGAAACTTCACCCTGCTTTTAGTGCTATCTTTTTATATATGTAAAATCCACTTTGATTCTTTCTTTTCACTCTCAAAAATCCTCTCACAAACTCTCAAAGAGAAAAACCACGATTCTACATTGCTATGTTGAGAAAAAAATCGTTGTTACATTTCTATTGGTGAGGGAGATTAGCCTTGTTACATTTCTGGGAGTGAAAAGAAACATTGTTACGATGCTGGCAGGGTGAGAAAAACTCTTGTTACGCTCCTGGAAGAGTGATAAAAACTCTTGTTACGCTCCTGGAAGAGTGAGAAAAAATCTTGTTACGCTCCTGGAAAAGCTTGAAAACTCTTGTTACGCTCTTGGAAAAGCTTAAACACACTTTGTTACACTTCTGTATTGCGTAATAAATTAGCGTATTACGCTCCTATAGGTGAAAAATTCTGGTCTTTTGAAGCTTGGAAACTCTGAAAACCCTCCAAAACTCTCAAGCTCGAGCTCATTCCTTGGTGATTGGCTAATTCACAAGTGAACAATATCATGTAAAGTGTCAAGAAGAGTTTCAAAGGAGGGTGTCATCTCAGATTTATCCATTCACCATGAACAAGATCAATGCTTCACCATTGGCTAGAAGATGTTTTCAAAGAACTCAGTGTTTAACATTTTATGAAAGGCTAATGGAAGGAGGGTATCATCTTCAGTTTTCTAGTCTTTTTGCAACCAGCTACAACATGGGAAAGGTCACTCTTGCAGGTATGGATATCAATTTATCACCTGACCTAATTGCTTCAGCTATAGGTATTCCTTCTCAGGGAGAGTAGTGGTTCAAGGGTATGGATCTTGACATTGAAAACTACAAGCAGTTTCTAAAGCCTCATGCTAGAGATGATCCAGAATTTATTTTTCCTTTTAGAAACCTCAGAAGCAAGTATGCTTCATTGATGATTTTCATAATGAAGTACTTTACATGCGAAGGAATATTCTCTAGGCTATACAGGTATCACATCATGATTTTGATGTACTTTGCTAGAGTCAAAACACTTGATTTACCTCATTATTTATACAAGAGCTTGGTTAATATGGTTGAGAAGGTCCAGAGAAGAAGATAAGATCATCATACTAGTCTCTTTCATCATGGTCTTATCAAGCTCATTGTGCAGCATCACTTGTCCTCCATAAACATGACACGGGAATACTTCTTGGAGAGGTTATCAGCAGCGCTTTATATCTTACCTATTACATCATCACCACAGCCAATGGATATTGGCTCTTTCAATATTCCTATTCAGCTTTCATATGTCCCTAAGGTTGTGGAATTTTCTCACACATATGAGAGAGGCAGGAGGCAATTTTTTGTGCCTAAGTCTACCAGGAAATTTCTTAAATTTGATACTCATGATGAGCAATGTCAGATAGAGGAGCAACCTCTTTTGCATCATCAGATGAGCCAATGCCAATGGAGCCTAAGGTATCAGAACATGAGGAGGCCAAATCAGTTGAAGACATCATCAAAGAGAAGGATAAAGAGATTGCAAAATTGAAAGAAATCTTCTCCATTGCCCAATCCTAGATTACTTTCCTTGAACGGGAAAATCTTCAATTGAAAGTGAATCAACTCCTGCAAAGTACATTCAAATCAGACATGGAAGAAAGAAGAGGTAAAGACAAGAATATTTTTATTTTTGACCAAGTGCAGGAGATAAAGGCTGAATTACGTGCAAAAATACCAAGAACAAGAGGCCTAGAAAAGGCACTGGAGCAACAAAAACAACAAATTCATCAACCTGAAGTATTAACATTTGATGAGCTCATTGCCATGCAGATTAATGAGAATAGAGAAATTTGGCTATCAAGAGTTAATGAAAAACTGGAAAATTTATTGAATAAGGTTGAAAGGGATAACAAGCTACAAAGGCACATGACCAGTCATTATCGAACCAGGGATACCATTTCTCAAGTAAGGTTGAAATAAGTCAAAAACAGGATTTAAGAGGCACAAATGAAGCTCAAGGACAAGAACAGGTTGGATTTACTAGTTGAAGCTTCATTAGTTGTATAGGATATCTCTTTCAGGTGTCAAGGAACCAATTTTGAAAACTTTGGAGAAATTTTGATATTTTTCATGAGTTTTAGCATAATTCTGGAAGTTTCTCATTGGAGAAGGGTAATGGACACTTATGAATTTTTGTTTATGGAGGCAGTAAAATGGTGATTTATTTACATGGATGGATGTATTTTGATTAGTACATCATAGATCAGTAACCCTCCTGGCATGACAAGCAAAAATTTGGGAGAAAAACTTTAAAACCCACCTGTTTTTCATGTTTTTGCCTCCTATTTGGACCCTCTACTACGCTTTTGAGTGACCCTGGGAGAATGGATTTTGGAAGGCCTTCCTATGGTCCATTTTGGAAAATTCAAGATGTTATAGAAACTAGACACACAGTGCTAGTTGACCATTTTTTCAAAAGTGAATTTCCACTTCTCAAAGTGCCTCAATAGTGCCTCCAAAATTTCGTTACGCTTTTGTAGTTGTTTTTAAATTCTTCAGTCAGAATTGTCATAGATCAGCATTGGATTCCTTTAGTATAGTTTTCAAACTCAGAAATGGTCACAAATTCGAGGCTATGATTTGTCATTAGAGTTAATAGATTTTTTTTTTGCTCCCTTTTATGATGGAAGGTGTAATTAATGTAAGAAACAAACACTCCTAGTTTGTAGCTAAATTTACGGGAATGGTTTCTAACCTCCCAAGAAACTAGGAAATGACTCATCTATTGCATTTATGATCCATTTGGGATGGGATTTAGACCTGGTGAGGTGTAATGATCTATATTCTCTATAATTAGACTCTATTTTCTCATTGTAGAGGTTGGATAGTTTTTATTTGCAGTGGAGCTATTGTACAAGATTTTGCTAATGAAATCAAGGACAGTGTTGCAGACATAGTGTTGAGACTCCAGTGGTATGCCTTTGAGCATGTTTTTCTTCTTTGTAAACTCATGATGTTGAATGTTATGTTTCTCATATTCCACATATATGCTTCTTTATGCTAAGTATTATCAGTTTATTGACAGAAAACATGTTTTCCATGCTCTGTTTTTCATAAGATTTCAATTAAATTGTCTTTCTCTTCTGATGAATGAATTCATTATAATGCTCATTTATATTCCTTCTCATTTCACTCTATACACAATGGAAAATTAATCATGCTTCTTAGCTTACCTACCTGGCCTCACCCTTACCTCTGCAACTAAACCTTTGAAATCAGATCAATACCCTAGACGTAGTCTCCTAACTGTCATTCCTATCTAGAAAAACTCCAAACAAACAAAAACCTTAATCTATTAAGAATCATAACTAGCCTAAAACATTATATCCAGTCATCCCTTTGACTACAAAGTGACATAGAGATATCCCTCTCTGGTCTAGGTAGGGCTAACTACCTGGCCAAAAGTTGGTCTGTGGTTACCTTTCTCTAATCCTACTGTCAGCATTAGGAATTTGGGGAGAGTGATAACAGGTCACGTTCGACCAGTGAGTCGACCAGAGCAGGGAGTAGATGAACCACCAGAGAGGACTATCGGGAGAGAATTCCTTCAGGATTTAGATTTGACTGAGACTCTTGTTGAGTTGTAGCAGCATGTTGAGGGATTGAATCTTGGGATTCTGGATGTCCGGATCGAGGATTTAACTATGAGGCTACAGCGCCATACTATTGGTGCTCCTAGACGATTGATGAGGCTATTATGCAAGATAGCTAGAGCAGTTTCTTGTTATCATTAGCATCACTAGTTTTAATTTTTACATTTTTGTATACATTTTGAGGTTAGATGACCAATATGTCTTGGACACAAATTTTGTAAAAACCTAAACTATCTATCTATTTGCTTTTAAATTTTTCCTATGTTTAATGTGTAATCTTATTCAATTTTGTGATGTGAATTGAAATATTATCTTTAAATGTGTTGCAAATGATTTTTTAAAACATAATTCACTAGAGAACCAATTAATATGTTCAAGTTTCTAGAAATGTGTTAATTGAATGTAATCAAAATGTATTTCCAAAAGTCGAACTCGAAGGACAATACGATGAATTTTTGGATTTCGGACAGTATAGACGTTAGTAAGTTGTAGTACCACAAGCTGTGAGTCTAACATAATGATGATGCGGTTAATTCCAAGTGAAATGGCATCAGAGAGAAGTTCGATCAACGCTATATACTCAACGATATTGTTTGTTGATCGACCGATACAAATCCCTTGAAAACTCACTAACTCACCACCTAGAGTGAAAATGGCCCATGCTGCAAAGGATAGGTTTTACGTACTACGAATAGCACAATCGGCATACCCAACGAATGGTTCCAAATATTCAATCATTTGCGATGAAATGTAAAGTGGGTTACTAAATTCAAAAAAACTCTAAAAAAACAAACTAAGAAAATTATTGCAATCAAATCATATACACAATATGATACAGAAGTTTAATGTGCTCAATCAAGCATAGTAACATTTAAGATACAACCCATTTTGAGGTTGTGCCAATGGAATTCCATCATAATCAACTAACTCGTAGGCGCCCTTAGCCAGAACTATTTTGACAATGTGGGGGCATGCCATAGTGGATCAAATTTTATTTTTCCTATCAAATCATCTTCCTAATAATAAAGTAAGACCAGGTCTCCCTCTAAGAAGATGCGAGGCTTGAAATTGCAGTTATATTGCACCTTGATTCATCTCTTATGCGCTTCGTTGGCCAATGAAGCTTCACAACATATTTCATCTAGATGGATGAGGTTAAAAAGAAGCGCTTCTTCATTAGAGGTGTCAGGTAGCAGGTCAATAGTGAGTTTTAATGACGAAATTTCACATTGGATTGGTAATGTAGCTTCCAAACCATACACCAACTGAAAGGGAGTAAATTCAGTTTCATTTCTCATCAAGGTTGATATGCCTGTAAAGCCGAGTACAAGATTAAATTTCAATTTCATTTGTGAACCCCTATCATTCTTTGAATCATTCACTTAAGGAGCTTCTTAATGGTTTCAAATTTTCCATTAGATTGCAGATAATAAGGGGTATAACTATCATGCGACAGTCCTAATTTGGCAGTCAACTCATTCATCATGTTATTGCGAAAATGCTTACCATAATCTATGACTATAGCTTGTGGTACACCAAACCGAGAAACGACATGATTGAAAAAGAAAAATGCAGTTGTTCCTCCTGTGTTATTGAATGTAGGCATCACTTTGACCCACTTGGTAAAGTAGTCGACGACGACAATAATATAACCATGCCCCCCAACCAAACGAGGATTTCAGGTCATGAAGTCAATGCCCCATTTTGCAAATGGTCCCACAGTGATGACAGGATGCATTGGTGTTGGCGGCAGGCGGATTTTATGATCAAATATTTGGCACGCATGACAACTTCTAACCGTGAGAATGCAATCGCGGAATATGGTTGTCCAGAAGTAACCAACGTGGAGAATCTTCTGCGTAGTAGTGTAACCAGATAAATTTCCACCACAAGCACCAGCATGACAATCATTCAGAACTTTCTCGGCCTCCTCATCAGTGAGGAACCTCCTCAAAATCTTATCGACACCACGATGATAAAGTGTATTGTCAACAATCAGATAACCTTTGGCTTGGTATCAAATATGTCATTGTTGTGAGCGAGAGGTATCGAGTCGAAGAGTTTAGGTCTAGAGATAAATTAAAAAATCCCCATACCGAGGGTCAGATGACCCAATCAGAAATAGAGACTCATTTGGAATTGATGGTTCCGATGTAGTTTTAGTACTATCAGAGGCAAGGTCGTAGAGAAGCTCAGTGAAAACCAAAGACTTATTTGACTTGGATTTGATGAATTTCAAATCAAATTCCTGAAAAATGACGATGCATTTTGAATATTCCCCCCCCCCCCCCAGAAATTGGCGTGACATAATGTATGTCATAGGGTTGTAATCTGAAATTAAAATGGAGTTATGGAGCAAGACATAATGGAGAAATATTTAGATATCTTGGATTCCTGCCAAGGTGAGATTTTCAACGTATGAGTACCTAACTTCTGTATCATTGAGATTACGACTCAAATAATATATCAGATGTTCTATCCCTTCGTCTTCTTGGACTAAAACCATAGCAATGTTTGTATCTGCAGTTGCGAGATACAGGAAATAATCACTCTGATAATTAGGGGGGTATTTTAATGATGCTCGAATCAGGGTATCTTTAAGAGCATCAAAATAAGCTTGCACAACCTTATCCCAATCGAAGGGAATCCCCTTTTTCAAGAGATGAGTAAATCCTTTAGCCATTTCAGTGTAGTTGGGTATGAACCTCCTTAGGAATTGAGCCTTTCCTTGAAGTCTTTGTAGCTTAAGTAAGTTTCATTTCACAGGAAAATCAAGAATGGCCTAGACCTTTAGTGGGTCAATTCGAATTCCATATTTTGAGATGACGAATCCAATAAAATGACCAGAACCAACACAAAACACACATTTGTGTGGATTGAGGCATATCTTGTAGTTTCAGAAGCATAGAAATATAGCTCTCAGATGTGCCGAGTGATCAGTCCATTTTCGTAAATGCGCGGGTAAATCATCTAGATAAGGTTCAACAATGTGCTTAATTTCATGGAAAGCATAATCCATTTCTCTCTGAATTGTTGCCCCAACATTATTTAAACCAAATGGGAGTTTATGATAAGCGAATGTTCCCCAGAGATAGATGAATGTTGTCTTACATTGGTCCTCTGGGAAAATATTGATTTGATTGTAACTGGAGAATCCATCCATGAACGAAAATATTTCACAGTTGCCACATTCGTCAATAATTTGGTCAATAAAGGGAGTAGGATAGTTTTCTTTTGGACAAGAAAGATTGACATCCCAATAATCAACTCACACTCTAATTGTACCTAGTTTCTTCATGACAAGAACAATGTTGGAAACCCAATCAGTAAGCAAAACAGGGTAAATGAAATCAGCACGCAAAAAAATTTCAACTTTTGCTTTAATGGCAGCAACCTTCTTCGAATGAACAGGATGAAGGTGTTGACACAATGGTTTGACATTAGGGTACATTTCAATTGTGTGTTCAAAAATATTAGAATTTATGCATGCCATTTTTTCATAAGACCAAGCAAATACATCTCGGAATTCACGAAAAAGAGAGCGATAAGTGTCAAGTTTGGATGCAAAACAAGGCATGTCGACATGAATGTTTTCTACAATGCCAGGTTTGTTTGAAATATCGATAGAAATCGTTTCTTCAATATTTGATAGGTTTCTCTCAGATTCGATGGCATTAATTGGAATAGAATTAAAAAATAAATGAGAGATCGTAGGTCGATATAGTTCAATAAGATTATCTTCATTGTAATCTGGAAGACGGGAACGATGATGATAATCATCCCATGGTTCTCCTTCTCGCATCATGGCTTCCAAAATTCTCTCATAAATCAATAATGTGGATGAAAAAGGATCAGAAGGAGTACCAAAATCTAATGAACGATCGACCCAAACGATCGGCGACAATGGATCAAGATGTGCCACCCAAGCCAAGAAAATTGATTGCTATGCGGGCTCAATTGGCCTTGGTGGCATAAATTCACCCAGTGTATCCACTTCAAAATTATTGGTAATCTTCCTTAAGTCAGATGAAGTGGAATATATCATGCAGTAGGTCTCTATATTCGCAATTTCCGCCGATGTCGCGGGCGGCGGTAATGAAAATATGCCCATTAGGGAAGAATACTTAAAGAGACCAACACCAATTTTTTGAAGTACTATCTGGGGTGAGTGAACTAATAGAATGCTTCCAGATACCTGGGAACTAGAGGAAAAGAAGGAGAGTTGATTAATGATTGTGATAGTGCCTTTATGAGGGAACGCAATCATTCGAAAGTAAGTAGAAACGATCGCAGTCATAGCGTAAACCCATGGCCTTCCAAGTAATATGTTGTAGTCAAGGGGTCTGTTAATGACCTCAACTTCAACAGTTATAGTTTTTCCCCCTAGTTCGACATGTAGGTTACTGATAATACCACAAGGATTATATGTATGACCATCAAAGGCTTTCAACGTCGTAGGCGATTGAGATAAGCGAGGCGAGCCAAGTGACTTCCATAAATTGATAGAAATAATACAAGTAGATGCTCCCTCATCAATAATAGTGTGATGAACGAGGTGATTTATAACATTTAATTGGATTGAAAATGCTAATTCGGTTGGTAATTGTGGCACATAGCCCATGTGATTAAAGACTACAAGATTAGAATATGTTGGGTCGATTCCACCAATTTCAGACAATAAAGCTTACTTCTGTGAGGGACAATTTTGAAGCACCTCAAGCGTCGACATACCTGAAGGTTACTGAGCCAAATATTCATCTATTTTATAATTTTAAGCCGCGCGAGCTCAAGGATTGAATGTTGATTTATGGATGACTCCCTTTGGTTGCTTTATTTTTAACTCTGGAATAGCAGGTGGTGATTTCTTCAGTGGACGGATTCATGGTTGAGGTAGTAGGTTGATCAGTAGCCTGACTACCATAATATTTATTTCGTGTAGACACCAAAACATCATTTTTTAGCTTTATGATAGATAGCATAAGCACTTGGGAACTATAAGCGGGATCCGTAGCAACCATGTTTGTATCCAGATTTAGAAAAGGATCTATCAACACAGTAGATGTAGGCAAAGTCTTAAGAAGCTTTGAGACTTTGGAGTGGTAAGGACAGACTCGTGTAAAGTGCTCCTCATTACATATAAAGCAAGGATAACGAGTTTTCCGAGAATTTCCAGATTGTTGATCAGATGATCGTTCCTGCTAGGGTGAATTTTTCTTTTTATTTTCTTTCCCCTTTTTCTTATTTACAGGTTACTTGTCAATTTTTCGTTTGTCACATGACACTGCATGTATTTCGAAAGAATACGCAGGATCAAATGCAGTAGAGGTGTGATTTTTTGCAAAACCAATCATACCTTCACCAACATGAGAGTCCTTACCATATGGAGGAGGAATAGTAAAATTTTATCGCGGCGCATTTGGAATTTTCTCATAGAGTGTGCCAAACTAAGCATGAATCAAATATAAGTGCTGGGCATGAGAAATAACTTGCTCTTCTATGACGACACCACATTTGGATACATCCTCAGTGATAGATGGAAGCAAGGAATTAATAAACCACTCAGCCAATAGTTGATCAGGAAAAAATGTTTTGACCATTCGACGACGATGACGCCACTCATGAATATGATCATAAATGTGAGTAGCAGTTTTCTTTTTAAATTTCGTCAATAGTTTTGTTCCAGTTTCATATCATATGGGTAACTGGGAGTGGGTTAAAAAGGCAGTGGCTAAGGCAGTGAAGTTATCAAATGAAGCTCATGGTAATTCAATATATCACTTCGCAGCCAGACCAGTAAGCGTACGCTAGAAAATACGTAGTCTAACGGAGTCATAATTTAAGGAGTTTGATGAGCACAACAAATGATAAGTCATAACATGTGTTGACAGGTCTTCTCTAGGGTTTCCATTGAATTTAGGAGTCGGAGGGTAATTGTGTGGAATCACCAGCCGCCAAGGATAATAGTTGATGGGATCATTGGTAAGTCGGTTTAAATAAGGTAATTCTAATGTTGTGACAAAGGGAAATTGTCAATTCAATCAGCTTGATCGTAACCAAGATAGGATGGGATTGCTTGGGAAACAAGCCTTTGTGCACTGGCATAAGGCATTTTTTGTTGGTAACCCAGATAGGGGTTATTTTGTTGACCAAATTCTTGATGGATCTATTGACCAATACCTGGATAAGCTTGTTGGTGTTGAAATTTTTGTTGTGGTATTTGAGGCTGTGGCTGCCAGGGTGATTGCCCGCCAAGATTATAACCAAAACTAGAATATATTGGTCCCTATTTTAAATAGGTAAGACCGGTAGGATCCTATGACATCCCATAAAAGTGAAATCCAACCTGTGTTTGTAAGATTCTAGATATAGGTGTTTGTTGTAAACCAGTCGAAGGAGGTGGAGTCTGGAGGCCCAAGACTTGAGCATAATGGGTTGAAGGACCCACCTAAGACAGTTGAGGTACAACCAACTGAGCTTGTAAATGGGGTAATGAATTATTAATAGGTGGGGTAGATGTAGGTGCAACAGGTTGAGCTGGTTGGTATGAATGCACAACCGTTTGTGGTTGAATGGGCAGGATAGGCTACCACTGACAAACAATCATTCCAAAATTTGGGTGACCATAAAACTACGGAGTATTGTCAAAATGGGTGAACATAGGTTTCCCCCCAGCATGAGGATTATAATAAGATGGAATATGTTGATCTCAAAATGGTGGGAGTCCAGTAGAGATTGAAATGGATGGAAGGTACCCAAATGGGCCAGCTTGGTGTTGAACTGAAGATGTGTATAAAGGATCAAGACGTTCAGTACTCATTAGAGATGTACCAGATAAGATACCATAAAATGACATGGTTTAAGTCGATGTATTTGAGGAGGCGCCAGAGTAGGTTCCAGATAATGATTAGTAACCCGGTGGAATGAACAGACCACTATAAATATGTGACTCAGTTGACGTGGTAAACATCAACGGAGTAGCAACAGTAGATGTTGTCGCAACTATAACAAATGGTACAGTCGGAGATGTTTACTTAGTCATGGTCAAATGACCCAGTGAATACCCTACAGGAACTTGGATTGAAACAGGATCAACTGAAGCAGTGTAAGTTAATGGAGGAAAAGAGTCGTAAAGATAAATCCCCGACCCAAAATGAGTTCGAGTTGAGGGTATTTCTTATTTTTGAGGTTTTTCCTCAATCTAAATCAAACCAGGTGGAAGAATTTCATCGTCAGGCCCAAGATATATTTCAGGTGGTTGACTGCGCGATAAGATGTGTAGAAACGATTCTAGATGAATTTGGTAGATGTGATGAAGATGATGCACCAGAGGTACTAATGGTACTGGATTCGGTAGAACGGGGTTGCCTTCACAGACCAGAAATGACTTCCGGTGGTAAATGTGGTTTAAGCGCTATTCTACTCGAATGACGGGGAAAGGGTTGTTCTTCTTCCACGATGACTGATTGATTTTATTAAAAAAACAAATAAACAAATAAAAGGGTTATACTAGGCAAAAGGTTTACCAAGTAATTGTGAACTACATAATACCTCCTGGAAAACCAAGAAGCACGGGCAGGATATCTCCCTGAATGTTGTGTTTGGTGTATCACAAGATACAAGGCAGATGACTCGGTTACCTATGGATGGTAAGCAACCTAAAGTTGTCATCCCAAATATACTCGAAGTTACGTGGAGGCCCAAATCCATGTTAGTGTTGTCTAATGTGAAACCGCAGAGTGAGAGCACCCCCTTATACTTTTCGTACTAGAACACCACCCTATATACCCAAAGGTACGTGGATGAGCTACGATATACTTACATATGAGGAGTGAGATTTCACACTCAAGATGTATCGCAGACAAGTTAGAGACAGCTGCTATGCTTAATGACATCGGAACACGTCTCTAGCCTAGACCTTCTAAGTGTTATCGTTAATGTTACAATGCTTTCTTAGGTTGATTGAGGTGAATTTTATGTTGATCTTGCTTAACAATTTATCTTTCAAGTTCACCACGAGATGTAATGGGAAATTCCTAAAATGAAAACTAAATGAGAAGAAAACTTTTCAATTCATTTTTTCAATGAAAACCTTAGCTACTAAAGGGATAAAGCAATCAGATTTTTTAGCATGGAACAAAGAGCACAAACTAAATGCAGATTCCCTAATCTATTCATATGAAACACTCCAAATCTCTAAATTCACATGCATGTTTTTCTTTTCAGTTTAATTTAATATGAATGATTAAAAGGAAACTAAATGCACAAATCAATCAAACAATGTTTTCTTTTTTGAGAAATGGAGACTGAAACAACAATTTTCTCTTAGGAAATGAAAACTGAAATGAAAATTTTCCTTTTTGAAAACATATAATTGATATAATGCAAAATTTACAACTTTGGATTTAATTTGACAATGATAAAGAAAACAACTAATGAAACATTGAACAAAAAACTATCCAAAGGAGGAAGAACTGGCAATTTACTGGTCTCTAAGGTCAAACAGCCATTTGAGAATACAACAAGAAATAGGCTGAAACTAAATTCAAAATAAAAATTATGATATAATTTGGTTGGCTGAGGCGCAACGCACCCCTTAAGGTCAGACATTGTGTTGCAGAGCACCTTTGAATGCGAGACAGTGTTATGAAGAGCACTGTACCCTGACCAACAGTGCGTTGGGTGCAGTGAAGCTTGAAGATCAAGCAAGCTAAACACACTTCTAAGGAAAAAAGTACATTTGAATGACTGAATAGATGAAGTAAAGTCTATTGATGATGGTTAAAAAGGACAGAAACACCAAGAATGATGTATTTCTCCCCAGCGGAGTCGCCGATTTTTTATGAGGAATTATAACCTACAGATAAACTAGTCTTCCATCTGTGTGGTGTTCCTTCACTCAGAACAATAGAAGAAAGATATATTTTATTTCCTCTAAAATAGACAGAAATATAGAAGGGATAAAGACCTACTTGTGATCCTTCTCTCTCGTTCCTCTTCTAAGTTTCGTTCCCATCACTCTTGATCTTTTAAAGCCTACTTGATCAATACCTGCAATCAAAGATAGAAGACAAAAAATGACATACAGATATACATTCTATCTACCTTAACCAAATTGAACCAATTAAATTTGAGAATACATTCACAAGATATAAATGCATATACGAGAGAAAGAACAAATATCTTTATTGAAATAATAAGAGGAGTAGATTACAACCAGTGGATCAATTTGTTGTCACACCGAGCATCATCTTAGCAGTATAACAATACTTCAGCTCTCAAAAAATGAGAATCCAATAGTATAAAACTACACAAATTTCTTCCTCCCTTGCACTTAGATGAGTGCTCAATTTATATGGAAATTGTAGGTAGTTTCTCAATAAATGATATTGAATGGCTTTATAATAATAGATGAGACATGTTTCCAGGTGCAATGGTGATGGATGAACACATGTATTCAAAGTATGACACCTGTGAGCTCTTCTAGAAGGCATTGGACATGTCGAGATTCTTGGAACGATGATGATTTCACTCCCAGGAGACCAATGCACCCTTAAGTGTCGGTAAGTGCTTTACAGAGCACCCTTGCATGGGGGTAAGTGCTTTGAAATGCACTTAGGTCCATTCAGAGGAGCTTTGATGAGTCAATGGGTCATTTTAACCATACTTCAAACATTGAAACTCTCATGAATTAAATCCATCAGTGGAATGACTTCTCTAGGTCATGTAGCAACTGAATTAGGGGATGATAGACCCTATTTGTATTGAATTAGGGGATGATAGACCCTATTCATATTGGTCTTATGGATGATTCCCAAATTGACCTATAGCACGTAGAAAAACTACCCCACCTTGGGGTACTTCTCTTGGGTTTTATTCGTACACAGACATGGTATCCCACCTAGAATTCCTTGACAATTCTTTTCTTATCTGCATACATTTTTTTTCTATCTTGGGAAGCCTTCATGTTATTCCAGACGCTCTTAACTTCCTGCTCCATTTCTTCTAGGCTATCTGGTCCTAGAATCATTTTTTCTTCCAGGCTACTCCATCTAGCAGGTGTTTGAAATCTCCTTCCATACAATACCTCATAAGGGATCATTATTAAGGATTCATGGTAGTTGTTGTTATAGGAAAATTCAACCAACTAAAGGTATTCTTCCCATTTGGTTGGCGACCGCAACACGTAAATTCACAACATATCTTCCACCACATGATTCACTCATTCATCTTGCCAAACTGTATGAGGATGGTAGGCGGTACTTAATTGAATTTGGGTACCCAACCCAGTAAAGAGGGCTTTCCAAAATGCAGGTGTAAATTTCACATCCCTTTCTGAGATCACTACTTTCGGCGTGCCATGCAACCAAAATATATCCTTCATGAATATATCGGCAATTTCCACAGATTTATAAGTAGATTTAACAAGAATAAAATGATAATTTTTACTTAATTTATCCACCACCGCCATGATGGAATCATATTTCTTTTTAGTTTTAGGTAACCTTGTTATAAAATACAAAGTGATCATTTCCCATTTCCATTCAGGAATAGGAAGGGGTTGGAGTAGACCATGAGAGTGTTGATTTTATGCCTTCACTTTTTAGCACTCCAAACATTTGGCTAGGTAGCTAGCTATATCCTTCCTCATATCAGGCCAAAAATAATCTTTTTTAATTGTTGAAAATAATTTTTGATACCCAGGATGGGTAACATACTTACTATAATGAAATTCATCTAACAATAATTGTTTTATACTCATCTAATTAGGGACATAAATTCTTCCCTTGAAATTTAACAATTTCGTATCATTTATATTTTACTTAGACTGTTTTCCTGAAATTTTTTTCCTAATTGACTTGCTTCCACAAAAAGTCATATTCTGGGTCTTTACGGGCAGCTTCTTTAAGTTGTTCTGATACATCAAATGAAATGTGATGGTATCAAATCTCATAAATGAATTGTACCTTCCTACTCAAGGCATCAACGACACAATTTTCCTTTCCCTTTAGGCTTTTGATGTCGAAATCAAATTCACTAAAAACGCATTCCACCTAGCTTGTCATGTGCTCAAATTGGGTTGTTTAAAGAATCTAGTTAAACTTCTATGGTTTGTTAACAACAAAAATTTCTTCCCCAACAAATATTTACACCAAACCTTTAAAGCACGTAACACAGCAGTAAGTTATAAATCATATGCAAATACTTTTGCTCATGTTCCTTTAGCTTATGTGATTCGTAAGCTATTACCTTGCCTTCTTGCATTATAATTTACCCCACTCCTTCTTGACATTCATCAGTACACACCATAAATTCATTCTCTGGGTCAACAACTTTCAAGACTAGGATTGTTGATAGTACATGTTTTAATTGGTCAAAACTGCATTGACATTCATCAATCCATTTAAAACTTCTTCCTTTACTTTGAAGGGACGTGATGGGGTAGGAAATTTTTTAGAATCCTTCAATAAAGCGGCGGTAATACCCTACCAATCCCATGAAAGACTGAATGTCAGCAATGTTTTTAAGGATAGACTAGTTCATGATTGTACTAATATTTTCCGGATCGGCACATATCCCTTCAGATGAGATCAAATGAACCAAATATTGGATCTGATTCTTAAAGAAATTAGATTTACTAAATTTGAAGTAAAGTTGATTTTCTATTAAATTCTACAAAACTATACGTAAATGTTCCTTATGCTCCTCCTCATTCTTGGAATATATCAAAATATCATCAATAAAAAATAGAACAAACTTGTCCAATTAAGGGTGAAAATCCCAAATCATTAAACTCATAAAGGTGGCAGGAGTGTTAGTAAGTAAGAAAGGAAGCACAATAAATTCATAATGGCCATAACGTGTTCAGAATGTTTTTTTACTGAAATCATCATCCTTAATTCTTATCTGGTGATAGTCGAACCGTAAGTCAATCTTAGAAAACACTGAGGCACCCTTAACTTGAACAAACAAATCGTCAATCTTGGCAGTGGATACTTATTTTTAACAGTTAATTTATTCAACTACCTATAGTCGATACACAGCCACAATGTACCATCTTTTTTCCTCACAAATAAGACTAGCGGCCCCCCCAAGGCGATGCATTGGGAAAAATATATAAGTTTGTTTAATAATTATTGCAACTGTGACTTGAGTTCCATCGGCTAATGTATACTCATACGATAGGGTGCTTTCGAAATTAGAGCATCACCAGGAATAAGTTCTATAGTGAAATAAATAGTTCTCTTTGGTGATAATCCTGTTATTTCCTCTGAAAATACATCTACAAATTCTTGGATAGCACGTATGTTTTCTAAGGCAGGACACTTATCCTTAGTGTTAGTATAACCCACTTGTACTACATATATTTCACATCCCTTCTTGCCACACTTTTTCAACTGGTTCGCATTAATGGGTCATAATTTAATATCCATTTTAATGACTTGAATATCTTGTCTGATTCCTTCTTCTGTGAGGAAGCAAATGATTTTTTCTTTACATTTTACGAGAGGCCAATTTCTCTCTACCCAATAAATACCTATCAGTACATCATAATATCTGAGTGGCATTATATTTATATCTACCTTAATTTTTTTCTTTCCCATCTCAATAGAACACCCTTCTTCCTTGGATGTGGCCTTCTTCTTAGCCCTAGTGGCCAACTCTACCAGCCACGAATTTTTAAACTTAATCCTTAATAAATGACATGTTTAAACAATTTTGGGCAAATATAACTAAGACTTTGCCCAGGGTCAATTAAAATAGATATAGGATGGTTAGCTATCATACCTTCGAATTCCACCATCACTGGTTGGTATTAAGCTTGAGGATCTTCCAAATCAATGTTGATTCTAGGTATTCTTATGGTTATCTCTCCAACTATAGAAGCCCCTTGAATGCTTGTTGTTACCTCTGTTCTAGTACGGTGAGGGAAATTTTTGTAGTAATGGGGTTCCCCATAACCCCAACACTATAGGGGAGGCTTCTAGGATGAACCAGGCTCCACTTTATTTGATTTTTCTACTTGTTTTGGTTCAATTATTGCTTTGTTTCTTTGTTGGTTCCTTCCTAGTGACCCACCCATTGGTTTTCTGGGTGAATATTTTACACTTGCAGTCATGTTTCCCTTATTATTGCCTAGAAAAAAAAATTCCCTTTTTAACTTGCCAATTCTTACCATGTTATCCTTTCTACCTCATATGTTGGTAACAAATACGAGCCTCCCATATGGTTTCATCCATTATTTTTGGGTTGTCGAATTCCAGTCTTTTCTTCATGAAAATTGGTAAACTATTAACAAAATGTTGTACCTTTTCCCTGTCTTCTCGTATGTAAGCCACATACCTCAGAAAAGAGGTAAAATTGGTTATAAACTCGTCCATGGACTATTGTCCTAGTTTCAGATCATGGAACTCCTTTTCTTTTTCATCATAAAAACTATCAGTTAAGTAATTATGTTATGAAACCAACTCAAAAAATAGAAGAAAAGAGAGATCAATGCCTTAGAAATCAGCCACTTCGAGGGGGAAACCTCCTTTACATTACATAAATGAACAATTCTTGGATGATTCAAATGAAAAAGCCTCCTTTCTATATATAAGAGTCCATGGGGTCACAATATAATACTAGCTGACATAACAATAATAATCTAAGGGCATAACAATAAAAATAGTGGGGTTTTATAGGGCACAATAATTACAATATGGGTATTACAGGGGTACAACAATAAAAATAAGGGGGCTACACTAACAACAATAAGGGACTACACTAGTAATATTGGGACCTAACATGCCCCTCTCCTTCAAAAAAGTGTTGTCCTCAACGCATGAGTAGCTCCGAATGCTTCTGTATAAAACTCTCATCCTCCCATGTGGAATATTCAATGGGTAAGTTCTTCCACTTGATGAGATACTCTGAAATTGGTCGATTATGTAGCTGTCGAGTTCTTATTTCCGGGACTGCTTCAAGTTCCAATATGTTTTTTCCTTCCTCATCAAGTTCTATCAATATTGTTTGAACTCGAAGTTTGTCACCTATAAGCTTCTTTAAGCATGAAACATGGAAAACTAGGTGCACTCAAGATGAAAGAAAGAAGCTCCAATTTGTATGACATAGTACCAATATTTTGCAACACCTTGTAAGGACCATAGTACTTTGGCGATAATTTATTATCCTTCTTAGCTTGCTTGAGGGACATTTGTTTGTATGGTTGTAGCCGTAAAAATACCCAGTCTCCTACATCACAAATTCTCTCGCTGTGATGTTGATCTTCCTGTTGTTTCATTCGATTTTGTGCCAAATTTAGGTTATCCTTTAAGATTTGGAGAACTTATTGTTGATGCTCGATGTGATCTTCCACTTCTTGAACCTTAGAATTTTCTCTTAAAGATGATGTGATGGACGGTGGATGATATCCATAAAGTGCCATAAAAGGGGTCATTTTTGCTGCAGTATGGGCTAGTTTAGTACCCAAATAAGAAAATAATTCCGTCCAAAAAATTCGAGTGAAAAATGGATCTATTTCGCTTACAATAATATTTGGGTTTCCATGTAACTTTCGAATTGTTTCCATAAATGCAGTAGCAACTGTACTTGCTTTAATGGATGAGATAATGCACAAAAGTGTGCATACTTGGTAATTCTATCAACTACCACCATGATGACACTCTCTCCTTCGAACTTAGGTAAATCTATGATAAAATCCATTTAAACGTCCTCCCAACATTGACTTGGAATGGGTAAAGTTTGTAGCAAACCCGAGGTCTTAATTTTCTCAACTTTATTTTGTTGGAAAACCAAATATTCTACCACAAACCTTTGAATATCATATTTAAGGCCATCCCAAAAAAAAATTGTCTTCGCCCTGTGGCAAGTTTTTTAAAATCCTGAGTGTCCTCCTACGGGATACGTGTGCAATTCCAAAATAATATTTTGTTTTATTTGGGAATACTTACAAATATATAAGCGACCTTTGTACCATAAGGAATTATTTTTCCAACTCAATGTATCAGATGTACTGGGATCTTGCTGCAACTTTTGAATGAGGTGCCCACACTTCTTCGTCATTATTCCATTCCTCCCTTGCTTCGGTTATCCAATTTGGTTGGATAATAGAAATGGCACAAAGCAATGCTTCCACCTACTCATCCTTTATTGAGAGTGCATCTGTAACAACATTTAGCTTCCCTTTCTTGTAAATTATTTCAAAGTCATAACCCAACATCTTTGTGACCCATTTTTGCTTCTCTTCTGAAGATATTCTTTGTTCCAAAAATTATTTAAGACTATTATGATTAGTTTTTACCTTCAAGTGTCTTCCCATTAGGTAAGGTTGCCATTTATTTAGTGCATGTAGTATTGCCAACATTTCCTTATCATAAATAGCTTTTTGTAAATACTTTCCTTTGATTGGAGGACTTTGAAAAGAAATGGGTCTTCATTCTTGCATTAAAATGGAACCAATTCCATTTCCTGAGGCATCACATTCCACAATAAAGGTTTTTGTGAAGTCTGGCATAGCTAAGACTGGTGTTAGGCACATTGCCTCTTTAATATGTTCAAAGGACTTAGTTGCTTCAGGAGTCCATGAAAATGCATCTTTATTCAATAATGTTGTTAGAGGTGCTGTTATTCTCCCATAATTCTTAACAAACTTACGATCATACCCTGTTAACCCGAGAAATCCTCACAACTACTTTATGGTTGTGGGGAATTTCCATTCCTTAATGGCTTTAATTTTGTTAGGGTCTACCTTAACACCCTCCTGAGATAAAATATGACCCAGATATTCCACCTCTTTTACTCCAAAGAAATATTTGGATGTTTTTGCATATAATTTTTTCTCCTCCAATAGTTTGAGCACCTTGTCAACATGTTGAACATGATCCTTCCAAGACCAGTTGTAGATTAGTATATCATCAAAAAATACTAACACAAATTTTCTAAGGAAGGGTTTAAAATGGAATTAATCAGCCCTTGAAATGTAGAAGGTGCATTGGTAAGGGAAAAAGGCATGACCAAAAATTCATAATGACCCTCATGAGTTCAAAATGTTGTTTTCGAAATATCTTCGGTCTTCATTCTAATTTGATGATATCGTGAACGAAGATCCAACTTGGTAAAATAAATTGATCCATGTAATTCATCCAGTAATTCATCAATCACAGGAATGGGAAATTTATCTTTAGTAGTGAGCTTATTGAGCTCCCTAGAATCTGGACACATGTGCCATGATTTATCCTTCTTGTGCACCATTACTACTAGAGCAGAGAAATAACTTTAACTAGTTTGAATTATACCAGCCTCTAACATTTCTGCAATCATATGTTCAATTTCCCTCTTTTGGACATAAGGATATCTGTAAGGCCTGATGTTTGGAGGAACACTTCCTGGAATCGAATGAATAGCATGATCATGATCATGAATAGGTGGGATTCCTTTGGGAGTTTCAAAAACCTTGGAATGATTGTCCAATAATTTTTGGAGATCTGGAGAAATAGATGATTTTGATGTTGGAACTTCTAGTGAGTATAATTGTGCAATTACGCCTCGTTTTTCTTTCTTCAGAAGCTTTTTCATGACAATAGAGCTTATTATCTTTCTCGTATCCCCTGTGATACCCCGTAATTCAACTTCCTTTCCTTCCGAAAAAAAATTCAAGAAAGTTCTTGAAAATTAAAAGCTACCATCCCCAAATATTGTAAAATTGTACTCCTAGTACAACATCAACAACTCCCATTGGAATGGAAACCATTGGAATTTTTGTATCTTAAGAGATATTCCCTCGGTTGTGAAAGGAATCAGTGTTTAAGACATTTTAAAAGTGTGTCACAGAAATGATTTTATCATGAGGTCTTTGTTCTATCCCTCTGGAGACTAGTTTTCTAAAACCCTTAATGATCTGGAATAATAAAATATTTCATAATGCCATTCACTACTAATATCTGAATGAAAAGAATAACTGCAGGGGAAACTCAATTTAATATGTTGTAAACACAGAATATACCACTTTTAAGTTTCAGAGGAAATTCATGGAGAGAGAGGAAACTTGAAATAACATGTTGTAAACATAGAATCTATTACTTTAAAGTTTCATCACGAGTTAGAGAAGAGAGGGGGAACTCAAAATAATATGATGTAAACACAGAATCTATTACGTTTAAGTTTCAAAGAGAATTTGTGAAGGGACAAGAGATGGACTGAAGGAGCGCAAATTAAGGTGATTTAACTCTTACTCGCAAATGTAATTAAGATATCAGCTACTACATTACTTCACTTCATTCAAAGAAGAAGGGACACAAAATGGCACAAGAAACATGAACCACCATCAATAGTTGCAGGAAACTTACTGCTTCTTTCATTTACCCATCAGAAAAATAAGTACAAAATGTAATCCCCCTGAGGTCCAGAACTCAGAACCCCTTTCTTTCCTTCTCTCTTGATTAAATACATCAAAAATAGTTTGTAACAGCTCAAGTTTCTTGAAACTCATAAACTACCTAAATTGTTAAACTACTTATTACATTACAATCGAGGACACCATTGTAGCTTTGATCTTAACAAAGAAAACAAAATACACTTGGAATATAATCCTTTGCTGAGTCTTATTTGTCACTGATGTGTCTCTTTCCGTTTCAGCTATGATGTACTAACATTCTGCATAAACACATCTTCCCCTGACTTTTCCCATGCTTTTGCGTTTCGAACATTGTCATCATGTCACCTGCTACCCAACTCTGCCTCTTCTGTGCGTGCCTGCTATGTTTATTCTTCTCTTCTCCTTTTCTCTGTGCCGGGTCACTTACCCAAGTCTCTCTGCCCGCGTCCAAACTTTCTTCCATTATCAAGGCATTTCACTGGTTTTGCATTATAATCCTCCTTTCTTTCTCCAATGCGATTTAACACAATAAATTCCTTACCTTTGGATTTGAAAACCTTTGGAGTTCACTTTTGAAACCACATCGCATCCACCCAACATCGCACTTCGCATGTCGTTGTTTTTAACTTTTCTTTAGAATTTAACCTTTAAAACTTGCGATGTGCGATATGCAATCAGGTCCCACCATCATCGCATATCGCACTTCAGCGAATTTAACACTTAACTCCACACTTATTCATTAAAACTTGTGATTTATGATTTGCGATCGGGCCCCACCGCATCGCATATCACACTTCGGCGATTATAACTCATACCCTTTGCACCTAACTTTTAAAACTTGTGATGTGCGGTATGCGGGGGCCAGGGTCACGTCATCTGCCACACCACCTTGCCATGTCACCGCTACGTCATCATAAATCAACTATGATCTGTGGGGTCGGGGCCACATCATCTACCACATCACCTTGCCACGTCACTACCACATCACTGCCACGACATCTTGCAACGCCATCGCATATCGCACTTTGTCGATTTTAACATTTACCTCCCGTGCCTATCCTTTGGAACTTGCGAATTGCGATTTAATATCCATCGTTGATCAATTCCTAGATCCAACGATCCACGCTGCTCCTTTGCTGACCTACTTCGCATTGCACTTTAAACAATTTAACTTGCGATTTATTATCGTATCAATGTAAAAATCATCAATATGTGATATGTGATTTAACCTCTATCGTTGATCTATGCCCAGATCCAATGGTCCTCACTTCTCCTTTGCTGATCTGCGCTTTGATCCTGACCATCTATTTTTCCCTTTGCGCCTCCTCCAAAACTCTTAAGTTTTTAAGGGAAATGTGCCATTTCTCCGCCTTCGGGAAATTAGTTTTTTTGCTCCACGTTGTAACCCTCCTGAGCTTATCTGGTGTTCTGCCATGCTAATCCCTCCTAAGCTTGCAAATGAGCCTGACTTGACCCTGTTTGGTGTGCAATGTTCTAAACATGCTCATCGGTCCGGCTCTTGAACTATTATGCACGCGAATAAGCCCGACTTGACCTTTCCTGCACGCTCTTCTCTTTGCTGCCCCTCTGACTTAGATTACACCTAAAATGTTGTTGCTTCCTTGATTTTAGTTCTGGTGCACATGTGATTACGAATCCTTTTTGAGCTTCTAGTTATCCTTTCGAGCATATTACAAGTCTTCTTGAAATTTTAACAACTGTTCCTCAAAAACCTTGAATTTCTCAGAACCTTTCTTGACTTTTAGCTAAGTCGAATTAGGCTACAATAGGACTATTCAATGCATATTTCCCCATGGTTAGCTTGATATTATGGCATTTTCCAGAGAAATTTATAGTCCCTCCATTTTCAACTATCACTTGACACTCTGGTGCTGGGTATAGGAATAAATTCAATTCCTTGGCTACCTTATAATGAATAAAATTATGGGTACTACCTGAATCAATCAACACTATTACATTTTTCTTCTTGATATGTCCTCTTATATTGAGAGTTTGAGGAGTGGCAAATCCTGCCAATGCATTACAGGATATGGTCAGACTCATTTCTTCTTTCTCTAGGGTTGGTTCCTAGTGTATATCCTCTTCTTTTCAAGTTTCTTGTTCATTTTCTTCCTCCTCTTCACAATCTATGTAAAATAATTTCTTCTCAACACACTTATGAATTTTAGTGTATTTTCTATCACAACTGTAGCAAAGCCCTTTTGCTCTTTTTTCTTCCAATTGTTGTGGTGTCAACCTTTTAGGTCGTGGAGGTCTAGGAGTAGCAACACTTCCATATTTATAGATGTGAGTGGTAGGCTTCCTTGTGGCCATAATTTTACTTTCAATTTATCTTACCAACCTAAATGCCTTCTCTAATGAATCAAGTTCCCAAAGACAAACCTCATGTTGGATGTTATCCTTTTAAAGTCCCTATGAAGACATAAATCATGTGTTCCTCTGGAATATTAGTTACCCTTATATTCAATTTTTGGAAGTCCTCAATGTGCTCCACCATTGAACCCTTTTGTTTGAGATTTATCAATTGGCTAAAGAATGTATTTCTCTTTGTATCCTCATAATGTGCTATCATTTCCTCCGTAAAAATTGACCAAGTGACATTTTTTTTACGAGAGGAAAGCCATCGATACCATACAAAAGTATTTTGTTCTAAATGTAAAGTTGCAATGCATACCTTTTGTGTGTTTTGCACATTATGGAGATCAAAATATTACTCGATATGTAGTATCCATGTTACGGGATCCTTACCATCAAACTTCCTCATATCAATCTTTAGAATATGGTGGGTCTTCAATCCAACATTAGAGCTTAAGAAATCACAATCAAAATTTATTTTGTTCTCATCATGAGTTTCTTGTACTACCTTTTCACCATTAGGAATCATTTATTGTATCAACTTTTTCAAACCTTCCTTCAAACCTCCATGTCTACTTTTAGATCATTCTTCATGTCCTTCATGTTATCTTTCATTTTTTCATCTATCTTAGCTTCCATGTCATCCATCTTAGCGCCCATGCGATTCTTCAAACTATCCATATTAGCTTCCACGCCTTTCTTCAAACCATCCATATTAGCCTCCATGCCCTTCTTCAAACCATCCATCTTAGTTTCCACACCTTTCTTCAAACCTTCCATTTCATTTTTTGTTTCTCTTAGCGAGAGCGAAATTTGGTGCACTTGGTCTTGTAATTTTGATATATCATGTTGCACTTGTTCCTCTTCATGAGTCATAGTAGATCCTTTTGAGGGCTTAATGGGTTTTGAATTATTTTTAGGGGCCATTTTAGAACCCAATGTTGATATCTATGCTTCAATATTCCCTTGGAATCACTTCAAACTGAATTTTCAAACAAGACTTATGCAACTTGAAAAAAAAAATACACATTTTTCTTGCTTTTGAGGAGCTCGATATTGAAACTGATATATCTTTGGAATTTTGGATCCCGAAGATTTTATCTTTAGTCCTTTAGTATCACTCTGAACCTTCTTTCCAATGCCATAGGTCTATCCTGATTTGGATTCTTCAAGGAAAAGTTATGCATAATCTACCACAATGACCTAATTATGGATTGGTTCAGTAGAGCGAACTTGTAAAACGTGCCACGTGTCACTTTTTCCTCCTTCATCTCTGAAATTTATACATAGAAAACTACAGTCTATGTAATTTGGGCCATGTTTTACAGAATTCCAATCCAATGCTCAGAGAGAGAGTTATGATGATTTTCCCAAGGTCACCTCTTTTAGATGATATTCAGGAGCCTGCCAAAACCCTAACTTCCACAGATCATATATCCGAAAATATTGCGAACAAAGATCTAAATTTTTTACACAACGTTCATCTGGATTTCTTCTCAAATGAGTTTTTTTTTGCTTCTTCACCTTCGTAGAAAAAAAATTAGAGCGAAAATTCCACGATGACATGTTTGAAGCAGCAAAACCCTAGAATCCAAAGCTCTGATACTAAATGTTATGAAACTAGCTCCAAAAATAGAAGAAAAGAGAGATCAACGCCTTAGAAATTATCTACTTTGAGGGGGAAACCTCCTTTTTAGCCATATAAAAATGAACAATTTTCGATGATTCAAATGAAAACCTTTTCTATATATAAAGAGGCCCATGGGGCCACAATATAATTCTAGCCGACCTAACAATAATAATGTAAGGGCACAACAATAACAATAGTGGAGTTTATGGGGAAAAATAATAACAATATGGGGACTACAGGGGTACAACAATAACAATAAGGGGGCTACACTAACAAAAATAATGGACTACACTAGTAATATAGGGACCTAACAACTTATCTTTAAAGTGTTTCTGGAAGGTATCCCAACTCACCTCCTGTTCGTCAATACCTCGAACTATCTTAACCTCTTCCCACCACAAGTTGGATTTTCATTGCAATTAATAAATTTACTGTATGGCTTTTAAATTATCATCATAGTCATATATTTGAAAATACTTATTCATGTTTATAAACCAAGCTTCAAAGATTTCCTATACTTCCACATCATACAGTGGGGGCTTCAATTTTTTTGAATTCGCCTTGTAATTCATTTTTTGGTCATTTGGTACCTTTTCCACCTGAAGAGTTTCGAGATTCTTCCTCATTAACTGTGCAACCTCCCTCACTTCCTGGATGATCCCTCTATTTTTCTCGCATTTCCTCCTTATTGTCATTATCTGGGCTAGGATCTGGGTTTCTTTGGTTTTATCTATCAAAGAGGCTTTTCATGATTTACTCTTGTTCCAATCTTAACCTTTCATTATCTGCTTGTAAAGTTGGCATATCATCTCACAGCTACTGTATTGTTTCCAATAGCATAACGTTAATGTCTTGGATTCCTTCTCCCAACAGAACCCACATTTTTGGATTAACATTTTCTCGAGTAAGGGCCTCCCCTCCTCATGGTTCTTCAACAAGTTCTATGCACCATTAACATTTTGGTTATTCACAATGTCCACAAGGCCATAGTGTTGCAACTCTATGTTTTGATACCACTTGTAACATGTCACACAACCTAACCTTAATTAAGTTACTTAGGAAAAAAATATATATATCTATATCTATGTGTGTGTGTGTGTGTGTGTGTGTGTGTGTGTGTGTGTGTGTCTATTGATTTATTTATTTATGCACTATGTTAGGCACCATTTAATTTATTTATGAACTATGATGATGAACTTGGAAATGTGTTTTGATACCGCCAATGATTTGTATTATTTTTGTAAGTGTTATTAAGTTACTTAGGAAAAAAAAAAAAAAAATATATATATATATATATATATATATATACATATATATATATATACATATATATATATATATATATATATATATATATATTTATTTATTTATTTATTTATTTATTTATTTATGCACTATGTTAGGCACCATTTAATTTATTTATGAACTATGATGATGACCTTGGAAATGTGTTTTGATACCGCCAATGATTTGTATTATTTTTGTGAGTGTTATTAAATATACATAATGTGTTTCAATGGGTTTCGACCACCTTAACCAACATCCCCGGTTCCATAAGGCACAAACCCAATCCACCAGTCATTGATTTTCTCTCTATGGAACTCTCTTGACATTCATCATTGGTACCTGGTGGTTGGACGATGTGGAAATTGGAGTTAATCCTCACTGTGGATCTTCCTACCAATGGTCAGACGGTTTGGTGGTTGGACGATGTGGAAATTGGAGTTAATCCTCACTGTGGATCTTCCTACCAATGGTCATACGGTCCTCCGCCCTGTGCAAGACGTTAGGTAACGGAAAACCCTACCCCCTCCGTTATTCCACTCGTCATTCATCTTAAAACTCCGTCCAGGTCGAGCTCTGCAACCAGTCCATTCCAACTTGTTCTAATAGGGTTCTCTCCACCAGAATTTAACTTTGGTAAGTCATGTAACTAATTTGTTACTCCATGAGTGATTTCACTTGAATTCCACTTGAATTCTATCTAATTTCTTCTTGGTGGCTTACAGGTTGGGGTTCCATGCGCTTACAGTGGTCCAAACGCAGGAGGAATAGTGTTGAGGAGGTCACTTTGGTTAACGACAAGGTAATTCGACTAAGAATTTTATCTTTGATATGAGATCATTTGTTATATTTTGGGTTGGCTCTAAAAATTTGTTGCATGTTTACAGGTTTCAGTGCAAAATTTTACGTGCATCGAGGCACATTTTTGTCTCTTCTAGACATACCAGGTAATTTATATCCCAACTCCGAACCTCTTCCTCAATACCACAATTTTTGCGCTCGTCGAGGGCAAACCCTCTCTTGCATGTTACAGATCAACTTGAAGACCGTTCGAGGAGCCTGTGACTTGGGATGGTTAAACCCATATCCTATTGGTCACTTTATTTCTCTCTTTTTTTCATTTGAATTTCATCTTATTAGGTGCCAAAACAATTAGTTCTCGTTGTATATTTTTCTCTTTTTTCGACTATAAGCGTCAAGATAAATTAACAGTTACAGAAAATTATGTTTGAAAAGAATATAAAATTATTGTTATGGGGCTACAAATGTGATGTTCACTTATCTACTGTAATACTTGGGGTTTGCTACAAAGATTTTTTTCCTTGTAACCTATTCGATTATAACAATACTTGGGGTTTATATTAAGTGATTTGGCACTGAAATATTTGGTTATTGACTAGATTTGTCGCATTGTACTATTCATGTATGTTATCTAAATGCTTTAGATTTCTTATCATATTTGTATTGACTGAGGGAGGATTGGACCTAAGTTTTTCGAATGGAAAGTGGCATACACTCATGGTATTCATCCAACCATGTTATTTATCTACCCATGGTATTGTAAGTGACATCTATCCATGGTATTCAGTCACCCATGGTATGTATCCACCCATGGTATTCATCCACACATGAAATTTACCCATGGTATTGTAAATGACATCCACCCATGGTATTCATCACTGATGGTATTTATCCGCCCATGGTATTTTAAGTGACATCTTCCCATGGTATTCATTCACCTATAGTATTCATTCACCCATGGTATTTACCCACCCATGGAATTTACCTGTGGTATTGTAAATAGAAAATCCTATAAGTAACAAGTCGCATCATGTAACAGGACAGATTGTCCACCACAATGTAGCCTCTACAATTATTCTCGTTTTAATAAAAAAAATCTTTGTGGTTTTATTTACTGTGTGTTCTCTCCTTTTTCCGGCATTCTAATTTTGCAGATCTTTCCAGAACCATTTCATTTTTTTAGATCTTAGGGGCCTCCCCCCCAAGATTTGGATCAGTGGTATCAGATTCAGGTTACGTATCCATGTCAATGAGGGTTTGAAGAATATTTTAGCTTTAACATTTCTCAACCATATTTATCAAACTCCATGCAAGTTCCATGACCTCCATGGAGCACTTTCTTGGGCAAAGCGGGAAGAATTTTTGTTTTTTAATTTTTTTGCGAGATTTTTTGGGCGACAAGTTTGTAGATAAGATCTGAAAAATATTGGTGAAATATTTTCAAAACCCAATAGAATATCTAGATTCTTTGTTAAAAAATATCCAATTTAAAAAAAATAAAAATAAAATAAAATCAGTCTAATCAACGTCCGGATTAGGGAGATATTGCTTGTTTAAAATCAGCAGTATTGCAGAAATTTTTCTGACGACAATTCGTGGACGGCGAATCTCCTGTAATTTTTGCAGTTTTTAGTGAAAATTTTCAGAGAAATTATTATATATCTGAGCCCCCCTTGAAAAATCATTCGATTTCAAAAAAAAAGCGGTCGAATCAGAGTTCGGACAAGAGAGTTATTGTTAATTTAAAATCAACTACTTTTGGAAATTTTGTGATGACGAGACAGTTGCAGCGCGAATCTGAGTTTCGAGAGACTCCAGATAGTGATTTCAAATACATGGGAAGATGGAAAATGATCATTATATTTCCAAAAACAAGTTATATTGACCGATTTATGCCTACTTTAAATATGGAGAAGCATTCAGAGTGAGTTCCTTTTGGAGACGTGCCCTCCCACCCTGCTTTAGTAGGCACCTGCTTCACATTCATCATTTTCAACATATAAACGTTCAACTTGGGTTCTTTGGAGATGTGCCCTCCCACCCCAGGCTATGTAGACACCTGATACTTCATCAACAGTAAGCATCACGGTTATGGGTCAACCGCACAAAATCCTTCTCATCGAAGTCCATTTACTAGGCCGCACATTTTTAGTATCACAATTGGTCACAAGAATTATAGGGTATCTCTATCCTCGAATCTTCATTTTTCATGGTTATGGGTCATCGAAAAACCCACACTTCATCGAATTCCATTTTCTAGGTCGCACACTATTAGCATCACAGTTTGTCACAAGCATTACATGGTATCTCTATCCTCAAATATTTGTTTGACATGGTTATGGGTCATCCACAAACCCACACTTCATCTAAGTCCATTTTCTAGGCTGCACACTCTCAGTATCATAGTTGGTCACAAGCATTATAGGTTATCTCTATCCTCGGATCTTCGTTAATCATGGTTATGGGTTAACCACACAAAACCCTTCTCTTCAATGGCTCTTCATATTCAAAAAAGGCTTATCAGGAGAGAACTTCACGCAATGGGGACCATTGCTTCTTAAGGAGGGACGAATGATCTGAATGGAAAGTGGCCTACACTCATGGTATTCATCCAACCATTGTATTTATCCGCCATGGTATTGTAAGTGACATCCATCCATGGTATTCAGTCACCCATGGAATGTGTCCACCCATTGTCTTCATCCACACATGTAATTTACCCATGGTATTGTAAATGGAATCCACCCATGGTATTCATCACCCATGGTATTTATCTGCCCATGGTATTGTAAGTGACATCTACCCATCGTATTCATTCACCCATGGTATTTACCCACCCATGGAATTTAATTGTGGTATTGTAACTAAAAAATGTTATAAGTAACAAGTCGCATCTTGTAAAAGGACATATTTCCCACCACAATGTAGTCTATACAATTATTCTTTGTTTTAATAAAAAAAATCTTTGTGGTTTTATTTACTGTGTGTTCTCTCATATTTATGACATTCTAATTTTGCAGATTTTTCCACATCCATTTCAATTTTTTAGATCTTAGGGGCCTCTCCCCCAAGATCTGGATCATAAGTTTTGGTTTGCCCAGAACTATGGTCTCAACCTCCAGTAACCCATTACACAAAGAAGATTAATATTAAAGTAAGGAATTCTTCTAATGCTCATTAATATTTGTCTTTCATTTTTCTGTTTTAATCATTTAGTCACCTAGACTTACCTTGTTGTAGCAATATCTTCCCAAATGTATGTCCCCATAATGCGGTCTAACTTAGACCCTCGTTCAAGAACCGCTCCACTCACACCATCACAACTATGGTTTCAGGTTTTTTGGTGATTTGTCTCAAAAATACTAAGCATGCTTCAATAGAGACAACAATAGGATTCTTTGCATCACTAATCTATGTATAGAAGTCAACAATTTTTACCTAGTACAGAATTCGCACATACAACATGTGGCTACATAGTCATACATGAGGTTTATTAATGCAACCTCATCGTCCACAAAGTGATTTAAGATTTATCATCATACAAAATATGATTAAAAAGTGAATGTAGTCTCGTCTTTCCAATATGAATTTAGATTTTCACATATAGAAATAACTGTAATAGTGATGCATGAGTTGAGAATGCAACAAGATGATGAGCTTAGTGAAAAGAGTCGCCTTCACTAAGTGGGCTCGCAGGCTATTTTTGGCGCAAAGTCTATTTTTAGACATATGGATCATGTTCTATGAGTTGCAGGATGCTATTTGTGGAGGGATGGTCAAGTTGGAAAAATAGATGGACTTCTATTTTTATATCGCTTTTAATCTATTTTTAGATTGCCAGCCTAAAAATAGATATGTCGAATATTATTAGCTCTTAATAATATTTGGACTATAAACATTATCTTATCCTCTTGGAGCACTTCAGTTTGATGCCTGGATGTGGCACATGCAGCTGACAGAAGGAATTACGCTATTCCTAGGGTCTAAGTGGAGCTATTGCATGATGACTTCAATTAGAACTCATGTGAGTGAGTTTGGTGGAGTTGATTGAGGAGTTGATGGAGTTGTGTTCAGTTTGACTTAGTTGAACTAGTTGTATTTAGTCTAACTGATTAATACACTAGTGATGAGTGATGTGAATTAATTATTAATTAATTCGCTAATTATTAACTCATAAATCAACTAATGAACACATCAGTTAACTTCAGTGCATGGACAGTTTCAGTGGAGATCAGTGATGGAGGTAGGTGAAAGAGCAGGTTGACTATCAGTTGTGACTATCAGTTGTGACTATACTGGTGCATGAGATTTGCACACACATTCATGGAGAAGCCAATGAGGATTGCGCAGTACATACTAGTGGGATTCAAACTTGGATCTCATGATTATCCATATTGGATTGCGCAGTAGAGGCTGGCTAACAGGTGGAGGAGATTTGAGCATGTGACTTGCTTGATCTGAGCTTGTGTAGTGTGTAGCATGTGAGATAGTGCTGAGAGCTTGTGAGGGGCTTTGTGCTATGTATTGTTACATGAACTCTATCATTATAATATACAGATAGTTGGGGGTTTTCAGCTTTAAGCTTTCCCATTACATACCGTGTTTATATGTGTGATTGATTATGTGGTTTTAATGTGCGCATGCGATTGTTTATAATTCTGCAAATTGATGATCAATAGTAGAAGAGGTTATGTATTATGCATGAAGCTCAAATAGTGTGTGATCAGGATAATCTCGGTGAATAAGTTATCTATTATTCAAATTTCTACATGGTATCAAAGCGATATTGATCATTGGAGCAATTGCAGAACATTGAAGCGGTTGAGTTTTGAGCTGGTGGAATTCGAATTTGCAGCAGTGTTTTCTTGGTGTCGAAGTTGAGATGTCTTTCAACGAATTGCGATTGGAGTATGCCCTTGAGGGCAGCTCGAATTATATTGCATGGAAGGATAGGATGGAGGCGGTGTTAGATGACAATGGGTTGAAGGAGTTCATAGATGCTGAAGTCCCAAAGCCTACTTCTAGTGATGCTGCCGTAATTGAGGCTTGGAAAAAGAAGACAGCAAAATGTCGAAGGATTCTGTTGGAGGGCGCGAAGGATCACATAGTGTCCAGCCTGCATGGTAAGGCTTATCCATTCTTGAAGTGGAAATCCTTGACAGATTTATTCCAAAGCAAGAGTGACCAAAGGAATTTGGCGCTCAAGGATAAGCTCAGAAACATAAAGATGGAGAAAGGCGACAGTATGCCCAAGTACCTCACGAAGTTCATCCAATGCAGGGATGAGCTGGGAAGTGTGGGGGTTACTGTTGATGATGAGGACTTGGTGAGCTTGGATATCCTTGGGCTTCCGAAGAGTTGGCATTCCTATCAGGATTCTGTCAATGGTCGGGAGAAATTGACAGGATGGGAGCGACTTTGGTCGGATCTTGTGCAAGAGGAGATAAGGTGAAGTGCCAGGGACAGCTCTTCATCAAAGGCATCTGATGAAGAAAATTGCGCTTTGGCTGCCAAAGCAAAGAAGGGGAAGAGCAAGAAATCTTCTCAATTCGGTGCGAAAGGAAAGAAGCAGGACATGTCCAAGGTGAAGTGTTTTCACTGTCACCAACACGGACATTATGCCACAAATTGTCCGCAGAAGAAGAAAAATAAGCAGGCTGCTGGATCTGCAGCTAGAGAGGCCTTAGCCTCGCAGTTTGAGCTGGATTTTTCGTTGATCGCATGCTTGGTCTCAAGTGTGGCGGGATCGGTGTGGTTTCTGGACAGTGGTGTGTCTTTTCACATGACAAGAGATCGAGATTTGTTTACTGATCTGGATGAGAAAGATCTTGGAGTGCACATCGAGATGGGCGATGATGGTAGATACAGTGCGACCGGTATTGGTACCATTTCCTTTGAGAGGGAGTCTGGTAAACCCTTCGTATTGAAGGATGTGATGCATGTTCTAGGATTGATGAAGAATCTTATCTCTGTGGCGATGTTAGAAGACAAGGGATATGATGTTGTCTTTAGCAAGGGAAAGGCTTTCCTGCACAGTAAGGCAACTGGTGAGACCCGAAAGATAGGGGTTCGAGTTAAGAACCTTTATCAATTGCAGGTAGATGGCTGCGCAGCAATGGCAGGCAAGGCATAAGGAGTGGTGAGCTGGGATGATGGCGAGTTGTGGCACTGGAGATTGGGCCACCTTCACCATGGAGCTTTGAAGATACTGCAGCATATTTCTACTGGGCTTTCTAAAGGCACTCTTGCACAGTCAGATCAGTGCAAGGGATGTACCTTGGGAAAATTTGTGAAAGCCACCTTTCACGAGAAGGATAGTCGCGCCACAACGATCCTTGAGAGAATTCACACAAACATGTGTGGACCTTTCTCAGTAGCTTCAACAGCAAAGCACAGGTATTATGTGATCTTTGTTGATGATTTTTCTCGTAAGTGTTGGATCTTCTTCATGCAGAAGAAGAGCGAGACATACTCAAAGTTTTGTGAGTTCAAGGCACTGGTTGAGAAAGAATCGGAGAAGCAAGTGAAGGCTCTTAGGAGCGACAATGGTGGTGAATTCATATCTGGCGAATTCAAGGACTTTTGCAGCGCATAAGGAATTCGAAGAGAGCTCATAGCACCTCATAACCCATAGCAGAACGGGGTTGTTGAGCGGAAGAACAGAACGATCGTGGGTGTTGCACGGGCGATGTTGCATGATCAGGGCCTACCCATTCACTTATGGGCGGAGGCATGCAATACTGCAGTATATGTGTATAATCGTTGTCCTCACAGGATAATTGGCATGAGTACACCCGAGGAGGCGTTTTCTGGTAAGAAGCCTGATATTTCCCATTTGAGGATTTTTGGTTCACCTGTTTACATTCATGTGACGAAGGATGCCAGGAAGAAGCTGGAGCCGACTGCAGAGGTTGGGATATTTGTGGGGTACACTGATACGCCCCACAACTATCGTGTGTATTTTCCAGACAATCGCAAGACTGTTGTGCGACGGGATATCAAATTTCATGAGGAGAAAGCCATGAAGTGTTCGCTTGAGAGGGAGCCACACTTGCATGCAGATGAGGAGCTATTAGTTCCTAAGGATGAGCCTCAGGATGTGGATCACCCACAAGAGGAGGTTCATGGAGTGGAATAAACCACTCATGCAGCGCCAACCATCAGAGGGAGGAATCGCACTACAAAAGCTGAGCGACTGAATCTTGATGCAGAGAAGATTGTGGGACCGACCCACAAGACAAATACAGACAGAGACAACACCGTACTTATTAATCGGATACATGGCTCTTATGAGCAAGTGTATCATGAAAGAGCCATCCTCTTTCGAGGAAGCTGTGGAGGACCCCGCATGGGTAGATGCCATGGTGGAAGAGTATGATTCGATTGTCAGAAACAGTGCATGGGAGATTGTCTCGAGGCCGGAGGGGAAATCAGTGGTGGGTTCGAGATGGATCTACAAAGTGAAGCAGGCAGCTGACGGGAGTGTGGAGAATTACAAGGCAAGATTTGTTGCCTGAGGCTTTTCACAGATTGAGCGGATTGATTATGAGGAGACCTTTGCACTGTCGCAAGGTATTCTTCCATACGTACAATTCTTTTTCTCTCTCACCCCCCCCCCCCCCCCCCCCCCCCCCCCCCCCCCCCGAAGGTTTCGAGATCTTCAACAACGAGTCGCATGTGTGCAGGCTCAAGAGAGAGCTGTATGGGTTGAAACAAGCACCTCGTGCTTGGTACACACGGATAGACAGTTATTTCACCGGACTTGGATTCTCCAAGAGTGAGGCGGATCCTAACCTGTACCAGATTGTGGTGGAGGGGAAGTTGCCGATCATTGTACTTTATGTAGATGATCTGATTTTGACGGGTGATGAGCTGTTGATACTTTCATGCAAGGAGGATCTTGCTAGAGAGTTTGAGATGAAGGACTTGGGCCTCCTTCATTATTTCCCGGGATTGGAAATTTGGCAGCGCAGTGATGGACTATTTGTTTCTCAGGGTAAGTATGCCCGGGAAATACTGGAGAAGTTCAACATGCATGGCTGCAAGCCTGTTGATACTCCTCTTCCTGGAGGTTGGAGGAAGGAGGATGCTACTTCAGCGGAGGTAGTGGATGCCACTATTTATCGACAATTGGTGGGGTCGCTTATGTATCTGGTCAATACACGACCCGACATATGCTATGCTATTAACCAGCATGTTATGCTATTAACCACCTTTCACAAGCTATGGTTAAGCCAACCAAGATCTTCTCTCGGAAGGCGTGCAAGCACGTATTGCGTTATCTCCGAGGCACATCCAGACAAGGATTGTAGGTACGTATAGCTTCCGATGAGGTGAGGCCATGTGGCTTCACTGAGCGCATCGCGGTGGAGCCCAACGACGTAAAAGAGCACATCCGGAGGGATTTTCGCAGACGGTCGATGCTAGCTTGCGCGAAACAGGAAGTGAGATCCGTGGCACCTGGCTCAAATAGAGAATGAGCACATGAAATGGCAGCAAGTTTGGCTGCATGAGAGGCTATATGGATGAGGAAGATCCTGGTCGGGTTGTTTGGTTCATACTTGGAGCCTACTGTGATTTATTGTGATAATCAGAGTTGCATCAAACTCTCGGTTAATCCAGTATTTCATGATAGATCCAAAAAAATTGACATCTGGTATCATCATATCAGAGATTGTGTGCAGTGGAAGATCATGTTACTTTCATACATTCCCACGGAGGATCAGGATGCTGATATCTTGACGAAGGCGCTCACCAAGAGCAAATTCGAATACCACAGAGGCAGGATAGGGGTTGCAGATAATCCATATCTTTTTGAGAGGGAGTGTTGAGAATGCAACAAGATGATGAGCTTAGTGAAAAGAGTCGCCTTCACTAAGTGGGCCCGCAGGCTATTTTTGGCGCAAAGTCTATTTTTAGACTATGTCTATTTTTAGACATATGGATCATGTTCTATGAGTTGCAGGATGCTATTTGTGGAGGGATGGTCAAGTTGGAAAAATAGATGGACTTCTATTTTTAGACATACTGGGCGAAATCTATTTTTAGATTGCCAGTCTAAAAATAGATATGTCGAATATTATTAGCTCTTAATAATATTTGGACTATAAACATTATCTTATTCTCTTGGAGCACTTCAGTTTGATGCCTGGATGTGGCACATGCAGCTGACAGAAGGAATTACACTATTCCTATGGTCTAAGTGGAGCTATTGCATGATGACTTCAGTTAGAACTCATGTGAGTGAGTTTGGTGGAGTTGATTGAGGAGTTGATGGAGTTGTGTTCAGTTTAACTCGGTTAAACATAGGTGAACTAGTTGTATCTAGTCTAACTGATTGATACACTAGTGAAAGTGGTGTGAATTAATTATTAATTAATTCACTAATTAATCAACTAAATAATACATCAGTTAACTTCAATGCATGGACAGTTTCAGTGGAGACCAGTGCAGAGGTAGGTGAAAGAGCAGGTTGACTATCAGTTGTGATTCCACTGTGTGCTGCTTTGCACCATTGATTGACGGGAGATGCGGCTACGAGGATTACAGCGTGTTACCAGGTGATTCGAACTGATCTTATCGATTTTCAAGAAGGATTGCTAACAGAGGCAGGCTATTGGTGATGATTGGGAGCATGTGATTTACAGATCCTAATCCCAGTAGTGTAGCATGTGAGAAAATAGAGCTGTGAGGAGTCAGGTTCTTTTGTTATACGAACTCTATCATTACAATTACAATACACAGATAGTTGGGGTTTCTACGAAGCTTTCCCATTACATACTGTGTTTATATGTGTGATTGTTTATGGTTTTAATGTGCGCATGCGATTGTTTATATTTCCGCAATTAATGATCAATGGTAGAAGAGGTTATGCATTATGCATGAAGCTCAAATAGTGTGTGATCAGGATAATCTCGGTGAATAAATTATCAGTTATTCAATTTTCTACAGCATGTACGCTCATATTTCCAGTATAATTTATGACAATATTCACATGTAGATTATATCTACAAAAAATTTTATAGGTGAGAAAGGTACTTATCTTAGAATACAACAAGACTGATCCTGGTCCACCCAACCTTGCGAAGGGAAATTGCTTCCTCTTCTCCCCCTGAACCCCCTCTCCAGAGCAGTAGACAACATTTTTTTGGTAGTAGAACCAGAGTTAGGCAACAACACCACAGTCCAACTTGAAATCATTGATTCCTATCTGTGATGGAGTTCTCCACTGGCTCATGTCCAGCTCTCGATAACTCCTTGGCAACGTCCCGCCATTACTCAGACTTCACAACTCTTTTCATTCAAGAACAAAACCCCTTCTCTTCACTGAGATTCCTTTTTATCTCTAGAAGAGAAGGTAACTATCTCTAACTGCTTTTAACTGTTTTGGAGGTTGGAATTAATTTTTCCAGACAATCTTCTTGAATTTCAAATTTCTTTACTCAAAATAACAATATTACATTTCAAATAATTAACCCAAAGTTTCAGTGGATTCTACAAGTCTTTTCCTTCATTAAACTAAATGCAGCATAATGTAAATGTTTGTAACTTAATTTCATCTTTGGGTGTAAAAGATATATATATATATATATATATATATATATATATATATATATATATATATATATAGAGAGAGAGAGAGAGAGAGAGAGAGAGAGAGAGATTTATTAGTTTTTTCCTCAAAACTAGCATAGATCCATCTTAACTTTAGATCTATTATGAGCAAGGGAGAAATCAAATCTTTGGAGGTGTAAATATTTCCTTTAGTTTTTCACTCAAACACTTGGAACTTAGTAGATGTGAAGTTAATATGGATCTATGGTGGTCTTATTACACATGAAGCGCTCTATAACGCAGTATGAGGGAGATTGTTTAAAAATAATAAAATCAATGCAACCTTATAAATTAAATGGCTCCTAAATGACTCATCATTCCATGATAAATATTAAAACACTTACTCTAGAGTTCAAGAACCATTTCACATTGCCCAAATTAAAAAAATAAATAAATAAATCATAAAAATTAACTAAATTATAACTTTATTTAAATATTCCTAACCATGAAGATTCAACCCCACTTTACCATGGAAATTCTTGACTTGTAAATAGTTTTTGTTACAATTACATGGACCAATACCATGGCTTATCAATACCATATACCCAATATGACAAATGTTGATATCACATTTTCCTTAATTAATTAATTTGAAAAAAAAAAAAAAGAGCATAACTAACTTGGAGATAATATTAACCTTAATATGCGTACTACTGTGAATATTAAAACATATTCCATTGGCCTATTTTAAAATAGACATTCTTATGGATAATAATACTTACATAAACAAATAAAAATAAAAATAAATAAAATAATTCATTTTCCATCTTAAGTTTATATCAACTTTATATAGAGAAATAAGTAGTTGAAAGTAAAAAAAAAATATACTTTTTAGTATGAGGAAGATATGCAATTCATTCACCACTTAATATGGAGTTGAGAAATGACATGTAAATATAATATTAAAGTAAATCCATTTTTTTCCACTTTCCAATGTGAATGAGATGTGTAATTTATTCAATTCTTAATATAAATCGATATATAATATTTTTAAAAATATTAATAACAATTTTTTTTAATATGGAGCATAAACCAAATATTTCAATATGCATGTTGAGTAAAATATTTTAACATCAAAGTAAATAAAAATTCATTTATATATCAAAAAAAAAAAAAAAAAAAACAAACAAACAAACAAACAAATACTATATTAAAGGCATTTTGAAAATGAGTAGTGGCTACGGTTTCTACTACTCACTTATCAATGGTGAATTATAGTGATTCAGAGAATAAATATGTTTCTAATGAATGAATGGTAGCTCAAGGCTTGTTTTAGTACAATGCCATGTTGAAATAAGGATTTTTTCTTACAACTATTGAAGAAGCTTCGACCCTTAATGTTCCTTTGAATGAGGATATTGAAGAAACTTCGACCATTAATGTTCCTCTTAAAGAGGATGCCTTCAACTGTGAAAAATTGCTTTCAGATTAGAGTTTGGTTAATAGATTTAATGAGTTTTGGACACAATTGACCAATCTCCACAAATGGATTTGTGATAAGTGGAAACCCCTTTTGACTAATGATCTGAATATTTACCCCTTAGATTGAGCTTTTTTTGTTTTTGTTTTTGATAATATTGAGGATAAGAAGAATATTTGTGAATTCGGACCTTGGTTTTGGGGCAGTGTTGGTCTTTCATGCACCCCTCATCCCCCACCTTCAATTTGATTACGGCATCAATCTCCACGGATCATGTTTGGGTAAGGCTCCCAAACCTTCCCCACATCTTTGGAACATCCCAACATTATCTTCCAGTGGTAATGCATTACAAGTTTTATTTCCACAACATCGAATCTGAATTTTTCTATTGTAAAACCACTTATGCTCGTATATGTGTTGAGAAAGATTTCAACAAGGGTTTTCCTATTGAGATTAATCTGAAAACTCTAGACTATGTTTGGGTTCATAAGATCGATTACAAAAATGTTTCATTTCCATGTCAATTTTTTTATGAAACAGAACATGTAATAAAAAAATTCCTAAAGCGTTTGTAGAATAACAAAGTCTAGAAATAACCAGAGGCACAAATTGTGGGAAGGTGCTTAGATTAAAAACTATATAGTATACAAAGAAGAAAAGACTTAGGGAAATAAATAAGAAAAGGAAAAAAATAAGTTATTGTCAAAGATTATTCATGAAAGGAAATAAAAACCATTCAAAGTGGATACAAAGGGAAAAAATATTTGGCTAAGAAAAATGGATTAAGTGGAGAAGAAGGGAAAAAATATTTGGCTAAGAAAAATCAAAACTCGGTCAAAATTTTAAAAAAATAGTGAAAATGGAATGTAAATGTATTTGGATCTTAGGAGTATTTTGAAAAATAAATGGCGTGAACAACACTGGAATTTTAGTATCATGGGGTAATCACTTGAGGGATTCGGTTGAGCCTCCATGCTCAAACTTAAACCTACAAGAAATATTGGTAATTTTGAAGAAATGTAATGATTCTGGGTCAGTTCCAGTTTATTTTAATAAAACTCTGATACTTGTTTCTTTGAAAAATATTTATATTTTAACATCAAAGGGGGGGGGAGAGCGTGAGAGAGTTGTTATTCCCTTAATAGGTTCTTTCTAATTTAAATTAAGTGGGAGATTGTAATTCATTCAATGTTTAATATGGAGTTGACATTTAACATTTAAAAAAATTATTGATTAAAAAATGATGAGAGAGTGTGTGTGTGTTCAAGCTATGTTCATAGAAAGAGAGAGATAGAACATTCTATTAGTGTTTTTCTCAAAACAAGCATAGATCTATCTTAACTCTAGATCTACTAAGATGAATCAAAAATTTGGAGATACAAAGAAAAATTTGTTTTGATTATAAAACAAATATATATATATATATATATATATATATATATATATATATAACAAAATTTTATGTGAAAAATAAAATAAATAAATTTTTTGTTTTTTATTTTAATTATTACTAATTGAAAATTGGAAAAAAAAAAAAAATTCTTTATTTTATATATTTCCTTTATTACTTATTCAATTTTGGTTTTACAGTGCATTAATTTATCTTTGACCAAAAATATTTTCCACTTATTCATAGTTTAACGTTGGAATTCAATTTTTGTTATTTATTATTATTATTTAAATTTATTTATTTGTAAGGTGATTGATTGAGGCCTTATTATGGGTTGTTTAGTAACTTCCATTTCTATTAGTTCCTAACTTTTGTTTTTAGTTTTATTTCCTTTTTATTTAACTTTTTTTTTTTGTTTTTTTTTTTTTTTCATTTTCATGAATTCTAGTATTTTGTTCATATTCTCAATTTAAGATAACATATTTATATTAAAAACATATTTTAATAAATTTAATTATAAAAAGCCATATATATTCATAAAAAATAAAACAAACATACCATATAAAATAAACATATATATTAAAGTGTATATATGTTAATATAAACAATATTAGTTAATCATATTATTTAACTTTTTGTTTTTTATTTATTTTTTTATTTTCATTTTCATGAATTATAGTATTTTGTTTTCTCAATTTAAGATGACATATTATTATATTAAAAACATATTTTAATAAATTTAATTATAAAATCTATATATATTCATAAAAAATAAAACAAACAAACCATATAAAATAAACATATATATTTTACACCCAGATCCAGTACACCCTTTAGGGTATCGAAGCAATCAGGGGGGTTCCTTTTAAGGATGAACACTTTTAGGGGGCCCTGACTGATTTTTCCCTCTGAATGGAGTCAAACTCCGAGGTAGGACATGGTGATTCCTAGTTAGACGCCATCCAGGGTGATGCAGGAGCATCAAGACCTTTTTCTCCATTTGTAAATATGGGGTGTGATAATATTAACTTGTAAATATGGGGTGTGGTGATTTTAATATTTTATTAATTAATTTGAATTAAATAGGAGAAGGTGAGGATTTATGTAAATATCCTTTTATTAATAAAAGGATATGAGGAAATTTAATAAATTGAAGGATTCTAAGGATAAAAACCTATCCTTTAGGGATGTTGAGAGATTTAGGGGTTTGTTGAGGATTTTAAGAGATTGAGCATTTAATGTGATGGCTTTTAGAAATTGTATAAATAGGAGGGCTTTTTGTGAGAGAAACCATGAGAGAGTGTGTGAAGGAGTAGGCTTGAATAACCAAGGCTGTAAGCCTTTGGTAAATTTGTACGGGCCATCAATTTGGAATATCAGGCCAAATAAAATTTGTAAGTATTTATTTGCATTGTTAATGAAAAAAACAGTGTGTTTCAGAATTGTGGGGGTTCGATTCATTAAATGGTGGAATTCGAATTGTATGGATATGTTGGCACTTAACAAATGCTAAGATAGGGCTCTGCACGTAATGGCAGAATTCGATGTTATATAACATTGCATGGCTTGAAGTCCCACAGTGGACTCGTTTTTGTTGGGATTATTGTGAATCGTTTCTATTTCTTTGAACCATTTACAATCATGCAATGTTGTTTAATGCGCATTTCAAAGATGTTCCATGTTAACATGACAAATCATTTCATTCGATCGACCGGGTTGACCCATCGTATTTCCCCCATAGTAAATCGGGTCTTTTGATATACAAGAATGCTTGTGTAAATTGTCAATTAATAATTACAAGTTGTGAATTCACTTGATCGTATTATATCGTTTCTTGAACCTAACGATGTAGGTGCGCTTGGCCATATGATAGATCTAAGGTTTGAACGGATGTAGGTGTGTCAACAAATTATCAAGAAGATTACAGGTTCCAAGTTAAGGGTGCGGACATAACCAGCGATTCCTCCTTGAATCGTTGCGGGAACGCATGGAAAAAAAATTCGTATGTCCATGCGGTAGTATGCTGGTAGGTATATGGTAATATATATATCATCATTCTGTTGTGTGCGACCAATGGGAGAATTCTAACTAGCGGCCTTATTCACCTGTGGCATAAGTGGAGAACTTGGCGAACATATATACGAGTCTGTCTATGGTAAAGCGGTGTCATATATACATAAGAGACTGTGTTTATAATAAGAACCAGCACCATATCCAGCTAAAGAACGAGACTCTGTTATGGACAAATGTAACGTTACAAATCAATTCTGAGATTGAGCGGATCGGAGCGGATCGGAGCAGTCATTGGTTGTTAATTATGACTTGGAAGGGCAGTTCGATTTGGAACAGAGGTTTTAAAATCTCTGTTTGAAATAGAAAGGACGCAGATTTGAAATAAACTAGTGACAGCATTTACAACATTCATGAAATTCGAACCTTGCTTTTGTGTTAATACTGATATTGAATGAGCTGAAGCGCAGGTTAAATGGTCGATGTATGAACTGGATATAGAAATCGATGCAATAGAAAGTGTATCCATTCTGCTTAAATGTGGTAATACACAGTATTCAACAGTGCAACAAGTGAAGAGTTAAGTCGAAGGCAGAAGCGAGATTTTGGTTTGCAATGAAATGTTTTACGATGGCAAGTAAAACAAATGGAATGGATGACATTCTAATTAATAAATGAAGTGATGATTTTTATGCGCATGGTTAATATCATTTGGTTCTGAAATCATATTGTAGAAGTTTTTATGAATTGATAGCGCAGAGAATCAACAAGAAATTGATTTGTAAATGCAGGTCCAATCTACATTGATGATAAATGCAGATTGAAAAGCAGGACCGAAAGGTAAGTGCGCTGGATTGTGAAAGCATTCATGGTTAGTTGTCAAGCAAATGAACAAATGAGGTTATATTTATAGATTGAATATCAGAGCGCAATCTATAATGAGTGATATGGGATTGAGTGCTTTCGAATGATTTAATCATAGAGGAATGGTAATGAACCCAAAGGCACATTTAATTATGAAATCCGATTTTGAGAGGATTTGGCTTTGTAACTAAATGATTGAACTTTTGAGTAAGATTGGGATGGTGTGTGTTGTTGCCTTCATATAGAATGAAATTGCCATGCATGTATATGAATGAGTGTATGTTGGCATTAACATGGTTAAGGAGGCATGTGAACCTTGTTTGAAGGTTGAAAAGTTATGAAAATGTTTGAAGGAGAGTGAATGTGAGATTGTTAATATAGAAGATGATGTTAAGCTACCACATGTGGATATGAGATGGTAGTAGTTTGAGGTGCATTCTTATATACGTGATTGAGGATGATCCTGGGTATTGCAAGCTCCATGCTTGCGTCATTTTTGGTATCAGAGCCGGAATGCTCTGTTGGAATGTTTATCTTCTGAATGATGACAAGAAGGTTTTTGTTGAACTGGAATATAGCAGATGTGCATGAAGGCAAAGGAGGTCAGATTTTAATTTGACAGTCAAAGCAAACCAGAGTACAGCTGAAGAATTGAGCAGGTATTGGGTGTGGTTAATTTTGGTTTGAATTTTACTGACAAGAAATGGAATGAGAATTGATGATTGCAGCAAACTCAGCAAGGAAGGAATTTTTGCTGACAGCTAAAGTTTGCCAGAGCAAGCCAGAAGGTTGGAAGAGAGAATCAGATTTTAAAATATGATTGACAGTGAATTTTTGCAGGAGAATGGAAAGACAAGATCAGACTGAGATCTTGAAGGTAAGGTGATCTGGGTTTATTTGAATTTGAAGATTGTAGTCTTTGCAGAAGTATTTTTGCAACTCCCAAAAGGAAAATCCATAGAAGACATGTTTAAAATTGCTAACAGAAAACTGGTGAAAGCATAAGTGGCAGAACCTTGAAGAAATCCAATAGAGATTGGATAAGGAGGACAGATGTGAACAGGCAGATGAGTTGAAGCCAAGAAGAGCAAAGAGAAGTGCTCAAAGGAGGTTCCAGAGGTAGAACCAATTGCTTGCCAAAAGACCGAGTGAGGAGGGCTTGGTGAGGTAAGTGGCGGCAAGACAGGACTTGCTGCTGAAGAGGCTTTAGTGTAACTCATAGAAAAGTGAGTGAGGGACTCATAGAGATGGAAATGATGATGACTAGTGACAGTCGTCACAGAGGTTCTGAAATAAACCACAGCAGAAGACAAAAGGGAAAGGATGCCAAGGCAGTTGGCATACAGAGACAGTTAAGCAAAGAGGAATATGAGAGGGAGAAGGCTGAGATAGCAGTTCAGCTTGAGGTGCTGATGGAGATGTTGCAAAGAAATGAGGTAAACCAGAAGCGTGGTTATGTTATGAGAAAGAAGTTGAGATGGCAGAGGTTACAACAGAAGTGGAATCATCAGATGAATATGCAGTTGATAAAGGAGCTAAGGGAACTTGAACGGGTTATTGATGCCAGGCAGAGGATAGAGAAGCTCGAAACAGTTGAGCTACAGCAAAAGGAAGATGCTGAAGAAGATGTTAAAGTTTCAATATGTTACCCAGAGAGTGGACCATTAATTTTTGAAAGTGATGAAGAACTGGAGGAGTTGAATCATATGAATGATTCAAAGCAGCCCGAATATTTGATGACTGAAGTATCAAACAAGACCGTAAGGTCTTGCGATTTTAAAACTAACGATTTGTGTGTGATTGCAGGTTTGAAAGAAGAGGAAGAACATCTAGTGAAGGATGTTAAGGAAGATTTAGCAGAAGGAAGACCATATGAGGAAATGAAAGATCGTGTAAAGTTTCCGAAGTCCACTCCAAGTAAAATCATTGAGTTATATAGAGAATTAGACTTTCAAAGGAGGAAATTGGAAGAACAGAGGATGAATGTCCAAGATAGATTGCTGATGAAGGATGACAAAGCAGTTGTCATAAATGATAATCAAGAAGAAATTGCAGATGAAATTGCAGGTGACGAGCAAAGGAATGTTGCAGAGGGAAAGGAAGAATGGGAGGCCGCAACATCCATAGTGACAGCAAGAGCAACATGTTTTATTGAAGATGTTGGAAACAATCAGCGGACAGAGGACATACTGGACAAAGAAATTAAGATGATAAGGAGATTAATGGTAAAAACATCCCAGAGAAAGACAGCCGAAAGAAAGAAAAGGAACGACAACAAGAGAATGACAGTGAAAGACTGCAAGAGCAGAGCAAGCAGAGCACTACAGTACAAAATATGGAAACCTGGAAGACAACAGCAGATAGCAACAGCAGTGAAGCAATCGACAAGCACGGAAGATTTACAAAATAAAATCTGGGATCCAGGAGGAGATATCCAGACTTATGACCAGGTGGTCATGAATTTTTCTTACATGGGGAGTCTGATGCAGGAGCATCAAGACCTTTTTCTCCATTTGTAAATATGGGGTGTGATAATATTAACTTGTAAATATGGGGTGTGATGATTTTAATATTTTATTAATTAATTTGAATTAAATAGGAGAAGGTGAGGATTTATGTAAATATCCTTTTATTAATAAAAGGATATGAGGAAATTTAATAAATTGAAGGATTCTAGGGATAAAAACCTATCCTTTAGGGATGTTGAGAGATTTAGGGGTTTGTTGAGGATTTTAAGAGATTGAGCATTTAATGTAATGGCTTTTAGAAATTGTATAAATAGGAGGGCTTTTTGTGAGAGAAACCATGAGAGAGTGTGTGAAGGAGTAGGCTTGAATAACCAAGGCTGTAAGCCTTTGGTAAATTTGTACGGGCCATCAATTTGGAATATCAGGCCAAATAAAATTTGTAAGTATTTATTTGCATTGTTAATGAAAAAAACAGTGTGTTTCAGAATTGTGGGGGTTCGATTCATTAAATGGTGGAATTCGAATTGTATGGATATGTTGGCACTTAACAAATGCTAAGATAGGGCTCTGCACGTAATGGCAGAATTCGATGTTATATAACATTGCATGGCTTGAAGTCCGGTGTGTATTGTGGACCTGTTTGGTTGGATTATCATATAACTGTTCTATTCTTTTAACTATCGCATAATTGTTGCTGTTGTTTAATGCGCACTAAAGATGTCTGGCCATGAATATGACAATCTATCTGATTGACTGAAGTTGGGGATATCGATTTCCCACGCATAGTAACTGGGTCTTTTGATATGGCAAGAACGTTGTGTAAATTGTCAATTGTTAATTACAAATTGTGAATCCACTTGACTGTATTATATCGCCTTGAACTGAACGCATGTAGGTGCGTCGGTCATATGATAGATCTCTGGTTTGAACGCATGTAGGTGTGTTGACAAATTACTGTTAAAAGATTACAGGTTCCAAGTTAAGGGTGCGGACATAACCAGCGATTCCTCCTTGAATCGTTGCGGGAACGCATGGAAAAAAAATTCGTATGTCCATGCGGTAGTATGCTGGTAGGTATATGGTAATATATATATCATCATTCTGTTGTGTGCGACCAATGGGAGAATTCTAACTAGCGGCCTTATTCACCTGTGGCATAAGTGGAGAACTTGGCGAACATATATACGAGTCTGTCTATGGTAAAGCGGTGTCATATATACATAAGAGACTGTGTTTATAATAAGAACCAGCACCATATCCAGCTAAAGAACGAGACTCTGTTATGGACAAATGTAACGTTACAAATCAATTCTGAGATTGAGCGGATCGGAGCGGATCGGAGCGGATCGGAGCAGTCATTGGTTGTTAATTATGACTTGGAAGGGCAGTTCGATTTGGAACAGAGGTTTTAAAATCTCTGTTTGAAATAGAAAGGACGCAGATTTGAAATAAACTAGTGACAGCATTTACAACATTCATGAAATTCGAACCTTGCTTTTGTGTTAATACTGATATTGAATGAGCTGAAGCGCAGGTTAAATGGTCGATGTATGAACTGGATATAGAAATCGATGCAATAGAAAGTGTATCCATTCTGCTTAAATGTGGTAATACACAGTATTCAACAGTGCAACAAGTGAAGAGTTAAGTCGAAGGCAGAAGCGAGATTTTGGTTTGCAATGAAATGTTTTACGATGGCAAGTAAAACAAATGGAATGGATGACATTCTAATTAATAAATGAAGTGATGATTTTTATGCGCATGGTTAATATCATTTGGTTCTGAAATCATATTGTAGAAGTTTTTATGAATTGATAGCGCAGAGAATCAACAAGAAATTGATTTGTAAATGCAGGTCCAATCTACATTGATGATAAATGCAGATTGAAAAGCAGGACCGAAAGGTAAGTGCGCTGGATTGTGAAAGCATTCATGGTTAGTTGTCAAGCAAATGAACAAATGAGGTTATATTTATAGATTGAATATCAGAGCGCAATCTATAATGAGTGATATGGGATTGAGTGCTTTCGAATGATTTAATCATAGAGGAATGGTAATGAACCCAAAGGCACATTTAATTATGAAATCCGATTTTGAGAGGATTTGGCTTTGTAACTAAATGATTGAACTTTTGAGTAAGATTGGGATGGTGTGTGTTGTTGCCTTCATATAGAATGAAATTGCCATGCATGTATATGAATGAGTGTATGTTGGCATTAACATGGTTAAGGAGGCATGTGAACCTTGTTTGAAGGTTGAAAAGTTATGAAAATGTTTGAAGGAGAGTGAATGTGAGATTGTTAATATAGAAGATGATGTTAAGCTACCACATGTGGATATGAGATGGTAGTAGTTTGAGGTGCATTCTTATATACGTGATTGAGGATGATCCTGGGTATTGCAAGCTCCATGCTTGCGTCACAGGGATGGAAATTTTCTATACTTGTATGCGGCCAACTCATGCAGCGTAATACTGAGCGAGAGAAATAATGAGCGCGTAAGTCAACAGGTTCGAACAATAGTACGACACTCCTTTAAAAAGGGGTATGTTAAGGATAAGGTTTATCCAAATACCCTTATGTAATGTCTTTGCAAACTAATGAGACCTTATTGACTGACTGATAATGGGAGGGGGTAAGGCGATACCTGTAAAAACATTTCTCCATTAGCCGAAAGCCCACCAACGGGCATTTAGCAATGTTCTACAATGTCCGTGCTTAGGGTGGTAGTGGTTTGATTTCCTTTGAATCATATATTCAGCAAATAGGAATGACAACCCATGGTAAGGCAACACATGACAACCACCCCCAACCATCCTATTTCCTATTTGGTGCCACCCCACGCCCATCCTATATGGTGCCACCCCACGCCCCTCCTATATGGTGCCACCCCACGCCCATATTATATGGTGCCACCCCATGCCCCTCCTATATGGTGCCACCCCACGCCCCTAAAGGCGTTCGCCGAGTACGAACTAAGTTCCTATATATATGGGAACAGGCCTTATAGATGGGGTCAATTAGTGAGTTAAATACGTTGTATTACCGAAGGTTCAGTCAAGGAATGATCAAGGAAGGTTCAAGGAAGGTTCAATGAAGGTTCAGTCAAGGAATGATCAAGGTTCAGTCAAGGAATGATCAAGGAAGGTTCAATGAAGGTTTAAGGAAGGTTGAATGAGGATGCAGCCTAAGCTAGCTTTAAAAGGAACCCCCCTGATTGCTTCGATACCCTAAAGATAATAATAAAATTTCTTTACACGACTGGAATTCTGATCTTAAAAAGTTTTATGAATCTCCAAATGCTAGGGATTTTAAAACGCTGCTCACAATGAAAGAAGTTTTCTCATTAGAAGACATTGATTTTGGGGTTAAACGCCTGGCAAATGGGAAAGCTAAAGATATTGAAGGTTACCAGGTGGAAATCTTAGAAATTTAAGGTCCTGTCCTCATCCCCCACATCCACAAGCTTTTCAACCAAGCGGTCAAGCAAGGTTTCCTAAAACCTTGGACTCAGAGCCTCATTATCCCTATTTTTAAAAGTGGGGATACAAATAACCCCTCTAATTATCGAACAATTATGATCAGCCTTCTCTTAGCCAAGTTATATGGTATTATTTTGGAAAATAAGTTGAGAATTTGGCTTGAAAGTGAAGGTAAGCGGGCTAAAGGCCAAGCGGGTTTTAGAAGTCAGCACTCAACAATGGACCACTTCGTTACACTTAGGATCATTGTGGAAGAATGCCGCAATGATAAATCCATTCTCTTTTGTTGCTTTATTCACTTTAGAAAGGCTTTTGATATGGTTCCTAGAAATAACCTATGGAATATATTAGAAGAGCTAAATGTTCCTTTCAAGCTAAGAGTGGCCGCTATAAGGTTATACGAGAATGTAATTGCCAAGTTAAAGAGCAATGAGGGGTGGTTGAAAGATATTAAGTGTAATATCAGAGTTAAACAAGGTTGCCCCCTCTCCCCTACCCTATTTTGCATTTACATCGACAAGCTAGAAGGTTGTTTAGAGGAAGCAGGATGTGCTTGCACGATCTTAGCTGGGATAGTCATCATCCTTCTTCTCTATGCTGACGATATTGTTCTTCTCGCAAGGCGCCCATCTGATCTTGATAAGCAACTTAGACTTCTTAAGGATTCCTGCTCTACCATGGGTATATCTGTTAACATCGACAAAACAAAAGTTATGATTATCAAATCCAAGAAGGACACTTACGCTAATTTTATGTATGACAATAGTAACTTGGAGGAAGTGTCTTCTTACAAGTACCTAGGAATTGATTTTCATCACAAGCTCAACTAGAACTATAGCATTCAGAAAAGGATTAATGGTGGGTGGAAAGCTTATTTTGGTCTTGAAAATAATTGTAAAACGGCAAACCTCGTAATGTGGGATAGAAAGAAGTTCCTCTTTGAAACTTTAGTCACTCCTATTATCTTATATGGATGTGAGGTTTGGGGTTGCAGCATCTCTAGAGAATCCTGCAGAAAGATTGAACAAATCCAAAAGCGTTTTATAACATATAACCTTAAAATTAAAAGTAATACACCCTATCCTATTCTCCTTATAGAAGTGGGTCTTTCCCCTATCGAGAGCCTAACTATGACTAGGCTTCTCTTGTACAAGCATAAGCTCAATAGCATAGGAGACCATAGACTTCCTAAGCTAGCTTTGAATTCGATCCAAAATCACCTAGGGCTTCAACGAGGTTGGTATAAAGACACCAAGGCTTGGGTAAACCATTGGGAGATCGACGAGAATGTTGCATTGCAAGACATCAATAACATTAAAAAAAAATTACTTCTAAGTTCAAAGAAAAAATGTGGTGCGAGAAAGATCTAGCAGCTAAAAGAAAATTAAGGTATTATAAGGAGGTCATCAACCCCACCTTAGAAGATCAAAAATATCTCTCTGTTTTAACTAGCTCAAAGAAGAAAATTAATATAGCCAAGATTAGAACGAACTCTCATGAGCTCCATAGTGAAACAGGTCATTGGACAGTTCCTAAAACACCATGGATGGAAAGGATCTGCCATCTCTGTGAGAATATGAACATCGAGGATGAAAATCACTTCCTCTTAGAGGGCCTCGCGTACAACCACATTAGAGCTCAATTTCATAATCTTTGTAGCAATACTAACCTTCCTAGCCTTTTAAGATGTCAAAATTATAGTGAGCTCGGGAGGCTTCTCTCCAAGCTTTTTGAGCATAGAAATAAAATCTTAAATCAAATTAAATAACTATTTTCTTTAGGTCCAGTGGACGTTAACCATCATCATCATCATCATATTAAAGTGTATATATATCAATATAAACAAATATTAGTTAATCATATTTCTTAATTTTTGATTATGACATTCAACAATACTATATTTTTCAGTTATTTTATTTTTGTGATTAAATCTTTATCTTTATTATTTTTTAATTTAATTAAATTATAAAGCCATATACTCACTAGTATGTAACTCTTGTTTTAATGTAAATCACTTACCAATCAAATCAATCAAACTGATTTATTAAAGACAATAAAAATTTATAAAATATTAATATAACTTATTAAAATAATAATTATTATAAAATTATTAATATAACCTATTAAAATAATAATAATAATAATTTATTCTATAAATATTAATAAAGAATGAGTTACATCATTAATAATGAAGGAATTAACTATACGAGCTTTTTCCAGACAAGTGACCAGCATTTCATTATGAATATTATTATGGAATTAACGACAGCGTTTTTTTACATATAGATGCCAATAGTTTTCGGCCCCTTCCGCGCATTACTGACAAATACCAATAGATTTCGCCGCATGACATGCATTATCTGTGAGCCTTTAATGCTCCCACGTTCTCTCTCATCTACTCTTGCCACCGTAAACTTCCAAAAATACTATCCTCGTCATATGCAATGAACTTCTCCAATGCTTAAACAACGAATTGTCTTTAGTGTTTTTTCGAGTGGAATTTTTCGATTTAATTTTTTTTAAATTTGGCAGGAATTCATTAAAAACAGAAGTGTGATGGGTAATCTTGCACAATTGAAGTGTCCTAGAAGTTTTTTTAGGGCGCTGAACCCATATGTACAATCAAAAAAACCAATTTAAATAACAGAAATCAAGATTTCATATCAAATTTTTTCACCAGATTCTAGCCCCTGAAACTCGAAAAAATCGCACAAAAATCGCACTAAAAACAACTCCCTTAAACAATGTCCTCGTCATATGAACATGTCCTCGTCGTATGAACATGCAAATACTGATCACTATTTTATATGAAGTGATGATTACTTTTATGAAATTAACTTAAATAAACTTTAAAATATATAAACATTGTCATATATATATGTATGCGCCGAGGGTCAATTCTAATGTTAGAGGGAAGAAAATTGGGAAATCTTTGAGATACTTTAATTCTCTTAAAGTGTAATTAAGAGAAAGAGTCAATTCTAATGTTGGAAGGAAGAACATTGGGCTCCGATCTTGAACTCTAACTCATGAAATTAGTAACTCATACAAATCAACTGATTTACACTCCCAACACACTAGCCATTATTATTCTATATTTTATAAATTATTTCAATATTTTGCTTAACAATGATTACATTATTATTTTTTTAATCTTTTTTATTTACAAAAATAATATGTTATGATTCTTATTTTATTTGAAATTCTCAAAATAGCTTTGAATTTTATTAATTAATATATTCATTCACTATTTATAAATTAATATACTCATGTTCTTTATTTAAAATTATATCAATATTTTTATTTTTATAATTTAATAAATTATTTTTGTGAAATAAAAATTTGAGCTAAATTTTTGGCTCTATCTTCAAACCATAGATGTTGTGTTTTGGTTCATTTCCCTATCGTTCTTCCTATGGCTAATGCCAATGGAGGGAGCAAGACTCCCTTGTACAATAGGATTATTTCAAGAGGAAATAATCCAAACCAATCTTCGACTTCCATTCCCAACTCATTTGGTCCAAACCCTAATGGAGAACAATAGAATTTTCAACATAGTGCTTCTCAGTCCAACAAACAAAGGCCATGAAGTTGCTTCCCAAAAGCGGAAATAGACCCCAAATACGAGGTATGCTCAAATAGTATTGGAGAGTATATATAGTATATGTGGAATCACGTGCTCATTGGGAAATTTTTGGGCATCTAGCCTTCAAAAAAAGCCTTATCCCAATAGGTGCTAAATAAATGGAATCCAAAAGGTCGAATCAAATTCAAATTGGGGGCTAAGGGTTTCTTTACTACCTGTTTCTCCAGCCTAGAGGATTGCACCCATGATTAAATTAATTCAACTCGGCCTTATTTTTTAATTCATATGTGTTTTATTTTTGTTTTTGGACAGAACGTTTTCTGCCATACAAGGAAGATTTCACGACAATACTAGTTTGGATTTGGATGTACTCTTTTCCACGAGAGTTTTTGGATGAAGAAACCCTCGCCAAAATCAAGAATGCCCTTGGCCACTTTATAAAATCTTGTGAAGCGACTAAGAAAGCAAGGTATATATCTTGTTCCCATATCTACATTTATATGAATATTTTTGAACCTATCCTTAATTATATAGATATATATTACTAAGATGAATTACGGAAACAAACACTTGATTATGAGCATATTCCCTTCTGCTATTGGAGGTGCCAGGAATATGGCCATTTATACCGCAATTATACTTTGTTAGTCTCAAACGAAAATCCAACCCCTTCTTCAGCTTAGGATAATGATGGCTTCACCATAGTTGAAGGAAAAGGTAGAAACCCTAAAACTCCCCCCATGCAACTGGAGTCTTTGGAGGCTAAAGGTGATGAGTCTAATCTTTATGAACCAGTTGCTTTACTTGAACCCTATGGTCCCCCTTCATTCATGCAACCCATTGAAATCGAAATGAAATAATTTTTTACGTCCTCCCTCATCCTCTGACCCCCCCCCTTCTTCAAATGTTTCCCTGTCGCCTCCACCTGTTAACCCCTCCTCTTCTTCCATGCCTACACTCGACTCTATTACATGTCTTCCCTTACCACTTTTCATTCTCTCTGTCATTTTGGAAGGGTTGGATCAAACCCTAGAACATGCTAAATACATGGATCTGGATTCTCTCAACTTCCTAGAATTAGTAAAGGCCTAAAAAGGCAAAGATCTATTTTTCCTCTTGGAACATCAAGTTTGAATTTTAGGTCCCTCTTATCTTAAGTATCTCCATGCAATTTCAAAACCAAGACCAAGAGCAACAAACATTGGGCTTCTTGGTGCCCAAGCTCATTCATTAAAAGAATAAAATACGCCCCACTACAATGAAAAGAATTGAGAAATAAAGAGTAATATGCAACTCTTGGATGGATTAGGAGGCACATTGGTTAACTCAAGGTGAATCGGGGTAATCACGGAAGCTTTTTGTTACACCAATTTTTGGTCATCTAACCTGTTACTATTAGATGGACTAAAGTACACCATGTAAGACCAATTTTACCATAGTGAAATTTCTTTGACTATGAAAAATAACTTAATAACCCATAAATTATTAAGTTGTTTATGCTCTAAACGGGAACCCCGTGAGGAATAATTGAATAAATCCTTATTTGTTTGATTTTCCTCTAGGGATAATTAATTAAACCACTCTTTAATTAATATTCCTAGTTATATTTAACCCAAAACAGGAAAATTAATTAGACAAATCATTATTTATCTTATTATTTTCTAGGAATAATTATTTAAACCATTATTTAATAATATTCCTTGTTAAATTTGACTAAATCATTTTTAAATAATTGAATAAATCATTGTTTATTTAATTACTACTCAACCATATTCTTAAAATAATAAATAAATCATTTATTTATTTATTATTTCCAAATAAAGGGATTTGACCGAAATCAAATTCCTTTTTCCCTCCAACAAAAATAATAAAATATTCCATAAAAGTTGGATCTAGATTTACTTAATAATATTTTAACTATGCACCAATATCTAGACTAACTCAATATTTTGTTATAAATAGAATGGTTTTTCCATTCATTCACTACCTTTTGTTGCCTTGAGATCACCTTTTGATCTATATTATTGGTCTGACTTTGATCCTCCATCATTGTCATATTTTTCTACTTTTTGCTTGTGAGCTCCCTTTGAGTTCCATTTTTGTCTAGGTTTTCTGCATCATCAAGAGAGAAATATCTTAGATCTGAAGCGTTGATGACATACAAGAACCCATCCCATTGAGGGGGACTGGTAACATCTTTCTATGTTGTCTTGTTCATTGGATGCATGGAGCAACTCTTACTTATTATCTGTTGTTTAATGTATTTAACTGCATAAATCTGGATTTCTGTAGCATTTATTCTGATCACTAATTGTAGATCTAAGAAATTGATAGCCATCTTTGATGTTAGGGTTATTTGTTATGCACCGCTAAAGTGAGATTTTTTTCGTACGCTTGCGATTAGAATTCACACTAACAACTGGTGACTCCACAAGGGTTTATAATTACGACCGATGTCGTTTTTCAAATCCCTGCATGACCAGCTGCTTCAACCCTTAATTTTTTTCTTCATCTTCTTATTTTTCATTTCTTGATGTTGTTTTTAACCTTTAAAACCTTGAAACAATAAAAATTCTAACTTCCGTGTGTTTTTGGGCCTATTGCGCATGTAACAGGTTCAGTCGTAGCAGAGACGACACTTTTTTCTGAAACTTGCTCCCAAGAAAGCCGGAAGTGCAGGTCGCACTTTTTGGGCAAAAACTGCGACCTCAGCTCTCAGGTAGCGGAAAACAGCCTGAAAACTGCGGCCTCAGTGGAAAACAAGTCAGAAAATGTGACATGTACTTTTTGCAGGATTTTTCCTGTGATTTTTCTGGGTTTGTCTGGGCCACTGTTCAGGGTTATCTGACCTCCCTCTCCACCCATCTTGGACCTATACTTGCTTAGTTTTACTCATTGAAATAGGAACCAAGCCCCTTAGGGCTTCAGTACGCTTCCACCTTTTTAGGAGGAGTTTAGGTGAAGCAGGTCTTCTGAGATGTCATTGTTTTCAACCATTTTTCAGATCTGAACCTACATTTTCAGATCCATTTCAAATCAGTTATTTATCCATCCAAAACACCTCTTTTCATTTTTTCTTGGTTCTCCTTTAGGGTCCACCCTATTTCCCTTCAGGTTGTAGCCTTCCGCCACCTTTTTTGCAGCATTTTTCCCTCTAGTTTTTTGTTGTTTTCTGCTCCTCTTTCCAGTAGATCTTACCTTTAGATCCATGTCCCTCCCGACCTTAGATCCATTGGACATTTTATGTGTTTTGACTAGATTTCACCCACCCATAGACTAGTTGTTGGGAAGCCCTCCTCCTTGGGTTTAAATTGATGCATATTTAGTTGTTTATTTTATTGTCGCATTCAGTTTCCTTTACTATCATTTTCAGTTTTATTTACAGCTATACAACATATTTTTTCTTTTTTCTCTACACACGTCTGGGGTTAATTTAAAATTAATACACTTATCACATACGAGCGCCTGGTTTACACCACCAGGCCAAGACTTAAACATTGTAATCAATTGATCCTGCACCTCCCTGCCCTTGTTTACCTCTCTTCCTTTTCTTTTTTTGTCTCTCTTTACCATCATTGCGCCTCCAAGGTGTTTATCCCGGAGACTCCAAGGCCTTCATCCTCAATTTATGCTAAGAAGACTTATCCCACCACATAGGGTCCGTGTTCGTCCTCCACCGAGTCCCCATTTTGACTCTGCTTATGGTTCATCGGGTTCCTCTTCTGGTTCTATCCCCGACTCTCCTCCACCTTTCACCTTCATCATGTCTGGTTCAGGACCTAACGCTGGTGGCAACCCCGACCCTAATGCTGGAAATGCTACTAGTGGTGCCACAACAGGAACTATTATGGCTGCTCCCTTGCTTCCTTATATGGCAGGCCTAAGCCTTCTCGATTTTAGCCAATTGATTAACGACCCCATACACCATGATCTAGATTGACCTGCTCTGCCAACCAAGCTACCTTCAGACATCCCCAATTTTGAAGGAAATTCTGGAGAGGATCCTACCAACCATGTTCGTTCTTTCCACATGTGGTGTTCTTCTAACTCCATCACCGATGACTCTGCCTATCTTTGGTTATTCCAGCGTATGCTTACTAGAGAAGCTTCCAAGTGGTATGTCAACCAGGCCTCCTCCTCTCATACTACTTTTGCGACCCTTTCCAAGGCGTTTTCATCTTACTTCTAGCTTCCCTCTTGTTATGACACCAGTACCGAACTCTTGACCTCTTTTCATCAAACTTCTGCCACCCGCCTATCTGACCATATTCAAGAATGGGGCAGAAGGAAGAGCCTATGTCGAGCCGCTATTTTCGAATACCATGTCTACATGGACTAATTTCTCAGATCCCTTTTGCCCGCTATTTGAAAATATGTCGCATCTCACTTCCCTCAGACAGAGGAAGCTACCCTTCAGATTGTGTTGAAATATTATCTGATCTACACAAAATTTGGTTATGTTTATATCGTCTTACCTGATCTCCCTAGACCTGGTGGTGCCAACACACCAGGAGCTGCCCCATGCCGCCGACGGTATCGTTGGGTCCCTTTCACATCCATACACTCATCCTCCCATGGTTTATAGTTCCCCTCAGGGAGGGGCTAGCTCCTCCAACACTTTCCCCCTCCTGGCAAAATGTATCCAGGATATGGCATGCCTCCTCCTTTTTCCCAACCTGTTTACCCAAATGTTGCCCAACCTCCTTATTATCCGTATTCGCAGGCTATTGCTTCAGCTCCTCTAGCATTAGCACCTTAGCCTCCCTTGTCTTCTCAAGCTCCGCAACAGCAGCCACCCCCCCCCCCAGGGTCAGGTGTATGCGCAACAGAGTGCGACTAATCCTCCTACTTCCAAAAAGAAGAGGAAAGGTAACCAAAACCAATCTGCCCCAGGTAATCCAGGAAACAATCCCTAAGGGAATACATCTAACATTGCAAACCATCAACAGGGCACTCGGCCCAAGTAGGACAGGCCTATTCGCACGAATAAACCTTTTTCTTGTTGTGGTTTCTATGGTCACTATACCCATGATTTTCCCCTTTTACCTTAGATGCGTTAGATGTGGAAAGCTCAAGCAGCATCCCAAGGACAGCAAGCCTCCCCTTTGGTTCCTCCTAATGTTGCCCCTACTCAACTGGTTGTTTTTACCAATCCTTCCCCCAGCAAGGATATGTGGCTACCCAACCCCCTGAAATTCAGGTGGCCACTCAACCTCCTCCGTCTGATATCTCTAATTACCAGATCCTCATGATGAACTCTGACCAACCCAATACCGCTGACCTCAACCTTCAGACTCGGTCCTGTCAGTACAACAAGCCTCCCGCTACGTCTGCCACCGAGCCCTCGGCTTCAAGTCCCACAAAGCCTCTTTCGACAACCAATGGTCCTTTACTGATCCCTCATACTAAGGCAGAGGTTCATACTAAGATCCCCAAGGGACCATTACAGCGAAACGTTGATTCTGGTAAAGCCGCCCACTCCTACAGTATAGTAGATGACTTGGTGCAATCCCCTACCACCATGTCAATGCTGGAATTCCTCCAGTCATGCCCTTCATAACGAAAAAATCTCTACTAACTGCTATGCGCGTTGTGGATCCTTCAAATGATCATTTGATTGTCTTTGACATTGACAAGTCAAATAATCCCCCCCTTCCTGCATTCGTCGCCTTGCAAATACTTGTCAAGATCCGGAATTCCAACATCTTCTATTGTATCATTGACAAGGGGGCATCCACTTGCATGATGTCCACCTCTGTTTGGAAGTAGCTTGGATTTCCTAAGTTAGCCCCTTCCACTATCACCCTCCGTGCATGGGATGACCACTCTTCTCAAACCCTTGGCATGTTCTACAATTGTCCTATTACTCATGCGGGCAAGACTATTTGTGTTGACGTTGAAGGCATTGATGCCTCCTTAGACTACAACTTTCTATTGGGTTGTAGCTACACTTATGCAATGTCTTTTGTCCCATCTGCAGTTCACTGTAACATGTGCTTGCCTCACAATGGAAATATCATCACCATCGATCAATTGACATATTATGAACCGAAGTCTTAGACCTCTCCAAAGTCCATTATGTCTATAAATATTCCTCTTTTCTTGGTTCATTCCCTGGTTTCCCTCCTCTCATCTCTAACCCTAGCTCGTCGAATGTTAGCATGATGCAATCGTCTCGGTCTGACCTCAAGCGAACCGGTTCGACTAGTCAGCAGCCCCGCCCTCCGCAACCTGCTCCTAGTACTTCGACTTAGCCTTCAGGACCCCCTCCTCAAGGCCCCTCATCTATAGCTAGTTTCCATGATCCTATCTATCCCCCTGTAACGGTTCCCCTTGGCCTTAACCATCTCGGAGCTCTCCTGCCTGGCCATTACCCCTCAAGTCAAATATTGTTTCTTTCTCCCCCTCCTGGAGTATTTTCGGTACTTGTTATGGCTACCTTGTGTCTTCCTAACATGACCCTGGGGATCCTAGTCTGGTACATTGATCCCCCAGCCAATATCCCACCTGGTCAGCCCAAACCTTATACATCTTCTACCCCATTCCAAACGGTCGCCATGACCCCTCCCTTTACTACTGTGCCTCAGCCACCTCAATAGGAACCTACTCTTGTTGCGCAAGCCTCAGGTGATGGGGGAAAAGCCTGCAAAAATTCACCTAAGGACAAGGCCACCAAGGCAAACCCTTCTCCTCCTTAGCCTCCAAAGCATACCCCTTGGTGTGCTTTGTGTGATTTTTTCGGTCATGCCACCCATAACTATCCTGAATTGCCTCGTCTCAAGCCCATGGTCAATGTCACGTTTCCTGAGTCTAAAGTCCCTAAAGCCCCTATTACTTTACCAACTGAAGCCAAGAAACCCAAGACTATGCACACAAACCACCCATATGCTTTATGTGATCTCCATGGCCATTATGACCACCTCTGCCCCCGCCTTGCAGACTACCACACCTCTTTGGACGTAGTTTTCCAGTATGAGGCCGACCACCATGAGTCCGCCTCTCCTTTACTTGCGCGTTATTCTTCGAGAAAACCAGAGGACACGTATGCTCCCATTGACATTCCCCCTCCCGATGTCAAGATGACGGAGCCTTCGGCCACCAACCTGTCATCATCTATGAGATCCACCGTGGAAGACCCCTCTGGGGCTTTCCCTTCTGTTTTGCCTGACCTCCCTTCAGCGATCACCTTGGGCTCAACATTGGTGGATCCATCATCTACTTGTTTTTTTGTCACCCTCTGTGATGATGCGCATGTGAACCTCTCTTCTCATGATGACGAGTCAGGTAGCTTCGCTGCACCATGTGGTATTTCTTCCACCAATCACCCCATATTCTATTGCGATGACAACATTATGGAAGCAATCACCACCCCTAACTTTATATATCCCCCCTTACATCGAACCCATGCATTCGAACCATATACATCTTGGGTAAGGGGGCACCCATATTTGAGAGTCCAAGAGAAGCAATTCTCCACAACCCTCCTAGTGCATCTGGTTGTGTCGACTCTAGTACCATTATTCTTCCCCATTTAGAAGAACCTCTAGAGTCCCATATCACTTTAGATCATTGTAAGGATGATCCCCCTCATCATTCCTTCATCTTACATCAACAACCTAGTCCCTTAGACATTATTGTTGACCGGCCTTTATATTTTCTCAGTGATCACCAATTCAGTATCTCCAAAGACACTCTTTGGTATAGTGACACAATATATGGCGCTCCATAAACTTCTTTGGCTAGGGGCATCATTCCCACCTCTACATACCAGATCAGTCCCCTCCATCACATAGGCTTGGGGGTAGTATCACATGTTTGGGGGCATGATGGCACCCTTGACCATATTCTCATATGATTGCCATAAGTCTTGGCCTAGACCCCATCAATCTATGTATGGTCGATTGTCCTCCCATTCCTTGGATAGTTGCACCTACCGGCCTCTTCGGCGAGCCATATATCGTAGATGTTTGATACCCTATCTTCAAATATTCTACTTTGTGTGATTCCATGTTTACCACTTGGTCCCTCTATTTGACTTGGTGGGCAGGGATGATTCTACACCTTCTCTAGTAGTTCATTCTCGTATTCTTTTCTTACCTTGATTCTTCATCAAGACCATCCTTCCAAGAAGAATTAAGGCCATCCTTAGAAAAGCAAGGGCTCTCCTACCCTCATCAGTGGGCTCTCAACAATTTGAGGACCCCAAACCTGGCCAATGCGGTGCGAACTACATGATCCCCTCGGATATCAGAACATAATGCATCCAAGTCTCTCTCTCTCTCTCTCTAGTTGATCCTCAACTCTGTTATACCTGCAAAAAATCATCATGTTTGTCAGCATACAGAAAGGAAACACTGCATCATAACCATAAAATCCCAGCTCTCAGCCAAAAACAACATTGAAACCCCCTTTCTCTGACAGGTTGCACTTTTCTGTCCATTTCCTGGGATAGGTTGCAGTTTTCTGCCCAGTTCCTGCTACCCAGGTCGTAGAATAGACCCCAAAATGTGCGACTTGATTTGTTCCTAGGCTCTGGGTGCCCACTCTGAAACTTTAGTCCATTGAATTGAAAGAGCATGGTTATGCCTTTTACCTGCAACTGATGGATGTCGATTTCAATAGTCAGTTTGTCCGCTACGATCACTGCAAGATTTATGGCCTTTTCTCCTCTCTACATTCACCACAACTACACTTGAAAATGAATCAAAATGGAGGGAAAATGCCTTATTAAAAGAGAAACCCCAGATTTTTCTTTCGCCAGCCACGACCAAATCGTAGCTCAGTTTGACAAACCACCAACACTATTGGAAAGCTCTCACAGAGCTCTCAAATGGGTGTCCTTTCATTTTTGGTGATTTGATACTTCACCCAGGCACATTTTTTCCAAGAAGGGTCACTTCACCGCTTCTCAAAATCGAATTTCTTCACTTGCGAAACTTGTACTTGGGGCACCATTGTGCCTTCATACTTGTCAATGCTCGTGTCGATTTTCGTCATGAGTAACCATCTTGTACTTATGTTTTTATGGTCTCCATTGGACCTGTTCTATGTGGTAGCATCATCGAGTCGCCCTTGTTTAGAGCATCCAAGTTGAGTCATCATCGCATCCATGGAGTCTGTCCTAAGTCCCTTTGTCTCCCGGCACAGTCCTCCATCATTCATTGCTTTGTCCCTCTCTCGTGTCACCCAGTTTGGCCTCCAGTCATATTGTCCCCTATCCCATCCAAAGTTGAGTCAGTAGCTGCCAGGTCATTCATGCTCTTTATGCTCTGACAAGAGAAGTCGTCATTCCGCGAATCAGTGTCTCCCATTCCACCATAATCCCTGGTGTCAATCTATCAGACGCTCTACTATTATCCCTCGTGCCTTAGTTAAGGATTCCTCATTGCCTCGCCTATGACGAACCTCCTTCCGTAGACATCAGCTTATTCATTCCAGAAGAAAGGTCTAGAGGGCGATGTACCTTGGTTCTAGCTTCCACTCTTGTTCGGTGCCTCGGATTAGGCAAAGGGACCCTTTATTGCCCTTTGACTTGATTTTTTCTCAGTTCCAACTCCTTATCGCATGATCGAGATCTGTATACTTGATGGTTCAGTGATGCAGTAGATTGTACCAGTGATTCCCGGGTGTGTGTGATATGTTTCAAACCTCATGAGGCAGTGGCCCTTCAGGTAGCCCCCCACATGCACAGATGAACTTTCTACTACAACCTTGGATGCAACTCCATATATTTGATGGTTCTGGCCTCAACCGCTTGCAGCGCCTTTTTAGTTTTCATGTATCATTCGGATTTTTAGAGCCCTTTCCTGTTTTACAGGGCCTCTTTTGTTGTACTTATATCCCATGTACTCATATATTATTGTATAAGTCCTGGTTGTTGTCCCAAGCACAATATATATGTGGGATCCATTATCATGTTTTTTCTCTGACCCATGTTTATTCCAGCATATACTGTATACTTCAATCCCATGTTTTTTGGACGCATCATTATTATTTGTACTTTGTTATCTCGACGGGCATAGGTATGCCTCCCCTGCCTCATGTAGAACAGGTACTCACTCATAAAAGAGACTTGTCACACCTGTAAGTCTCGCCTCCTTAGGGTCTTGTCCTCTCTCGCTTCAGTCCACCTTATATTTCTCTCTCTTTTACTCCCCTTCGGTGTCTAGTGATTGGGTTATTACAACGAACTTCGGTCATACTATTAGCTCCTAACGCTCACATGTTGGGGGGCAATCTGTTACACAAATTTTCAGTCATATAACCTGTTACTATTAGATGGACTAAAGTACACCATGTAAGTCCAATTTTACCATAGTAAAATTGCTTTCACTATGAAAAATAACTTAATAACCCATAGATTATTAAGTTGTTTCTCATCTAAACAGGAAACCCCATGAGGAATAATTAAATAAATCCTTATTTGTTTGATTTTCCTCTAGGGATAATTAATTAAACCACTGTTTAATGAATATTCCTGGTTATATTTAACCCAAAACAGGAAAATTAATTAGATAAATCATTATTTATCTTATTATTTTCTAGGAATAATTATTTAAATCATTATTTAATAATATTCCTTGTTAAATTTGACTAAATCATTTTTAAATAATTGAATAAATCATCGTTTATTTAATTATTACTCAACCATATTCTTAAAATAATAAATAAATCATTTATTTATTTATTATTTCCAAATAAAGGGATTTGACCAAATTGAAATTCCTTTTCCCTCCAACAAAAATAATAAAATATTCTATAAAAGATGGATCTATATTTGGTTAATAATATTTTAAGTATGCACCAATATCTAGACTAACTCAATATTTTGTTATAAATAGAAGGGTTTTTCCATTCATTCACTACCTTTTGTTGTCTTGAGATCACCTTTTGATCTATACTTTTGGTCTGACATTGGTCCTCCATCATTGTCATATTTTTCTACTTTTTTCTTGTGAGATCCCTTTGAGTTCCATTTTTTCTGGGTTTTCTGCACCATTAAGAGAGAGAGAGAGATCTTAGATTCGAAGCGTTGAGTGCATACAAGAACCCATCCCATTGAGGGGGAATGGTAACATCTTTCTATGTTCCCTTCCCAGGTGTCATAATACAAAAAAATCTTTAAAAATTCTTGTCTTGTTCATTGGATGCATGGAGCAACTCTTGCTTATTATTTGTTGTTTAATGTCTTTAACTGCATAGATCTGGATTTCTGTAGCATTTATTCCGATCAGTAACTACAAATCTAAGGAGATTGACAGCCATCTTTGATGTTAGGGATGTTTGTTATGCACAGCTAAAGTGAGCTTTTTTTTCGTATGCTTGCGATTATAATTCCCACTAACACTTTTCATGCCTCTAACAAACCCCAATCATGAAAATAATATCATGGAATATGTGGGGCCTCAAATGAAAATGGAAACAGAGGTTCCTCAAAGAAAAATGATTTAAGGAGATACCCTCAATTATGATGATTCAAGAAACAAAAATATCAAGTGAAGACATAAAAAAATAACAATTAAATGGGGGAGAAATTTCCAAATACTTGTGATAGATGCACAAGGTCTATCTCGAGGTATTTCCATCATTTAGAATGACAAGGACATTAAAATTCTCAATATGTTTGTTTCCTTTCATATCCTCACCATACATTTCGAGCTTATTGGTTCCAAGGACTCTTTTTAGCTATATAGTGTCTAGGACCTTATCATCCCTAAAGATAAACCCACATTCCTCGATTCTATAGTTAGCACACACAAAATCATTTCCCCCTATCCATGAATTATTGGTAGTTATTTTAATCTCATTAAAACACTATATGGGAGTGTGGTGGGATCAAACATTTGGACGCAAACCTTGCCTTATTCTACGAAACAATTGAATCCTTGCAACTCATTAATATAAATACAAAAAGAAAAATATATACGTGGAATAACACATGTGGAGGTTTGCAACAAGTAGCTTAAAAACTAGATCACATTTTAATTTCATAGGATATTATCTGCTAGGATATTTTCATAGAGGCATCTATCCTCCCCGATCACAACTCAAATCACTACCTTATGTGTCTTAGCATAGATTTTAAATCCTTTCCATGGAACATGCCATTTTGTTTCGAAAGATTCTGGTTACGCCACCCATATATCCAAACAAATATGCATCAACAATGGGGAGAGCTAGGAAGACATGAATGAACGACTATGTTTATGCTCCATCGGAAGCTCGAACATGTGAAATGGAGGCTTAAAGGTTGGCATAAGGAAACATTTTTCAACATTCTATATGAAGAACTTAGACGAGCAAAATATGGAAGAAATTCAACAAGACATTATCCTATTTGGAAGGTCTGAGGAATTAATTAAAGAAGAGGCCACAAAAACTCTTAATGAGATAAAGGAACATTAGAAGCAAGAGGAGATCCATTGGAAACAAAAATCTCAAATTCAATTGCTTAATGAAGGAGAAAAAAATGTAGTCGTTTTCCACAACCCAATGCTCCAACATCAACACCATAACAAGATATTTTCTCTAAATAATTCAGAAGGGGGGAAATTGGAGACCCATCAGGAGATTTAAAAGGATATCTCTTATTTCTTTCAAAATATTCTCTCTCATCCCTCACACAACAAAACAAGGGTGATCCAACATATACTGAAGTATATTCCAAAAATGATTACGCAGGAAGATAATGAAGCCCTACTCAGAATTATATCTTTTAAAGAAGTAGAAGCCACGGTTAAAGACATACCAAGAAAAAAAGGTATTGGTCCGAACATTTTCACTATTGAATTTCTTCAAACATGTTGGCCAATTATTGGGAATGAAGGTTGGAAAGCTGTTGAGGAATCCTGATAGTCTCGAACCATTCTTCAAGATTTTTTATGCCACTTTTCTAGCATTGGTGCCTAAAAAAGAAAAGGTGGAAGATCTTAATGGATACAAACCTATTTCTTTATGTAATGGGTTTTTGCTTCATTGAGGGCATGTGGGGCGCCCTTGAAGGGCCAAGGGGCACCAAAGGCACCAAAATGGTGGCATTAGACGAATGAAAATAATTTGTGTTCTCATGTTTTATGGAGTTTTATAAAGTAGTTAAGGTCGTTTTGGTGAAGGGAGATGACCCTTAGTGGCTAAGAGAAACCCACCAAGAACTCTATAAAAGGGGGACAAGTAGACCTGATTCAGGCAACATCCAAGTGAATCTCATCATTGGAGAAGGACAATTGAGGTAACCACATGACTATAGGAGAAATTACAAGTGAAGGAAGGATGAGATGGAACATATTTTCTGTGTTTTGGAAGAGGTCAAGTTTGGGAAAATTGTTGGCATTGTTTGAGAGACAATATTGGGAAAATTTGTGTGCATGTTTATGCTACTAATTCTTTGTTATAGGCCTAGTTTTATCTCTGAATTTTTGCAAGAGGTCCAAGCCCTAATTTATGTTTAATAGAGGTGGTTTATCCTTGGAACAGTTGTGATAATTGGGTTGAGTTACAATGCTAGGGATAAGACCTTATAGAAGAGGGTTTGAGCAATTTTTGGAGGGTTATTGGGCTGCATTTGTAGCATACACATAGATGCTACAAGAATCCCTAGACAGGGCCAAAACCTCGGAATAATTGTCTGCATAAGGACAAGTTGTTGAGGCCAGAAAGAAGTCATCTTACAGAGGTATGGTTTTCCTTCCATATTGACATTTTGTTAGTTGATGTAGTTTTAGTTTGGGTAGATATGAAGCAACCTATGTACATCGATTTGGAGGCTTGCTAGTGGTTGCTTGGTGTTCCTTAGTACGGTGGACAAGGAAAATATTGTCATGTTAAGAGGGAAATTTGTTTGGGCCCTAGTTCATTGACCTCAAGGGTGGAGGATTGATGATAATAGGGTTTTCATTTGTGCCCTAGTTCTATGATTTACAGAGGGTTGAATTAGAGACAAGAGGGTAGCCTCCAAGCCCTAAGTCTGTCATCTTTGGAGCAGAAGAGAGGCAAGAAGTTGGCAGTGGTGAAGTCCCTATGTGTTGGTGTCTTTAGTGGAGAAACGAAGCATATATTGGGAAGTCTATTGTGGTCCAAAGTTTAGTGACATTAGAGGAGCAATGATAATTGATAATGGAAAATTGTTGAGATGAAGAAGTGCGCTCTCCGAGGGAGCAGAAGTTGCGTGATCAACAGAAGGGAGGCGAAGCACCCGCCATAAGTTTTCAAGGTATGTGGACTGAAAGGGCTTTGGAAGTGTTGCATCAACATGTCAAATGCACTTTTTTTAGGGTAGATTCGTCATCATATTTTTTGATACGAAGCCCTAGTTGTTGTCTTGACAATCAAGGCTGATTGTAAGGGCCATGATCCTTGGTACAAAAACCCTAAAATTGTTGTATTAATATTTGTAATATAACAAGTGTTGGGTTAAATTTTTTCTTGTTTACTAGTTGGTTCATTGTATGTTATTTTATGTTGTACAGAGTTGAAGTGTTATGGCATTTTAGTGTGTTTGTGATCGTGATTTTAGACTCAAACAAGATTCTTGAGTGCCATGGAAAATTCAACATGGTATTGGAGCTACTTTGAAGGGAAAGTGGATCAGAGTGAGCATAACAAAGAAAATCAGAGGGAGCTAATATTTTCAATATCGTGGGGCATAGGGTTTAGTTGAGGATATGGAGATGTGGTCTCGACAGGCTACATCGAAAGATGGGTTGGGATTTCTGGTGGATCAATGGAGAACCTGGTGAGAAAAAATTTATTGTGTGGCAGGTTAATGATCATGGACTTCTGATGACTTGTCATGGATTGTTGGAACAACTAGAGAAGTGCTCTTGCATGGAAATTTTGGCTTTGTATGATGGATGAGATATTGGCAGGCTAGTTTCTTCGTTGGTCCGTGCTATTGCACATCTAATAGTGGAGTCATGTGCATGTATGTTTTTGACACTAAAGGATGAGATCGCTTGTAGGATTGGGTTACGGTGGTGATGTGGGCCATGTTTGACCGTGGCTTAGATTGACCTTGTAGGACACAAGTTCAATAGCAGTGCGAGTCAATGGAGATTGTGTAGACTCAGAGGGAGTCTAGCTTCAAAGGGAGATGGCCTATGGAAGCTCGAATATTTAGGTTCTGAAGATATGAGGGAGAGACACTACCGATCAAAGTGCAGTCCATTCTATTAGGTATGTTGCAGTGGTGGACACCATATGGGATAATGTTGTCGATGATGATGGTTACTTAGTGCAGTATAATTAGCTCCCTCGCTAAGAGGGAGTGTTGATTTGGGATCAGAGATAAGAGGAAAACCTCCAGGCCCTAAGTTTTTCATAATTGGAGCAACAGAGAGGCAAGAAATGGGAAGTGGTGAATTCCTTATGTGTTGGTGTCTTTAGTGGAGAAAAGGAGAAACTAGTGGGTAGACTAGTGTGGGAAAAAATTTAGTGACATTGGAGGAGCAGTGATCCTTGATGGGGCCGAATGTTGAGATGAAGAAGAACACTTTCTGAGGGAGTAGAAATTGCATGATCAATAGACGGGAGGAAAAGCACCCGCCATAAGTGTTCAAGGTACGTGGATTGAAAGGGTTGTGGGAGTGCTACATCAGCAAGTAATTCAAGTGCACTTTTTTCAGGGTAGATTGGTTATCATAGTTGTTGATACCAAGCCCCAGTTGTTGTATTATACCAGGGATGATTGTAAGGGCCATGATCCCTGGTACGAAAACCTTAATATTGTTGTATTCATATTTGTAATAGTTTTGGGTCACAAATTTTCTTGTGTACTAGTTGATTCATTGTACGTTATTTTTTGGTGTTCGAAGTAGAAGTGTTGTGGAATTTGAGTGTGTTTGTGATCGTGATTTTAGACTCAAACCATATTCTTGAGTGCCATGAAAAATTCAACACTATTATCCAAATATCATAATAAAATAGAAAGCTAGATATTCCAATCCCTTAATATTATTGGAAGACTAGTACTCCTAAAAGCAATACCTCAAGGTCTTCCTATATATCTTTCCTTAATAATGATGGCACCATATTCCATTCTTTAGGAACTACATTGAATCCAACGATCTTTCCTCTCATGTGGGTCAAACTTGGAAATGAAATGGCCTTTACTGGTGTGGTTTAAACTCCATAAACCAAAGTTAAAGGGAGGATTGGGGTTACATGAACCTTGAATCATGGCTACAACCTTTGGAGAAAAAATATGGTGGTAATGGCTCTGAGGGGGATTGGACCTTTGGAAATGAATTTGGAAGTGTAAGTATGCCACTCAAGTTTATCAAAAAAACCTCTTTAGACTAAACACCACGGTCCTTGGCTCATCAATTTGGACTCTAACAAAATAAGGTATGAGTATGATCCAAAAGAATTAATTTTGGGAGATTAAAAATGGTCTCAAAACTATGTTCTAGGAGGATTCATGGCAAAAGCTACCCAAACTAGGTGACTATACATATTTAGAAATGTTGCATCAATAAATGACAACCCAAGGCTTAATAACAATTGCATATTACTACATAGAGAAAGATATAATTTCTCATTGGCATCAATGGATCTCACTAGATACATGGAACCCCAAACTGGATGGTGAAGCATGGCACAATTTTTGGATAAATTTGTAAAGTAGGCATATTCCCTATTCAATCCAAGCGAATGAACTACAATGGGGGTACACGTATAAATGAACCTTTTCCATTTGTGAACCATACCAATTAGAAGAAGGTCATCAAATTCTGCAAAAGGAAGTGGTATGGCCATAAATATGTAAAACAAATGTGGCCAAACATATCTATTTTACTTTGGCTCATGTTATAGAATAAGCCATTAACATGGGAAAACATTCAAAATTGGAATTACCAGGGGCCATCTCGAAGGCCACTTTGTCTCCTACATTTATAAAATATGGAGCACTTATTCAATACCAGTGCCTTCTTAGTGGGCTTATGGAACATAATGGTAGATTGTTTTAGGTGTACTGACAGGGATCCCACAAATATTTCCAATACAATTGTTTGTTGGCATTCTTAGGAATTATCAAATCCCATCCTAGATCACATTTGTACCCTCTCACCTAGATTCCTCCTTTGGGAGATATGGAAAGAGTGAAATAGAATAATTTTTAACGGCTTCTCCATCCCCTCAGCCTCCATCTGGAACTTTATTGTTTTCCATATCAAAGAATCAGTTCTTTCTCTCACTTAGTCCCACGGGACTGGTAGGCTTTTGGATGTGAATAAAGCCTTCCTTAGGTTTGGTTCCCCTCACCTCCCCTTGTGTTATTCTCTAATCCTCCATTCCCCCCCGGTCTCTAGCCCTTTGACTTCGCTTCCCCCTTCGCCTTTCTTTCTAAAACCGAATTTCGATGGGGAAGTGAAAGGTAATTATGGTCCATCGGGTTACAGTAGCATCATTCAATATTAGGCAAGCATGCCCCTATACATATACTCTTGATTGCTTTGAATTAATAACAACAACTTTTCTAAGCTTATGGGTCTCCACAGGGGATTAGATATTTCCCATTCCCAAGGAATCACCAACCTCCTGGTAGAAGGTGATTACCAAATTATAATAAATATGATTTGGAAAATTCAGAATAGTACCCAGATACATAAGGTTTCATTGAGTTGGTGGTTGGAATCTCTTCTTGGTCAGGTCTCTTTTCTCGTTACCGCATTCTGAATCTTATTCCAATGCATGTTCAACTTCCTGGTAATAAAATGGAAGACTTGTTAGCCAATTATGGGTGCCTATATTCCTCTCCCCTAGTGTCATCCACGGGGAAGCATTTTTTGGACTCACCTATGAAGGTCATGTGCTGGAAGTATGTTAAAAAAAAAATTCCATTCCTAGATGGGTGTTGATTGAGACTGAAGGGCGGAAGGGGGGGGGGGGGAGGAGTTGTTGTTGTCCCACCTAGCCAGTGGGTTAGGGGATGTTGTAGCACATCCCCGTGAATAATTAATGGGACTGAAATATTGTAAATGAGTCGCTATTATAAGCATCCATCCCATGGAAGCAAAGGATTTGTAAATTAGTTTTTCACCACACTATCTGTGCGTCAATCGAGAGATCACTCATGTTGTTCCAACATGGGAAAGGAAATTTCCCATAGCTCTAATCCAAATATGAATTTTTGTTTTTCCTAGAGGCAAGTAACACACAAATGCATCTAATTCTAGAGCCTACAGGGAATGCGATGGGCTCGACATGACAATATTTGTTGCTAGAACCTGACAAGGTTTCCACTACCACAAAGCTACCTATTAATCCTGGAATTTGAAAATTCAAGAGCGTTAGTATCCTATCGTCTTTGTGTCAATGCTTGGAAAATGATAATATTGGATTTCCATATAGAGTTGATATTATCCCATGTTATTTGTTATTCTATAGGTTGGTCAACTCAACTTTGGCATTGGTGCTTGGGATTTCTACTTTTTATTTCCATCTCACTCTCAACAACTTTCTCTAGGTGGCCACCTCCAGTTTCTCGTTATATTTCACCTACCTTATTGGCCCACCCCACCTTATTCTACCATTAGGCTCCCCTATCCTTTTGCAGTGCAACCACTACATCTTCCTTCAACTTGCTTCCTCTCACTGCCTATTCCACTTTACGAATTGCAATGATGAAAGCTCCCATTTTGGTGAATGATGGTCTACTTTTGGTTTTGGTTTAATTTTTATCTCCCCCCTACCTTTTTGTTAATTGAATGTGTGTATCTCTACAGAGGCCCTTTTGTTTGTAGTGATTCTCTTATAAGTACCCGAATTACATTTTACTCCACCCAGTTCCCTGAATCCTTGAGTCTATTCTAGTATTTGTTCGAGCTTTATCGATACCCTGAATTTTCTTCCATGCCTTATCAGTTGGCACAAGTTGGGGGGGGGAAGGGGGGCGAGGGGGGTGTGTCACCTACTACCAAGAGCAGGCCCATAAGAGGAGTACACACATGCATCATCATTTGGAGGACGTTGCATCTAGCTTTCATGACCTCATCTTGAGATCCATTCAGGAAGAGATCACCCATGCTAAGGGGGAAGCTTCCTCTCACAAAATACCCTCTCAGACATGTAGGTTCTTACTAAATGGGTAAATTGGATTCATGATACAAGGCACACAAGAGGTTGTTTCAATCATTACATGAAAGTCGTTGATCTCTACCACCATATGAAATTACTTCTAGGGCAAACTTTCTTGGATTATCATAAGCATCGCATGGATATTCTCTATTCCCTTGAGCATCTGCAACGACATATGAAAGGATTAGATCAAAGGATCGAGAAAATTAAACAATATCTCAATATCCCCACCTCGACAAGAGGAACCCATGGAGATGCTAAAGAACCCATCTTGGTCGTTGTTTTAGACTCAAGCCCTTTTGCCTAGTTTCGAGTCTATCTATGCTTTATATTTGTTTGTTAATAATTCTTTTCTACACTTCAGCTTAGGCCAAACTCTATGTATTTTCATGCTAAATTTTGTATATTTTATTATTCATTTACCCCTAACATTACAAAGGAGAGTTAATGTTTGGATTTGGTCACGTCTCCCTAGCGAGAGATTGATTTGAATTTTCAACTTATCTTGTAATTTCTAGTTTTGAAGGAAATATAATTACCCTACAAAAAATAAGATAACAATTTGTTTTCGTCCCAAAAAAACTTATTTACTTCACGATAATTTAAATACATTTCTAATTAATAAATATCATTTATTCCACATAAACTACAAATAGATATTTTACTGTAAAAAAAAAAACATTTTGGGGTGCTCTAGAGTAATTACTCTTAAATTCATCTCTTGAATTAAAAGATTAGTTTAATTGTTTTATGTTTTGAATTTTTTCCAAGTATATATTAATTTCAAATTTTCTCTAAATCTAACAGGGATTGCTTGGAATCACAGTTTTACCCCAAAATTTTCTAGAGCAATGAATAGAGAAGTGAGAGTGCATTTCAATTATCACCCTTTTTCTGATTAGATTGCTAAAGTTATCCACAATAATTTAAATACATTTCTAATTAATAAATATTATTTATTCCACATAAACTATAAATAGATATTTTACTTTTTTTTAAATCATTTTGGGGTGCTATAGAGTAATTACTCTTAAATTCATCTCTTGAATTAAAAGAGTAGTTTAATTGTTTTATGTTTTGACTTTTTTGCAAGTATATATTTTAGTCAAATTTTCCCTAAATCTAATAGAGATTGGTTGGAATCACGGTTTTACCCCCAAAATTTTCTAGAGCAATGAATAGAGAAATTAAAGTGCACCAATTCAATTATCCCCCTTTTTCTGATTAGATTTCTAAAGTTATCACATATGATTGGTGAGGTTTAGAATGTTATATGATACATTTTTTCATTAAAAATACTTTAGTCACATTTCTCTACATTATTCTTTGAACGCATTTTTTATTTACAAGTATTATTGTTATCACACAAAAATCACTCACCCCTTTACAAGTGATTACCAAAAACTATCGTCAATACACTAAGACAAAGTTCAGCCATGACCATTAATCAGTAGCCCAAAAGTTGTTGAGAAAACATTACAAAGTGGGTTTTTATTCATCCACACAAAGTCATGGTACATGTTTTTCTCAATCTATGTGACTATCCCTTCGAAAATTGCACGAATTTATAGAAAGTGATAGTTCATTAATGAATGATGCGGGAAATAATGAAGAATTCATCGGAAGGAAAGTACCAAGTGTGGGAAAAGATCATTTTAGAGCTCTAGGAAATTTTATGATAATTATTTTGACAACTCAAGGCTCTTATCGTGTCCCTTTCATGCATGGGAAACCACAATGGAATTGATCATTTTTTACACCATAAACTAATTTCAAGGAATTTCGAGGAAAATCTATCGCTGTAGTTTTCCCCGACAACGTTTTGGCCCAGAATCCGGCAAAGATTTTATCAAAATCATGTTTACAATTGTTAAACTTTAGTATTTTGAGTGCCCCAAGGGTTTTTGGTAGTGCTGAATCCATTTCCACTATCAAAAATGGATTCCAAACACTCCAATTACCTGATTTCTTGAATTTTAGTTGCCCGGATTTTGGCAAAAAACTGCCATCCGAGCTATTTAGTTGCCTGGGTAGACAACTCCCTATAAACAAGATTCATAGGTAACCATTTGAAAAAGAAAAGTTGAATCGAAATTTATGCTACCTAAGTTGCAAGACAATTCCCAAGAATTTTGAAGATTCATTGTAGTAGCATTGTTTGCCTTCAAGAATTGCTTCACCCTTGTGAAATATTGCAACCTTCTAGTAGTGAGAGGGAGTATTTCAAATTTCATTAATGGACCCTCCCTTGAAAGACTGTGAGAGGACTCACAAGTGTCATCCAAGCATTCCTTAGTGTCTCATTCAAAGCCCCTTTGGCCTTCTCCATTGGCAATAAAGAAGTCTACTTTCATTTTCATTTTTGTGTTGCTCCTGTATCTATTTGTTTCTTATTTATAATCTAATGCATGCTCCTTTCCTATTATGTATATAATATATTTTCCATTAAAATCATTTTGTAGGTTGGAAGCCAACATTTACAATAAAGAGTTTTTGGTTCACCAAAACACACGACAATGATATTTTTCAAATATAAAAAATAAATTTAACATTTTCATTTTATGTTTTGATCATCTTCAACAATTTTATTTGAGGTTTGGTTTGCATTTACAAGCCTTCTGATTTTTCCAACCTATATATTTGATATTATAATGCAAACTATATACTAATCTGTTATTTGCATTCCCAACAAAGAGACATGATACATTTATTATCTTTGTTCTCAACAATTTGATTGAAGGTTTGCCAATTTACATTTTGTAGGTATGATAATATATAACACGAATCTATTTAAAATGTTATAAAAACTATGCCATATTTTTTCATAACTATTTCTTGATTTAAAATTTTAGCATATTTATTTTATGTTTTATTTTTTGTAAGTTAGTCTTTATTTGTATTAAACTAATAAAAAGAAGCATTACATAGCAATTTCTTCTAGTCTTCCATTAGGGAACCGAACAGGAAGTATAAAAATAGGTCTTCAATTATGAAAGTGATTAACTAACTACTAAAGTCTATGATTGTCTATATATTTATAAAAAACATTATATAGTAATGCCTATCTACTAGGCTTTTATGCCTGCATGTTCTTCTGAAAAAAAGAACATGTTAAATCTATCAAAATTAACCATGAGGGGTGTTCACTTGGGTGCGATCCGATGTTGGATGTCCTTCACCACTGCTAGGGAATTCCAAATTGGACAACTTCTTGGCCATCATTGATATTTTTACATCCATCTTATTAATGTTTTGTTGCAAAGAATTAATGAATAGGATAATTTATTCTTGAACTTCATTTCACTCAACCATAACTTTACCCATTATGATTTTTATTTTCCAATATAAATCTAAAGTATACATATATTGAGATTTTTAGGGATGTGTTGTATCAAGCAACCATTTCCTACATTCTCCTCAACCTTGATGTCTAATAGGAACCTGCACTCATCCCTTACTTCATGTTTTACCTTATCAATTTATTCACAGCAACTTGGGTAGTGTGTTCCCAATAATAGTTTGCCAAGGCCTCAACAATGACTTGTGCATAAGTACAAGGAGGAAGATATCGCCTACTGTGACCTCAACTAGAAAATGAGTTATATCGACGAGGATTAGTAGGACACCAAAGAAAACATGACAAAAAATTCAAGGAGCATGATGGCTAGGCCAATGAAAACTAACTCCCATATTGAAGCTTATGGGGAATAAAAAATGGGTTGGGGCTAGAGGAGATGGGGGAATGAAGGATAGATAATAGAGGGGAGGAAGTCAGGTGAAGATAGGAGGCTAGATAAAACCACCAAAGGACACGAAAGATAAAACAAAGGGGGGAAACATTTAAGCTAGAGACAAAGCCATCTCAAATATCAGAAAAAAAAAAAAAGATAGAAACAATGAGTAAGACTAAATAATGAGGTAAACTTACCCCAAGGATTCTTCGTGGAGAGAAGTTGGAAATATTGGTGGTGATACTAGAATTCTCTTACCATGGTAGACTAAAAATTCCCATCCTCAATGCAAAATTGTTTCCACTCTAGTCGATGTGATGTTCCACCATAGGGAAGTCATATTCAAAATGAGGGAGAGGATAAAAAGATTGGTGCATTCAATAAGAATTTTCCTTATAACACACATTACATTAAACCTAAATAGTTTTCCCTGAGCCATGAGCATGGGAGGTGGCATCGTTAGCATTCATTAAATGGATTGTGCTCAACTCATCTAGATGATCACCCACTGTGGGGGAGGAGAGACCAGTTGAATCTATTTTATAACATTGATCCTTTAAGTGTATGGGGATGGACTCATTCCATTAGAGATCAATGTTGAAGTTTGCAACAAGAAACAGTGAAATTGGCATCCAGAAACAACATGACAACACCTACACTAGTGTGGGACCACAGGTCGTGTAGTGATGGGTCCTAGCGATACATTAGTGTGAAATTCAATTTATTTAATAAATTGGATATGTGTCAAATTTAATTATCCCTTAGTTAAATTGGACAATAAAATGTAATCTTATCTCATAATCACTTGTAATAGTTAACTGAGTGTGATAAACTCAATTAGCTCATGAATTTCGAGTTGAGGGTAGTTGGTGAGGCATGCAAAGTGATTCTATGTGTTTTAGAGTTCAAGTTGCAGTTAAGTGCATGGGTTTAATGCATAAGTAATCAGTTAACTCAGTTAGGTGAGTTAAAGTTAGTTCAACTAGTTGTAACTGGTTGTTGCACTAGTGAGAGATCAAGTGAATTAAATCTTATTTAATTCACAATCAGTGATCTTCCATGCAATTGATGATTTAATATTAATATCTGCATGCATGTCAGTTCCAGTGGAGGCCCAATTGAGACAAAGGTTAAAGGGAAGTTAACTATCAATCATGATATTAGCAGACTCCCCAGATGCAGTTAAAACACCACATGATGCCCATGATACTCAGCGTAGTTGAGGAAGGTTGAAATTTCTAAAGAATAGGGATTTAATTCATCAGGAATTGTGTGAGCAAGGAAGGTTGAGAATTGGCTATGTGCTGGCCCAATTTGTCTAGATCAGTGTGAGACGATATGTAGAGTGCAGGAGAATCTTGTGAGAAGAGTGCATTGTAATTGTTTCATGATTCCTCGTGGAATGTATAATATATGATAGAGGGGTTTTGAGCAACAAGCTTTCCCAGGGAAATTATCTATGTTATGGTTTGATTTGATTCTTTCTTTACTTATTGTGATTGGCCATCATCCGCAATTGATTTGTAGAAGGATTCAATATCTAGCTTTAGTACATTGCTTGATCGGATTGAATCCACTGATATACACATGTTTGTATAATTTCTACAATCAATGGGGGATTAATCATAGGATAAGCCTTTATTTTATAATTTATCAAGAAATATATTCCCTATTCATCTAATGTGTGAGGGAATGACAACATAGATTAATGAGATAAGCTCATTAACTCTTTCTATAGCTCTTTCCTGGAACCAACTGAGTAGAAACTTGAAGGGGGGGGGGGGGGGTTCCATTCAGAAGATTTTTAAAAATTTGGATATTGAATTGTGAGTATCCTTCAAAGATGAGGTTGGAGAAGTTATTGAAAATGAAAATTTGGAGGTCATTTTCAAGATTATATAATTATATTGCATTGTTGGAGTCTTTGCCTAAAGAACCTACACATATATGAAGGATTCCCCATGAACAATTTCCAAAAACTCCACCATAGCTTGTCGACCCAATATTTCCTTTAGAGGAATTGTTGAAGTTTAAATAGATGAAAATAAGAAGAGGGGTAGCCATGAGATGGGGGTGGAAGGGGGAGGATAGCAGAGGAGGTTAAAGGAACAAATAGGCTAAGGGAATAGGTCTCCAAGGAGAAAAGGATGATGGATTCTAAGGGATTACTTTGCTAGTCCTTGGGTGACTAGGGATATAGGAGAACAATTATTTGATAGAGTGCATAAAGTGAATCTAGACACCATTCTGTGAGGTTTCCAGTCCTTGAAGATCCTCCAAATTCTTCGTTTCCCCGTTTTCCATAAGAGAAAACTTGATAGAATCTTTCATGCCCGAGAAATGATAAGATGTTTAAAAGAACTAAATTTCCATTGAGACATGGTGTTTATCATACCCTCCTTTTTACGATCAATTTGATGAAACACATCATCTCCTCTATCACATTGATAAGAAGAAAAAATGCATGAATAAATAGATGCTCTATTTAGCCTAGCCCCTATAAGGAAAGGTGGCATAAGGAGGGACCTTAGAAGCCTCTCTTTTAGAGCTTATCTTATGTGAAAGTTTTTTCTTGAGCTAGAAGCCACAAAAAAAATATACTTTATGCCATAAGTTATATTTCCATATTTTGGGCTAGATGTCAAATGACTCAAGGAGGAGTTTCCTAGATATGGGAGAATTACATAACTAATTGTAATACAATATGTTTATTTAATATTGAAGACTCTTGCTAGTCTATATCCCAACTTTAATTAATTATCGCCTTTCTAATATTTTATTCTTCTTTTATTAAGGTCATTCCAAAAGGAGCCCCAATTAAGATTTGTAAAAATGGGATTCCAAAATTCTAAAAGTTTTCATTATCACCATCCATGTTGATCAATTGTGGGAGACCAATATTGAGAGACTATGTAATATCCTTTCAAGTTCATGTGATCTTGAAGCTGAAAGAATGCTTCATTATCCTTTAGTGTGGGGCATTGTTACCAAGATTCCTCCCAAAAGAAGGCATACTGACCATTTTTTATTGCCCAAATGCAATGATCTTAGATGAGATGAGGATTTCTATAGGTCGCTTTCAAACTATGAGAAACTATAATTTCACCATCCATTCATTAAGTTTTTTTTCTTCAATGTTATTTGTATATCTCTTTCACCAAAATCTATCCCAAAGCAAATGTGAGCCTTGAATCCATGACCACCAAGTTCTCGCACCCAAGAATTTACTTAGAAGACTCATTAGAGAAATTTTGAGGTAAAAAATGGGCCTAAAAAAATGTACAACCAAAATCAACTTTATTAGAACCAATAGGATTCAAGATTATGATGTCAAGCATGGGGGGTGATTCACCATTTTTGGAGTAAAAAAGTAAAAACAAAAAAAACAACTTTTTCAACTCATATTTTCAACTTATCTCCCTATGGTTTTACTTAAATTTTGAGCAGAAGCACTCATTGGATGCATAATTTAATTCCTCATCCAAGGAGTACCAATGTTGCATACTTTTGATGGACCCCACTATTTTTTTTCATGTATTTCTCATATTTCGTGTAGCGGGGTCCATCGAAAGTATGCAACATGGGTACTGCTTGGACGAGGAATTAAATTCTGCATCCAATGAGTGCTCCCACTCAAAATTTGAGTAAAGTTGTAGGGAGAAAAATTGAAAATATGAGTTAAAAAATATATATTTTTTCTTTTGTTCCCTCTAAAATTTGATGAAGTAATATAATCTTATTTTATTATTTCCACTATTATTTTATAATATTCCTTAGGAGGCCCATTTAAGACCTCAAAATTTCTCTAATTTTGGGTCATCAAGATCTAGCCCACTCTTCCCATTAGGGAAATAGAGTTTGTACAAGGTCATAGAGGCCCACTTTCTTTCTTTTCTTGCTCCCCGCGCACCCCCCCCCCCCCCCCCCCCTCCCCACAAATAGAATATAACATTGTAGGTTGCATTTTTTCTTTACTACTATTTTGGGGGCTGCAAGGGATGAAAAAAGATAGAGACATGACTTGTAAAGCATATTTCAGAAGCATGAGATGACTAATTATGTTAAGAGAATGAAAAGTCCAACTTGCAAGTTTGTTCTCTAATTTGGACAACATATCTTCCCAAGAAGAGTGCCAAAGGTCTTTCTCAACAAGTAGGGATCCTAGGTATTTGGATGGAAGGGAGCTCCTTTGAAAGGCCATGATTCGTGCGATGTGAATTTAAACTATCAAAGGAGTGTTAAAAAAGAGAATTTGGGCTTTTAAGTGATTAATGCTTGTACTTAAGGAAGCCATGAAAGGTTAAAGAATATTTTTAATGGTTTTGGCTTACCGAACCATGGGGATCCCATTAGGAGGGTTCCAACCACAAATTTCTTATAGGAAGTGGGTAAATCACTACCGTAAGTACAAATGCCTTTTATTATTCCATAGGACACTTCAACTTTTATCAGCCATCCCAATCCTTCAGCCATTAGGGTGAAAAAAAATAGAGATAGGGGAGGGGGGGGGACAAATTCCCCTAGAGGGGTTAAAATGGGAAGAGTACAAGCCATTTACTAAGATGGAAACAAATGTTTGGGCTATGAGAGACATGATCCTATGAATCCAATTTTCAGAAAAACTAAAGGCTATGAACACATGACAAATGTATTTGGATAATTTTGTCGAAGTACTTTGAAAGCTCAAGTTTGATAAGCATACCTAGATTTTGGTAGTCTTTAGAGAGTGAACTATGTCATGGAAAGAATAATGACATCCCTAATTTTATGATCCCCCACATATCCATATTTCCCTTAAGATATTAAGAAAGGTAGAAGGGGGTTGAAACAATTGGAAACTTTGGTTATGATCTTGTAGATGAGATTATAGAGAGAAGTGGATCTAAATTTGGTGGGATCCATTGCATGATCCTTTTTGGGGATAAGAGTGAGAAAGGTGGCATCAAGAGATGAAAATAGAGAGTAGGTTTGCCTAGATTTTTACAATAATTCTTAGAAATATTTTTGAATTTCCTACCAACATGCCTGGAAGAAATCGGTAATAAATTCATCTCAACCAGGTGTATTACCTTTTGTCATGTATATCATCACTTTCTCTATCCCCTAAAAAATTATTTCATGAAGGAGAGCCTTTTTGTGCTCCCTAGTTACTAGAGGAGGGGTGTTACACAGCAATTTGTCACCGTCCCTGCAATTCCCCATCCCGCACATTGGAGGGCTTATTTCGTGACCTGTGAGCAGTGACATAACTTGAAAACACATTCATGGCATTCCCCTGAACATGTACTTTCATTTCCCTGAAGACAATTCCTTGTGAAAAACCCTAAAAATAGCCTTTTTTGCATTGGCGCGGCCAACCAGTTCAGTACTCGTGCCAATGGAGGAAATCCTCTAAAGAGGGCGCGCCAATTGGCGCTCTGTCCCAGAGTCGCACCCGCGCCAAGCTTAATAAGGAGTGTTTTTTAAAAATAAATGGCGGAAGATTGACTCCAACCAACTCCTGAACTAGTCTCTAATTTGAGTTGGGAGGTTTGGCTCCGGATATCCAGGTAGAGGAAGTGGTTTTCCACCTCTCATGGAAGCTTCCTTGAGGATAGAGCCAATCCCATGATTGTAGGGATCCCAACTCCCCTTCAACCATCTATATAAGCTTGCCATTTTCCTTTGCAAGCTAATCTCCAAGAATCTCCAAGAGCCTTCATAGCCTAAAGAATGCTGCAATCGCCCTCATAGAGCCAAATCAGTAGCAGGAGATTGACGATCGAAGAGAGAGGCTTGTCCCCATTCCCGACAAGGTTTACCAAGATGTATTCCGCTGACGACCCGCAGAAGGAGAATTCAGCGTCAGAGCCAGGTTGTATTTTCCTTTGTATGAATTAATGATAAGCGACTTTGGTTATGGTTCCACTCGTATTGTTCATTATGATCATGAGTTGTGTCTTCTCTGACTAATACATAATTGCATATATTGGATTTTACGCTTGTGTTTGTCGTGTTTCTTGCGTGTGCAGGTGTTCGATCGCGACAAGCGTGAGGATTGTGATCTTCCGGAGCAAAGGAACGAGAGTGCTACCTTCTTTACAAACAATAGCATTGGATTCAAGGTAAGCCTTCTTCGCAATTTGGTTTATTGCAATTAGGTACCTGCACCATAGCGTGTTACGATTGTTGCTAGACCCGGTCTGGGCTAGTAGGGATCGCCTCTGTCCGTAGAGGGGATTTACCTCTACAACAAATTGGCGACTCTGCTGGGGACATCTAGCTTGTTGTTTGCTTTGTAAACTATAGATGGAGCCTGAAGTTAGCCAGATAGCCTTCGAAATGCTCTTGCTATGCATTAACGAAAGTATATGAATGCTTCTTCAGTCAATCTCCGGTCTAGTTTATGAACTGAACATTTGGAGTATTGTCTTGTCTTTTCGGTCCATCCTTGACTTTACTTGCTTAATCAGCTCTTTTGGCTGGCTCTTTCTGTGTGTTTGGCTTTTGCTTGGCTTCACCATCACTAGTCTGTTTCTTGGATTGCTCCTTTTTATTTTTTCTTAGTAAACTCGACTGACGCGCTTATTAGCTTGACAGTCACGCCAATTGGCGCATGTTGCCAGTGTATTACCCGCGCCAATCCTGTTCTGGCGCTAGATTCTGCCTCACAGTCGCGCCAATCCTATAAGGTGCTAGGGTTTACTCTGTTTTGAGCTTTCTGAGCTTGATCTGGGTGTTTGGTCTTGTTTTTACGACTGCTTGAGTGTTCTGGAGCCTTGTTTGATTGACTGTGACCTTCATCCTTTGGTTGTTTGCCCGTTTCCATCGATTTTACATTTTAGCCCTAGGGCATCTAGGTGCTATAGTGTGTCGAGCCTCCTGTGGGATTTTTTGGTTTCTATCTGTTCAGTCAACCTTGTGATTGATTCTCTGCATTCGTTTGGTGGTTGTCTATCATTTTATTGCATTATTTGAGTGATTGGCTTCTTCTTCATTCGAATTCCGCTTTGTCTCACTTTGAGCCTAGATTACATGGTTCATTTGAGTCTTGGAGATTCTTCTTTGAAGTGGTGAGTCTGGTCTTGGTTGGGAGAAATTATTTGTTTTTTCATTTTCAGGCGTTGGCGCTTGTTGTCAGTTAGCAACTCGTGCCAATTGGCCATTGGCGCCAGTTTTTAGTGAGCAAGTCACGTCAGTTGGTGCTAGTTTCACCTACAAAAGTCGTGCCAATTTAAGGGTGTGTGGAAATTGAGATTTTTTCCCTAAATCCTTCACCAGTGTGTCTTTCCCTTCTAGTCTTTTCACTGTATGATCATAGATTACATTGCTCATTATTTGAAATGTCTTCTCTCCATGATTGCTCGATGTAAAAGGGATGAATGCCTTGTTTTGATCTCATGCTTTGGAAGTCCTCTTTTTGTTTGACCTCATATGTCTTGTCAACTTTTGAGGAATTTTGTTACAAAGTGTTTTGAAACAACAATTACATTCTTAGTGTTTGATTACATCCTTTTTGCATTCATCCTTCCATTAAGAAGATTTGTGTTCTTTTAGTTTTCGTCTCATAGTTTGCTTTTCGTTAAAATGCATTAGATCACATTGCATTGAAAAGTATTTTTTGAGATCCATCATTGAACTTAGATTACATTGTTTAATGATTGAAAACTAGAAATCGCTTTGATTGCATTCTCTTTTATTAAAAGCATGCATTAAGTAGATTCTCATTTCATCGAAAAATGCATTGAGTGCATTCTTATCATTTGAAAAGGAAAAGGAAATTGTGCATAGATTACAATTGCATAGTTTTCGAAAAAAAGAGAGGATTTTGCATAGATTACATTGCATTATTCGCATCGTTGAATGTTTGAAATTACTTTTGGATAGTGAAAGTCATCTAGTTTGGAAAGAATTTCGTTTACATTGTTGTTGTTTGTTGCATCATTGTTTGAAGCTCTTCCCTTAACTAGATAGCATTCATCGAATTGAAAAGTTTTCTTTTCTCATATCGCCGCATATAGGAGATTGTCAGATGACATGCGGTAGGGCCTTGAAACTGAAACATAATTGAAGATAAACGTTAAAATTTATTCAATTAACCTAAGGAAGCATTGAAACATTAACGAAATATTTAGAGGTCTAGGCTAGAGACGTGTTCCGGCGTCTTTAAACCTAGTAGCTGTCGTTCGCCTCTTGGCTTTAGACAGCACTAGTACAGACTTGTGCTCCCCGTACCGTAGCGTATATAAAGGGAGACCCCACTAGGTTGCCATCCTTTATCCATAGGAAGCCGAGTCTGCCGCCCTATACCCGTGATACACCATACACAACATTCGGGGAGATTGCCTGCACGTACGTTAAGTCCTTGGTTGATTTCTTTTTCATTTTGAAACCAAGGTGTATATTGCAGTTCACGGTTATTTGGTACACCCTTTGCCTAGATTACCAGAGTAGTCGTTTTGATCTTTTCTGACTCTTTAAATTTGAAAATATCCTCAAGCGCTTGTCCTTTCATGCTTGTTTCCAATCTGAAAGCGATAGAGTCACCTTTTTCCTGTTTCTCGACTCTTAAAAGATGAAACGGTAGAGTTTTGTTTCAATGTTTTAAAAATTAACTGCCCACGAAATATTCCTGGTTAAAGTTAGTTTCCTTAGGGTGTTTTTCTGAAGATCGTTTCTGATGACAACTTTTCCGGAGTTCACCAACCAAGGAATCCCCTTCAATGGGAATCCTGGTCCTTTTCCTCCTTTTGGAAATGTTGGCGCTCCTTATATGGCAATGTTTTCCCTTCCTGGGTTAATTGTTGGGTTGCATGTTTGGTTGTTTTCAACCTCTGTGGTCTCGAATGTCTCATTTACTGTTCAATAAGTTCCTTCGCCTGAACAACATCATGTTGATTCTAAGGTGGACCTCTCCCCTTCTTCGCCTGTTTCTGCATCCTCCTCTTCTACTTCGCCTGGTGAAAGTCTGGATTCGAGTAACCAGGTGGCTAAGAAGAAGAAGAAGAAGACAAAGAAGAAGAAGTCTGATAAGCGAGAGGCTAAGAGTGAAGTTATTGCTTCTGAAACATCTCCTCTTGATAAACCTCCCAACCTTCCATGAAAAGTCAAATTCCCTTGCATGTTGTGCACGAGAGACCATCTTCTTCAAGACTGCCCTGGCATTCCCAAGGTGCTCGAAGTATGGTCCAACGGTCGTCCATCGTTGCCTTTGGCTTTCGGGAGTCAAGTTGGGGGCATGTATTCAACTAGTGTTGGTAAGGCTCCTAAGAAGCAGGGTAAGATTACCAATCCCTATAAGTTGTGTGAAGGGCACCATGCCATTCACCTTTGTCCTTATATGGATGAAGCCAAGAGAGTATTGGACAACTCGGTTGTTTCTACACCATGCCTTCTGGCTAGTTACAAGCAGCTTTCTTTGAGTCCTCCACCAGTTGATCCTATGATTGGTCAAGAGTCATCCTTGGTCGATCCCGCTCCCTCGGAAATTCAAATTCAGGAATCCATTCCCGACCAACCATTGGTCGTGGGGTCGGTTGAGCTGGTCCCTTCTATGGTGCACCAGGTCTTTTTCGTGGAGAGTGGATCTCATACCCCTCATGTTCTTCTTGTTTCTTCAGATTCTTCAGACTTGGAGGAAGATTCTCCTATCCCTATATCTCAAGAAGCTGCCCCTCCACCTCTCGTGATGGAGATCCCGGAGGATATTCCTCCCACCTTCGAGATGGAGGTCGTGGAGGATGCTCCTTCTTCTTCCGTAACACCAGGGGAAGACCATCTCGGTTCGATGGTAGCCCCTCCGAGTAGTTTGGTCACTTCCTTTGATTGGAATCGATTTTCAGGATACCGCCTTCCGTCTTATGTGCCTTTCGAGATCACAGTACAGGCTTTTGGTCTGGTCGTACCCAGCACCATTATAGACGAAGGCGCTTCTGTTAGTGTTATATCCTCAACTACTTGGCAAGCTTTTGGCTCGCTTCCACTTGCGCCTGTTACGCAGAATCTGTTGGCATTTAATAGAAGAACGAGTCAACCCTTAGGGATCCTTCCAAGGTTACCTGTTACTTTGGGAGGTAAAACCGTCCATATGGACGTGATGGTTGTTCCAGGTCCCTTGGATTTCAATCTGCTCTTGGGGCTCGATTACACCTATGCCATGGGAGCGCTTGTCTCCTCCCTCTTTCGTGTGGTTTGTTTTCCACATGAAAGACGGATCATGACCATTGATCAGCTTTCGTTCTTTGGTCCTGATGTGGCATCTGGCCTGCCATCATCCCTACCTGTTTTTTATCCACCTGTTGTATCTGCCCCACCGCAGGTCAACTATGTGGCTACCTACCCCGTGCCTGTACTCAGTGATAGTGCCGTTGTACATCGTGTGCTGGGGGCATTGGGTCCAAACTTCCAGGATGTTTTCCTTCCATCGGGAGTGGAACTCTTGGAAGCCATGACTTCTTATTCATTATGATGAGGTTAGCTGGAGCAGAGTTCCTTGTCTTGTGTCAAGCTCCTTAAACCATGAAACAAGGTGTCCTGAGGATAGTTCTTTTAGTGTGTCAACCTCGTTAAAACAATGAAACACGTTCTCGTTCAATTCGAGTCTTTGATAAGTTCTCGTAAAATCCTAGTCGAGTCTTTCTCTTGGTCTCGTAACTTGAACCTTCACTCCATCTGCCTTTCATATGGACTGAAGCTTGGGGGGCATGCACCTTGAATTGAGTCACCATGCTGGGGGCATGCTTACTTTTTCAAGCATAGTTTGTTTCTGTTTCAAGCTTGTGTAAAAATGAAACCGGTTTCAAGCATAGTTTATCTTTGTTTCAGGCTTGTGTAAAAATGAAACCAATTTGAAGCAGAGTTTCTTGATTTCAAGCTTGTGTAAAAATGAAACCATTCCCATTTTACCTCTTGTGATTGCCATTTTATCAGCCTGTTTTTGCCAAATGAGCCTTAGTTTTCTCTTTCCATCGTCCCCATCTGCTTGGCCGATCATATGCCTTCACTTGGTTGTTTTACCTGTTCCTGAGGAACCGCTGCAATGAGTGGTCTTGTTAGCCAGCCTCTTGACCTTTACTTGTTCAGAGTAGTTCCACTATTATCGGACCCAGTTGCTACCCTTTATACCACTCGTTCCTCCAGGAGGAGTCATCTTTTAGCTCTTTTCTGACTCTCTAAAAATGAAAATATTGCTGAGTCGCTTGTCGTTTTGATCTCGTTAAAGTGGTTACGAAACGATATCTACCCAATATACGTTTACCTTTTTTTTAGGCTGGGATAGATTATTTACGAAAAAGGAATACCCTAGCCTATCGCGACTAGGAGGTTTTCTCAGACATAGTTTTCTACCTTTTCGGATCTGAGGAACTATTTACGAAAAGGGACTGTTGGAGTTTACTTTTCCGCTGTCTTTTCAAACTCTCTAAACATGAAAAGACGCCGAGTTCTTCCTTTTTCAGACTCGTTAAACCCTGATGACATCGGATTCAATTGCAATGACGTTATTCGAGTTCCTCCTTCGTAGGGCTCGTTAAATGTACTAGGATGGATTCGTCCGAAGGACGAATTTATATTACAAGCATATGCTATCCCCTTCAAGCTTGTTATCAAAAATAATTGGGGTACTCGCCAGAAATGGTGGGGAAAAATGGAACTAGCATCATTGTCGTGTCGACAGTATGTCGCTCTTGAACATGGCACTTGTCTGCAGTCGTGTCGGGTTGGGGACATCTCATCTCGTTTTCCACTTGCCTCTGTGGATTTGGGTAATCCCTTTTGACCTCTCATCTGCTCTTTGCCTCGTCATCATGACCTCTGATCTGTTGATGTCAAATACTTCCAAACTCACTGTCGTGCCGCCATATGTTCAAGAGAAGTTGACCTCTGCAAATTCCAACCTTCCTCTGATTCTCATCTGATCCTGATTCACAAAGACATTATGTTCCTCTGTCTCGCGTAAATCACTATGGCCCACCTTCGATCGAGGTCACTTCCTGTCGACTTCAGCTCATTATCCAGGAAGTTGATCTAGAGACTCCCTTATGGTACCTTGGAGCCTGCATGCCTCAATGGCAGGTTCTTTGCATTCGACGTGAGGTTTTCATCATTGACCTCCGATTGAGTGATTCTACGAGTGTTCGATGCCAGCTCACTGATTCACATGCCGTGGATTGTACCTGTGGTACCTTGAGGACCATTTTCATTAATGGTGGTTCCTCTCGCGTCTGTTAACAACTTTCATCACTCGCTGGTAATCAGATGATGTTCTTGCATGTTCGACTTCAGCTCACTTATTCACATGCTTGAACTTGTACTCTGTTCGGGTCGAGATGGAGCGCAAGACCCTGGATTTTGTCTGTTAGAATCCAGGCTGCGACTTTGTGGATTATTATGATTAGTTACATGACTCACTGATTGGATGGCTGCGACCATACCTGAGTCTATTTATTGATCCTCACTGGATGGTTGTGTCCATGCCTTGGATTTGGATTATTGTATACTCTGTTATGGATGGCTGCGCCCATACCACATATATCATGTATTTTAGATATCAGTTGTACTTCTCTACGCAGGTTTTCTGACGGCGGTGTTTTCAGTTGGACACGTTCTCGTAAATCATTTCACCCCTCTCTCTCTTTCGGGCCTCATGCTTTAGGGGGCATCTGTTATACAGCAATTTGTCACTGTCCCTGCAATTCCCCATCCCGCACATTGGAGGGCTTATTTCGTGACCTGTGAGCAGTGACATAACTTGAAAACACATTCATGGCATTCCCCTGAACATGTACTTTCATTTCCCTGAAGACAATTCCTCGTGAAAAACCCTAAAAATAGCCTTTTTTGTATTGGCGTGGCCAGCCAGTTCAGTACTTGCGCCAATGGAGGAAATCCTCCAAAGAGGGCGCGCCAATTGGCGCTCTGTCCTAGAGTTGCACCCGTGCCAAGCTTAATAAGGAGTGTTTTTTAAAAATAAATGGCGGAAGATTGACTCCAACCAACTCCTGAACTGGTCTCTAATTTGAGTTGGGAGGTTTGGCTACGGATATCCATGTAGAGGAAGTGGTTTTCCACCTCTCATGGAAGCTTCCTTGAGGATAGAGCCAATCCCATGATTGTAGGGATCCCAACTCCCCTTCCACCATCTATATAAGCTTTCCATTTTCCTTTGCAAGCTAATCTCCAAGAATCTCCAAGAATCTCCAAGAGCCTTCATAGCCTAAAGAATGCTGCAATCGCCCTCATAGAGCCAAATCTGTAGCAGGAGATTGACGATTGAAGAGAGAGGCTTGTCCCCATTCCCGACAAGCTTTACCGAGACGTATTCCGCTGACGACCCGCCGAAGGGGAATTCAGCGTCAGAGCTAGGTTGTATTTTCCTTTGTATGAATTAATGATAAGCGACTTTGGTTATGGTTCCACTCGTATTGTTCATTAGGATCATGAGTTGTGTCTTCTCTGACTGATACATAATTGCATATATTGGATTTTACGCTTGTGTTTGTCGTGTTTCTTGCGTGTGTAGGTGTTCGATCGCGGCGAGCGTGAGGATTGTGATCTGCCGGAGCAAAGCAACGGGAGTGCTACCTTCTCTACAAATAACAACATTGGATTCAAGGTAAGCCTTCTTCGCAATTTGGTTTATTGCAATTAGGGACCTGCACCATAGCGTGTTACGATTGTTGCTAGACCCGGTCTGGGCTAGTAGGGATCGCCTCTGTCCGCAGAGGGGATTTACCTCTACAACAAGGGGTGTGTTGAGTTATTTTCTAAATGGTTGGGCATGAATCTTGTTGAGGCTTAGAAACAAGAGATTAGAAGAAGGAGATTAATTATATTTCTATGTCCTCGTGATGTTTTAGAGTATTCCCTTGAGAATATTTGATGCAAGATTCATGATTATGAAAACAATATTGAATCAATGATCCATTGAAAAAATTAGAGTTCCTCTCTCCCTCTTTTAACAATTGAATTATTGATTTTTTCTTCAAATAGTGTCTTCTTATTTGATTATTTTAGTTAGCTATGAGTGAAGCCTTGTTTCCTATTCTATCAACTCATATATTTTCCCATCCTTTTTTATTTGAAGTTTAAGTTGATCTAGTTGTTTCGAGAAGTAATATTCGGCATTGAAGATGTCCCCAAACTCTTATTTGTTTCACTGCCTCAAACAAGATTTGACGTGTTTTTTTTTTTTTTTTTAGAATCTATGCATGACAATTTTTCTATTATTGAGGCCTTCTATGTTTTGCATAAAGGATGGATTTTGGATTGAGAAATATTTTTAATAGAATAGATGGTTTTTGGGACTTCCTTTCCAATCTAGTGATAATTTGATGGTGCAATGATTAGATCCTAAGCTTGGTAGGACGGGAGAATCTATAGAAATTTATGAAGTCATCAAATAAAAAGAAATATAACCATGAGATAATTTTATTACATCCACCTCAATTTTTGTTCTAGTTGAACCATCCAATGGTTGTGTACATATATACCATTTGCATGTCTTGGATTATTTATTTAAATATATTTGAACTGATGTCCAATCTTTGCAAGCCTCCTCTTTTTCTCCTAAAATGTTTTGATCATGTTAAAATCCCCTCTGATTAATCAAAGAGAAACCCTTGTCACCTGATGAGTAACTCACAATTCTTGTAGAAAGAGAAGTTTTCATTCGATTAGTTGGGCACATACATAGTGGTGAGAAGGCATTTTTCCAATGACAATGGAGATGGAAGTGGGCCTGTGACTGTTGTGTGAGTTGAGAAGAAATAGGAGATAGTGACCTCGAAAGGGTTACAAAGGAGAGCTAATCCTCCAAAGGCACCATGGGAATTTAGAGCTATTGGTGTGACATTATTTCCAAATTAAAGAAACTATCTTGGTTATCATCTCAACAATTTTTTTTTTGTTATGGGTCATGACAACCGCGGGTTGTACTTTAATGATCTTATTCTTTAGAACACTCTATTTTGGTTTCCCATTAAGGCCTTTATTTTCTAATTTATTAATAAATGTATTCCCTATTCGTCTAACGTGTGAGGGAATGACAATAGGGATTAATGAGAGAAGCTCATTAACTCTTTCTATACATCTTTCTAGGAACCAGCTGAGCAGAAACTTGAAGGGGGAGGTTCCATTTAGAAGATTTTTAAAATTTTGGATATTGAATTGTGAGTATCCTTCAATGATGAGGTTGGAGAAGTTATGAAAATAGACACTTTGGAGGTCATTTTCAAGAGCATATAATTATATTTCATTGTTGGAGTCTTTACCTAAAGAAACTGCACATATATGAAGGATTTCCCATTAACAATTTCCAAAAACTCCACCATAGCTTCTCGACCCAATATTTCCTTCAGAGGAATTGTTGAAGTTTAATTCGGTGAGGATAACAGAGGAAGGTCAAAGGAACAAATAGGCTAAGGGAAGAGGTCTCCAAGGAGAAAAATACGATGGATTCTAAGGGATTACTTTGATAGTCCTTGGGTGACTAGGGATATAAGAGAACAAATTATTTGGTAGAGTGCATAAAGTGAATCTAGACACCATTCTCTAAGGTTTCCAGTCCTTAAAGATCCTACCAATTCTCCGCTTCCATGTTTCCAATAAGAGAAAACTCGATAGAAGTTTCCATGCCCAATAAATGATAAGATGTTTAAAGGAATTAAATGTCCAATGAGAGATGGTGGTTATCATACCCTCCTTGTTACGACCAATTTGATGAAACATATCATCTCCTCTATCACATTGAGAAGAAGCAAAATTGCATGAATAAATAGATGCTCTATTTATCCTAACCCCTATAAGGAAAGGTGGCATAAGGAGGGACCTTAAAAGCCTATCTTTTAAAGCTTATATTATGTGAAATTTTATTCTTGAGCTAGAAGCCAAAAAAAAAAAACTTTGCAAGTCTCCTTTTTTTCTCCTAAAATGTTTTGATCATGTTAAAATCCCCTTCGATTAATCAAAGAGAAACCCTTGTCACCTGATGAGTAACTCACAATTCTTGTAGAAGGAGAAGTTTTTCATTCGATATGTTGGGCCCATACATAGTGGTGAGAAGGATTTTTTCCAATAATAATGGAGATGGAAGTGAGGCTATGACTGTTGTGTGAGTTGAGAAGAAATATGAGATAGTGACCTCGAAAGGGTTACAAAGGAGAGCTAATCCTCCAAAGGCACCATGGGCATTTAGAGCTATTGGTGTGACATTCTTTCCAAAGGAAATAAACTATCTTAATTATCATCTCAACAGAACATTTTGAGAGATGGGTCATGACAATTGCGGGTTGTACTTTAATGATCTTATTCTTTAGAACACTCTATTTTGGTTTCCCATTAAGGCCCATGATATTTCAAGATATGATCTTCATTGGGGGTGTGAGGGGGAGGGGGCTAAGGAATCTGTGATAAGAGAGATACTCCCAAAGTTGACCAACATTTCTCTGAGATCTTGTAATAGTTATTTGTTACTCATTCTTCCTCTCTTTATTTCCTCTTTGCATATTTTATTACTATCCTTGGGATGATTTTTGTAACTCCTAGAGAAGAGGAAGGGAGGGATTTTCCTTCGAGTAGATTATCTTGCTTTTCTTGTGATTTATGTAATCTTCTGAAATCAGTGAAACTTGTTGATGAAGTATAGATTTGGGATCTTTTTCTTGGCAGGTTTTTGTAATGACTTGCAAATCTAGATCATCCAAGTTTGCTTTCTTTGACCATTTATACATCTCCCTGCTCCTTGGCTTTTCCTTCCTTTTATAGTTTCCTACATTTGTTTTTTCTCTTCGTCCTCCTTCGTCGTCTTAATAGGAATGGAATTTGAGGATTTTGGTAAGATTTCTTATATCTATGGAACCTCTCTTAGGGAGTTATAAAGAAATTCATATATATATTTGGTTTTGGAATTATTGGCGGAAGGTAGTCCTTTTGGATTTTTGGTGGTTTTCCTTTTGTGATGTACTTTCTCAAAGCCATTTTGATATTTTCCCTGGATGGGCTTTAGGTGGGGCTAGTTGAACATTTAAGGGATATTCTTTGAATAAGTGGTTGTGTTCATGTAATCTACAAGGGTTGAAGGGAATGTGCTCATAGTCGATAGGTTGGAGCCAACCATTATCTCCATAGCTAAGGCAAATGGAGGTTGGTAAGTGTATTGAGATATCCATGTAAACATAGATTCTAGTGTAAGAGGTATATCTACCCTATTTGGTTTCCCTGGAGATCATTATGAATGAATAAAGGGTATTATCAATTCCTTAGGTCTAAGAATCCTGGGGAAGAGAATAAAGTCGCAGCGAAACTGGAGCTATTGAAAATTCTTCCTTATCAAGAGAGAATCTCTTTGCCTAAAAGTGAAGGTATAACCCAAACAATTGAAAAATAAGGATCATTTTGAAGGACTCTAGCCTCGTCCTCCAGGTTGTTAAATATTGTAGTGAAAAAACAATTGGAGCCTAATTTTAGATCTAGATTACCTTTTGGTTATCAATGTTTCTAAATCCATCCCTCCACAACTCGTTATGTTCGCCATATACCCATAAATTTTCCCATGAGCATGTGTTCTTGCATATATTGAATTTTTTCAACGATTTTAGTCGATACAATCTTATGCTTGGGATAACTTTAGCTTGCATAATGCAAGAATTGGTTTTGGCTTTTGAGCAACATTTTGGCCCTCTTTTGCAACTACAATGGTCTTCTCCCCGAATACTATCTGATCTACCTAAGAGGTGGGGTGTTTTTCCTTTAAGGCTCTCGCGATCCCCATTATGGAACTTATGTGGGGTTTTTTTTTTTTTTTTCATCTAGGATAATCGGTAACTGGTGAGAGTTATCCTGAACAAGGCCCAGGATCAAATCCTACTGGCTGCCACTATAAACCTAGGCTAGGTGCAACAACCTGCAAGTCACACAATAGCAATTAACTTATGCTTCAACAGGAGCCGAGACGTCCACTATGGGGTCGCCTACTCTTCTAGCCAAGACACAACAGGCCATATACTCAATGAGATTTGAACCTCCATCTCGTGGGTTTCACCCAGCGAAATTTACCGTTAAACCACATGTCACTGTATAACTTATGTGGGTTTTTACCCAATCCCCCTCCACCTACAACATTCCTATAGGAGGGGCTACACCCCCTTCCCTAGCACTACCATGGTAAGCTATCTAAAACCCTAAAAGGTATTGTAAATCTTGTTCACTCTCGATAATGAAAATTCTCTAGAAGTCATCTATTTTCAATTTTATGTTTAGTAACTGCCTTCTATACTTCTAAAACTATATTAAAAAGATTAAAACTATAACTAAAATAAAGACAATACATTTACTAACTTTTATCAAAATTCATTTAATACCAAAATAAAAACCATGCATCTACAAAAGTTAATATTCATATACTTTGTTATCTAATTATTATCTAATTATGACATAAATTGAATTTTACAACATAACCACATATTTTTATATTTTTCATGTTAACTAACTAATTTAAATATTATATTTTTCATACTAACTAGTCCAAATATTTAACCTCTATATTTTATATTTAGTAACTAAAATTTTATGTTTAGTAACTAAAAATGGTTAATGTGTTTTCTCCAGCCCAAAAACATGGTACCAGGATCAATCTTATAAGGCCAAAATATAGACTGACTGCTTACTAGCTTCTCAAAATTCATTTAATATCAAAATATAGACTCTACCAGTAACACAGTATACATATAAACTGCTGTGATTGTTCAATAATCTAAATTTCCTTAGTATCAAAGTGTGATTGTTCAATAATCTGAAGTTGAATCTTACAATTTACCTAGCATATTTTTATATTATAAAATTTATTTATTTTTATGAAAACTAATATATAATATTCTTTGAAGGAGCTTCCTAAATTCTACGGTTCTAATATGCATGCCTTCGGCAATGAATAATCTGCTTATCAAGAAATATATTACAGCTGAAGCGAAGGCAGAGAAACACAATGGATAATATGAATATCAAATCAGGTTAGAGTGACTGAACCAGATTGGCTTTTGTCAGTGAAAATTCTCAAAAATAATAGAGTAAAAGGAATTAAAAATTCATTACAATTGGAAAGTTTTAAATTAAATAAAATATCTCAAATTTCAGCGCATTTAACATTTTAGAGTGCTAACATTTCTTTTCTTTTTTCAAGTTTTAGAATTGAGTATTAATGATAATTAATATGTATTAAGATAAAATATAAGGTGTAGAATTTTAAGATAATAAATTATTTGGAAATTAGATATTATTTTTTGGGATTTACTTGTTTAAATAAATTATTTATTTATAATCATTTTTATTAAAAAATAGTTGTAATTGACTAATTTCTGATAAATTTTAAATAATTTATTTAGCACTACTCCAAATAATATAATATTTAAAATTTTTAATTATATATATATATATATATATATATATATATATATATATATTCCAAAATTTGAAAAAATAATAATATGAAAAATATTTTAAAAATTAAATTAAATTTAAATATAATTAAACAAGGTAAACACCGAACTATTTAAGATGAGTCAAATACAATTAATCGTAATATAAATTAAATAAAAGTAATTTAAAAAAAAACTGCGTCCAATATGTTAGTGCATTCCAAATTCTTATTTTTAATCATCAATAATTTTTCAATTTCAAGACCAACCCAAGCAAATATTTCAACAGAATGTATTACACACAATAGAGGTTTAAATCAATAAATCAATTATGTATAAAACAAATAACTTTGCTGGTTACAGGACATATCCCCTGCTTCCCCTCCCTCGAATACATGACATGGAGGCATATCCCCTGCTTGCTTCCCCTCCCTCGAATACATGACATGGAGGCATATCCCCTGCTTCCCCTCCCTCAGAGGGATGAGGGATACATGGAGGCATATCCCCTGCTTCCCCTCCCTCAGAGGGATACATGGAGGGAAAGTAGTGGTGAATAAATTTTGTTTGATTAAAATACACTTGCACTTTAGCATCAACATTCCGTACCAAATCTAACGAAGTAAAATCTATGCACATAGATTTTAGGATCATAAGTCTACAGTTATTCCTGTTGCTGCACCGTCGTTAAAATGCTGTGTATTATCAGAATACCATCCTTGCTTTGAATTATCATACTTTTCTCCATCAGCCCACAGAGCATAAGCTTCCTCTCCGTGAACTGCATCATCTCCTATCAAAATTTCCTCGTCTGGCATTCTTAATGGTATGAATAGTTTGATAAATAGTATGATAATGGTTGTGGCAACAATGTTCCAGCCTATGATAAAACACGCTCCCACAATCTGTTTAATAAATTGCATACCACTGCCATAAAATGCCCCCTTAGAATTTGTTACTGCTAGGAACAGTGAACAGAGAGTAGGCTCTGCAAAGAGGCCAGTGAGTGCTCCACCCAACACTCCTGCAACTGCATGTGTATGAAATACAGCCAGTGTATCGTCAACTTTCTGTAACAGGGCTGACCTTTTGTGAAGTACCATCATTGTATACCATGGAATACTACCAGAGAGCACTCCCATCGCAATTGCAGCCCATCCTTGGACAACACCTATACAAGGGCAAAACAATTACTACTATTAATTCTTTGTTTTCAACTTTTGCATTCTATACTGTAATTTAATTCTTTTAGCTTTTCAAAGATGGGTATAAATGTCATTCTAAGCCTTGACTGTACGGTATCATGAACTCTAATGCAATTGGGGTATTTGAACTCTAATGTAGTTAACAACTGTGGAAACTTTATTTCTTGCGTGTAAATAGGAAGAGAGGACGACAGCAATTTTCTCTGTAAATGGCCATGTTGCCATGAAGGAGGAGGAAATTTATACATAGAAAAAGCAAAGACAGGGCAGGGCATGCTTGATCTTAAGTTAAATATATACTCATTGCCTGCAGTCAGCAGTCATTGAGTAATTATTTCAAATCCTAAAGAGGCGCCCCAAATACACAGGAGAAAGTATAGAACCGAATTCTCAAATCGACCGTTACAGAGTAGAAAAAAAGGGAAATGGAATGGCCCTTACCAGCACCCGGGGTGATGCAGACAAGTCCGGTTATCATGCCCTGAACAGCTCCAATGACTGATGGTTTTTTGAAGAATACAATATCCAGGCATGTCCATACAAGAAGGCTGGTAGCTGCACATATGTTAGTATTCAAGACTGCCATGGATGAGACAACATTGGCAGCATAAGGGCCGCCTCCATTAAACCCCGACCAACCCATCCACAAAAAGCCTGCTCCAGCCAGCATAAGCAACACATTATTTGGAGGAAATCTTTCCCGGTCTTTTGCCGATCTAGGTCCTACCTGAACCCCTCAATCCACAAAGTAAAACTAATCAGCATATGCAATCTGTGGTAGAGTACAAAAAATTAATAGGTTGCAAGGAATATTAAGAATTATGTCATACCCAATAAGCTGCAGTGAAACCTGAAATTCCAGAAGAGACATGGATTACATAACCACCAGAGAAATCAATGACTCCCCACTGAAAGAGGAATCCTCCTCCCCATAAGCTGAACGCTCCCACTGTATATGAAAATGTGAGCCAGAGTGGCACAAAAGCCATCCATGCCTTGATATTCATTCTTCCAAGCAAGGAACCAGCCAATAGTATCAGAGTTATGGCCGCGAAAACGAACTGGAAAAACACAAGGGTAGCCATGGGAAAAAGGGGCTCAATAGCTGGTGTTTCCACAGTCCCATTCTTAAAATTATGGACTGTTTCAGGGACTATTGCTTGTTGGATGAGAAATTTTTGGCCAAGCGCAGGTCCTGCCTTTCCCCAGAAGGGCAGAAGCTGATCGCCAAACGACATTTTATAGGCCCAGGTGACCCAGCAGATCAAAACAGCTGCAAAGGCATAGAGTGCCATGAATGCAGAATTGACGGCCCATTTTTTCTTCACAATGCTTCCATATAGAATAACGAGGCCTGGCATGCTCTGCATTCCTACAATGGTTGCAGCTATCATCTGCCATGCATTGTCTCCTTTATTGAGCCAATCTGGTACCCCCGTTCCATTCTGGTAAGCTGCCATGGCTGCTACAAGCAAAAGTGCTCAACTCCAATCACCAAAATCAAAGCTCTGCACATAATCCATCAACAGAGAAATAAGATCTCATGTTCAAGGAAGTTCATGTTAATCAACAATACTTATTACAGAATTCCATGCGAAAGCCAACAAAGCACATTGCAGAAATCCGATGTTGAAGATCACAACAAAAAGACAACACAGACAATCAGCCATTACAGAATTCTCGCAGGAAATCACAGAGAAACCATATGTTAGATCTCAATAAAACCCATCACGTTATCCCCGTTACCAACCACACCTATTAGAGATTAAAAAAAAAAGAACTACTACTTCTGCCAATCAGAGAATCAATCAAAACCCATGAGGAATCCAGCGCAATCCCAAAAGGGATAAAAAAGGAACCAGGGTCCAATAGAAGCTTTAATGATCTTTGGTGCTATAAACGAATAACCAGAGAACCAAAACTTTAATGATCTTTGCTGCTATAAACGAATAACCAGAACCAGAAGGCAAGTTGAAATCTGTGAAAATCAAGTTTCAAATCCCAATTACGACCCACAATAGAAATGCAAACTAACCAGAGTGAATTGTTCTATTAAAAAAACGACGACCTCTACCTGTTGTTGGCCACTCAACGTGAAGGAAGGAAGAAATCCTAGAGACACGAAGAGGAACCAATGAAACAGAAAAGGATTTCAAGGCCGTTCCTGAGAATGGAGTAAGGACAGTGCAAAAAGAGGGCAAGGATCGCTCACCTCCTTCCAAATTTGCAGAAGCAGCACCTCCAATGGTTTTATTTATTTAAGAGCGCACCGACTTAAGCTGAAAAAGAAGGTGTTTGTTTGTGTTTGGGTTGAATCACAAAATAAAATAGTAAGTCAACCAAGCAGCCGCCGTCCCCCCCCCCTTTTTCTCCTGAGTATTGGCTTCTACACTACAAATATATATATATATATATATCATCATCATCTCTCTGGTCAAAATTTGAAGGAGCAACTAACATTAAATGGACCTACCTTCGTCAGAGTCACGCTATTGGCTTAAATGGTACACAACGGAACAATGTTGCAACGGAGTAAAGATGGAAGATTCGTAGGGGCATGCACTTTTCATAACGTGCAGTGCCGTGCCACAGACACTTGGGTTTGTTTTCACTTGAACAAAACTTTGAGTTCACACATCACAGAACTTAGAAGTAGAGGTTCTGCGTTGCTTTTCTTATTTCCGGGAAAATTTGAAGTCGTCACTCGGTCATCATGCCGAGGAGAGGAGAGGAGAGAAAAAAGAGAAAGCTCTGTACTTCTTGGGCGCCGTACCATCGTACATACATCAACATCAACATCAACATCAACATCAACGGTGGAGATGATCCACCAAATCCCACCTTCCACGCACGCCACGGTTGAAAACCTTTTATTCAAAAGTCGAGCGTTGAAATTGTAGGTAACTCAAAACAATTTTGCCTTCTTTTCTAAAGTGGTTGGAGGAGATTGTCTTTCTTGTAAAGTATATGTTATTGTTTTGGCTTTTGTAATAATGAATTTCCTTTTCTCGGCGGCTTTCACTCGTCTGAAACTCTAAGAGGCTGTTTTTACTTGTTTAATCCTAAAGTCGAGTATTTTTCTATTTCCTGTTTTTACTTGTTTAATCATAAAAGCCAAGTCACTTTTCTATTTGTGGTGGTTTTTATTAATTTAAGATTTAAGATTTCAGGTGATGATTTTTTATTTTTAAGAAATATTTATTTTTATTTATTTAAAAAAATAAAAAATAAAAAATAAAAAATTATATTTTATTTTATTTAAGTTTTTAAAATATAGATTATTAAATATTTTAGTGGAATTTAAATATAGATTATTAGATACTTAAATGAAATTATAGATATTATTTCATGAATATTATTATTTCTCTTTTATAATTTGGATTTTTATTAATATATTTTATATTTTAAAAATAAAGTAAAAAATATTAAATTATATATCTTGGCATAAATCTCTGGCATTTTGAGGTCTTTGTGGCTTAGGATTGGAGGTCATTCACGTACCTTAGCATCCCTATCTCTCTTGGGCCTTCCAATGGGGAAGACTGGGAGTTAGTTATGCAAAATCTCAAGAAGAGAGTATCCTCTTGGGGTGCTCAATGGTTGAACTTAGCAAGGAAGACAACTTTGATTAAGTCTATGCTCTCTTCACTTCTAGTGTATATAGGATTAGGTGTGCTAGCTCCAAAAGACATCCTTCATCAAATTAGTAGTTTATTGAGAAAATTTCTATGATAAGGTGGGAAAAAGAATGAAAGTCACTTTCATTTAGTAAATTGGAACATTGTTTGATTGCCAAAAGGTTTGGGAGGATTGGCAATTAAAGATCCGGAATATATGAATTTAGTCATGGGTGAAAAAATGGTTTAGCATCTTCTATTAGACTCCCAAGAATGGTAGAAAACGACTTTCCTACAAAAATATTTCCATAAAAATTGTTTAATCAAGCCTAAAGAGGCCCCATGGATTAATCAAGTTTCTAAGATATGCAACTTGTGCAAAGCAACAACTCCTATTGTCTTGGACAATTTGGGCTAGCAAACATGGAATGGAGCCCGCATTCATTTATGGAAAGATCGTGTCCCCTCGACTGTTCTAGCAAATGAAGGTCTAGGAGTTTGGGAGCTAGCACAATGGATGGAGGAAAATGGATATCGTAGGATAACCGACATCTCAAAGTGGAATCAAAATGGATAATGGGCTGGTCAACATTTTCGAAAATAACCTTTTAAGCTGCATCATAATTGGCTTTCTCTCAAAGTATATGCTCCATTTTCCACAAATCAACTCGACTGTAGGATATGGTTGGGTGGAAAAATGAGCTTTTATTCAGTGGAAAAGGGATATAATTTCCTAGTGTAGAGGTTTCCTCACCCTCCAATTTCTAATATATGGAGCATAATTTGGAAGAATGACAACATCCCTAAAGTCAACATGTTCTGTTGGGAGCTAGTTCATGGAAAAATCTTGATAGCTTAAAATATGAAAAAGAGGCAAATTCAAGGACCCTCATGTTCTGCTTTGTGTGGGTCGGCTGAAGAAGATATCACTCATGTCTTCAAACTCTACTCTCTCTATTGAGGTATTGAAATCAACTTTATCTCCTATTAGTGAAATTCAAATCATCATTGTGTATTGGAATGAAATGTTTGTTAAATGGAAATCCCTATATCCCCACCATTGGAAAGTTGAATATGTAGGCCTCATATGTTGGACGACTCTACCGAAATATTTATGTTTGGCCATTTGGCTATCTTGTAACCATGTCATATTTCAGGATGTTAAGCCAGAACTGGTTCAAACAAGAGTTAAAGTGGTTCAACTGCTCTTTGAAGTTGTCTTCATCAGGGGATTTGATCCATCCAATTTGGATAATACAACATCTCAAGAAAAAGAATTAAGGATGGGAAAACCACATAATCATGTTGGCAGCTTCAAGTATCGCTCTACCAAGCCTTGCTATATTTTAAGGCTAGCTAAAGAACATTTTCTAGAATGGAGGAAGGCCAAAGGAATTCATTCTCTTTTCTTCAACATTGCCTCAAAAGGAAATCTCGTGGAGGCTAGAGTGGGAGGGGCAATTTTTGGCCCCAAAGAAGAAATAGAGTCTCAATTAGGGTCAAGGAAGAACAACAAATAATCAAGAGGAACTTCTTTCTCTTTGGCAAGGTCTGGAACGAGGATTCTATGATTGTTATTAAAAAAAATTTCAAGTCCAAAGATTCACCTAAAAATGATTTACCTCCAATGATTCTCAAAATCCAAATGTAAATCCAACGATTTGAAAAGGTGGAGTTTTTCCTAATTAAAAGGAATCATAATCAAATGGGAATTTCGCTAGCCAAGCAAGGAACAACCATGGAACAAGGAGAGTTTAAATTGAATCATGGTGCTTCTCACATAGTAAGCATTCCATGATATATAATGAATTAGGGCTTAAGGCATCTTCATCTATGATCAAATATGATCGCACAAATAAATATGTTTTGGGACTCCTGTCCTCACATTAATACTCTAATGAAATGGATTAGACTGAATTTGGAAGATGCCAGGTCTCTTAATGGAGGACTTAAACTCAACATATTGCGGAGTTTTGAAGGTTGATCCTTTCACAAGATTCTTGACAATGAAGAATTTCTCAGCTGGGAGATCAAAGCTTGGGTTGTCATGCTTGAGGACAACTAGTGCATCCATCCTAGAGAATTTATGTTGAGATTTTTCAGTTTTATTAAAATAGGCAAAAATCTCAGTAGATGACAAAAATTAGGAATTTGTTGCTAGATTAGCTCCAGGTTGTTGGGAGGGAGTTAATGCATCCTAAATTTGATGTGAGAGGATTTATGAGGCAGTTAGATTCTCCTTGCTATAAAACAGGTATCCACACGGATGGTTTGAGTGTGAGAGTTTGCACTCTCCGTTTGATTAATAAAGAATTCGTTGCCGATGCCTATGTTTCGTGGACGTAGCCCGATTGGCTGCGCCAGGCTACGTGAAATTTTTTTGTGTTTCCCGTGGCATGATTATCAGGCCGAGTATTTGTTTAATTTCCCCGTGCATCCGATCTCCAACAATTACCGCAGCATGTTGGAGGAGCGCGCAGTGGAGAGGGTGCTGGCGGTGCCTGTACATTGCTGAGTGGAGGCCGTTTGTTCCACCTGCGTGGAGGTGCACTGCTGCGTGGAGCGTATATCCACTGCTGGTGCGTAGGTGATATATATATACCTGGTGCGTACTCCAGCGTAGAGGTCGAATGGTGTATTCAGTTGAATGGTGCACAGAACTGTTAGTGCGTTGAATGCTGGTGAATCGGCCAACAGACCAGAACTGTGTGAAACCAATAGCGCCGTAAGCTGTGAACAGACTGTGTTGAAAAGTGCCGTGGCTGCCAGCGTGTCCACCGCTGCGTTGAAAGGGGTTGAACGCTGCGTTGAGTGGTGAATTAAAATTATAAAATCGATTGAAGGTTTGTTCAACTGCAAATGCCGTGACAGAACGTCGTGAGTCGAGTTTAAGCCACCGTTTTTTTTTTAAAGTTTTTTATGGATCAATTTGTTATGAATCGATTTATGTTTTAATATGGTGGTGGTTTAAGAATCGTTTTGTTTTGAGTGGTAGTAAAATAATAATAAATCGATTTGTATGGTGGTGGTTTTAAAAAAAAAATCGATTTGAATTTTTTGGTAATTATTAAATACCAATGCCAATTGCATATGGTATGGAGTTTAGAAGGTTATATTTTAAATTGATTATAATGGTGGCATGTTTTTTAAAAACAAAAAATAAATCGATTTGATATTTGATAATGTAATTACCATTTGCATATGGTATGAAGTGAAAGGCATTTTAAAGGTGAAGGGTATTTTTTTTTAAGGGGCATTTTTTATTAAAAAGAGCATTCTTTATTAAAAAGTTGCAATTGGAGGTTGTTTTTTTTGTGACACAATATGGCGAAAACTCAAAGTGCCCGTTTTGAAATTGAGAAGTTTAATGGCAAGAATAATTTCGAGATCTGGAAGGTTAAGATGCACGATCTGGTGATTCAACAAGGCGTGGCGAAAGCGCTGTTGGGGAAAAGCAAAAGGCCTTCTTCCTTGACGGAGGATGAATGGGATGAGTTGGATGACAGAGCTCTGAGCGCAATTCGGTTATGTCTGGCGGATGACGTTCTGTTCAACATTGTGTCAGAGAAGACCGCCGCAGGCTTGTGGTCGAAGCTTGAGAAGCTCTACATGATGAAATCCTTGACAAATCGGATTCTCCTGAAGCGGCAGCTTTATGGTTTGCGGATGAAGGAAGGTACCTCGATTACTGACCATCTGAATGTTTTCAATACTCTATCGGTACAATTACAAAGTCTAGATGTAAAATTTGATTCAGAGGATAAGGCAATAACTCTATTGTGTTCATTGCCCGAATCGTGGGATCACTTTGTTACTTCCATAAGCTTTAGTACTGCAGACATCCTTGAGTTTGGCGATGTGGTTGGAGCTTTGTTGTCCGAGGAGACCAGGAAGCGGTCGAATGCTGACACCTCTACATCAGAGGCAATGATGGCTAGAGGTCGTTCTAGAGAAAGATGCTCTGGTAAGCACATCGATTCGCGTTCAAAGTCGAAAGGGAAGAAGAGCAAAGTAAAGTGCTGGTTTTGTGGCAAATCGGGGCATTTGAAGAAGGATTGCTGGAAGCGACAACAATCTTCTAAAGAAGCTTCATCGACAGAGAAGAAGGAAGCAAACACGACAGATACAGGTTCGGCATCTGGTTCAGGTATGAGCGACGAAGTGTTGTCTGCTAATATGTCAAAACATGATCAACATTGGTTGTTAGATTCCGGGGCATCTAACCACATGTGTATCCATAAAGACTGGTTTAAGACGTATAGATCTATTGATGATGGCGTCGTGTACATGGGTAATGATGTTACTTGCAATATTGTTGGGATAGGAAGTATACAACTGCAAATGTTTGATGGCACAACTAAATTGTTAACAGATGTGAGACATGTTCCAGACTTAAGAAAAAAATTAATTTCTTTAGGAGCATTGGATACGAATGGATATAAAACTGTAATTCAAGGTGGAGTTATGAAAATCTATAAAGGTATCTTACTAGTAATGAAGACTAAGAAAGTAGGAAATCTGTTTCAATTAGAAGGAAGAACAGGGTCAGATCATGTGTCTACGGTGTCTGAACATGACAGTAGTTCCATTCGCCTATGGCATCAAAGGTTGGGCCATATGAGCGAAAGAGGGTTAAAGATTTTGGCTGATCGCAAATTACTTCCTAATCTAAAGTCTGAAAAGTTAGATTTCTGTAAGCATTGCTTGTTTGGAAAACAAAGTAAACAAAAATTTAAAACAGGAAAACATACTAGTAAAGGGATACTTGATTATATTCATTCAGATGTTTGGGGTCCAGCCCCTACAGCGTCATATGGTGGCTCGTCATATTTTGTATCGTTTATTGATGACTTTTCTAGGAAGGTGTGGGTCTACATGTTGAAAAGAAAGTCTGATGTTTTTTCAGTTTTCAAGCAGTTTAGAGCATTGGTAGAAAACAACACTGGTAGAACAATAAAATGTTTAAGAACTGAAAATGGTGGTGAGTTTACTTCCAAGGAGTTTGAAAACTATTGCAAGGATGCAGGGATCGAGAGACATAAGACTACTGTTTATACTCCTCAGCAAAATGGAGTTGCTGAACGCATGAACAGGACTCTTTTGGAGAGAGCAAGGAGTATGCTGAGTAATGCTGGTTTGCAGAAGGAGTTGTGGACGGAAGCGGTGGCAACATCTTGTTATGTGATAAACCGATCTCCTTCGACGGCAATAGACTGCAAGATTCCGCAAGAGGTATGGAAAGGACACCCTTGTGACTATTCTAAACTCAGAGTGTTTGGTTGTGATGCATATGCTCTAGTGCCTAAACATCAGCGAACTAAGTTAGATCCAAAGTCTAAAAGGTATATCTTCGTTGGGTATGGTGTTGGAACAAAGGGATATAGATTGTGGGATCCTACTACCCGCAAAATCATCATCAACAGAGATGTAAGGTTTAATGAATCCTCTCTTGTACAGTTAGATGTAGATAATAAATTGAAACAGGATGATGTATTTGATTTTCAGCACATTCAGTTTGATAGCATTTCTAATGATAGTCATGATGACCATAGTTCAGATACTAGTCATGAACAGGTTTCAGAATCAGAACATGAACAGGTCTCAGATACTGATCGGCAAGAAGTTCCTACAGATGGTAGTCAGCCAATTGCGGAAGCACCAGAAACATCCTTAAGGAGGTCTACAAGAATCAAACGGCCACCGAGAAGGTATGATGATTATGTTACTTCAGTTGCATTTACTGCTAATGACGATGAACCTCTGTGCTATCAGGAAGCAATAGAAGGTTCGAAAAGTGACAAGTGGAAAGCAACCATGAAGGAAGAAATGATGGCCTTAGGTAAGAATGGCACATGGGATCTGGTTGAACTTCCGAAAGACAGGAAAATTGTGGGGTGTAAATGGGTTTTCAAGCTAAAACGGGGTGTGAATGATACGGAAGACAGGTACAAAGCGTGACTGGTTGCAAAAGGGTTTTCTCAGAAAGCCGGCATTGACTTTCATGAGATTTTTTCACTAGTGGTTAAAATTGTTTCAATTAGAATTGTGTTAGCATTAGTGGCTTTGCTTGATTTAGAATTACAGCAACTAGATGTTAAGACTGCATTTTTACATGGAGACTTAGATGAGGAAATTTATATGGAACAACCGGAAGGGTTTGTTCAGCATCGCAATAAGAAATTTCTCTGCAGGCTCAAGAAGTCATTGTATGGTCTGAAGCAGTCGCCTCGACAGTGGTACAAGAAATTTGATTCTTTCATGTTGAGTCAAAAATATATAAGAAGTGAATATGATCATTATGTTTACTTTAAGCAGTTAAGTAATGGTATGTTCATTATCTTAGTGTTGTATGTTGACAATATGCTTTTAGCAAGCAAAAGCATTGAAGAAATCAACAGGTTGAAGACTCAGATGGCAAGGACATTCGATATGAAAGATCTAGGAGCAGTAAGACAGATTTTGGGCATGGAGATTTTCAGAGACAGGAGTAATGGTAAGCTGTGGCTATCACAACAGAAGTATGTTGAGAAGATACTTTTGAGGTTTGGTATGAATAATGTGAAGCCTGTGTCAGTCCCTTTAGCTTCCCATTTTAAGCTTTCTTCCAGTTTATGTCCTAATACATATGAAGAAAAGGATTATATGTCTCGAATTCCATATGCTAATGTAGTAGGATGTTTGATGTATGCGATGGTTTGTACTCGACCAGATATTTCACATGCAGTTGGGGTTGTCAGCAGGTACATGGCAAATCCGGGTGAAGAACACTGGTCAGCAGTGAAATGGGTGCTTCGGTATTTGAGAGGCACAAGTAGTTATTGTATTACTTACAATAAGAGTAGTGAATCTGTTTGTGGGTATGTTGATTTTGATTTTGCAGGTGATTTGGATAAGAGAAGGTCAACTTCAGGGTATGTCTTTACTCTTGTAGGTGGAGCTATTAGCTGGATGTCAAAGCTACAAAACATTGTTGCTTTATCCACTACTGAAGCAGAATACATTGCTGCTTCGCATGCTTGCAAAGAGGCGGTTTGGTTGAAAGGTTTGCTTGGTGAGTTTGGTAGGTTTCAGGACAACATCAGGTTACTCTGTGATAGTCAAAGTGAAATACATTTGGCTAAGAATCCGGCCTATCATAGTAAATCAAAGCATATTCCAATTAAGTACCATTTTGTAAGACAGGTTATCACTGAAAGGGGAGTCTCTCTTGAAAAGGTGCATACAAAGGAAAACTGTGCAGACATGTTCACGAAACTAGTTTTGTTAGAGAAGCTGCGTTGGTGTTTGGCTTCTCTTGGCTTGCAGAAAAAATAAATAATAAAGAAACAGGGCATCAGGCTAATTGTTGTCAAGGTGGAGATTGTTGAGATTTTTCAGTTTTATTAAAATAGGCAAAAATCTCAGTAGATGACAAAAATTAGGAATTTGTTGCTAGATTAGCTCCAGGTTGTTGGGAGGGAGTTAATGCATCCTAAATTTGATGTGAGAGGATTTATGAGGCAGTTAGATTCTCCTTGCTATAAAACAGGTATCCATACGAATGGTTTGAGTGTGTGAGAGTTTGTAATCTCCTGTTTGATTAATAAAGAATTGCCGATGCCTATGTTTGGTGGACGTAGCCCAGATTGGTTGGGTGAACCACGTGAAATTTTTTGTGTTTCCTGTGCATGATTATTGCGCTGAGTATTTTTTTAATTTCCTGTGCATCTGATCTCCAACAATTTATAGTTTGCATCACGCTAGTCTCAGTTAATAATTTACAAATTCAGAATTTGGTTAATTCACATGAGTCTAGTAGCTGTAAGAAAAAGATAGTGATGGATATTGATCATGTCAGAAATCAACAAAAGGACGATGGTGATCTTGAGCGTGAGCAAAGTGAGGGAGGAAGGAATTGGGTTTGAGCACTTGGCTATAAATGGAGATTGCTCCTCATCAAAACATCAGTGGATAATAGTAGAGCCATCGTGACAGGAAGTATGGTGAATTCAGGAAGCAATGCATGCAAGGAAGAATTGAAAGAGCAATAAACCTCAACTCTCAACGCTCATAGCAAGACAAATCGAAAAAATATTCACATAGGATAAGTCTCACTTTGGGATGATAACTCGGAAAATGGAGGAGATGCAGGCAGACCTGGAACATCTACAATTAACGATGGAAAACCTGACATTAAAGATGGACAACCTAGCTTTAAAAGTAGACAACATTGAGCTCAAAGTGGAAATGACAACTATAGGGGTTCTTAAAGAAGTTTTTGGTATTAATGAAATCCCCCTCCCAGGCATGCACGAGGAGCAACATCTTGAGGAACTCTCAGATCAACCAAGGGACGTGATTCCTGCTCTACAAGGGGACACAAAATAAAACAAACATAGTGGAAGCACTAACGCAGATAAGATTGGCAGTGCATAGTTATCTTTGGTTTATTATGTTTTGTAAGTACAAATAATATAATGGAGCCTTCTGGATACTGTTCAAAATAAGTGTTGTTAGAAATGCAGTTAGGAAACGAAAAAGTAGAAATAGGCATTTTTTTGTGCAATTTTGGAACTATGATAAGAAGAACTAGCTCTGATTATAAGGGTGTTGGTCTATTTTCCAACTAATTTAATATAAAATATCTATTTCCTTAAAAATATATATATTAAACTATATATGTAAATTTATTGTTAAAATACTTATGGTTGGTAAAAATATAAATCAAATCTTTTAAATATTAAGATCTAATGGGTTGTTTTAATTTAAGATCTAAAGGGTTGTTTTAATTTCAAGGTGTACTTTATTGTTCCATTAGAATGTCTAAAATGTTATATGCTTAAAAAAAATAAGAGAATTAAAGTGTGCTTTATGTAATAGTGAATATCATATTCAATATAATGGGAAAAATATTTTTTTAATAATATTCATGATTTTTTATTTATTAATAATTTTATTAATTTTGAGAAATTAAAATTTCTTTTAAATATTTTAATAAACAATATTTAAATAATTGGTAGAATGTAGTTATTTAGATAAATTATGTAAAAATTGAAAATAAAAGTTATTTTCAAAAATACTAATAAAATAAAAGTCAAAGTTTATTAACTTTTGAGGTCTTGTTGAAGTCATTGAATAATAAGGTAGGGGATTAGATGCACTTTTCTTAGATAGAGTACGACAAAGATTATATACTCTTTGAAGTGATTGGTACCAAGGGACAATTAAGATAGCCTAGTAGGAAGTGTATGTAATCTTTGGAACTCTTGTTAAACTTATCTTCACTCTAAACAAGACTTGGAATGGAAGATCTTAACAAGTTAATCATAAGGTATTTAGTAGAGGTTGATAATATTTCCTCTTTATTTTTGCTAGATATTGTGGATTGTCAATTCATTAAAATTCAAATATTATATTGAATTTAGAATTTGGAGGATTTTTGTTTAGATCTATTACTAAATAGCTTCAGTAAACATGTCTTTTTTATTATTACATGACATAATAGTTTCAATTGAGTAGATGTAAAAAAAATAAAAAAGATAAAAGGAATTTTGATAAATTCAAAAAGAGTGATTGAAATGATTCATATCAAGCACAAATTCATAAAGAAAAAATATCAATTAGAGTGAATGGATCAAATAAACTTGTGCATATTGACAAGAAATGAATACAGATAAATCAACAAACCAAGTATACTATGTAGATTTACTAATCCAAACAATAATCCAAAATTCTGATTATAACAAGGTCTTAAAGTCTCCATATACGAAGAAAAACAAGGAGTTGAAAAACTCAAAACAATTAATCATGTTATGTGGCAAACTTATTACTTCCAAACTTGTATTAATTTTATTATTTTCTCCCATTTCTATTTTATACATATTTTGATGTTACTCATTTCATGATATGTTATATTCAATGTAATGATTGATTAATATGAAATAATATTTTCATGTTATTCATTTCTTAATAATTTATATGAAATGAAGAGATGGTAGGAGAGGGAGGGGTATTGTAAGCCTAAAAAAAATTTGGAAAAAAAGTGTGCATGGGGCTTGGGACACATGAACAACCAAGCATAAATGCACGACCTGATGTAAGTTTTTCTCCTAGCCAAATCTATGTGAGTGACCAACATTATCATCCTATGGGGTTCACTCATTACTATTGAACATATACATAAAGGAACTTGGTCTAGAGACAAATACTTAGAGAGCCTCCTAAAAAGAATAACATGGATTTTGGATGAATTTCCTCACAATTTTTTTGTAGGTTTTAACCTTGTAAAAAAATTACTTGCAAGCGAATTCTTAAAACAAAAAGAATATACAATAGCAAGAAAATAAAACAAATGTACACATATATTTTCCTGAAGATCCCAAAACCAGGAACACCAGATTGATTTTTCATTCTCCCACTTGTTGTTTTCTTTCCACACTGGGGATCACATGAGAGCTCAGTCATTGGTCTAGGGCTACAATGCCCATTATTTATCTACACTAGGAAAAATTCTCATTACTCACAGACTTTGTCAATGCATATGCAACATTCTTCAGAGTGTCCACCTTTACTAGCAACACCTTTTTATCTTCAACCATATCCCTCAAAAAGTGATACTGAACATCAATATGCTTTATATTTGAATGATAAGAAAGGATCTTTGCCAAGAAAATTGCACTTTGGTTGTCACAATTTATCCTTATAGCTTGTTGTACCAACCCCATACTTTAACACAATATTTGAAACCAAACTGCTTCCTCGCTTGCATGAGTAACAACCATGTATTCAACCTCTGGTCTTCCTTGATAGCACAAACCATAATCATTAGTGCTACAAAAATATTTAAAACCATCTTCACTGCTGTCCAATGCTCCTTCCCTAGTTTTGACATAAACCTTCTCAATACTCCCAGTGCATGTGTAATTTTTGGTCTAGTACAAACCATTGCATACATCAGGCTACCAACTACACTCACACATGGAACATGAGACATGTCCTCTTTCTGTGTCTTGGGACAATGTTCGATATATAAATTTAGACCTACATGAATAGGAACATTCATCGGTTTGTTATCCTAGATATTAAACCTATGCAATATTGTCTCAACATACTTCCTCTGGTTTAACTAGAGCTTCCTCTTTTCCCGATCTCCTTTAATTTCCATTCCCAAAATACAATTTGCAACACCAAGATACTTCATGTTGAATTTAGAGGACAACTCAGTCTTCAAATCCAATAAAGGTGCACCTTTCAGATATACTATCCAACTTGGTTCTTTTCTCCTTTGGAACATGTACATATGCATTAAAAGCAAAAGCCCTCAGATGTGAAAGATAGAGTTTCTTACCAGTCCATACTTCATGTGGAGTCTTATCCTCCAATGATGATGAAGGTTTTCTATTAAGTAAATAACATGCAATATCCACTACCTCTGCTCAAAATTATTGCACTAATCCAACACGACTAAGTATGCTTCTTGCCTTTTCCATCAACGTCCTTTTCATTCTTTCTATAACTCTAAATTGCTGAGGTTTGTATGGAGTAGTATTATGCCATGCTATACCACACTTCTTACAGAACTCTTCAAATTCCTTCTTTCATAACTCTCCACCATTATCTGTCCTCAAAACCTTGACCTTATTCTCTGTCTAATTTTCCACGAGAGCCTTAAATTCTTAAAACCTGTCAAAGAATTAAAATTTCCTCCCGAGGAAATATATTTATGTATTCCTCGAGAATTAATATATAAATGAGACATAGTACAAAAACTTACCCAATGATGGAACTAAAACAGGTCCAAAAACATCATTGTGCACAAGATCTAATATCCCTTTCACCTTCTTCGCACCAGAGGGGAAGCTCACCTGATTCTGCTTCCCATATACACAATGTTCACAGAAATCAAAATCTAGAAAGAAATTAGACATACCTTCTACCATACCATTACCATGAAATATTCGAAGGCCCTTCTCTCCAGTGTGTCCCAGTATTTGATTCCATAACATAGTATTTTCTATAGAGACCACTAGATTTTATACTCTACCTTTAGGAACCACATAACTATTGCACCCATCAGTAACAGTGCTACCCAAAATATTGTACATAGTTCCAATCTGAAATCCCCACATCAATACTAATGCTCCTTAAACCAACTTGTAGGTATCTTTCTTGAACATTGTTTTTACACCTGCATCATCCATCTTGCTTACAAAAGTCATATTTCTAACCAATGCAGGAATGTGTAGAACAACATGAAGTGTTCTAATACTTACACCTTGCAACTTCAACTTGAATTTTCCACGTCCTATGACTCTAGCCTTCTTGTCATACCTTAGGAAGACATCACCACCATCATATTTCTCATTCTCGCAGAACCAGTCCCTATGGGGAGTGAAGTGAAAGTATGCACCTGAGTCAATCAACCATGCCTCATGATATACATATGTACTTGAATAAGTAGCCAAGTACACATCCCCACCTTCATTTGAGGTGTTTTTTGCCTTTGCAGAAGGAGAATCATCATATCTTTTTACTTTCTCAAGAGTTTTAGATCTACATTCCTTTTTATAGTGCCCTTAGTTTCCACATTTCCAGCATACCTTTTCATATTTTCTTGGAGATTTATATCTCCCACCTAAGGATTTTTTTTTTTTTGGGTCCTAGGACCGTCCTCTCATGGAAAAGGCATCTCCATTCTAGCTATCCATATTTTTTCATCTTAACTCCTCTAAAAACAAGGATGATACTATTTTATCAGACTTCAAGGTAGTTGTATTGCTACCTATTGCAACAACCAGACTATCCCACGAGTTTGGTAGAGAACACAACAAATTGATGCACTTATCTTGATATGAAATTTTAATATCAACAGATAACAACTGACTTACCACAATATTGAAGGCATTTAGATTCTTTGTCACCGAGTCTCCATCCTTCATCCTCAGGTTATAAAAATTTTTCCACAGGAAAAATTTGTTCACGACAAACTTAGATTGATACAAAGTCCCTAACTCGTCCCACAAATCCTTCTCCGTAGCGTCCCCTGATACATTCAAAAATACTGAATCTGAGAGACACAATCATGTTGTTCTCTTCGCCTTCTCATCTAAATTCACCCAGTCTTCTACCGACATTCATGTTCGTGTCGTAGTCAAATCTACAACAATCCACTGATCTCTTTCCACGAACAAATCCTCCATCTTGAGCTTCCATAGCTCAAAACTTTTTCCATCTAATTTCTCGATCTCTATATTTCCACTATTATCCATATTCTTTCACTGCAAGAATCGATCCCACATATCTCCCACTGTAACAGGTTTACCACAAGCTCAATAAAAACCCCTCAGCAGCAAAGGCATCCCCTTGAAGCCGAAACAACTCTGATACCAAATGTTGGCTTTAACCCTGTACATAAATTACCTACAAACGAATTCTCAAAACAAAAAAAAACATACAATGGCGAGAACATAAAAAAATATACATAGAGATTTCCCTCAGATCCCAAACCGAGAATACCATATTGATTTTCCATTATATTCCTTTCAATGTTACAATACATATATATACACGTCGAAGCATTCATAAACCTCAATCTACTAACCCTGGATTAGAACATAATAATAGTTACCTTGACCGGATCTACAAATACCATGGGAAAAAACCACCATGCCCAAAAACCATATACAAAAATAATGCACAAAACCATGGGTACTTCTACCCACCATATTTGGGTCTTCCCCCCATCCTTGGGTTCGCCCAACTATTATTGGGTCCACATAAAATAAAAAATTTTCCGAGGTGTTGCCTGAACCCCTTGATGCATGTAAATAATATAACACACACCCAATATTTTTTTCATTACTATAAGACAAATAATGAAGCTTATCAAAGTGTTATTTGTGCATGCCAACTCCATGCTGTGAAATTAGAAACCAATGGAAAATAGGGATGGTGGATCAATTGTAACCCCAAGTCCTTAACAATCTAATGAATGGCTCCATGACCTATGAACAGAAAATAGTCCCCCCACCAAAGGGATTACTTATGTATTTTTGGCTAACTTAATTGTTGGTTAAATTACTTACATTAAATCATCAATCTAGGGTTCGTGAACTTACGAAGTACACTTGCACTGTATATGTTAGGCTATAAAATTTTAATTGAAAGGAACTACTCTAATTGCAAGATGAAAATTAAACCTAATTATGACAAGATCTTAGTAAGGATACACACACATTTTGTCTTAGAGGCCTATATCAAATTCAAGGTTTGAAAATTAAATGAATTCAAGGAAAACTATGCTAATGTGAAAGCTTCAAAATCTGTTCTAGGAGACAAGGAAATGAAATCTTGTTCTATTGAACTTCGAAAGAAAAATTTACTCTACTTATGCTTCAAAAGGAAACTTAATCTATATGGCTTGAAAAATAAACCTATTCTATGAAACCATGAAGAAATTCTATTCTATGAAACTTGAAAGCAAGTTTAATGTATGTGACTTGAAAGGAAATTTAAACTATAAATTCATGAAAGCAATTTTGATCTAAAACTACAATACTTTTAGAATTAAAATTATTCTAGAAAACATAGAGAAAATTATGGAAACCTCAAAAAATTACTGATGTGCACAACTTGAACTAGAACTAGTCATGACCTATCAAGCATAAACCTTGGACTAAGCAAAGAAAATAATTTAAGGAAATATTTTGGTGTTTTTGATTTATTTTCAAGTGCTCGACCTGGTAAAGAACCAAAGGTGAATAAGTGAACTTCTAATTTAAAGGACAAAGTATTAAAGTGAAACATAACATTTAACTGAACTGAATAATTGAATGAAATTAATTCTAATCTAATTGTAGAGAGAAATAAATTAAATCAAAATAATGAAAGACAGCTATACTATATCTCACACATCCTCAAGGGCCCTCCAGGTGAATGCAACATGTTAAAATATTTGATCACAAGACTTTGAGTCGCCAATGCAATCACAAATATGCCATGAATAGAGCTTGTATTAATTCAAATGTGAAAACATAGTTTACAAATGATAATAGCAATAATGTTATACTCAATTATATGTCTTTCATTTTCAAAATGAAGAATGTTTATAATGGTTTCAAAATTAACATCTTAAGAAATTATTTCCTAGAATCAAAAACTGGAATTGACATCCAAGCCTCTAGATCGAAATAGGACTTTCTCTTCTTAGGATTCACTACTGAAGGAGTGAATCATGAGAATGTATTCATTGACACATTATCAACTTAAATTCAAGTCTTTAGATCCAGCTCACTTGCTATTTCCACTCTCACTTGATTGTAGAGTTGGTTTCTTGATATTTTGCACAACCAAGTATTCCATAACCATGTTGACTGCAAGTTTGACCAATGAACCGTGCTTATTTTGTGAGCTTCCACTTATCACTATGTTACACAACAATTTTTCACCGTCCTGCAATCCCCCGTCCCGCACATTGGAGGGCTTATTCCGTGACCTATGAGTAGTGACATGACATGAAACCACTTTCATGGCATCCCCCTTGACAAGGAAAATCATTCCCCTGAAGACAATTTCCTGTAAAAAGCCCTAAAAATAATCCTTTTGGCCTTTGCACGACTAGCCAGTTCAGCCCTTGCGCCAATGGGGGAAATCCACCAAAGAGGGCGTGCCAACTGGTGCTCTGTCCCAGTGTATCACCTGCGTCAGGCTTAATAAGGATTGTTTTAAAAAAAAAAAAATGGCGGAAGTTTGATTCCAACCAACTCTTGAACGAGTCTCTAAAATGAGTTGGGAGGTTTGGCTCCAGATCTCCATGTAGGGGAAGTGGTTTTCCACCTATCATGGATGCTTCCTTGAAGATAGGGCCAATCCCACCATTGTAGGGATCCCAACTCCCCCTTCCACCATCTATATAAGCTTGTCATTTTCCCTTTGCAAGCTAACCTGAATAGAGCTGAATCAATAGCAAGGATATTATTGTCAGACAACCGAAGAGAGAGACTTGTCCCATTCTCGACGAGCTTTACCGAGACGTACTCCACTGTCGACCCGCTGAAGGAAGATACAGCGTTAGAGCTCAGATTATATCTTTATTTGTTCTGATTAATAATAAGCGACTTTGATTATGGTTCCACTCAGATGTTCATGTTTTATGTTATGAGTTGTATCTTCTCTGACTGATGCATAATTGCATGTATTAGGTTTTACGCTTGTGTGTTTGTTGTTTCTTCTTGTACGTGCAGGTGTTCAATTGCGTTGAGCGGGAGAATTGTGATCTGCCAACGCAAGGGATGGAAGCGCCATCTTCTCCACAAACGACAACAGCGTAGGACTTAAGGTAGGCCTCTTGTCGCATCTTGGTCTTTAGAAATTAATAACTTGCGTCTTAGCGTGACTCAATTGTTGCTAGACCTGATCTGGGCTAGTAGGGATCACCTCTGTCCACAGAGGGGATTTACCTCTCTAACAAACTGGCGACTCCACTAGGGATTGAACCCAGAATCTCTAGTTTCAAAGACTGTATTGTTGCAGTCAGAAAATGTCATGTGTGCTAGGTCTTTCAACGCAAGATGCGCGCGCCACCCCTACCCTTGCATCCTGTCATTACCGTGGGCCCTTTTGCTAAATGGGGTGTAGATTTTATGACATGTAACCCTCACTTGGTCGGGGGGCATGCTTATATAATCGTTGTCGTAGACTACTTCAGTAAGTGGACCGAAGCGATGCCTACATTAGCTACCGACAGTAAGACAGTTGCCCAATTCCTTTTCAACCATGTTATTACGCGTTTTGGAGTCCCTCAGGTCATTTTTACCGATCATGGTACCCATTTTCGGGATTGCATGATGGCTGAGCTGACATCAAAGTTGGGCTTGCACCATGATAGCTCAACGCCATACTACCCCCAGGCGAATGGCCAGGTTGAGGCTGTGAACAAGGTTTTGGTCACAATGCTTCAACGAACGATTGGTATCCACAAATCCAACTGGCATCTCCAATTGTTCTCAGCTCTATGGGCTTATCGAATGTCTGTAAAGAGCGCAACCGGATTCACACCTTTTCAATTAGTGTATGGTTTGGAAGCGACTCTCCCGGTTGAATGCGAAATTCCTTCCCTGAAGCTGGCTATGGAATTGTTGCCTGATACTTCTCCGGAGGAAGAACGTCTCTTGTATTTGGAACGACTGGATGAAACCCACCGCTTAGCTGCCTTAGTCATTGAGGCACAGAAAAAGCGGGTCAAAGCCCACTTCGATCAATCAGTTTCTCCACGTTCTTTCATTGAAGGGGACCTCGTTCTCCTATATGACCAAGCACATGATAAACTTGGAGCAGGAAAATTCCAGCCCATGTGGCATGGGCCCTATATAGTTAAACAAGTATTAAAAAATGGGGCCTATGAGCTTATATACTATGAAGGAGTTCCCCTGGCACAGCCTAGGAATGGGTTGTACCTCAAAAAGTACTACGCTTGAGTTATTCTCGTGTGGTGTGTGTGTACATAAGTGAGTGTTTTCATTTTTGTGCATGTGTGGTGTGGTGTGCTTTGTAAGCACCTTTCTGCTGATTGGGTCTTCCTGATTGTGCAGATGTCTATTACTCCTTTTGTTGGTTTCGCGGATGGTGCCCCCCGCAGTACCAGGAATCTGTCTTTGGCAGCCTGGGTAATCTACAATCCTGCTGGTGAGTTGGTTAATTTGCAAGGTGTTTCTCTAGGGCCTACCACAAATAATGTCACGGAGTATAGTGCCATTTTAGAATTATTAAATGAGGCTGTTAACCTCGGTATTCGTGCATTACTTGTGTATTTGGACTCACAGCTTGTAGTACTACAACTTAACAGTCATTATTCAGTTAGAAACCCATCCATTTTACGTCTGTATCTACATATTCGTTTACTGGAAAGAAATTTTGATTACATTAGACATAAACATATACCTAGACACATGAATGCGTTAACAGATGCAGTAGCTAATTTGGTTATAGATAGACATTTGCACAACTTGTAAATAAAAAAAAAAAAAAACCTTCATCACATGTAAAAATATCCATCCAGAAATATATATATATATATATATATATATATATATATATATATATATATATATATATATAAGTCGGATAGTTTGTAGTCTGTGTACATCACATAAAATCAAAAAATATACATGTATGTTTAATAATAGTCGGAGACAACATGTCTCTCAAAAATATGCATATAAAAGCCCTAGATGACTAATCAGCATGGTGCTCATGGTAGCATGTCATCGCGCGCACCAATCGCCTCAGCAATCGATGGAGGCGACTAGGCACCCCCACAGTGTGTCATTAGTAAGCCATCGGGACATCTGCTAGCTGTGCATAGTCCGGGATTCCCTGGGCGATACCCTCCAGGTTCTGGATTAGCTCGCTCCCTTCGCCACCCTCAGCTTGAGGGTCACATGCGAGAGGGGTCCTCCGTGCAATGGGCGACATGCCCGCGGGCCTCTCTGGGCCAACATTTGTGTACACATAGGACCGTTGTTAGAATAGGCATGTATCACAAAAAAAATCATAAATACATAAAAAATAAAAAATATTCATACCCAACTCCTCGTCCCAGTCCTCCCCCTCCGGGAGTGGAAGGTCTGGGTCTCCCGTGAAGTCGGTACCAGCGTAAGGCCAATCCTCAACTACAATCGGTTGACGCCATAGCCATACAAAAAACTCAGGCATCCAGGACATCTGCTGGCCCCCTCTTGATCTGGGCATGAGTGCTGCCCATCGAGCCATCCTTAGCTCCCTCAATGACGGCTCAGCGACTATCATCCCTTGGCCCTATAAAATTGGCAATCGTTCCAGAATGAACGACACTAGAATGGAACCGTACCCAAACTGTTTCAGTTTGGCCTTCTTGCACTTTGTCAGCTGCCGTTTGATGTTTGTTGTCACGGCAGTGGCCCAATCAAAAAGTGTAGGATTCATGCATTCAGAGGCTAGTAAGAGCTGTGCTTTCATTTCCTCGTGCGGTGCCTGCGACCCTGCAGCCCGCATAATGGTGTGAAGCACTACTCGGAGTGCTAGATCATGGACTATGTCGATGTCTACCTTCCCACTGCCCGATCCTGTCTGTGCCCTCAGGCACACTCTCGCCATTACCATCTCCATTTTTTCTCCAGAAGGTCTACTTCCCGTCATGATTGGCACTGGGCCTCTGCGCAACAATCTGGTTATGAAATAAACATCAGAGACTTCAAGTTATAGTACTTGGTCTCGGAGCTTGAACACTTCTTCGTTCTTGTCCCATATGCTAACAAAATATTGCAATAGCTCAGGTTGAGCTCTCAAACATGGTGTGAGGAAGAACTTCTTGAGACCACAGTCTCGGAGGGCAGTCATGCAAGCTTCATTTTTCATGGCCATTTCATCCTCTTCACCATGCTCCCTCTCCTTCCACTCAATGACCATTGTGGCTAGATATCTGCACCAACATGGTAAAAAATACCTTATTAAATCTCTGTAACACTTAAAAATTCATTTGAGTGGCTCACATTTTGATAAAATAAGGCGGAAATTTGAGTTACGCCATTGGCGCGACCCCTTTGCAAAAGGGAGCCAATTGGCGCAGGTCCGTGCCCAATACCCGCGCCAATTGGCCGAGCCTTATTTTTTCAAAGGGTTCCCCCAAAGATCAAACACACAATGGAAATTTACAAAAAATGAATCAAAACAAAGCTAAGGGGAGCACCTCTTACCTGGAACGAACGAGAATCAAAATGATGTACTGGATTGGTTGCAATCGTCGCCGCAAGTTCGCACAACAAAAGCTCACTGTTGCTCTCAAAATGAGGTAAAAAGTAAAAGTGAATATGTTTTACTATTTTTGGCATATTTATAACTTTTCAAAGTCAAATTAGGTTTTGAAAGTCATTTTTCCCAATATTTTAATATATTTTGTTGAAAAACGGATTTTACGCTCACTTTCATCTGCAGCAACAGGTTTTTACACAGCTTGGACGGTGATACGAGTTGTATTTTATACTCTTTCGGACTCGGTAAAAACATGAAAAAGTCATTTCTGGAGTCATCTTTCAGCGCTTTTATGACTCTCTAAACATGAAAATATTGCCGAGTCGCTTGTCGTTTTGATCTTGTTAAAGTGGTTGCGAAACAACATCTACCCAGTATATGTTTACCCCTTTTTCGGGCTAGGACAGATTATTTATGAAAAAAGAATACCCTAGCCTATTGCGACTAGGAGGTTTTCTCAGACATAGTTTTCTACCTTTTTCGGATCTAAGGAACTATTTATGAAAAGGGACTGTTGCAGTTTACTTTTCTGTTGTCTTTTCAAACTCTCTAAACATGAAAAGACACTGAGTTCTTCCTTTTTCAGACTCGTTAAACCTTGATGATATCAGATTCAGTCGTAATGATGATATTCGAGTTCCTCCTTCCTAGGGCTCGTTAAATGTACTAGGATGGATTCGTCTGAAGGAAGAACTTATATTACAAGCATATGCTATCCCCTTCAAGCTTGTATTCAAAAATAATTGGGGTACTCGCCAGAAATGGTGGGGAAAAATGGAACCAGTATCGTCGTCATGTCGGCAGTATGTCGCTCTTGAACATGGCACTTGTCTGCATTCGTGTCGGGTTGGGGACATCTCATCTCATTCTCTGTTTGCCTCCGTGGGTTAGGGTAATCCCTTTTGACCTCTCATCTGCTCTTTGCCTCATCATCATGACCTCTGATCTTTTGATGTCAAATACTGCCAAATCCACTGTCGTGCCGCCGATATGTTCAAGAGAAGTTGACCTCTGCAAGTTGACCTTCCTCTGATTCTCATCTGATCCTGATTCACAACATTATATTCCTATGTCTTGTGTTGATGATGTGGGAAACACTATGGCCCACCTTCGATCAAGGTCACTTCCTGTCGACTTCAACTCATTATCCAGGAAGCTAATCTAGAGACTCCCTTTTGGTACCTTCGAGCCTGCATGCCTCAATGGCAGGTTCTTCGCATTCGACGCAAGGTTTTCATCATTGGCCTTCGATCGGATGATTATATGGGTGTTCGACGCCAGCTCATTGTTCACATTCCATGGATTGTACCTATAGTACCTTGAGGGCCATTGTCATTATTGGTGGTTCCTCTCGCGATTGTTAATAGCTTTCATCATTGGCTGGTAATTAGATGATGTTCTTGCATGTTCGACTTTCGCTCACTTATTCCCATGCTTGGACTTGTACTTTGTTAAGGTCAAGATGGAGCACAAGACCCTGGATTTTGTCTGTTAGAATCCAGGTTGCAATTTTGTGGATTATTATGATTGGTTACATGGCTCACTGATTGGATGGCTGCGACCATTCCTGAGTCTATTTATCGATCCTTACTGGATGGCTGTGTCCATGCCTTGGATCTTGATTATTGTATACTCTATTATGGATGGCTGTGCCCATACCACATATCATGTATTTGAGATATCAGTTGTACTTCTCTATGCAAGTTTTCCAATGGCAGTGTTTTCAGTTGGACACGTTCTCGTAAATCATTTCACCCCTCTCTCTCTCTCGGGCCTCATGCTTTAAGGGGCATCTGTTACACAACAATTTGTCACTGTCCCTACAATGCCCCGTCCCACACATTTGAGGGCTTATTTCATGACCTGTGAGTAGTGACATGACATGAAACCATTTTCATGGCATCCCCCTTGACAAGGACAATCATTCCCCTGAAGACAATTTTCTGTAAAAAGCCCTAAAAATAGCCCTTTTGGCCTTGGCGCGACTAGCCAGTTCAACCCTCGTGCCAATGGGGGAAATCTACCAAAGAGGGCGCACCAACTGGCGCTCTGTCCCAGTGTATCACCCGCGCCAGGCTTAATGAGGATTGTTTAAAAAAAAAATAAATGGCAGAAGTTTGATTCCAACCAACTCTTGGACGAGCCTCTAAAATGAGTTGGGAGGTTTGGCTCCGGATCTCCATGTAGGGGAAGTGGTTGTCCACCTATCATGGAAGCTTCCTTGAAGATAGGGCCAATCCCACTATTGTAGGGATCCCAACTCCCCCTTCCACCATCTATATAAGCTTGTCATTTTCCATTTGCAAGCTAGCCTGAATAGAGCTGAATCAATAGCAAGGAGATTATCGTCAGACAGCCGAAGAGAGAGACTTGTCCCATTCCTGACGAGCTTTACCGAGACGTACTCTGCTGTCGACCTGCCGAAGGAAGATCCAGCGTTAGAGCTCAGGTTGTATATTTCTTTGTTCTGATTAATAATAAGCGACTTCGATTATGGTTCCACTCGGATGTTCATGTTTTATGTTATGAGTTTTATCTTCTCTGACTGATGCATAATTGCATGTATTAGGTTTTACGCTTGTGTGTTTGTTGTTTCTTCTTGTACGTGTAGGTGTTCAATCGTGTCGAGCGGGATAATTATGATTTTCCAAAGCAAGGGATGGAAGCGCCATATTCTCCACAACTGACAACAACGTAGGACTTAAGGTAGGCCTCTTGTCGCATCTTGGTCTTTAGCAATTAGGAACTTGCATCTTAGCGTGACTCGGTTGTTGTTAGACTCGATCTGGGCTAGTAGGGATCGCCTCTATCTGCAAAGGGGATTTACCTCTCCAACAAACTGGTGACTTCACTGGGGATCGAACCCAGAATCTCTGGTTTCAAAGACTGTATTTTTGCAGTCCGAAAATTTCATGCGTGCCGGGTCTTTACCCTTGCATCCTGTCATTACCGTAGGCCCTTTTGCTAAATGGGGCGTAGATTTTATGACATGTAACCCTCACTTGGCCGGGGGGCATGCTTATATAATCGTTGCCATAGACTACTTCACTAAGTGGGCCGAAGAGATGCCTACATTAGCTGCCGACGGTAAGACAACTGCCCAATTCCTTTTCAACCATGTTATTACGCATTTCGGAGTCCCTCAGGCCATTTTTACCGATCATGGTACCCATTTTCGAGATTACATGATGGCTGAGCTGACGTCAAAGTTGGGCTTGCACCATGATAGCTCAACGCCATACTACCCCCAGGCGAATGGCCAGGTTGAGGCTGTGAACAAGGTTTTGGTCACAATGCTTCAACGAACGATTGGTATCCACAAATCCAAATGGCATCTCTAATTATTCTCAGCTCTCTGGCTTATCGAACATCTTTAAAGAGCGCAACCAGATTCACACCTTTTCAATTGGTGTATGGTTTGGAAGCGACTCTCCCGGTTGAATGTGAAATTCCTTCCCTGAAGCTGGATGTGGAACTATTGCCTGATACTTCTCCGGAGGAAGAACGTCTCTTGTATTTGGAACGATTGGATGAAACCCGCCGCTTAGCTACCTTGGTCATTGAGGCACAGAAAGAGCGGGTTAAAGCCCACTTCGATCAATTGGCTTCTCTATGTTCTTTCATTGAAGGGGACCTCGTCCTCCTATATGACCAAGCACATGATAAACTTGGAGCAGGAAAATTCTAGCCCATGTGGCATGGGCCCTATATAGTTAAATGAGTATTAAAAAATGGGGCCTATGAGCTTATCGACTACAAAGGAGTTCCCCTGGCGCAACCTAGGAATGGGCTGTACCTCAAAAAATACTACGCTTGAGTTATTCTCGTGTGGTGTGTGTGTGTACATAAGTGAGTGTTTTCATTTTTGTGCATGTGTGGTGTGGTGTGCTTTGTAAGCGTCTTTCTGCTAATTGGGTCTTCCTGATTGTGCAGATGTCTATTAATCCTTTTTTCGGTTTCGCGGATGGTGCCTCCCACAGTACCAGGACTCTGTCTTCGACAACTTGGGTAATCTACAATCCTACTGGTGAGTTGGTTAATTTGCAAGGTGTTTGTCTAGGGCCTACCACAAATAATGTCGCGGAGTATCATGTCATTTTAGAATTATTAAACGAGGCTGTTAACCTCGGTATTCGTGCATTACTTGTGTATCTGGACTCATAGCTTGTAGTACTACAACTTAACGGTCATTATTCAATTAGAAACCCATCCATTTTACGTCTGTATCTACGTATTCGTTTACTGGAAAGAAATTTTGATTACATTAGATATCAACATATACCCAGACACATGAATGCGTTAACAGATGCAGTAGCTAATTTGGTTTTAGATAGACATTTGCGCAACTCGTAAAAAAAAAAAAAGAAAAAAAAAAGAAAAAAAAGAAAAAAAAAGAAAAAAGAAAAACATCATCACATGTAAAAAGATCCATCCAGAAATAGATAGATATATATATATATATATATTTCGGATAGTTTGCAGTTTGTGTACATCACGTAAAATCAAAAAATATACATGTCTGTTTAAAAATATGCATATAAAAGCCCTAGATGACTAATCAGCATGGTGCTCATGGTAGCATATCACCGCATGCACCTATCGCCTCAGCAATCGATGGAGGCGACTAGGCACCCCCAAAGTGTGTCGCTGGTAAGCCATCGGGACGTCTGCTAGCCATGCATAGTCCGATATTCCCCGAGTGATACCCTCCAGGTTCTGGATTAGCTCACTCCCTTCGCCACCCTCAGCTTGAGGGTCATGTGTGAGAGGGGTCCTCCGTGCAATGGGCGACATGCCCGCGGGCCTCTTTGGGCCAACATCTGCGTACACATAGAAATTTTGTTAGAATAGGCATGTATCACAAAAAAATTCATAAATACATAAAAAATAAAAAAGATTCATACCCAACTCTTCGTCCTAGTCCTCCCCCTCCGGGAGTGGAAGGTCTGGGTCTCCTGTGAAGTCAGTACCAGCGTAAGGCCAATCCTCAACTACAATCAGTTGACGCCGTAGCCATACAAAAAAATCAGGCCTCCAGGACATCTCCTGGCCCCCTCCTAATCTGGGCATGAGTGCTGCCCATCGAGCCATCCTCGGCTCCCTTAATGACGGTTCGGCGACTATCGCCCCTTGGCCCTGGAAAATTGGTAATCGTTCCAGAATGAACGACACCAGAATGGAACCATACCCAAACTGTTTCAGTTTGGCCTTCTTGCACTTTTTCAGCTGCTGTTTGATGTTTGTTGTCACGGCAGTGGTCCAATAAAAAAGTGTAGGATTCATGCATTCAGAGGCTAGTAGGAGCTGTGCTTTCGTTTCCTCGTGCGGTGCTTGCGACCCCGCAGCCCCCGTAATGGTGTGAAGCACTACTCGGAGTGCTAGATCGCAGACTGTGTGGATGTCTACCTTCCCACAGCTTGATCCTGTCTGTGCCCTCGAGCACACTCTCGCCATTACCATCTCCATTTTTTCTCCAGAAGGTCTACTGCCCATCATGATTTTCACTGGGCCTCTGCGTGACAATTCGGTTATGAAATAAACATCAGAGACTTCAAGTTCTAGTACTTGGTCTCGGAGCTTGAACACTTCTTCGTTCTCATCCCATATGCTAACCAAATATTGCAATAGCTCAGGTTGAGCTCTCAAACATGGTGTGAGGAAGAACTTCTTGAGACCACAGTCCCGGAGGGCAGTCATGCAAGCTTCATTTTGCATGGCCATTTCATCCTCTTCACCATGCTCCCTCTCCTTCCACTCAATGAACATTGTGGCTGGATATTTGCACCAACATGGTCACAAATACCTTATTAGATCTCTGTAACACTTAAAAATTCATCTGAGTGGCTCACATTTTGATAAATTAAGGCGAAAATTTGAGTTGCGCCATTGGCGCGACCCCTTTGCAAAAGGGAGCCAATTGGTGCGGGTCCGTGCCCGATACCCACGCCAATTGGCCGAGCCTTATTTTTGTAAAGGGTTCCCCCAGAGATCAAACACACAATGGAAATTTACAAAAAATGAATCAAAAAAAGCTAAGGGGAGTGCCTCTTACCTGGAATGAACGAGAACCAGAATGATGTACTGGATTGGTCGCAATCACCGCCGCAAGTTCGCACAGCAAAAGCTCATTGTTGCTCTCCAAATGAGGTAAAAAGTAAAATTGAATATGTTTTACTATTTTTGGCATATTTATAACTTTTCAAAGTCAAATTAAGTTTTTAAAGTAATTTTTCCAAATATTTTAATATATTTTGTTGAAAAACAGATTTTACGCTCGCTTTCATGTGCATCAATAGGTTTTTACGCAGCTTGGACGGTGGTACGAGTTGTATTTTATACTTTTTCGAACTCGGTAAAAACACGAAAAAGTCATTTCTGGAGTCATCTTTCAGCTCTTTTCTGACTCTCTAAACATGAAAAGATTTCCAAGTCGCTTGTCGTTTTTATCTCGTTAAAGTGGTTGCGAAACAACATCTACCCAGCATACGTTTATCCCTTTTTCGGGCTGGGATAGATTATTTACGAAAAAGGAATACCCTAGCCTATCGCGACTAGGAGGTTTTCTCAGTCATAGTTTTCTACCTTTTCGGATCTGAGGAACTATTTACGAAAAGGGACTGTTGGAGTTTAATTTTCCGCTGTCTTTTGAAACTCTCTAAACATGAAAAGACGCTGAGTTCTTCCTTTGTCAGAGTCGTTAAACCCTGATGACATCAGATTTAGTCATAATGATGATATTCGAGTTCCTCCTTCCTAGGGCTCATTAAATGTACTAGGATGGATTCGTCCAAAGGATGAACTTATATTACAAGCATATGCTATCCCCTTCAAGCTTATATTCAAAAATAATTGGGGTACTCACCAGAAATGGTGGGGAAAAATGGAACCAGTATCGTCGTTGTGTCGGCAGTATGTCGCTCTTGAACATGGCACTTGTCTGCATTCATGTCAAGTTGGGGACATCTCATCTCATTCTCTGTTTGCCTCCGTGGGTTTGGGTAATCCCTTTTGACCTCTCATCTACTCTTTGCCTCGTCATAATGACCTCTGATATTTTGATGTCAAATACTGCCAAATCCACTGTCATGTCGCCGATATGTTCAAGAGAAGTTGACCTCTGCAAGTTGACCTTTCTCTGATTCTCATCTGATCTTGATTCACAACATTATATTCCTCTGTCTCGTGTCGATGATGTGGGAAACACTATGGCCCACCTTCGGTCGAGGTCACTTCCTGTCGATTTCAACTCATTATCTAGGAAGCTGATCTAGAGACTCCCTTCTGGTACCTTGGAGTCTGCATGCCTCAATGGTAGGTTCTTCGCATTCGACGCAAGGTTTTCATCATTGGTCTTCGATCGGATTATTCTATGGGTGTTCGATGCTAACTCACTGTTCACATTTCGTGGATTGTACCTATAGTACCTTGAGGGCCATTGTCATTATTGGTGGTTCCTATCGCGCCTGTTAACAACTTTCATCATTGGCTGGTAATCAGACGATGTTCTTGCATGTTCAACTTCTGCTCACTTATTCACATACTTGGACTTGTGCTTTGTTCGGGTCGAGATGGAGTGCAAGACCCTGGATTTTGTCTGTTAGAATCCAGGTTGCGATTTTGTGGATTATTATGATTGGTTACATGGCTCACTGATTGGATGGCTGCGACCATAATTGAGTCTATTTATCGATCCTTACTGGATGGCTGCGTCCATGCCATGGATCTTGATTATTGTATACTCTATTATGGATGGCTGTGCCCATACCACATATCATGTATTTGAGATATCAGTTTTACTTCTCTACGCAGGTTTTCCAATGACAGTGTTTTCAGTGGGACACGTTCTCGTAAAGCATTTCACTCCTCTCTCTCTCTCTCGGGCCTCATGCTTTAGGGGGCATCTGTTACACAACAATTTTTCACCGTCCCTGCAATCCCCCATCTTGCACATTGGAGGGCTTATTCCGTGACTTGTGAGCAGTGACATGACCCGAAACCACTTTCATGGCATCCCCCTTGACAAGGACAATCATTCCCCTGAAGACCTTTTCCTGTAAAAATCCCTAAAAATAGCCCTTTTGGCCTTGGCACGACTAGCCAGTTCAGCCCTTGCGCCAATGGGGGAAATCCTCCAAAGAGGGCGCGCCAACTAGTGCTCTGTCCCAGTGTATCACCCGCGCCAGGCTTAATAAGGATTGTTTAAAAAAAAAAAAAATGGCGGAAGTTTGATTCCAACCAACTCCTGAACGAGTCTCTAAAATGAGTTGGGAGGTTTGGCTCCAGATCTCCATGTAGGGGAAGTGGTTTTCCACCTATCATGGAAGCTTCCTTGAAGATAGGGCTAATCCCACCATTGTAGGGATCCCAACTCTCCCTTCCACCATCTATGTAAGCTTGTCATTTTCCCTTTGAAAGCTAGCCTAAATAGAGCTGAATCAATAGCAAGGAGATTATCGTCATACAGCCAAAGAGAGAGACTTGTCCCATTCCTGACGAGCTTTACCGAGACGTACTCTGCTGTCGACCCGCCGAAGGAAGATCTAGCGTCAGAGGTCAGGTTGTATCTTTCTTTTTTCTGATTAATAATAAGCGAATTCGATTATGGTTCCACTCAGATGTTCATGTTTTATGTTATGAGTTGTATCTTCTCTGATTGATGCATAATTGCATGTATTAGGTTTTACGCTTGTGTGTTTTTGTTTCTTCTTGTACGTGCAGGTGTTCAATCGCGTCGAGCAGGAGAATTGTGATCTACCAAAGCAAGGGACAGAAGGGACATCTTCTCCACAAACTACAACAATGTAGGACTTAAGGTAGGCCTCTTGTCGCATCTTGGTATTTAGCAATTAGGAACTTGCGTCTTAGCATGACTCGATTGTTGCTAGACCCGATCTGGGCTAGTAGGGATCGCCTTTGTCCGCAGAGGGGATTTACCTCTCCAACACACTAGTAGTTGGATATCCATCTAGGTGGAATTTGGAAACTACTCATGTGCTATGGTCATCTTCTATCATGTGCTAATCTAGATAACTTAGGTTTTAGCTGCAGAAATTCAAGTTGGTTGCAAAAAGTGCATAATTCGATATAATATCGCATAGTTTGAACCAATTTCGTAAAGAAAACATAGAATTTGAGATATATATGGATGATTAAATTTTTATTGACACTTGCATGACCTGGATGAAATTTAATTCATAAACAAGATGGGATGAAGTGAAAATATGTGGCAAAGTTGGTGAAAAAGGCAAAATGGATTGTCAAAAGGAGGACAATTTGGAGGTTCAACATTCCCCCATGCCAAAGGTGTTGCATTTCCTCATGAAAAAAATTGAAAAAAATTGTAGGGATTTACTTTAAATGACTGCCTCTGATGCCTGGATCAAAACATCTAGATTTGTTTGTGCTCCTTTTATTTTTACATTCAACAATCACCATTGTTTTCTCATTAAGATGTTTCCTTGTAATCCTTTTGAATTTTTGTTTAAGAACCTTATTTTTTGCTTTGAGGTTTTATTTTTCTTGTACCAGTAACACATCCAGAGTATCATAGTATCATTATAAGCTTTTATTACTTCATTCTCATCCTTTATATGCTTATTCAACACTTCTAGTTCATAAAACTCCTACTTCAAATCTCTAATGATATATTTATTTCTATGAGAAGTAGTATTAACCTCTTGCTCAGGTGGGTCAAACATAGGAATATTATCATGTAAAACGTCATCATGGAATTCTGGATTCAAGGGAGAATTTACTTTTTGCTGCATCTTTTTCTCCAAATTCCTACAATAATTATAAGTATATTATTGGATGAATTTGACTTCTAGAGTCTTTCTTGAAGGATTTTGATCATATAAGTGTTATGTCATCACCTATGTTTCTAACCTGTCGATCTCATCAAGGTTTATGGTCTCTCGTGGCCGTGACTTGCTTTATTTCTCATGCTTCTAGTAATTATCTTGATTCTTCTCATTTTTTGTCCTAGTTCCATCATTATTTGAGCACCTTTCCTTTTATTGTTCTGTTTTTAAGACTTCTCTTTGTTCTTTGTTTGTTCTTCTTCCCTGTTGGCTTTCTTTCTTCTAAATTTTTTTAATTCTTTTTTCTCTTGTTTTTATTTTATTTTATTTTGTAACCTCTTCTTTCGTATGGATTTGGAATATCTTGCATGTTTCATGAGTTCTTTGAGAATAATATTATCCTCTGCATCTTGAACATTTTGAACCTTTGTCCCTGTTGTATCTTTTGCGACCGTATTTTCAACTTCCTTTGCCTCGGGATCAAGGATAGGGCTTATAAAAACCCTCCCATGAATTCTCTTTGTTTTCTCAACCTCTTCTTCTTCTGCGACCTCCACAAAATGATTTATTTCAATGAAATTTTTCCAATTATCACCATTGATTCTTAATTGTGCCTCTACAGGTATTTCTATTAACTCGTGATCATATAGTGCTTGGTTAATGTTCTTGGAATCCCTTTGAATGTTGAAAGACATTTTTTTCAAACTCCACATAAGATAGTAAGGAAGATTAAGTTCGTTTCCTTTAATAAAATGCATTATAAGTCTAGCATGGTAAAGGAGTAAGACCCCATATCTCCCATTGTAGGTAATATTTTTTTGCAAAACTAATAGTAGATTCCGCCATTTAGAATTTATTGCAGACATAAGAATGCCTTTCTTGAAAGAAGAAAGATCCATACCTGGATTGTGAAGAAAGGATTTCCACTGTCCATCCCCTCAATATTTGGTCTTTAAACCATATTTCTCCATAACTTGGAAGTTCTGTCACTTCTGAAATGAAAGACTTTGTTATATTCAACCTTGTGTCTACAATTTTTTCTTGCATTCCATCAAAGGCCCGAGAAAACACTCTAGTGACCTTAATTTCATGCCCATTGAACTTCTTCAATAACCTGAGCCATCCTACCTTCTGCATTTGTTCTTGGACTAGAGGATAAGCACTGAAAAATGAACCCTAACTGGTTCATAACGGATGAGAACTCCCATCATTGTGGATAAGAAGTTTCACCTGCAAACTATCTTTTTTGACAAAGTTTTAATGGAGAACTGGGCTACAAAATGGATGAAATTTAGTAACGATATGGTTATAATGACATGGTGGTGGTAATGTTGAAATATAAGTCTCCTTTTTAATTCATAATGACCCACGATTTACTTGGATTGGATCCATTAAAATTGTCATAATTTGTGGGATTTGAATTATGCGCATATGATAAGAGGATTTCTTAATATGATAGAATGACATATGGGAGAACATAGTGATGGGATGTAGAATATTATTGTAATAATAAAATAAATGCAGGCCATTAATCCAAAAGGTCTATGTGCTATTAAATCCATCGACCTAAAAATCTATAATTCACTTTAATGAAACTGATTCACTATTTCTATAGTTACCTCATAATGCATACCTGAATTTTGTATCTTGATTTTTCTTCATTGTAGGTCCATGACGTATCTTAGAGGGAGCTAGCTACAAAATGTGGAATTAGCTGCAAAATGTTAAGAATTATGCAATTTTTTCTTTAATCTCGCTATCTGTTACTTTAGTTCTTGTTGATGTTGAATGTTGATAGTGGATGATGAAGCTACTGACTGCTGGAAGTTCTCTTTAAAATAGAAACAAATTCTTCAAATAAATTTATTTGAACTTGAATAATTTATTTTGCAAAGAAAGAGAGGGATAAAGGAAAATGGGAAGAAGGGAAATGAGAAAATCTGAGTTTCCAAGGACCCCTTGGTTTTCAACTAATATTTTCTGCATAGGAATGTCAACAATGCTGAATTTCACAATTATGCTTTTTATTTTGTTTTTTCTCTTTATTTTCCTTTTTCAATCTTTTTTTTTTTCTCTTTTTTTATTAATTTTCTTCTAAATAAAAATAAATTACACTTTGTGAAAATTCCTAGATCTGACAATCTTAGGATTCCTACTACAACTAACTGAATCTTCTTCATCTAATTTTAAATTACATTACACAGTTATTTTCAGATTTCTTCATGAAAATATTGAAGTAAATTACTGAAGTAGCCTACACTTAATACTTTATGATTCTGAAACAAGGAAACTAAGGAAAGAATAAATCACACATAGGACACCATTATTCATGGACGAAAGTCCCCAGAGAAACTCAATGCGGGAAAACTGGTGCAACATATATGAGGGTTTGTTATTATTAAGTAGTAGTTTCTAAATACAATCACTGGATGTCTTTCTAGCTATCCAATATAGAGAAATCACAGCAGAAATTTTTTTAGTGAGTTTTACCTCACACTGGAAGTCCCAACTGATTCGGTAGCTGAATTGATGAAACCCCAACACCCTCTGTGCTCCCTTTGTGAAGTAGCTGCGTAGGCCTGCATAGGGACCTATGTGGACTATGTCACCTCCTCTTTGGGAATGATATTCTCCTTGGAAATTTGAGTTCCATCCCTCCCGAATCAGAACCTCGATCTCCTAAAAAATCACGAACTATTTCACGAAAAACACTACACAGCCTTTGCGTGGGCATGCATCACCTCTTCTGGGGCCTGCGTCATACCCTCTGGAGGTTGTTTTGCTTCCCCTACTGGTTTGTCTAACTCTCTGCTATGTATTCTTGGTCCTGGAGAAGATACTCCGACCAATAAATATCTCTGCCCGTCACTGTAACTAGCATCACTTAGATATGATCTTCGTCTGAGCGTTTTCTCTGTCAAAATAATTTGATCACTTGATTCACTTGGTATGTATTTCCAAATGACCCTCAAGCCTTCCTTTATAATATTCTCGTTGAGATATCAACGTCTGATATTAGATCTCTAATCAACGACTAAGATTATAAATTGACTTGATTTCACTTTTTCTAGCTAATTCTCACTCGATTTTATTAATAGCCTTTAATTATTTAATTTCCCGAAGTTTAGACATAGGGTCCCCATTAAAATAATTATTTTGTACAATAAAACATATTTCGATTGGAATTTTCACAAATGGTTTTAGGGTTCTTTGGAATACCAATGCCTAAGCCTCTCCACAAATTTGGAGACTTAGAGCACTTCCGATGCTACCAAAAATCTGTGAAAATTCTACTGCAGTGTATTGGTTTATTTTCTCCTACTTGATTTAATTTATACAAGTTATTTTCAGAAATTAGATTCATAAAATACCGAAAATAAACAAAACTACAACCTACACATGAAAATCATTTACTGAATAATTCACTCATGCAATAAAGTGACACATGGATTTTTGGACATAAGTCCCCGTAAAAACCCAAAGCAGGAAAACTGGTTTAACAGATATGAGGGTTCTATTATTAAGTAGTTATGAGTACATCAAATCTGGGTTCCAACCTTGGAAAACCCGACAGAGAATAATATATATAAGATCTACAGCTAACCTGAAGATCTATTTCCAAATATCTTATTGATCCACACCCTCAAATGGGATTTACAGGACTCAGCCCGGATCTGACCCTAGGAACCCTCAGCGCTGCCCTTAAAGCCTCAACATCAACCCTGCTACCCTCAAATGCCACTGTGTTGTTGTAGAAGGGACTGCGACACCCCTGGAAAGGTCTCATAGCCTCACGCTAGCCCTAAAAGGCCCTCTACGTGATTTTTGAAGCCTCCCAGTGCCTCTGCGTTGTCCTGTGTAGCGGCTGCACAACACCTGCGTAGCTGCTGCTTTGCTTCTCTGCGTTGCCCTTGAGCTTCTCCTCTTGCCTCTTGCTGTCTCTTGGCTCTGGGGATCAGATCATTCCCTCAGCCAATATTACCCCTCACTACAGGAAATTCCACTGGAAAATCTTAGCAAACCCACCCTAGAATTCCAGATCTATTCCTCAGTTCTATAGAAATTGTGTGTCTTCAACTGACCCTCAAGCCTTTCTCTTATAATTTTTCGTTGAACCCTTAAACGACCGATATTAAATCATCCATCAACGACTGATATTAAAAGACTGCTTGATCCATGTGACTTAAGACAATTTCAGCACATGTGTTAATTAATTCACTTTAATTATTTTATTTTCCTAAGTTAGACTTAGGAAATCCATTAAAAATAATTAATTATTTGAATAACTTCAACACAACTTGAAATTTCTCAAATACATTTCTGGGTCTTGTAGATCAAGTGTACTATATTCCCTCCAAAATATTTGGGACCTAGAGCACAACTGATGCTACCCAAAATACACAAAATCTCAACACTCCCTCTTAGCATCAGAAGTGTGCTCTAGAAATACATCACACCATGCATTACAAGATCTTGAGTACTTGGCTTGTGCTGTTGATGTGTTAGGTCCCTATATTACCAGTTTAGTCCCGTATTGTTATTAGTGTAGCCCCCTTTTTGTTATTGTTGTACCCCTGTAACCCCAATATTTTTATTATTGTGCCCTTACATTGTTATTGTTACGTCGACTATGATTATATTGTGGGCCCATATACTCCTATATATAGAAGGAGGTTTTGGTCATTTGTATCATCCAAGAATTGTTCATTTATGTAATGTATTGGAGGTTTCCCCCTCGAAGTGGCTGATTGCTAAGGCGTTGATCTCTCGTTTCTTCTATTTTTGGAGCTGGTTTCATAACATTTGGTATCAGAGCTTTGGATTCTAGGGTTTCGCTGCTCCAAACAGGTCATCATGGAATTTTTGCAATAATGTTTTTTTCTACGAAGGTAAAGAAGCTAAAATTTTTCAAAGCGAAGCCTAAATCATGAGGAACCTCCTGTAAAAATTTTAGATCTTGGTTCACAATATTCTCAGAGATATGATCTGGGGATATTAGGGGTTTTTCAGGCTCCCGAATTTCAACCAAAACAGGTCATCGTGGAATCTTCGCTATAAATTTTCGTATACAAAGTTTTAGAATTTGAAATCGTTATAGTGCGAAGCCGAAATACTGAGCAACCTTCTATAAAAATTTCAGATCTTGATTCGCAATATTTTTGGAGATATGATATGTGGAAGTTAGGATTGTTTCAGGTTCCAGAATTTCATCTCAAAGCAGTGACCGTGGGAAAAATATCATAAATATCTCTCTGAGTGTCGGATTGGGATTATTTAAAAAGTGGCCGCAAGTACATGGATTTTAGTTTTCGGTATATAAATTTCAGAGCCGAAGGAGGAAACAGTGACAGGTGGCAAGTCATACAAGTTCGCTCTACTGAACAAGTCCATAATTAGGTCGTCGTGGAAGATTGGGCATAACTTTGACTTGAAGAATCCAAATCAAGTCAGACCTATGGCATTCAAAAGAATATTTAGAGGGCTACTTCATGGCCGAAATTCAAATATTAAAGATCCAAAATCACATAGATAATTCAGTTTCAATATCTAGCTCCTCAAAATCAAGAAAAATGTGTGTATTTTTTCAAATTACATAAGTCTCGTTTGAAAAAAATTAGTTTGAATTTATTCCAAGGTCATATTGAAGAATAGATATCAGTATTGGGTTCTAAAATTCCCCCTAAAAATAATTCAACACCAATTAAGCCTTCATAAGGCTCTACTATGGCTCATGAAGACGAAGAAACACAACATGAGATATCAAAATTACAAGAGCAAGTGCACCAAATTTCACTATCCCAAAGAGCAACAAAAAATGAAATGGAAGTTTTGAAGAAAGGCGCCAAAACTAAGATGGATGGTTTGAAGAAATGCGTGGAAGCTAAGATGAATGGTTTGGAAGCTAAGATGGATGGCATGGAAGCTAATATGGATGACATGGAAGCTAAGATCAATGAAAAAATGAAAGACAACATGGAAAACATGAATAATGATATAAAAGTAGACATCAAAGGTTTGGAAAAGTTGATATAAGAAATGTTTCCTAATGGCGAAAAGATAGTAGAGGAAACTCACAACGAGAAAAAAATAAATTTTAAACGTGATTTCATAAACTCTAATGTTGGATGTAAGAACCACCATATTCCAAATATGGATATGAGGAAGTTTGATGGCAAGGATCCCGTAACATGGATACTACATATGGAGCAATATTTTGATCTCAATAATGTGCAAAACACATAAAAGGTACACTTTTCAACTTTACATTTAGAACAAAACACATTTATATGGTATCGATGGCTTTTCTCCCATAAAAAAATGTCACTTGGTCAATTTTTAAGGAGGAAATGATAACACATTATGAGGATACAAAAAGCAACACATTCTTTAGCCATTTGATAAATCTCAAACAAAATGGTTCAGTGGTGGAGCACATTGAGGACTTCCAAAAATTGAATATAAGGGTAACTGATATTCAAGAAGAACATAGGATTGATGTCTTCATAGGAACTTTAAAGGATAACATCCAACATGAAGTTCAGATTTTGGAACTTGATTCATTGGAAAAAGGCATTCAGGTTGGCAAGAAAAATTGAATGTAAAATTATGGTGACAAGGAAGCCTACCATTCACATATATAAAGATGGAAGTGTTGCTACTCCTAGACTTCCACAACCTACAAGGTTGACACCACAACGATTCAAAGAAAAAGGAGCAAAAGGGCTTTGCTATAGTTGTGATAGGAAATACACTAAAGGTCATAAGTGTGCTGAGAATAAATTATTTTACATAGATTGCGAAGAGGAAGAAGAAAATGAACAAGAATCTTCAAAAGAAGAGTATATACACCAGGAACCAACCCTAGAAGAGGAAGAAATGAGTCCAACCATATCGTGTAATGCATTTGCAAGAATTACCACTCCTCAAACTCTCAAGATAGAAGGACATATCAAGAAGAAAAAGGTAATAATGTTGATTGATTCAAGTAGTACCCATAATTTTATTCATTGTAAGGTAGCCAAGGAATTGAATTGTTAATTACTATACCCAACTTCAGAATGTCAAGTGATGGTTGCAAATGGAGGAACTATAAATTTCTCTGGAAAATGCTATAATATCAAGCTAACCATGGGGGAATATGTATTGAATAGTCCAATGATTTCCATTCCTATGGGAGGTGTTGATGTTGTACTAGGAGTACAATGGTTACAATCTTTGGGGATGGTAGCTTTCAATTTTCAAGAACTTTTCTTGAAATTTTTTCAGAAGGAAAGGAAGTCAAATTATGGGGTATTGCAGGGAAGCTAGGAAAGATAATAAGCTCTAATGTCATGATAAATCTTCTGAAGAAAGAACAACGAGACGTAATTTCACAATTATGCTCACTAGAAGTTCCAACATCAAAATCATCTATTTCTGCAGATCTCCAAAAAGTCTTAGACAATCATTTCAAGGTGTTTGAAACTCCCAAAGGAATCCCACCTATTCATGATCATGATCATGCTATTAATTTGATACCAAGAAGTGTTCCTCCAAACATCAGGCCTTATAGATATCCTTATGTCCAAAAGAGCGAAATTGAACGTATGATTGCAGAAATGTTATAGGCTAGTATAATTCAACATAGTCAAAGTTCTTTCTCTGCTCCAGTAGTATTGGTGCAGAAGAAGGATGGATCATGGCACATGTGTCCGGATTATAGGGAGCTCAATAAGCTCGCAATTAAAGATAAATTTCCCATTCCTATGATTGATGAATTATTGCATGAATTACAAGGAGTAATTTATTTTACCAAGTTGGATCATCGTTCAGGATATCATCAAATTAGAATGAAGATTGGAGATATTTCGAAAACAACATTTCGAACTCATGAGGGTCATTATGAATTTTTGGTCATGCCTTTTGGCCTTACCAATGCACCTTCTACATTTCAAGGGTTGATGAATTCCATTTTCAAACCCTTCCTTAGAAAATTTGTGCTAGTATTTTTTCATGATATACTAATCTACAGCAGGTCTTGGAAGGATCATGTTGAACATGTTGACAGGGTGCTCAAACTATTGCAGGAGAAACAATTATATGCAAAAACATCCAAATGTTTCTTTGGAGTACAAGAGGTGGAATATCTAGGTCATATTGTATCTCACGAGGGTTTTAAGGTAGACCCTAACAAAATTAAATCCATTAAGGAATGGAAAGTCCCCACAACCATAAAGCAGTTGCGAGGATTTCTCGGCTTAAAAAAGTATTATCACAAGTTTGTTAAGGATTATGGGAGAATAGAAGCACCTCTAACAACATTATTGAAGAAAGATGCATTTTCATGGACTCCTGAAGAAACTAAGGCCTTTGAACATCTTAAAGAGGTAATGTGCCTAACACCGGTCCTAACTATGCTAGAATTCACAAAAACCTTTATTGTGGAATGTGATGTCTCAGGAAATGGAATTGGTGCTGTTTTAATGCAAGAAGGAAGACCCATTACTTTTTAAAGTCGCCCAATCAAAGGAAATTATTTTCAGAAAGCTATTTATGAGAAGGAAATGTTAGCAATACTACATGCACTAAAGAAATGGCGACCTTACCTAATGGGAAGACACTTCAAGGTAAAAAATGATCATGATAGTCTTAAACACTTTTTGGAACAAAGACTATCTTTAGAAGAGCAACAAAAATGGGTCACAAAGATTTTGTGTTATGACTTTGAAATAATCTACAAAAAAGGGAAGCTAAATGTTGTTGCAGATGCACTCTCAAGAAATAATGAAGAGGTGGAAGAATTACTTTGTGCCATTTCTGTTATCCAACCAGATTGGATAACCGAAGCAAGGGATGAATGGAAGAAGGATGAAGAAGTGTGGACACTCATCCAAAATTTGCAGCAAGATCCTAGTACATCTGATACATTTAGTTGGAAAAATGATTCCTTATGGTACTAAGATCGCTTATATATTTGTAAGAATTCCCAACTAAAATAAAAGATTCTTTTGGAATTTCACACTTCTCCTTTAGGAGGACATTCAAGATTTTTAAAAACTTACCACAAGGTGAAGAAAGATTTTTTTTGAGATGGCCTTAAATCTGATATTAAAAATTTTGTGGCGGAATGTTTGTTTTTCTAGCAAAATAAAGTTGAGACAATTAAGACCCCTGGTCTTCTACAACCTTTATCCATTCCAAGTCAACGTTGGGAGGAGATTTCAATGGATTTTATCATAGGTTTACCTAAGTCCGAAGGAAAGAGTGTAATCATGGTGGTAGTTGATAAACTTACCAAATATGCACACGTTTGTGCATTATCTCATCCATTTAAAGCAAGTACAATTGATACTCCATTTAAGGACACAATTCAAAAGCTACATGGAAACCCAAAGGTTATTGTGAGTGACAGAGATCCCATTTTTACTGGAAATTTTTGGACGGATTTATTTTCTTTTTTGGGTACTCAATTAGCTCATAGCTCATCTTATCATCCTCAATCCGATGGTAAAACTAAGATAGTGAATAAATGTTTGGAAGGATATCTTCGTTGTTTTGTATCTGATAAACAAACACATTGGGTCAAGTGGTTACCTCTCGCTGAATGGTGGTATGCCACTTCCTTCCATACTGTAACAAAAATGACCCCATTTATGGCACTTTATGGATATCATCCACCATCCATCACATCATATTTAAGAGAATATTCTAAGGTTCAAGCAGTGGAAGATCACATCGAGCATCAACAAGAAGTTCTCCAACTCTTAAAGGATAACCTAAATTTGGCATAAAATCAAATGAAACAACAGGTAGATCAACATTGCAGTGAGAGAAGTTTTGATGCAGGAGAATGGGTATCTTTACGACTACAACCCTAAAAACAAATGTTCCTCAAGCAAGCTAAGAAGGATAATAAATTATCGCCAAAGTACTATGGTCCTTACAAGGTGTTGCAAAATATTGGTACTATGGCATACAAATTGGAGCTTTTTTATTATTCGCGAGTGCATCCAGTTTTCCACATTTCATGCTTAAAGAAGGTTATAGGTGAAAATCTTCCAGTTCAAACAATATTGCCAGAAATTGATGAGGAAGGAAAAATAATATTGGAACCTGAAGTGGTCAAGGAAACAAGAACTCGACAACTACGAAATCGATCAATTTCAGAGTATCTCATCAAGTGGAAGAACTTATCCACTAAATATTCTACATGGGAGGATGATAATTTTATACAGAAGCACCTGGAGCTACTCAAGCATTGAGGACAACACTTTTTTGAAGGAGAGGGGCATGTTAGGTCCCTATATTACTAGTTTAGTCCCTTATTGTTATTAGTGTAGTCCCCTTATTGTTATTGTTGTACCCCTTTAACTCCAATATTGTTATTATTGTGCCCTTACATTGTTATTGTTAGGTTGGCTAGGATTATATTGTGGGCCCATGGACTCCTATATATAGAAGGAGGTTTTGGTCATTTGTATCATCAAAGAATTGTTCATTTATGTAATGTATTGTAGGTTTCCCCCTTGAAGTGGCTGATTTCTAAGGTGTTGATCTCTCTTTTCTTCTATTTTTGGAGCTGGTTTCATAACATGATGCTTGGCCTGCTACCCTCCATCTACTACACTGTTTCTCTTTGTATTACTTCCCATGCCACTGCCACTAACATTGCCACATATGTACTGCGGCTCCCTCTCAAATTGCTGCATCATGCTACCTATAGCACTACTACTGCTAACTGTTTCACTGTAACTCAATTGCTAAGAAGTAAGAAACTGAAAGAATCTGCCCAACTGTTTGACAAATAAGTCAAGTTTCCCCCCAAAACTAATGCCTCCTGGATGCTAAATCACGTTTTCCCCTTGGAGACACTTTCATGCTACAACACTGCACTCCGTGAGCCCAACTACTCTGCGCTGCTGTAGTCCCATCAACCTCTTTGCGGTGCTGCCTCCACGCTACTGCTACCTCTACATCACGATGCTCCCTCTTCAGCTCTACAACTCCCTTTTTCTCTTCAATGTGGTCATCTGCAACCATCTCCTGACTGATCCCGCTACCGTCTTAAGGCTCCCGTAACTCGTATGTGATCCAAGAGTAGGGCTGACTCAAGGATCCCACCACTCAATATAGATACTCTATATATCCATGTCACCCCATCTCTTCTCTCAAGGTGCATGAGCACTCATGGCTATAGCATCATCAGAGCCATCGTCATTTGCTGATGTAGCCTTGGAATCAGAAGCTCCTTTGTCCTTCTCCTTAGGATAACTGCTAGCGAAATGACCAAGATCACCATAGTTAAAGCACCAGACCTTGGAGAGGTCCTTCTTCTTCTTCCCTTGCTTCTTTTCCCTTAATGCAAGGGATGCATCCTCCTATTCTTCTTTATTCACGCTAGCTGATATGCTTCCTCCACTGTTGGATTGCTTCTTGGTTATCCACATGATCTACTCTTGGTGGAGAATAGCCCACATATCTGCCCATGATGGTAATGCTACCCTTCCCAGAATGCTCTAGAAAAACATTTCCCATTCTTCAGAGACATCATACAGGGCCATCCTCACTAGGAGTCCTTCATCTGGATTAGCACCCATGCTAATCAACTGGTCATAGATAGCTTGAAGTCCGAAGAGGAATGGATTAATCTCTTCACCCTTCATCATTTTGAACATCTGCATCTGATTTTTAGGAAGCATTCTTATTTGCACAAAACCTCCTTGGTACATCAATTTCAAAGCTGACCACATGTCATGTGTTGTATTCTTACCAGTCACATGAGGAATCACGTGATCCTTACCTCCATCTATGATAAACCTCTTCGTCTGTGCTTGATTTTATTCATACTTCTTGAGTGGATTTGCGTCAGTTGGTACAACAAGTGTCTTCTCTGCATGATCTTTGAGACCATACTCATCTAGAACTGAGAGGATTTTGGTCTTTTGGATAACATAGTTGGACATTCCATCCAATCTATCTTGATCCCTCAATCCATATCAAGCCATATTTTCTCAGATATGAAGCAAACAATACTTCTCCCTCTAGATCTGGGTTTCTTAGTGACTAGAAACCCCCTAGTAACTGCTTCTTTCTGTAAACTGACTTCCCTCTTGGAAATATTACACCAAAAATCAAAGGGATAGTATTCTTCGATCCTCCTGATTGAATCTCAGATCTGTTTGGCTCAAATTTGCTGAATTACTGTCTTCCTCCCGCCTTTGTTTCCTTAGCTAGGCACAATTCTGCACCTGCAGAATCTCTACCCCCACCAGCACTGCTGAAGATCTGAAGCACTTCTTCCAGAACTCGGCTGAATTTTTCCGCAACAAGAGAAGTGACTGGACAACGTCCTCCTGGATGGCCCAACACAGTCCCAACGTGGCTCAGAAGTGGACTGTGTAAACCCAGACTGGGTGACGTAGTCTTTATGCTGCCCTGGGAAGGGTCTGCATAAGCCCAAAGGCCTTCTACAACTTCAACACTGTCTCCTGGATCTGCTTTCCCTTGCTGTCAAGATGCCCTTTCCAGATCTGTTGCTTCTTTTGCCACCCTGTAGAAAAATAATTCTTTAGATGAATGTTGGAGATTCAACTTGATCTGCTATCACTCTGATACCATGTGAAAATTCTACTGTAGTGTATTGGTTTATTTTCTACTTGATTTAATTTATACAAGTTATTTTCAGAAATTAGATTCCGAAAATACCGAAATAAACATAACTACTGCCTACACATATAAATCATTTACTAAATAATTCATTCATGTAAAAAAGTGACACATGGATTTTTGGACATAAGTCCTCGGAAAAACCCAAAGCAGGAAAACTGGTTCAGCAGATATGAGGGTTTTATTATTAAATAGTTATGAGTACAACAAATTTGGGTTCCAAACTTGGAAAACCCGACATAGAATAAAATATATAAGATCTGAAACTAACCTAAAGATCTAGTGCCAAATATCTGACTGATCCACACCCTCAAACGAGATTTACAGGACTCAGCCCGGATGTGACCCTACAAACCCTCAGCGCTGCCCCTGAAGACTACATCAACCCTACTACTCTAAAATGGCACTACATTACAGTAGAAGGGACTACGTCACCATTGGAAGGGTCTCACAACCTCACGCTGGCCCTAAAAGGACCTCTACATGATTTCTGAAGCCTCCCAATGCCTCTACGCTGTCCTACGTAGCGGCTTCACAACACCTACGTAGCTGCTGCTTTGCTTCTCTGCGCTGTCCTTGAGCTGCTCCTCTTGCTATCTCTTGGCTCTTGGAATCATATCATTCCCTTAGCCAATACTACCCCTCACTATAGGAAATTCCACTGGAAATTCTTAGCAAAACTGCCCTAGAATTCCAGATCTATTCCTCACTTGTACAAAAATTGTGTGTCTTCAACTGACCCTCGAGCCTTTCTCTTATACTTTTTTGTTGAACCATTCAACGACTGAGATTAAATCATCTATCAACGACTGAGATTAAAAGACTGCTTGATCCATGTGACTTAAGACAAATTCAACACACGTTTTAATTAATTCACTTTAATTATTTTATTTTCCTAAGTTATAGACTTAGGAAATTCATTAAAAATAATTAATTATTTGAATAAATTCACAAACTTGAAAATTCTCAAATCCATTTCTGGGTCTTGTAGATCAAGTGTACTCTAGTCCCTCCACAAAATTTGGGACCTAGAGCACAACTAATGCTACCCAAAATACATAAAATATCAACAAAATCAACACTCCCTCTTAGCAAGGAAAGTTCTCTAACAACATGCTTGCTGCATACTTCTCTGAACCTGAAGCATCTCCTGCGTGGCTGATGTATGACAAGATATCCACCAACCAGTGCGTTTCTACTGCGACTATACTGCTTCCCATTACACTGCCACTACCACTACTGCATCCGTACTACAACTCCCTCTCAAGTGCGACATATGCTATGTTGCTAGCAATGGCACTACTAATACTGCATTTGTATTGTAACTTAGTTGCTGAGAGAAGCAACTGAAATCACACAAAAACTGAACACGCATTCAATGGATGCACCTCGGTGCTGAAGACTCTAACTTCTGATAGCTACTGCATTGTCCCTCTGATGCACTGCATTTCTACTACTCTACACTGCTCTCCATTGCATTGTTGTTGCTCTTCTCTACGCTGTTGTTTCTCTACTCTGCACTACTCCAGAAGTAGGTGCTACTACCTACTGCAACTGTCACTCCATCACTCCTCCGCTCACACAAAAAATTCCTCCATTCTGCTACTGTTGATCAAGGGCACCCGGAACAAGGTTGTGGTCCAAGAGGTGGACTCCTCAAGGATCGTACCCAACTGAAGTTCAAGATGAAATATAGTTCTATGTCACCCCATTTCTCTCCTAGGGAAGTGTGGGCACTCATGGAAAAATCATCCTGCTTGAACTTTGGGTTTGCAACTTTAGGATCATGTTTTTCATCCTTGTCCTTTTTCTTCAAAGAACACTGTGATGCAAAGTGGCCCATCTCACCACATATGAAACACTTCACCTTTGGGACATCTCTCTTCTATTTCCATTTCCCTTGTTGTCCCTTCGATGCGAGGGTTTCATTCCCCTCCTCCTCCAGATTCTTCGATTTTCTCCCGCTGCTGCCATCAAGTTTGAACTTGACTAGATTTCTCCTCATATCCTCCTCCTGAAGTGCTACCCACATTGTCTCCCAACTAGGAAGCATAGCCCTGCCCAAAATACTTTGGAAAAAATCTTGCCATTCCTCCGTCTCTGTGACTACGTTAAGGGCTAGCCTCACCATAGTTGTAGAAGTTGGGGTGGATCCCACGACTGCCAACTGGTCTTGAATCTCCTGAAGTCTCATTAAGAATGGATTAATTTTCTCCCCATTCTAAATATGGATCATCCAGAGCTTCTGCTCCAAGTACATTTTCCATTGCTCGGAAGTTCCTTCGTACAACAGGGACAAGGCCTCCCATATCTCCCTAACTATGTTCTTGCCAGCTATATGTGAGACTATGTGATCCTTGACACCATCAAGGATTAATCTCTTGGCCTTTTCCATACCAGACTTATAATTATTATTTTGATCCGTATCTGTAGGTACAACAACCACATTGTCCACGAACGCTTTGAGATCATATTCGTCTAGAAGGAATTTGATTATTTCCTTCTAGATTACGTAGTTGGAGTATCCCTCCATCCAGTCTTGATCTCTTAGTCTGTGAGATGCAATTTCAGCCGAAAAATATTGAACTAATCCTCTTCTTCCCCCCACTACGCAACGCTAGGCATGCTTACACACTCCTTGTGGAGCTCGTAGATCTACTGCCCATATCTTGGAAAAATGATGAATTCCTCATCTAGGAACTCACTAAGGAAGAATTCCTTCTTATGTGCTCTTCTTCTTCTCCTGACACTTTTCTTCCTAGGAAAAAACCACGTCCCTCTAGCTCTGTGTGAAGGCTTTGTGCTGCTCCCTTTACCTCGGTAAGATCTAGATCTGAAACTCTTACCTCTCTGTCGACTCACTTAGAGAGAGACAACCTCAAAAAATTATCCCTCATGGCTAGAACTGCACAATCCCTTTGGGGATTCGATCTGCTACTGCTGAAACAATTTGGCCTTCACTTCAGTTCTAGATCCGCTCTTCTTGTTTGTGACATCAAATGCTCTGATACCATGTGAAAATTCCTAGATGTGAAAATCTTAGGAATCCTACTACAATTAACTGAATATACTTCATCTACTTGTAAATTACATTACACAGTTATTTTCAGATTTCTTCATGAAAATATTGAAGTAAATTACTGAAGCAACCTACACTTAATACTTTATGACCATGGAAAATTTTAGGGGCTAATATTCGCAGGTGGGATAATTTCTATCATTTTTCCAAAAAAAAGATTCTTTAATTTCCATTTTTTTCTAAAAGTGATTCGCCCAAATTTTATAGGATAAAATTATGTTATCCTAAAAATAGCCAAAAAGTTATAGATGCTATATATAATCATTAGAAATTTGGATATATTTAAAAATTATCACCAAAATTTTTACAGTTTGCATATTAGGGACTCCCAAGATTTGCCAAGGTTTCTAAACTTTAAGATAAATTTCCATCCTTAAAATTTTCCTTGTTTATGATTCTGAAACAAGGAAACTAAGCAAAGAATAAATCACACATAGGACACCATTATTTTTGGACGAAATTTCACGGAAAAATAGTGCAACAGATCCGAGGGTTTGTTATTATTAAGCAGTAGTTTTTGAATACAACCTTTGTATGCCTTTCTGGCTATCCAATATAGAGAAATTGTGACAGAAAAAAATATAGTGAGTTTTACCTCACACTGCAAGTCCCGACTGATTTGGTTGTTGAACTGACGAAAACCCAACACCCTCTGCGTTGCCTGATCCATATTTATGCAGTAACTCAATAATACACATAAATAAACATAAACACAAAGATGTAGTGAAAATAAAACTCCGTTTCATTAAAATCAAATGATTGAAATATGTTTGCAGACAAAATGAAAATAAACTAGCTACAACGATGGTAGCTATCTTTGAGAAGATATGTGGCGGATACATGCCTCTGAACTATGTTACAATGAGGTTCGAAGGCCTATTTATTGTTCAGAAACAATGGAAAACCTTAAACATCCAAAAACCTAAGGCTAAGAGATGAAGTGCCAAACTATGGGCCCCGTTTGGGTAAATTGGTACATCAACTTCCTAGGGACGTAACTTTGGCATATGATCTCTTTTTGACGTGCTCAATACCTCGTTAGAAATATCTGTCCAAGGAATACAAATTTTTATGTGAGCAAAATCTAAGGAAATATAATGTTTCTCCCAGTTTTCCCAAAAAATGTTGTTTAGGGCCTCAAAACGACTTCAGAAGTTCAGGACCTGAAAAACTACTAAAAATAGTGAACTGTGCTGAAACTGAAAAAATGAAAGAAACAATGGTGGGGGTCCAAGTGGAATAGGTGGGTGGTCACCAATATCCACCTGAATCATTCCTCCCCCCTTAGGAAGTAATGATCCCCATTGCATTGAGTTCTTCCATGAGATGAGGAAAATTCTGCTGAACTTGTTCCCCGGTGAGCCACTTGCCTTGGTGATGGTGTATGGCCCATATCGGAGCGGGCGAAGCTTGCGGTGGGGTCCAATGAGGCGCTCCTTCTGCAAATGTAGCCACACTTTATCACCCACCTGGAAGTTGTGTGGCATTAGATGCTGATCATGGCACTGCTTGTAATTGGTATTTGATTTGTCCAAGATGTCATGGACGTGTTGGAAGACATGTTGGATGCATTCAATAAATTTAGTTTATTTATAAACATTAGAGATTACATGTGTGTATTATTTCTATGTTTTCGCATAAGGTATGGAAATATCAGGTGGCGATGCGTTTGGGGTCAGATCAATGGAGTGCTTGACCTGACAATGTAGAGGAACCTATGCGATTGAGGAGAAAATGTCCTTGTATTCCTCCATGAATTTGTCCATCTACTACTTCTGTGCAGGGGAGCCCTATTTCGAGGCTAGGGCCATAATCTTCTTCTTGCCTTGTGAGCGAATAGTAATACAAATAAATTTCCTGGTTTGGGAAACAATCTTATTGTGTTGTTTTGCAGTAGTCAAAGAGATAGTAGGAGGCGATACTACCTCCGGTATCCTATACAATTGATTTCCAAAAGTAATAACAATAGAATGAGTCATAGAATCATACACAACATGTTTATTCAAAAAGTATGGTTGGCCCAATAATACATCAGACACATCAATAGGAGCAACATCACAAAATACCTCATCCGTGAATGGCTTGATGTTGTACTGAAGGCGACATTGTTGGCAGATGTGGAGATCTCTTTCTTGGTGAACCCACCAAATGGTATATTGTTGCGAGTGTGCTATGGTCGGTAGGTCGAGCCACTTCAAGACCTTTATTGAAATGAGGTTATTTTGGCTTCCGCTATCTCCAAGAAATTGTAGTGGAGAACCCTTCACCCACATTTGCGAATGGAAGAGGCACTCCCATTCCTATGGATCCTCGAGATCCTCCCTTTGGAACGAGAAATACCCTTCTAAAAAATTCAACCATCTATCTACAACATTTGCATCTATCTGGCCTTCAAATACAAGAATGCCAAATTTGACTTGTACCTTGAAAGGAGTGGCACCTCTAGAGTGGCTGCTAGATGTAGATGCGCCGATGGTGGGCAGTCGTTGAAGGATTTGTGCAAAGTTATCCATCATCGTGATCCTCATTTTCTCGAGGGCCTCCTTGAGAAATATTTTGATAGGATATCCTGCTCCCTCATCTTTCTTTTCTTCCACCATGGGAGGTTTTCGGGGTTCACTAGGCTGATCTTGAAAGGGTTCAACCAGATCAAGCCATAACTCCTTATATCCTGACCTCATTGGGGACATGCAAAGAAAAGCAGAGAAAGAGAAAACCGCTCTGATACCACTAATTTGGATTTATGCAGGAACACAATTATACACATAAATAAACATAAACACATATATGCAATGAAAATAAAACTCCATTTCATTAAAATTAAATGACTGAAATATGTTTACAGGCATAATGGAAATAAGCTATGTAGGGTAATGGTAGCTTCTATCTGAGAAGAGATGTGGCAAATACATGCCTCTGAATTGTGTTACAATGAGGCTCAAAGGCCTATTTATTTTTGAGAAACAATGGAAAACCCTAAACATCCAAAAACCTAACCCTAGGAGATGAAGCGCCAAAAATACGACCCCCGTTTGGGTAAATTAGTACATCAACTTTCTGGGGCCGTAAATTTGGCATATAATCTCTGTTTGACGCCCCCAACCTCGTTAGAAATATATATCCGAGAACTACAAATTTTGATATAAGAAACATCAAAGGAACATCCATGTTGCTTCTAGTTTTCCCAAAAAAACGTCGTTTAGAGCCTCAAAATGGTTTCGGAAGTTGAGGACCCCAAAAACTGCTAAAAATAGTAAATTGTGCTAAAACTGAAAAGATGAAAGAAACGATGGTGGGGGTCTAAGTGGAATAGGTGGGTGGTCACCAATATCCATATGGATCACTACCTATGCACAGTATCTATGTAGGCCTGCGTGGGGACCTTTGTGGACTGCGTCACCTCCTCTCTATAATCGATTTGCTCCTCGGAAAGTTGAGTTCCAACCCTCCGAGCTCAGAACGTCAATCTCCTAAAAAATCTTGGACTATTTCATGAAAACACTACACAACCTCTACGCGGGTCTTACATGGGCTTGCGTCACCCCTTCTGGGACCTGTGTCACCTCTTATGGGCCCTGCATAACACCCTATGGAGGCTACACTGCTTCCTCTGCTGGTTTTGCTACCTCTCTGCTTTGTATTCTTGGTCCTAGAGAAGATCCTATGACCAATAATTGTCTTTGACCCTCATTACAACTAGAATCACTTAGATATGATCTTCGTCCGAGCACTTGCTCCGTCAGAAGAATTTGATGGCTTGATTCACTTGGTGTGTCTTTCCAAATGACCCTCAAGCCTTCCTTTATAGTCTTCTCATTGATATATCAACGACCGAGATTAGATATCTTATCAACGTCTAAGATTATAACTTGAATTCATATTCTCTTTTTCTAGATAATTCTCACTCTATTTTATTAATACCCTTTAATTATTTAATTTCCCTAAGTTTAGACTTAGGGTCCCCATTAAAATAATTAATTTTTACAATAAAACATATTCCAATTGGAATGTTCACAAACAATTTCTGGGTTCTTTGGAATACCAATGCCTAATCCTCTCCACAAATTTGGAGACTCAGATCACTTCCGATGCTGCCGAAAATCAAAATTATTTTAATGGTAGGGGAGGAGAATCTCCTTTTCCTACCAACCTCATATAGATTTTTCTTACATATTTTTAACAAACTATTCTCTTGTCAAAATATTATGATGTAACTTCAATCTGTGCCCATTGATAAGGAAGGTGATTCCTTCTTTATTGATATTATTAATTTTAACTACTCCATTATCAAAAATTATTTCTATTTTACATGGACCAAGCCAACGTATTTGAAATTTCCCTTGAAAGTCTTTAAACTTGGAATCAAAGAGAAGAACCGAATCACTTGGCTTGAAATTTTTGACCTTGATGAATTTAGCATGCCATATCATCCTTTGCTGTTGGATTATTCTTGTTATTTGTATGGAAACCTGTTATATTTCATATAGCTCATTCAATTGTGCCATGCTATGATTTTTGGCTTCAGAGAGGTGAAGCCCCAACTTTTTTGTTGTCTTGAAAGTTTCCACTTGGAATTTAATTAGAAGAAAAACTTGCTTCCCATAGACAAGCTCATAAGGAATATGTCTAGTAGTATTTCTCCATGTGGTACGGTGTGCCTAGAGTGATTTTGTCAGTCTATTTTCCCAGTCCCTTCTATGAAAGTGTAAAATCTTTGTCAGTATAGATTCAAGCAATTTTTTGGTGGATTCCACTTTCCTATTGGCTTGTAGATGGTATGGAGTAGATTTGCGGTGTTTGATCTTGTAATGCTCTATAATATTCTACATCAACTTAGATGTAAATTGAGAACCCTAATTCGATGCAATTTCTATTAGGATACCAATTCAAATTAAAATACCCTAAAAAATAAATGTAACTGCAACATTTTCAGTAGAAAAAGTAAGTGGCTTAGCTTCTACCCATTTTGTAACATAATCTATGCAAACAAGAATATACCCATTTTCAAAAGGATCTATTAATACATGTGGTTGTATAGGCATGTCATATGATTGAATAAGTCTCCCCATTATTTCTAAACTATCACATATTTTGACATATTCCTTAGCATCCTTGAAAAGGGAAGGCGAAGAATATCCCAAAATACACACTTTATATGCAATTATTATATTATCAAAGTTTCCTTCACATGGTTCATCATGACATGATTTTAATATCCTAGGTAATTCATCTTCTCGAATACACCTTTGGATGATCAAATCAGGTCCAATTCAGTATAGTTCCCCTTCTATCCAAGAATAGGGTGCAATCACTTTGATGACTTTATGCTTTTCTTTAGCTGATAATTGACGAAGCAATTTTCCTATAGCTAAATAGTTAGAAATATCTGAAAATCAAGGATTTCTAGTAGATACTACAAAATGATATTCGTCAGGAAAATTATCTATTATAGGAGTATTATTATTATTATTATGCATCCTAGAAAGTAAATAAACAACTATGTTTTCTTTTCCTGTCCAATCTAAAATGGTAATATTAAATTCTTATAACAATAAAAACCATCTAGTGATCCTGCCATTAGTAATTTGATTTTTCATTAATTACCTAATATCATAATGATTTGTATGAATGAGAGTCTCATAACCAATGATATAATGTCTAAACTTTTTAATGGCATGAACGAAAGCTAAAAAGTCCTTTTTTGTGACTATATAATTTAACTCTGTAGGAGTCAAATTTTTACTCTAAGAAATATCATGAGTCAAGTATTTTTGTCTTAATAAAACTCCCAATATTGTATCTAAAACATCAATTCAAATATGAAATGGGAGAGATGAATTTGGTTCTCTTAAAATTGGCGCTTTAGATTTTTTTGTTTGAATGATTCAAAATATTTATGGAAGTTAGAATTCCAAACAAATTCAAAATATTTTGTAAGAAGTTTGAAAAGTGGTGAAGCTATTTTTGTGAAGTTTTCTATAAAAATTCTACAGTAACTTGTGAAACTGAGAAAATTTCTAACATCTATTTGGCATGTTGGTACATAAATTTTAGAAATGACCTCAACCTTTGATGTACCCATCTTGATTCCAGCGCTTGAAATGCGATGTGTTATGAAACCAACTCCAAAAATAGAAGAAAAGAGAGATCAACGCCTTAGAATTCAGCCACTTCGAGGGGGAAAACTCATTTACATTACATAAATGAACAATTTTTAGATGATACAAATGAAAAAACCTCCTTCCATATATAGGAGTCCATGGGGTCACAATATAATCCTAGCCGACCTAACAATAATAATGTAAGGGAAAAATAATAACAATATTGGGGTTACAGGGGTACAAAAATAACAATAAGGGGGTTACACTAACAACAATAAGGGACTACAATAGTAATATAGGGACCTAACACGATGGCCCAAAACAATTCCTTCGTTAAACATCATAAAACATTTTTCATGAATTAATGAAAGATTTGTTTCTGTACATCTAATAAGAATTTTTTCTAATTTTTCCATAGCCTCCTCATAATAATTCCCATATATATTAAAGTCATCCATATAAACTTCTACACAATTATGGATCAAGTCGGAAAAAGATACCTAATACTATTCTTTGGAATGTAGCAGGTGCATTAGTTATAACATGATATAACATTTTATTTATTTATTTTGAGGTCATCTACCAGAGCTTTGTTATAACATGATATTTAAGTCATATGTATTGCAATTTAATATGTACCATTTTTTTTTTAATGATATATGTTTCTATACTTTTATATATAATTAAATATGAAATTTCCTAAATTTACTTGGCTATCTCAAAGTTCAATTAAAAATCATAAATGAAATTGAAATAATTTTTATTATATTTTAAAAGATGTCTTGTAAACAAAAAATAAGTTTTATTCAATTTTATTTCTTTTGAGGTCATCTACAAGAGTCTAGTCATAATATGATATAAGTATAATTTACTATGGTGAAAGTCACTTTGATACTTAAAATAAATTAAAATATATCATGTATCAATTTAATATTGAACATGGAAAAATTACAATTATGCTTCATATTGGCTTGTAAAAAGTGTCTTTAAGTGCATTCAACATTTAGTTTATTACAATTCGATTTTAAAAATACATTATTTGAATTCTAAAGTCATCCATATTATAATTAAAAATCTATATATGAATTTTTTTGTGACCCACCCATATACCATTGCATGGTAAACTTTTTAAAGTATATCAATTAATTTCTTATCTCAATGTTCAATTAAAAAACACGAATAGGATTGAAATAAGCTTTATTTAATTTTAAAATATGTCATGTAAAGAACATATTGGTTTTATTCAATATTATTTCCTTTGATATTATCTACAAGATCTTATTCATAACATAATATAAGTCAATCATATTGGAATTTAATATAGGTCAAAAACCAATATATGGTAACATTTCTACAAATTTATATAATGTTATCAACTTTCCTAAATTTACTTAGCTATCCAAGTATGTCAATCAATTCCTTATGATTAAAATAAGTTTTATTCAATTTTAAAAGATGCAGAGATGTAAAAGTTACAAATAAGTTTTATTTGATTTTATTTCGTTTGAAGTCATCTACAATATATATATATATATATATATATATATATATATATATATATATATATATATATATATATATATATATATATATATATATATATATGTGTTATGAAGCGTGGAAAATGAGAATAATGAGAATGTAGTTAGTTACAAATAGTTTACAGTTTCAAGAAGCAAACATTTCAATTTAGTGAACATTTATTTGAGATGAAAATTCAAGTATTTTATTTATGGTTCAATTACAATAACATAGAAATAAATGGATCTAATACAAGCTTATTTATGGTTGAATTACTATAACATAATGCATCAAATAGGATTAGAAATCAACATCTACATTGAGATCAACGCATCTAGTGCTAGCAATTAAATATGATTAGGAATCAACATCTACAGTGAAACCAATGCATATAATGCAAGAAATCAAGCATGATTAGAAATTAACATATTTAATGAAATAAATACATATGATGCAAGAAATCAAATAGAATTATAAATCAAGATCTACACAGAAATCAATGCATCTATTGCAAGAAATCAAATAGGATTAGAAGTCAACATCTACACTGAAATCAATGCATCTAGTGCAAATAATTTTCTTCCCTTTCTCTTCCCCCTTCATCTATATCTATATCTACCTCCATCTCTCCTTCTTTGTCTCTCTATCTCACCCCACCAAACACACACACTCTCTCTTCATATCTATCTATCTCTCCTTCCCTCCCTTTATCTATCTCTCTCTTCTCCCCTCTCCCCTCCTTCCATCTATATCTCTATCTCCCTTTATCTCTCCTTATTCATATCTCTATATCACCCCATAAACATACACATTGTTTCTCCATATCTATCTATCTCCCTCCCTCTCCCTCTCTCTCTCCCCTCCTTCTCTCCCTCTCTCTCTTCCCCTTTGATGTATTTTCCCTCCTACTCTCCTCTCTCCCTCCCTCTCCATCTACTTTATCATTCCCTCTCTCTATCTCCCCACATTTCTCTCTCTATGTCTTTCTTCTTACCACCCTCTCTCTCCCCCTCCAACTCCACCTCTCTCTCTCCCTCCCTCTCAAGTCCTCTCTCTCTTCCTTCATATCTCTCCCTTTCTCTCCCCCTCATCACTCAATCTCTCTCTCTGTCTCTCTCTTTATCCTCCAACTCTATCACTATCTCCCTCCCTCTCTCATTCTCTCTCCCCCTTCTCTCCATCTCTCCTTATTTGTATTTCTATCTCACCCCCAAACATACACACTCTCTCTCCATCTCTCCCTTGTCAATTCTCTCTCTCCACCTTTATCTCTCTATATATATTTCTTCTTCCCTCCCCATATTTTCCTCCAAATTCATATCTCTCTCCCTCTATTTCTCCTCCACTCTCTCCTCCCGTCCCTCTCTCCATATTTATGTCCCCCTCTCTCTCTTACCCTTCTCCCCCCATCTATCTCCTCTACTTCTCTCTTTCTTCACTCCTCTTTTCTTTCCCTCACTTTATCTCGATCTCTCCCTTGTCACTCCCTCTATGTCTCCACCTCTATCACGCTATGTATTCTTCTTCCCTCCCATATATATTTGGAGCTAATAGATATCCTAATATATTATTATATTATAATATAACAAAATTTATATTATATTAAATTTAACATTATATTAACCCAAAATTAATTTTTCTAATAATAATAATAATAAAATAGATTAATATTAATTTTTTAATATTAATATCAGATTTCATAATTTAATAATAATAATAATAATAATAATAATAATTTTTTAATATTAATATTAGATTTAATAACGTTTCTACATGACATGATAAAAAAAATTATAATAAAATTTGGAATTTTAATGTTTAAAATTTTAAAGCTGTGATCAGGAGATCATGTCCAAGTTAAGAAAATGCTCAAAAATGGAAGTGATCAGAAATGGGTTCAATCTGAATGACCAGAAAGGTCTCGTCGCTGTGATTCTGGTGCCATGAATGGTTCTCAAAATCGAGGTCGTATGTGAAAGTTATTGAGGTTTGAAATTGTCCAGTAAACTCCATAAAAAGACTTTTTGACCAAGTTTGACTTTTGACATTTTAGAAAAAAAAAATTATTATGTTAAAAGTTAATTTTTTTATTGTTGGAGGAGGCCAATAAGAGGGTGCGACGTGGCCTGCCCGGAGGCTGCCACGTGGCCCCAGGCCTGAATGAAAAAGGGGTTCATTTTTTTTTTGTTTAAGGTCAGCCCGGCACCATGGGCACGACTTGCACGATAAATCGTTCACCCTGCACGCCAATTCGGGTCAGGTAGAGACTGCACACAGTTGGGATGATTACATGTTCAGCTCGGGTCGCAATTACACGAATATGGGCGCCTCTACATGCGTTTGGGTCGGGCATGAATAGTCGGGTCGCAACAGAAGTTTTTGATTATAAAAAGTTTGTGCAGCTTTGGGAAGTCGAACACGGGTCTCCCACCCGCGACCCAATAGGCCCGATCGGCCCGAATTCGTAGTGGTTCTTAACAAAGTACAATCACAGTTTCATTATGTTGTGTGAATTGGTTTTTGACGGAAAAATTTAAGGGGCTAGCCCTTAGGGCTAGCATGGACTCCACATGATCTCTCGCCTGCAGCCGGGATCTAATCCAAAACCTTATCTGCGGATGTGACTGCGACATACATGCAAGCGGTTTCCACGGTGGTTTCCATGGTGGTTGTCACAATGTTCTTCACGGTGGTTAGAGCGAGGGCAGTCACATGCCATTCACCTAACAGTTAATTTAACTGCAGTCCGTCGACCAGGGTTCAAATCCCTTGAGCTTCAACAAAATTTTACTGCGTCCAAATTCCACCGGCCTAGGGCCACGTGGTGGCCTCTGGGCCTGCCACATGGCAACCTGTGATTATCCCAAAATACAATAAGTAAAACCATTGGCCAATCCTCCAATGCCACTTGTTAGCATTCCATTCGCCCACATGGAATATTCCAAGCGGGCGAATGGAATGCTGACAAGTGGCATTGGATGATTGGTCAATGGTTTTACTTATTGTATTTTGGGCCAATCACAGGCTGCCATGTGGCAGGCTCGAAGGCTGCCATGTGGCCCCAGGTCGGTGGAAGTTGGACGCGGTAAAATTTTGGCTCGAGGGATTTGAACCCTGGTCGACGGACTGCAGTTAAATTAACTGTTAGGTGGATGGCATGTGATTTCCCCTACTCTAACTGTCGTGAAGACCGCCGTGACAACCACCATGGAAACCACTTACATGTATTTCGTGGTCACCTGACCCGGATAGGCCACGAATAAGGTTTTGGAGTAGCTCTCGGTCGTAGGCGGGAGATCATGTGGAGTCGGGGCTAGCCCCTTAAATTTTTCCGCTGAAAACCAATTCACACTGAAATTGCGCCTGTACTTTGTTAAGAACCTGTTGGTGAGGTAAATCCCCTCTGTGGATAGAGGCAATCCCACTAGCCCTAGAGTGGGTCTAGCCACAAATGAGGCACGCCATAACATTGATTCCTATTTAACAAATGGACGGAGATTCGATAGATAACTTACAGGAAGTCCTACGCTATTGTCGTCGGAAAGAGTGGCTACCTCTCACTCTTGGTTTGACAGATCATGATCCACTCGCTTTCACGTTTGAATACCTGCACACACACAAGAAACAACGATGATATACAACATACTATTTCGCATTCGTAACTATCAGTTAGTGGAAAAAGACTAAATCAATTTCATCAGATAAACATAACACACTGATGGAACCAATACCATAGTTGAGTATATTAATGAAAGAAAGGAAGAGTACAACCAATCTTCGAAGTAGCGGTCTCCTCCAATAGGTTTCCAGAAGAGCATGTCTCACAAGGGCTCGTCGGGAATTTGGACGGGGCTCTCTCTACGAAATTCTCCTTGGTTTTACATTCTCTATAGCAATTACTCAGCTATAGTATCTCTGCTCCAAGTTCAACTTCTTGGCTATATATTCAGCTAGCTTTTGTAAAGGGAGAAGGCCTGTCTATATAGAGGAAGAAGGAGAGGTTAGGATCCCTATAGTCATGGAGGGGAGTCCTATCTTCAAAGAATGTTCCATGGGAGGTAAAAACCACTACCTAAAGGGAGAGATCCGTGGCTTATCAAGTTTAACCACTTCCTGTGACTCATCCCTGAGGTGGTTAAAGGAAAATTCTGCCTCTAATTTATTAAAAAACATTACCAAAATGGCTGGAACGGGAACAACACAGAGACAAAGTGCTAGGTGGCGCAGGCTCTAGTGTACATCCTCCACATTGGCACGAGGGATGAATAGGCTACCTGTGCCAAGGCCAAAACATAGGTTTTTGTGGGCTTTTTTAGGAAATGTTCAACAGGAGAAATGATGTCCTTATGTAGAAGGATGAAAATAAGATATTTACAGAGTATGACACTGCTCACAGGTCACGGGAAAGATCCTCCAATATGTGGGGCGAGGGATTGTAGGGACGGTGTCAAAATGTTGTGCAACAGATGCCCCCTAAAGCATGAGGTTCAAGAGAGAGGGAGGGGTGAAATGATTTATGAGAACGCGTTCAACCCAAACATTATTGTCAGAAGACCTGCAAGTACAAGTACAACTGATACTTCTGATACATGACATGTGGCATGGGTGCAACCATCCATAATAGAGTACATAAACAATAAGATATGAGGTATGGACACAACCATCCAGCAATAGGGATCAAAAAATAGACTCAGGTATGGTCGCAGCCATCCAATCAGAAGAGCCATTCAATAAGTCACAGTAATCCACAACAAACCCATAGCCTAGATTTCCTCAGAAAAAACCGAGGGTCTTGCACTCCATCTTGACTAGAAAAAAGTACAAATTCAAGCATGCGAATATGTGAGCTGAAGTCGAACATGCAAGAAAATCGTCTGATTACCAGCCAATGATGAAAGCTATTAACAAACGCGAGAGAAACCACCAATAATGACAATGGCTCTCAAGGTACGAAAGGTAAAATCCACGGAATGTGAACAATGATTTGATGTCGAACACCCGCAGAGTCAGTTGATCGAAGGCCAATGATGTGGACCTTACGTTGAATGCGAAGAACCTGCCATTGTGGCATGCAGGCCCCAAGGTACCTGAAGGGATTCTCTAGATCAGCTTCCTGGATAATGAGCTGGAATTGACAGGAAGTGACCTGATCGAAGGTGGGCCATAATGTTTCCCACATCATCGACACAAGATAGAGGAATGTGATGTTTGTGAATCAAGACCAACAAAGAATCAGAGGGAGGTTGAAAACTTCAGAGGCAAACTTCTCTTGAACACATCGGCGACACGACACTAGATTTGGCAGTATTCGACATCAAGGGATCTGAGGTCATTGTGACGTGGCAAAGAGTAGATGAGCAGTCAAAAATGATTACCCAAACCCATGGAGGAAAACAAATAACGAGATGAGATGTTCCCAACCCAACACGAATGCAGACAAGTGCCATGTTCAAGAGCGACATACTGCCAACACGACTACAATTTGGTCCCATTTTCCCCCACCATTTCTGGCGAGTACCCCAATTATTTTTGAAAACAAGCTTGAAGGGATAGCATGTGCTTGCGATGTAAGTTTTTCCTTCAGACAAATCCAACCTAGTACATTTTACGAGCCCTAGGAAGGAGGAACTCGAGTAACTTCATAACGACGGAGTTCGATGTCATTAGTTTTAACGAGTCATACAAAGGAAGAAATCGGTATATTTTCATGTTTAGAGAGTTTGAAAAGAAGACAGAAAAGAAAACTCCAGCAGTCCCTTTTCGTAAATAGTCTCACAGATCTGAAAAGGTAGAAAATTGTGTCTGAGAGAACCTCTTAGTCGCAAAAGGCTAAGGTATTCCTTTTCCGTAAATAATCTATCCCAGCCTGAAAAAGGGGTAAACGTATACTGAGTAGATATGGTTTCGCAGCCAATTTAACGAGTTCAAAATGACAAGCGTCTCGACAATATTTTCAGTTTTAGAGAGTTAGAAAAGAGCTAAAAAATGACTCTATAAGTGACTTTTTCGTGTTTTTACCGAGTCTAAAATAGTATAAAATAAAACTCGTTCTTCGTCATAACCATGTGAAAACCTGTCGATGCACAAAAAGATGTGTGTAAAACGTATTTGTCGATGATAATATGATAAAATAATCGACAAATATGTTTTAAAACCTAATTTAAGAGTTTTAAAAGTTATAAAAGACCATAAGTGGTAAAATTATTTACTTTTCACATTTACCTCTTTGTAGAGCAACAGTGACCCGTTTTCCTTGCGATCTTGTGGCGATGATTGCGAGCAATCCAGTGAACCAATCAGGATTCCGTCCCTTTTAGGTAAGAGCTGACACCATTTGCCATATTTTGAACTAAATTTTATTACCTTTAATTTTCATTTGATCCCTTTAGGGGAGGATTTTCAAAATCTAGGGCATCGCGGTTGGCACGGGTTTCGAGAATGGACCCGTGCCAATCGACCTCTTTTTATACGGGGGTTGCGCCCTTGGAGCGAATATTAGCGGAATAGTCACGTTAACTGTGCAACCCAAAATCTACCTAAATTTAAAGAAAAAGCAACCATTTGATTACAAATTTTGATGCCTAAGGAGACTTACACTGCTCATATGAACAATGTGTGCAGTACCAAGCATAAAAGATGGTAATTGAGTGGAAAGAGAGAGAACACGGTGAGAAGGATGAACAAGCCATGGAGAATGAATAATGCATGAACGCCCTCAGAAATTGCGGGCTCAAAAAATTCTTCCTGACACCGTGCCTCCAGGCTCAACCCGAATTGCTTCAATATTTGATAAGAATTTGGGACGAAGATCAAGAAAAGTTTGTGCTTCGGGATCAAGAGCTTGAACTCAAAGTCTTTGATGTGTATTTTATCACTGGGTTGTCACGTAGGGGTGCAGTCCTTATCTTGACCGGTACCAGTCCTTACGGGGAAAGTATGGGAATGGTAATTGACAGGGTGTGCCGAGGGGAACGAAAAGGAACATGGAGTGGCAAAGTGGACATCCAAACTGTCCCTGATCTGGCACTAAGAGTAGTGCTGCATACTATCGCTTGGGCTGCGGGATCGCAAGCACCACATGAGGCCACAAAGACACAACTACTTCTTGGCTCAGAGTGCATGAACCCGACTCTCTTCAACTAGGCCGAGGCCGTGACTATCAACATCAAATGAAAAATCGTTAAGTGCAAGAAGACCAAACTAAAATAGTTTGGGTATGGATTGATTCTGGTATCATTCTTCTTGGAACGATTACCCATATTCTAACGTCAGGAGGTTATCGTCCCGATGCCACCACCCAAAGAGCCACGGATGGCCCGATGGGTCGCATTGATGCCTAGAGCAGGGGGTGGACAAAAGATGTCATGGAGGCCAGAGTTTTTTTATTAGCTCCGATGACAACTGATTGTCGTGGAGGATTGGCCCTACGTCGACACAGACTTCACCAGAGATCCAGACCTCCCGCTCCCAAAGGGAGAGGATTGGGACGAAGAGCTAGGTGAGACTCATTTTTTATTTTCATGAGTTTATGATTTTTTGATATATATGCATGTTATTACAGTGATTCTATATGTATGCAGATGTTGGCCCAGAACGTCCTGCGGGTATGTCACCGATAGCGAGGCAAACTCCTCGTGATTTTAATCGTCATGGTGAGGGTAGTGACGAGGAGATAGTACATAACCTAGAGGGGATCACCCGTGGGATTCCAGACTATGCTCATTTTGATGATGTTCCTCGAGCCTATCAGAGGCACACTGTAGGGGTGCCGAGTTGTAACCACCGCTTGTTGAGGCGGTTGGTATCGGCGGTGAAGTGCTATCATGAGCACCACGCCAATTAGGCACTTAGGCTTTTATTTCCGCACATTTTTGAGAGACATGTTGTCTCGCGATGTAACTGAAACATACATATATATTTTTTGGGTTTTATGATGCACAAGTTGCAAACAATCGATATATATATACATCTATTTTCTCACATGGGTCTATTTACATATGATGATGTTTTATAAATTGCGCAAATGTCTATCTAGCACAATGTTAGCTATTGCATCAATTAATGTATTCATTCGTCTTGGTATATGTTGATATGTAATGAAATTAAAATGTCTTTCAAGTAAATGAAAACACAAATGCAATCTCAAAATGCATGGGTTTCGACCCGAATAATGACCGTTAAGTTGAAGAACAACAATTTGTGAATCCAGATTCACAAGCAATGCGCGTATGCCGAGGTTAACTACCTCGGTTAATAGTTCCAAAAAAACACTATATTAAACAACATTGTTTGTAGTTGGTCCTAGACAAATACCTTGTAAGTTAATCAACTCACCAACATAACCATAAATTACCCAGGCTGCCAAAGACAAGTTCCTGGTATTGCGGGAAGCACCATCTGCGAAACTGACATAAGGGGAAATAGACATCTGCATAACAAACAAGACCCAATAAAAAATCTCACAAAGCACATCAAACCAAAACATGCAAAAAAATGAAAAAATCACCTATGTACACATATCATGCATGAATGACTCAAGCATAATACTTTTTGAGGTACAACCCATTCCTGGGTTGTGCTAAGGCATACCCTTCATAATAAATAAGCTCGTAAGCCCCATTTTGTAACACACGTTTGACGATGTAGGGCCCATGCCACATGGGTTGGAATTTACCTGCCCCTAGCTTGTCATTAGCTTGGTTATATAGGAGAACGAGATTGCCTTTGATAAAAGAACGAGGGGAAACTGTTTGGTCAAAATGAGCTTTGACTTGCTTCTTCTGTGCTTCGATGACCAAGGAAGCTAAGCGACGAGTTTCATCCAATATATCTAAGTAGAGGAGACACTCTTCTTCAGGCAAAGTATTAGGAAGTAATTCCACAGCTAGTTTTAGTGAAGGGATTTCACATTCAATTGGAAGAGTGGCTTCCAGACCGTATACCAACTGAAATGGGGTAAATCTGGTTGCACTCTTAGTCGATGTTCGGTAAGCCCAAAGAGATGAAAACAACATGATATGCCAGTTTGATTTATGGATCCCAATTGTTTGTTGAAGCATTGTAAAATGGACTTTATTTACGACTTCAACTTAGCCATTAGCTTGAGGGTAATAAGGCGTTGAGCTGTCGTGACACAGACCCAACTTAGACGTTAGGTCCACCATCATATATTCCCGAAAATGAGAACCATGATCAGTAACGATGGCCTGAGGGACACCAAACCGAGTAATAACATGATTGAATATGAATTGCGCCGCTGTCTTACCTTCCACAGCCAATGTAGGCATTGCTTTGGCCCATTTTGTGAAATAACTGACGACGATGATAATATAGGCATGCCCCCCGGCCAAACGAGGGTTACACGTCATAAAATCGATGCCCCATTTGGAAAAACGACCAACGGTAATGATAGGGTGTAAAGGAATAGGTGGCGCACGTATCTTGCATTGATATATCTCGCATGCATTGCATGTGCGTACTGTGGCAATGCAGTCTTTAAAAATGGACGGACAGAAATAGCCAACACGAAGGATCTTCTGTGCGGTGGAATAACCAGACATGTGACCACCATAGGCGCCATTGTGGAAATCATTTAAAACTTTCTTAGCTTCCTCGAGGGTCAGACATCGGCGGAGTATAGAATCAACTCCAACGCGATAAAGGGTATCTCCGTAATATGATAAGGTTGCGACTGATGCCGAATACGGCATTGGGAATATTTTGTTAACTTAGACCTAAAAGTAGAAGTTTGGAGATACATGATGATATCACCGTACCACGGATCGAGGGTGCTAATCAAGAAAAGACTTTCCTCCGGAATATGATCCTCGGAATGAGAAGGAGTAGAGTCGGCGGGGAGAGAACAAATCAAATCAATGAAAACAAGTGATTTCTTTGATTTGGCTGTAGTAAAATCAAAATCAAACTCTTGGAGGATGACGATCCACTTCGATTATTTGCCCCCCAACAACTTCTGAGAAAGAATATAGGTCATGGGGTTACAATCAGAAATCACGGTCACCGTGCGTAAAAGGATATAATGATGAAAACGTTGGATGGCTTGGACCGCAGCCAGTGCTAACTTCTCGACATGTGCGTAATGGGTTTTAGGGTCGAGAATGTTCCAAGACAAGTAGAAAATGACATGCTCGATACCGTCATCATCATCTTGAACCAAAAACATGGCGATCATACTGAAGGAAGCAGCTAGATAGAGGGTGAAATCATGATGGTAATTCGGAGGATGTAATAAGGAGCATTGACAAGAAACGTCTTAAGCCTATCAAAATATTGCTGAGCAATCTCATCCCAAAAGAAAGGGATGTCCAGCTTTAAAAGTCGTGTGAATCCTTTGGCTACTTCGGCATAGTTTAAGATAAAACGACATAAGAAATTTTCTTTCCCTTGGAGACTCTGGAGCTAGTGTAATGAGGATGGAGAGGAGAGATTAACAATAGCCTCAACCTTCAGCGGATCAAGGCGAGTTTTGTCTTTAGATATGATAAACCCTAAAAGTCTACCAGAATAGACGTAGAAGACACATTTATGCGGATTGAGCTGGATGTTGTAGCATCTACAAGGAAGAAAGATCTGGCAGAGATTGTCCGGGTGGTATTTTCGCGAAGCTGAATGAGATGGAAGGTCATCTAGGTATGGTTGAACAATATGATGAATATCGTGAAAGGCATAAGACATCATGCGCTGGAACGTAGCCCCAACGTTCTTCAAGCCGAAAGGGAGTTTCATATACGCGAACGTTCCCCAAGGACAGATAAAAGCGATCTTGTGTTGATCGGACGGGAGAATGTTGATTTGATTATAGCCAGAAAAATCGTCCATAAGGGAAAAAATCTCACTCCCCGCACAATCGTCAATGATCTGATCGATGAAAGGGGTGGGATAGTTATCTTTAGGACAGGCCCAATTAATAACGTGATAGTCAATACAGACATGAATTTATCCTTGCTTCTTATCCACAGGAACAATATTAGAAACCCACTATGTCAGAGGAATCAGATAAATGAAACCCTCCTTAATAAGTTTTTCAACTTCAGCTTTTATGGCGGCGGCTTTCTGAGGATGCACTGGACACAGATGCTCGTGAACAGGCTTCGCACCTGGATAGGTGGGAATCTCGTGCACCACAATACTAGGATCAATTCTAGGCATCTCTTCGTAATACCAAGTGAAAACATCACAGAATTCGCGAAAGATGCTAGTATAAACTTGGACTTCCTCAGAAGAGAAAGTGAATCCCACATGGATGTTCTTGAAAATCCTCGGTTTCATGGAAATGTCAATAGGCATCGTTTGAGTAATGTTACCCAAGTTACGTTCAGCAAATATTTCATGACTCAAAATAGGTGTTTGAAGTGGTGGAGAAGGAACTTGAGATGAAAAATGCTTAAGATAGTTAGACATTGCCCAGAGGCCAGGCATAAACGAGGAACGATGATGCCCATTGCTCCACGGCAGGTATTCGAGAGACATGGTTTCCATTATAGCTTCATCAGACGGAAACACTTCTTTCAAAGGATCAGGAGAATCTGCATCAATGAGCCAGGGAGATTGAGAATAAAAGTCGAGAGCCATGCTCAAAGGAGCATCGTCAGAAGGGGGAGAATTAGATGCAGTTGTAAGCTCACAATAATTGATTTCAATTGGAATAAGCAGCATTCAAACCCCAAATAAATCAACCTGTTCAGGCAAAGGGACGATCCACGGGTCATCTGACCGAGAGATCATATTAACTTGAACGGTATTTGGTGGTGGAAAGGGAAAGATACCAATGAGAGTGGGATCTTTGAAAAGACCTGGCCCTAAACTGTCGGGGGGAGAAGGAATCTGATCCACGTATGGGAAATTGTTCTCGGAAGATGAGGTAAAGAACGACAACTGATAGAAAATAATGATTTTTTCCTCGTGTGGAAAATTTAGAAGTCGAAAGAGGGTGAACGGGACGCACAACATAGCGTGAGTGCAACTGCGACCGAGTAGGAGATTGTAATTGAGTTTAGTGTCAACTACTTCTACTTCGACATTGACTGTCTTATCTTGCAACGTGATCGGTAGGCTAGCAAGAACACCCAAGGGTTTCGATTCCCTTCCATCAAATGCCTCAAGGGCATTGGGTGACGAAGTGAGTGCTGGAGAGCCAATAGCTTTCCAGCAAGCGAATGACATGACACAAGTGGATGCAACTGGAGTGTAAAAACTCTGGTAAACTTGAATAAGTATATATTATTATTGATAAAAGATGAGATATGAGATATGATTACAATGGGGAATCACCGAGGCTTTAAAGATAGCCTCATGGTGTCCCTTGGTGAAGAGGCATGATCTTTGATCATGCCCTTTCACTTAATAAAACCTAATATAACTATATCTAACTAAAAATTAATAAAATATACATAACATTGCTCCTCTCTTAAGATGCTTTGTCCTCAAAGCATACGTAACGATGGGTGTTGCTGGCGAAATGCTTCAGACTCCCAAGATGCTTCTTCAATGGGCAAGTCCTTCCACTTGATTAAATATTCGGTAATAACACGAGAGCGCAACTTCTTATCACGGGTAGATAGGATACCTTCGGGCTCTAGAACGAGCTTGCCTTCATCATCCAAAATGGGAAGTGTTGTTTGGGGCAACTGATGGTTACCCTATGCCTTTTTTAAGCAGGACACATGGAAAACATTGTGAACACGACTGGTATCGGGAAGGCTCAACCCATAAGCGACTTGACTGATCTTTTTAATAATTTGATACAGACCATAAAAATTTGCAGCTAATTTATTTTTTCCTTTTTGTTTAAGGGAAAACTGCTTGTATGGTTGAAGCTTAACAAACACCCAGTCTCCAACTTCAAATGATCTCTCAGTGCGATTACGGTTAGCCTGTTGCTTCATACAATTCTGTGCAACACTCAAATTTTCTTTTAGAATTTGGACGACCTTTTGGTGTTCTTCTTGTTGATTTTTTACTGCTGGCAAATTTGTTTGAACTAAAGAAAAATATTTCCACTTCGGAGGCTCATATCCATATAAAGCCTGGAACGGAGTCATTTTTGTCGATGAATGGTAAGTAGAATTATACCACCATTCGGCAAGATGCAACCATTGGACCCACTTATTTTGTTTCTCCGTAGTATAACACCGTAGGTAAGCTTCCAAACATTTATTAACAACCTCTGTTTGCCCATCTGTTTGAGGGTGATAAGCCAAGCTCATGTTGAGGTAGGTTCCAACATGGTTGAACAATTCCTTCCAAAAGTTTCCTTTAAATTTGGCATCCCTGTCACTGACAATAACTTTCGGAAAGCCATGTAGTTTATAAATATGTTTCCAGAATATCTTTGCAATTTGCTTTGCAGAGTCTGTTTTTTTAATAGCGATAAAGTGAGCATACTTAGTGAGTCTATCTACTACAACGAATATCTTATCCTTTCCCTCCGATACAGGTTATCCTTCAGTAAAATCCATCGATATTTCTTCCCATTTCTTAGCCAGAATATTTAAGGGATGAAGTAAGCCAGGTGTCATAATGTTTTCAGTTTGATTTCTTTGACACCTGTCACATTCTGCAACATATTTTTGAATATCGTGACTCATACCCTTCCAAAAAAATGACTGAAATGCATTGTAGTAGGTTTTGAAATATCCTACATGCCCAGATGACATGGAATCATGTGATTCCTTGAGTATTTTTGATATAAACTTGGATTTGGAGTTTAGGTAAATTCTCCCTTTGTACCATAAGATATCGTTCTTCCATTCAAATTTTGAATTCCCTGGGAGATTATTGATTATAGCCAACATTTCTGGAGCTTTGGCGTACTCACTTCTAATCTCATTAAGCCATTCAGGCACAACAATCAAAACTGCAAGTAATGCTGATTCCTCATCTTTTATGGACAGGGCATCCGCTACTACATTGTCTTTCCCTTTCTTGTGTAATATCTCCATGTCAAAAGTGGAAATCTTCTCGATCCATTTTTGTTGTTCTTCAGAGAGTGTTTTTTGCTGAAGAAGATACTGAAGACTGTTATGATCTGTTCGGATGGAAAATTTACTCCCTAACAGATATTGTCTCCATTTGGCCAATGCATGCATAATTGCGAGCATTTCCTTGCTGTATGTGGACTTGAGATGCTCATGTTTATTTAGTTTTCTGCTTTCAAAAGCAATAGGGTGCCCCTCTTGCATTAATACTGCACCAATACCAAATCCAGAGGCATCACATTCAATGATAAATGGTTTAGAAAAGTCGGGAGTTGCCAATACTGGTGCATTAGCCATTACTTCCTTCAAATCTTCAAAACATTTCCCTGCTTCCTCATTCCATTGAAACGAATTCTTCTTTAAAAGGTTTGTAAGAGGTGCAGTTCTATGCGCATAATCTTTAATAAATCTTCGATAATATCCCGTTAATCCTAAAAATCCTTTGAGCTTGGATATGTTCATTGGTTTATTCCATTCCCTTATAGCCTTAATCTTAGAAGGATCCACTTTTACTCCTTCATGGGATATTAGGTGTCCCAGATATTCAACTTCTTCTTTTCCAAAGGTGCATTTGGATTTTTTTGCATAAAATTGATGGTCTTCTAGTAACGTGAGAATTTTATCCAAGTGTTGCAAATGCTCCCTCCAGGTTTTACTATAAATCAAAATATCATCAAAAAATACTAGTACAAATTTCCTAAGATATGGACGAAATAACTCGTTCATAGTGGCTTGGAACGTAGCTGGTGCATCTGTTAACCCAAAGGGCATTACTTTAAATTCATAATGACCTTCATGTGTTTGAAATTCAATTTTTGGTATATCTTCCAATCTAATTTGGATCTGGTAATAACCTGACCTTAAATCTAATTTAGAGAAATATTTTGCGCCATGGAGTTCATCCAGCATTTCATCGATAAAGGGAATTGGAAACTTATTTTTAATTTTTATCTTATTTAATCCTCTATAGTCAATGCATAGCCTAAACGATCCGTCTTTTTTTCTTACCAATATAACTGGGGCAGCATACAGACTCTTACTTTTTGAAATGACCCCACATTTTAAAAGATCTTGGATTATCTTCTCAATTTCAGTTTTATGGTGATGTGGGTAGCGATAAGGCTTGATGTTAACAGGGTCTGATCCTGCCTTGACTTCTATTGTATGTTCGATTTCCCTATGAGGAGGCATTTTCATTGGTAGATCTTGAAATACCTTTTCATGTTTCTGAACTAGTGCTTGTACCTCCTGTGATTCTTCGTGGTTGACTTTTGTAGATAACATCTCTAAATGATGACATTCGACTATATAGGATGGCGCTCCCTTTCAGATCATCTTCATCATCGGAGGGAAAGAAATTGAGTAACTGTGGAGGAGTTATCATGGACGGTGGACAAAGGTGGGGACTGGCAGTTTAAGGAGCCGATCGGTAATGACAAGAATGGACAAATACATGAACAAGGTAGTGTAACCTTCGAGTACACGATGGAAGGCCGCGGTGTGACTATGATTAGCCGTGGCAAACACCATTTGACAATCACATGAGATTCAAAGGGCAAGGTCAGCAGAGCGATAGGGAGTGTAGTGAGGGGAAGGTTGACCGGTGAGATATGTGAGGGGAGGGCGTAAGGAATGTGAGAGACGAAAGTACGTGGAGCGAAATTTAGCAGTGTACACCTATACTTGGTACTCCTGGTTAAAAATTAAATTCGTTTACGTCGAAATTCTTTAACCTGATGATCACACAGATCCAGAAGAGCGATGGCTCCGATACCAATGGAGTGTAAAAACTCTGGTAAACTTGAATAAGTATATATTATTAATGATGATAGATAAGAGATGATTACAATGGGGAATCACTGAGGCTTTAAATATAGCCTCATGGTGTCCCTTGGTGAAGAGGCATGATCTTTGATCATGCCCTTTCACTTAATAAAACCTAATATAACTATATCTAACTAACAATTAATAAAATATACATAAAAGCGGTCTTGTGTTGATCAGACGGGAGAATGTTGATTTGATTATAGCCAGAAAAACCGTCCATAAGGGAAAAAATCTCACTCCCCGCACAATCGTCAATGATCTGATCGATGAAAGGGGTGGGATAGTTATCTTTAGGACATGCCCAATTAATAACGTGATAGTCAATACAAACATGAATTTATCCTTTCTTCTTATCCATAGGAACAATATTAGAAACCCACTATGTCAAAGGAATCGGATAAATGAAACCCTCCTTAATAAGTTTTTCAACTTCAGCTTTTATGGCGGCGGCTTTCCGAGGATGCACTGGACGCAGATGCTGGTGAACAGGCTTCGCACCTGGATAGGTGGGAATCTCGTGCACCACAATACTAGGATCAATTCTAGACATCTCTTCGTAAGACCAGGTGAAAACATCACGGAATTCGCGAAAGATGCTAGTATAAACTTGGACTTCCTCAGAAGAGAAAGTGACTCCCACATGGATGTTCTTGAAGATCCTCGGTTTCACGGAAATGTCGATAGGCATCGTTTGAGTAATGTTACCCAAGTTACATTCAGCAAATATTTCATTACTCAAAATAGATGTTTGAAGTGGTGGAGAAGGAACTTGAGATGAAAAATGCTCAAGACAGTTAGACATTGCCCAGAGGCCAGGCATAAACGAGGAACGATGATGCCCATCGCTCCACAGTAGGTATTCGAGAGACATGGTTTCCATTATAGCTTCATCAGACAGAAACACTTCTTTCAAAGGATCAGGAGAATCTGCATCAATGAGCCAGGGAGATTGAGAATAAAAGTCAAGAGCCATGCTCAAAGGAGCATCGTCAGAAGGGGGAGAATCAGATGCAGTTGTAAGCTCACAATAATTGATTTCAATTGGACTAAGCAGCATTGAATCCCCAAATAAATCAACATGTTCAGGCAAAGGGACGATCCACGGGTCATCTGACTGAGAGATCATATTAACTTGAACATTATTTGGTGGTGGAAAGGGAAAGATACCAATGAGAGTGGGATCTTTGAAAAGACCTGGCCCTACACTTTCGGGGGGAGAAGGAATCTGATCACGTATGGGACATTGTTCTCGGAATATGAGGTAAAGAACGACAATTGATCGACAATAATGATTTTGTCCTCGTGTGGAAAATTTAGAAGTCGAAAGAGGGTGAACAGGAAGCACAACATAGCGTGAGTCCAACTGCGACCGAGTAGGAGATTGTAATTGAGTTTAGTGTCAACTACTTCTACTTCGACATTAACTGTCTTATCTTGCAACGTGATCGGTAGGCTAGCAAGAACACTCAAGGGTTTTGATTCCCTTCCATCAAATGCCTCAAGGGCATTGGGTGACGAAGTGAGTGCTGGAGAGCCAATAGCTTTCCAACAAGCGAATGACATGACACAAGTGGATGCAACTTTGTCCACAATAGCTCTATGGATGTTGAGACCGTTAATTCCAACTTGTATGACAAGCACAATCTGGTGCGGAATTCAGGGGAAAAAATTCTCTAAGTTGAAAGAGAGATGGCTAGAATCAGCAAGATCAATCCCGCCAATCGCAGATAATAACGCTTTCAGTTGAGATGGACAACTCTGAAGAACTTATAACGCGGACATCATGGATGGAGCCTGTGCTAAATCCTCAAAAATACTGTAATGCTGAGCATCACGAGCATTAGGATTATAAGAAGATTTATGGAGAACACCTTTAGAAGGTGGTTGTACAACGGGTTCAACATTAGGCATTTCAATCTCAAGAGGACCAGAGGTAGGTGGCGGAGGAGGACCATCGATGACCTCTTTCCTGGCTGCCTGGCATGATCCAACATAATCCTTCCACTGAGTAGCGATGGAAACAGGTGCAAAACCATTCATCATGAATACTTGAGAGCCAAACGGTGCAGATGGCGGAGGTTGCTCGACCATCTGGGTTTGTTGAGATGGAAAAGGTTCTTTAAGGACCACCGGAGTTCCCTTAGTGCCTTTGAGTAGTTGACTAAACTCGGATCGTCTAGGACAATCCTTAGTGTAGTGTTCCTCATCATAAATCAGACAGGGATACTTCGGCTTTCGCTGTGAACCATCATCAGATCGAGGTTTAGACGATTCTAGTTTTGGGGCATCGGCTTTGGCCTTGCCTTTTCCCTTCTTTCTACCCTTGGATGTCTTTTCCGGAGGATTGGCTTGAACAACGTTGACCTCCAAGGTTTTACCAGAATCCAGGGTAGCCTGAGGAGCAGAATTATTGGCAGAATTTGATTTCTACTTCCCATTGGAAGACTTGCATGAAGTCTGAGACACATAACTAATAACGCCGTTGAATTATGGGGTAGCTGGCGCTTTAGAGGTCCCAGGTCGTGGAGCCTCAGTCAAGATGTCATACAAAATTCCCAATTGAGAGTACACTAAATAAAGGTACTAGGCATGAGCAATGGCTTGTTCCTCGGTTACACATGCCCCCATGGCGATGTCTTTTGCATTCTGATTGAAAAAATAGGTAGTGAACTAATGAGTAAGAATTTGATCAAGAATTTCAAACTTGATCAGGCGATGACGCCGTCTCCATTCATGAATATGGTCCGAGATATGGGTAGCCCAGTCCTGTTTCAAGGATGTTAGGAGATGCGTCCCGACTTCGTAACGAACCGGAAACTGGAAATGAGTAAGGAATTCCATAGCGAGAGTGTTGAAATATTGAAAGATACCACGAGGTAGTTCTATGTACCACTTAGCAGCAGCTGGAAAAGATGGACTCGAACAAAGTCATCCACCCAAGTATTGGAAGAACACCATAAATGGTATGTCATGACGTGTGCTTGGGGGTCTTCTCCAGATTTTCCCTTAAACTTGGGACAATCACCAGGAACCTTTGTTGGAACTAGCGGCCAATAAGGATTATGAAGAATTGGATCATTTTTCAATTTGGACACATCCAGTAACTCCAACGTGGCGAGAAAAGGTAATTGAGGGTTAAAAGGCATAGTAGGTCCTCGATAAGGACCCGTACCCATACTCCATCCTGGTTGAGTATAACTCTGTCCCCATTGGTTCTATCCTAGAGAATTCAAACCATAAGGAGTATAAGCCAGATAATTCAGTTGATATGGCGGCTGAGGACCAGGATACGGGGGTTGAAAACCAAGATACTGATTCTGAGTATACGAGGGTCCCATTTGAGCAACACAAGGATTTTGTTGCAGAGTATAAGTATAGCCTGGTAGTTGAGGGTAATAAGGTGGACCTTGAGACGCATTGTATACCGGTCGATATTGACCTTGAGGGTAATAACCACCTTGGGGTCGAACGGGCTATTGATAAGTAGGGCCCTGCTGAGCTGAATAGGTCAGGCACACATGTTGATTCGACTACGGCATGGAATAGAGCGGTGGCTGAGCAGGGTGAATTGTTTTTGCAGGTTGTCCTGACTAAATAGTTTGACCTGAATGATGAGGGCCACTAGGTTGCCCCTACTGAGCAGGTTGGCCTGATGGTTGAGGTGGGCTAGGTTGTGCCTGATAACCAGTTTGACCTGGGGCAGGACCATAAGATGGCCCTGGCTGTGCAACATTTGGACCAATCGAAAAAAATGGCTGTTGTGGTTGCACCAAAGGTTGATATGGATGAATTCCCCCCCAGGACCATATAAAGGTCCAGGTTGATATACCGGTTGCCCAGCTGGTCCTTGAGGTTACCCTGGTTGGACCATAGGTTGAGCTTGTAAAGGTTGACCTTGAGGATTGTAAGGCTGCCCTTGCAAGCCGTAAAATAATCCTTGCTAGACTGAAGGTTGTCCCTGTAAGGGTTGCCCTTGTGGGTCGTATGCATACCCTTGCTGGGCTGGAGGTTATCCCTAAAAGGGTTGTCCTTGTGGGATGAAAGCATACCCTTGCTGAACCGAAGGTTGCTCCTAAAAGAGTTGTCCTTGTTGGTTATAAGGTTGCACAGGCAAGGTCGGTATAAAACCGTTAATGAAATGATAAGCCTCAGGATCAGGAAAATAGATAGGGTTGCCGTGCTCATCATATTGGAACGGAAGTGAATAAATCGAGGTACCATCCGCGCCATAATGAGAAAAATAAGGATGATTAGGATCTTGAGGGGACTGATTAGTCTGGGAGCTTTGCTACTGAACAACCAACCAATACTCCTCAAAAGAAAGGCCGTCAGGGATTGCCATGGAAATCAAAGTCTCTACCAAAGCCGCAACTCCTAACGACTGAGCGGTGAAAACTGGTGCCAATGCAGCCACGCAGACAGTGGGCCCAGTGGGGACAAATGTAACAAAAGGCATCGACGAGATAGGTGTCGTCTAAGACATCCCTAATGATGGGAGAACCGGCCCCCTTGATGGAGTAGATGTTGCCATAGAGGCAATATCAACTATAATCTGACCCAAAGACCTATATCCAGCTGGAAGCGACACCGATGGTGAGCATTTAGCAGGCTCTTGATGGATGTATTCCGGGAAAAGTTGGTATTCTTCATCAGAAACTGGAATACCCTCACTGCCATTAGGACCATACGATTCCATGTCTAAATCCATCGTGAGATCTTGTAAAAGACTATGGGGGCTAGGAGGTATGATAGCAGCCAAAAATGGTGATCCCGATGTAAGAGGGGGAAAATGTTCCCCGACCCCAAACCCAAACCAAGCGTTTGAAAGAGGCCAATGGAACTCAACTGGTTCTCCAAAGGGGTACTCTGATGGGATGATAGGCTATTAAAGCTCGGCAGACCTAGAGGTAAGAGAAGTTTCAGATGAATCGTCCAAGAAAGGACTGCCAGTAGATGAAACCGATGGTTCTGCCACTGTGACTGTAGCACACCAGAGAAGGGAAACAGATCGAAAATGAAGAGTCTTGGATCAAAATCAAGGAAAACAAAGAAAGGCTAAGTAATCAAAATTTACAGGGCGTGTAATCGTAGGTAGTTTATTTTATCACATTGAAACCAAAAATTTGTTGTTTCCTATTTTAAGAGTCAAGAAACAGTCAAAGATGACTCTAGTCTCTTTCGGTTTTAAGCGAGCGCAAAAGGACAAGTGCTAAATGATATTTTCAAATTTATGGAGTTAGTAAAGATCGAAAATGAATGCTCAGGTAGTCTAGGTAAAATGGTGTACCAGGTTTCTGTGAACTGCCATATACACCTTGGTTATATTATGAAAGAAGAATCAACCAAGGACTTGACGTACGTGCAGGTAGTCTCCCCGAATGCTATGTTCGGTGTATCACGGTTACAAGGTGGCAGACTTGGCTTCCTATGGATAAAAGGATTGCAACCTAGAGGGGTCTCCCTTTATATACTCAACGGTACAGGGAGTGCAAGTCTGTACTAGTGCTGTCTGAAGCCAGATTGTGTGCGACAACTGCTAGGTTTAAAGACGCCAGAACACGTCTCTAACTTAGACCACTAAATGTTTCGTTAGGTTCCAATGTTGCTTTAGGTTAATTGAATAAATTTTAAGTTGATCTTGTATTCATGTTTTGATTCCAAGGTCCTATCGTATGTTGGATCTCACGAATCCCTAAATGCAAGCTACATGCCATGAAATACCATTTCGTTTGATGAAAAGCTATCTACGAGAAAGTTTAGGAGTTTTCAAGTGATAGTAGATAATGAGAACACACAGAAGCATCCACTACAGTACCTGATGCAAGCTAATGAAAATGAGAAATCTTTCCTAGAATGCCCAATGCTAGTTATGTGAAAGATTTTCCAATTCCAGAATGCAAGTAAGAATGCAAGCACATTTTTTTTTTTTTTTCAATGTAATAGAGCAAACAATGCACTAAATGACCTAAAAAACGAACCTTCACACTAGCTCGAGAATTTTCAAGCGAGAGTCGAGACGAAACAATTCAAATAAACTCGAAAGCAAACAAAACAAAACTCAAACCAATGTTGCAATCTGTCAAATCGAAGAAAGATGTCGAAGCAGACCCATACAAGCAATGTAATCTATGCTTGGAGTTATAAGAAGCACAACTGAATGAAAGAGGAAAGACACATCCAAGACTCATTCCACCAAATGCAATCACTCAAACGGATCAAGGGAGCTAAATGCGATTAGGAAAATAATGAAGGTAGTTGTGAAACAAAACATTGAAGCTCTTACAGGAAGCTCAACATGCCAAAGCACTAGAAAAACCTAGGGCCATGATGCTAACAAGAAATGGACAGACAACTGAAGGAAGGAGGTTTTTCACAGTCACAGACAATCCCAAAGCACTCAAATCATGCCAAAAAATAACCCAAAAGCACAAGCACTGACCAAAAAATCCAAAACAGGGCAAACCCTAACACCTACAGGAAATGGTGCGACTGTTTGGCTGTAATTAGTGCCAAACAGGGGATGGCGCGGGTGCTGAACTAGGAACAAGTGCCAGTAAGCTCGACTATCAGACTGGAAACCATGCCAATCAAGCCAACCCTAGTAAAAGGAAAAATTTGGAAAAACAGAGGTCAGATCTGATCCTCTGGGGCTGAATAGGGGTCTTAGACTCAACAAAAATAGTCAGAAAAGGAAAGCTAAGAAAGAAAATACCAATAATAAGACCTGATGGATGAAAGAAAAACCCACACTGATCCCCAGCGGAGTTGCCAATTTGTTGGTGAGGTAAATCCCCTCTGCGGACATAGGCGATCCCACTAGCCTTAGGGTGGGTCTAGCCACAAACGAGACACGCTATAACATTGATTCCTAGTTAACGAATGGAAGGAGATTCGAAAGATAACTTACCGGAAGTCCTATGGTGTTGTCATCAGAAAGACTGGCTGCCTCTCGCTCTTGGTTTGACAGATCACGATTCGCTCGCTTTCATGTTCGGATACCTACACACACACAAGAAACAATGACAATATACAACATACTGTTTTGCATTCGTAACTACCAGTCAATCAAAGAAGACTAAATCAATTGCATCAGATAAACATAACACAATGATGGAACCAATACCATAGTCAAGTATATTAATGAAAGAAAGGAAGAGTACAACCAAGCTTCGACGTTGTGGTCTCCTCCAACAGGGTTCCAGCGGAGCACATCTCACAAAGGCTAGTCGGGAATTCGGATGGGGCTCTCTCTATGGAATTCTCCTTGGTTCTACCTTCTTTATAGCAATTACTCAACTATAGTATCTCTTCTTCAAGTTCAACTTCTTTGCTATATGTTCAACTAACTTTTGTAAAGGGAAAAGGCCTGTTTATATAGAGGAAGAAGGAGAGGTTAGGAGGCCTATAATCATGGAGGGGAGTCCTATCTTCAAAGAATGTTCCATGGGAGGTAAAAACCACTACCTAAAGGCAGAGATCCATGGCTTATTAAGTTTAACCAATTCCTATGACTCATCCCTGAGGTGGTTAAAGGAAACTTCCACCTCTAATTTATTAAAAAACATTCCCAAAATGGCTGGCGCGGGTACAACATAGAGACAGAGCGCTAGGTGGCGCGGGCACAACACAGAGACAGAGCGCCAGGTGGCACGGTATCTAGTGTACATCCTCCACATTGGTGTGAGGGATGAACAGACTACCCTTGCAAAGGCCAAAACATAGGTTTTTGTGGGCTTTTTGAGGAAATGTTCAACAGGAAAAATGATGTCCTTATGCAAAAGGATGCAAAGAAGGTATTTGCAGAGTATGAAACTGCTCACAGGTCATGAGAAAGACCCTCCAATATGCAGGGTGAGGGATTGCAGGGACGGTGACAAAATTCTGTGTAACAGAACCACTACGAAGGTGGGCCAGTCGGGCCTATTGGCTCGCATGCAGGAGACCCATGTTCGACTCCCCAAGTTGCACAAAATTTTTATAATAAAAAAATTCTTCTGCGAATCGGCTATTCGTGCCCAACCCAAAAGCGTGCAAAGGTGCCCATCTGTGTGAAGGTGGTATCAGAGCTAGAGTTTTACTCTGCATTTGTTCTTGTGAAAAGATATAGTTGATTGTTTGAAAGATTCGATGCTTACTAGGCTTAAGATCAAGAGGGGGGAAGGACAATTGGTTAGAGCTAAAAATAATCCTCAACCAAGGAGGGCCAGAGTGCCATTAACTCCACCTTATAATTCACCTCCAAGAGCCACAAAATAAGTCTTAAGCATGTCTTCAAGAGAAGGAGAAGTTCCTGAAGACATTGATCCCAAAGAAGAAGAATGGGAGTTCCGAAAGGCGTTCCTGGAAATGACTGAGATGGTGAGGATACTCTAGCAATAAATGAATGAAAGGCTTGAAGGAGAAGGGTCGAAACACCATTAGGAAGGAGAGGGTTCTTCAGGAGGAAATAAAAGTGATGACAAGTTAAAGAAAGGACACGGAGGAAATGGTGATCCACCATCCCCATCTTCATCCTCTTCCTCTACATTTTCATCCTCTACTTCGGTGAATCAATCTCACAAATAAAAAAACACCGGTAAAAGTTCATTTTTAAAGCTTGATGTTAAGTTTGAGTTGCCTATGTTTAATGGTGAGGTCAATGCAGAGAAACTTGACAATTGGATAAGACAGTTGGAAGTTTATTTGAGGATACAAAACCTTCATGACGACGACACCAAGATTCAGTTAGCCTCTTTGAGAATGGATGGAGCAGCATTGGTATGGTGGGAAGCCCAAACCAAGGATGAGATTAGAAAACATGGTAGGATCACTTTATCATGGGCTGATTTTATTTTTGCAATTAAAAAAAAAATTTATCCATTAGCTTATTTACAAAAGGCTATCATGAATTGGCAAAGTTTTAGACAACTTAAGTGAAAAAATGTACAAGATTACACCCAAGAGTTTAGACGAAGGGATCTTTTGTTGGGAATTTATTTGCATAGCCAAGAGACTTTGCTAAAATATAAATGTGGTTTACACAGCTATCTTATGCATATTATCCTTATGTTCAATTCTACTAGTCTAGACGAGGTTTCTGTCCAAGCCACGCATTTAGAGGCTAGAGGTAAACAATATTTTGATGGGAATGAGGATAGTGAATTTAAAGGAAAAATGGAGAAAGAGAAATGAAAATTCTAGGAAAGAGAAGGGGAAATTATTTTGTAAAAACTGTTCCAAAACAAGCCATGATGAAGACCATTGCTGGAAAATTCATCCGGATTTGAAACCAGAAGAATTCAAAACCAAAGATAAGGCCAAAGAAAAGGGAAAAACGGTTGCAATAGCTGAACAAGACTTAGGGTCTGAATCAGGAGATGAAACTAAAAGCATAGCCATGGTACTAAAGAACATAAAGGGGAAAGAGATCGTAAAATAAACAAATCCCAGTTCTAGCACTTTAAAATGTCACATAGAAGCTCGAAATGAAGAGAGGAGGATTGAGCTGTTTCATGTGAGGATAATTTCCAAACACACAAAGATAGACACAATATTTGAGAGTGGGTCACAAGCGAATCTCATCTCAGAAGAATTAATCAAGAAGCTGAAACTTGAGACCATTCCACATCCAAAGCCATATCCACTTGGATGGATTTGCAAGGATGTTAATTTACAAGTTTCAAGGAAGTGCATGTTGCGCTTCACCATAAAAACTTATTATATTGACATGGTTGAACTAGATGTGGTACCAATTGACATTACAGGTGTGGTGTTGGGTAGTCCTTACTTGTATGATAGGAAAGTGATCTTCCATCGCCATGAGAACAAGTATCATCTATTCAAGGATGGCAAGGAGTTTATTGTGAGAGCAAATCGGAAGAAGCTAGAATATTCTTTAGTGAATGCAGGGTAGTTGAAAAGGCTTGTCAATGCAAGTCAAAATTTGACTTTTTTGATGATTAAGCAAAAATAATTTGTACATATTAATTTTCATGTTATTGCTAATGTAAATGATGAGATGTTTCAGTCTGAAAGCATGTCATCTTTGGAGGAAGATGACAAGAAGTTGCAGTAAATGTCTTTGGTGTCGATCGGTGTAGAAAACAGAGTATCGGTGCAAAGTGGTGCAAAAATCCAAGAGAGGGTGAAGCATACAAGCAAAGAGGGCACAATGTTTAGTATGGATCAATGCTGGTTTCAGAATGGCAGAGTACTATGGCGAGAAAACTTGGTCGGGAGTCGACACAAGTACATGGCTCATTCGGAAAAAAATCGTCATAAGGATAGTTGGCAAGGTGAATCTTATTTTCAGTTTCCTTTGAAGGTAGACCATTGTAGGAACAATATGTTTTCTGAAAATTTCAGTTATTGTTCTGCAAGTTTCAAAAATTTTCATCATGACACAGTCAAGGTTAGCAATAGTCGGTCAACAAATTCAAGGAAGAATTTATCTTTTTATGAGAAGCTCAATTTGATGAAATCAGGGAGATTTCAATGGTTCAAGGTTGGAAGAGTGGAGAATCAGTCTCCTCATCTTCAGTTTCTGTAGTTCAGAGAGCTTTTGGAGTCCAAAAGCTTCCCATTGGGGAGTGTGATAAGGAGATCATGTCCAAGTTAAGAAAATTCTCAAAAATGGAAGTTCTCGGAAATGGTTGCAATCTAAATGAACGGAAAGGTCTCATCGCTGCGATTCTGGCACTGTGAACGGTTCTAAAAGTCAAGGTCGTATGTGAAAGTTATTGAGGTTTGAAATCGTCCAGTAAACTCCATGAAAATATTGTTTGACCAAGTTTGAATTTTGACATTTTAGAAAAAATAAATAAATTATTATGTTAAAAGTTAATTTTGTTATTGTTGGAGGAGGCCAATAAGAGGGCGCCACGTGGCTTGCCCGGAGGCTACCATGTGGCCCCAGGCCTGAATGAAAAAGGGGTTCAATTTTTGTTTTGTTTAAGGTCGGCTCGACACCATGGGCACAACCTGCATGAGAAATCCTTCACCCTGCATGCCAATTCGGGTCAGGCAGAGACTGCACACAGTCGGGCCGAGTACATGTTTAACTTGGGTCCCAACTGCACGCAGATGGGTGCCTTTGCACGCGTTTGGGTTGGGCACGAATAGTCGGGTTGTAGCAGAAGTTTTTGATTATAAAAATTTTGTGCATCTTTGGGGAGTCGAACACAGGTCTCTCGCCCGCGAGCCAACAGGCCCAACCGGCCCGCCTTCGTAGTGGTTCTTAACAAAGTATAGGCGTAGTTTCATTATGTTGTGTGAATTGGTTTTTGGTCGAAAAATTTAAGGGTCTAGCCCTGACTCCACATGATCTCTCGCTTGCGACTGGGAGCTACTCCAAAACCTTATCTATGGCTTGTCCAGGTCATGTGACCACGACATACATGCAAGTAGCTTCCACGGTGGTTGCCATGGTGGTTGTCACAGCGGTCTTCATGGTGGTTAGAGCGGGGGTAGTCACATTGCATCCACCTAAAAGTTAATTCAACTACAGTCCGTCCAACGGCTTCAAATAGCGGACCCTCCATATTCGGCAGATTTACCAAATTGGCAGAGTTAACTAGAGTTCCTCCAGTTTTGGAGGAGTTTGTTTAGGGATATTGGGCAAAATTTGTTTTTACCATAACTCCCTCAATAGTGAACGAAATTGGATGAAATTTTAGTCAATTTTGGGTTTCTTCAACATTCTGAAGAGTTTGGAATAGGTTTTAGAGTTAAAAAAGGTGATATACAACAGATTTTTCTTCACGGAAGAGGAAGGAGCGATCAGGGCCATCATGGAGAAGGCACTGTATTTGGTTGTATTTCACTGTTTAAGGTGAAACAAAAGCCATTTCTAGCTATTTTATATCTTATGAAGTCGAATTTATAGTTGGTTTTACCTGATTAGGCATATTTTTCACTGTATAACCATTTTGAGCAAATTAATAGAGCAAGGACATGCCATTGGGGAGCCTTGGACTGACATATGTAGCTCAGGAGGGGTGAACTGCCTCAAAAATTTGCTGTGTTATGTTATGGTGAATTTTAATTGCTGAATATTTCTGATGTGATATGTTAAACAATGAATTTAATTAAGAAATCCTCACACATAAAACTCAGAAACAAACCAAAACTACTTTTTTTAATCTGCAAGTCATGGAGAACACTTTGCACACTAAATTATTTGAGAATGGATACTTTTCATAGCATTACAAATAGTTCCATTTTCATATCACTCCTCTACTTCTCTCTTTCTTCACTCCTTTTTTCTTTCCCTCACTTTATCTCGATCTCTCCCTTGTCACTCCCTCTATGTCTCCACCTCTATCACTCTATGTATTCTTCTTCCCTCCCATATATATTTGGAGGCAATACACATCCTAATATATTATTATATATTATAATATAACACAATATATATATATATATATATATATATATTCCAAGGAAAAAAATCTTTTATTTTGATTAAAATAATAGATCGGCCCTTACTTGGGTTATTACATTGCTCCTTGAGCTGTTTTGTACTATTTGAGAGTTTTTTCATTACCATTACTGGATTACAATGAAAAAAATTCTTGTTCCTCTTCTATCTTTGAGAATTTATCTCCCGCTCTTGTGAGGGAAAACTTCCATTTTTCGCTGTATTGGCATCTTACTGCTGTACTCGCTCAAAACTGGTAATCACTTTATACAAAAAAGGGTTTAAACCTTGCGGTATAAAAGGGACTGTAATGTCCCTTTCGCGTAAACTACATGTCCCATTGATATGTCCGAGATTTTCTAGATTTTCAAAATCTGAATGACTCGAAGAGCTCCTCTGTTCATATTAAACCAGATTGATTTCTTCCACGTTCACAGAAGTATCCATAATTTTCAGTGTGTCTGGAGGGAGGATGAGAGCCGATTTGGAAGTCCATCTGCCTCTGAATTAATTCCCAGAACACATGTTTGAAAGAGAGGAGTTGGTAGTCTTGAGATAAACACCGAATGTTTCAGAGGAGGGCTTGAATATGAGGAGAATAAATGTGAGATATTTGAGTGGCTTAGTCAATTACCATTTTGGAGTCTTCGAAACATTGCAGAGAAAAAATATTTTTGGATTTTTCCACATGTAGGACAACCCAAAGAGTAGCTAGCTTAGCCTTGCTATTTGATCCATGACCTGGAGAAAATAGAATGTGATATTTGAGGTCTGGTGAGACATCAAGGATAACCCTTGCTCCTTTCAAAAAAGGATTTCCTTGACAAGCACCTTCAAAGAATGCCCAAGCATAATTCTGATTGATTTCTAGAGGCACCACTTAATGAATTTTGGGAGATTTAGGAATGCATTTGTGCTCAGATGCCCACTGCACAATAAGAGTTGCAGTCAGCTCTTCAGGAACTACTTTTTCACTGAAAATTGCCAAATTTCGAGCCCACCGAATGTCGTAAGCGAAAAAAGTAGGAAAGACTGAGTAGGAATTCACCCTAGGCTCCTTCCACCATTGTTTTATTCTTGCTTCCAAAGAATCAACCGGGGACATAAGAGGGGCAACGAGTATGACGAAGAGCTATTCCAAACTGAATCTACATAAGAGAAAGAGAAGAAAATCTGAGAAATAGATTCTGCTATTCTTCCACATAGGCAACGCTGACTTGGGCCTTCCCAGCCCTGTCGCTGTAAATTATCCCAAGATAGAAGTCGATTTTTAAGTGCAAGCTAGAGGAATAATTTGGATTTTTTTGGGCCTGGGGATTTCCATAAGGAATTATACCAAAACAACGCTTCTTCATTAAATGAGTCTTCCATCATTGCCTTATATCCGAGCTTAACTGTGTATGTGCCATTCGAGGCATGTTTTGACCATGCGAGCATATCTTCAATCTCTTGTTCTAAATGAATGAAATTGTTTACGAGCAGGGAGATGAAAGAGGTCCATTCATCTGCCAGAAATTGTGGCAGACCTAAGGAATTTGCATTTTTCCAGCATGGGGTTCCCCATGCTTGTGGAAAGGCTTCAGCTGCGTCCAAAATTGTGTGAATGTGTTTTTTTGAAAGGATAGAGCACAAGCTTTGTGATAGTTTGTAATTTTCACCTGCTCCAACCCACAGATCTATCCCAATGCGAACCAAGTTTCCATTTCCGATAATCCAAGCAGTCCACTGACCAATGAAAGGAAAAGCTGATACCATTTCCTTCCAACCGATTGAAGCATTTTTGCGAGATTTGGTTGGATTTTGAAACCATGAAATAATATATTGGCTTGGAAAATATTTTGCGCTAATAACTTTGTACCAAAGAGAGTCATTGTTTTCTGAAAGCCTCCAAAGGGATTTTGCTGCAAGAGACAGACAGAAGATTGGGAGGTTCTTGATGCCCCACTCCCCAGATCTTTAGGCCTAGCCAACGTTGTCCATTTTACCAGAGGGATCCCTTCAACTTTTTTGCTAGTAGTCCAAAGGAAAGAAAAACATTTCTTCCTTATTTTGTGAAGGATTCCTTTAGGGATAGAAGCAATGGTGGCCCAGTACACAGGGATGCTTTGGAGCACAGATTTGAGGAGAACCAAATGACCTCCCCAAGAGAGAAAGCGGTTTGTCCAATGAGAGATCTGGCTTTCAACCTTCTGATATAGCCATAACCAGTCCTTAAAACAATATGAGTTTGGTTTTAGAATAAATCCCAAATATTTAAAACCCGCCTCCCAAGCACAAGTTGGGAAGGGGAGAGAGAGCTTAATATGGGACAAAATATTTTCGTCCATGGTATTATGAACCAAAACTGACTTAGTTATGTTAATCTGCATCCTGGATGCTATCTAAAAGAGCCCGAGGATATCCCTAACTGCCTTAGCATTCTCATTGGTTGCACTGTAGAAAATAAGGAAATCATCCACGTAAAGGATGTGGGAGAGAGACTCCAGGCCTGCAATATGGATTCCTTTAAGCTTTCCAGAGGAGATAGCATTTTTTCATAATCGACTCAACGCATCAACAATTAGAAAGAATAGAAAGGGAGAGAGAGGGCACCCCTGTCTAAGTCCCCTAGAAGAGCGGAAGAAAATAGAAGGGGAGCCATTTATCATTACTGAAAATGAAGCAGTTTGAATACATCCCATTATCCATTCTACGACTTCCAAATCCATTCCAATTTGTATAAGTAACAGCATGAGGAAAGTCCAATTCACTCTGTCGTATGCTTTTGACAAATCCAGTTTAAGAGCGAAGGAAGGTTTTTTGTTTAGACGGACAGAATGAAGAGCTTCCTGAGCCAAAGATACAACATCGTGGATTTTTATTTTGTCTAAGAAACCAATTTTTTCTTTAGAAATGATGCTGCTTAAGATTAGTTTTAGCCGCTGAGCAATGATTTTGGCTATTAATTTGTAAATAAAATTGCAACAGGATATAGGTCGAAACTCATCGAAATCCTTTCGGGCTGAATTTTTTGGAATTAAAGTAATGAAGGTAGAGTTGATTGAGCCTAGCACTTTGCCTGATCTTTGAGACTCCTAAATTACTAATAACAAGTCATCCTTTAGTAGCTAATAGAAACCTAGGAAGAATTCGATCGTTAGACCATTCGGGCCAGGACTTTTCCCTTTCTGGAAACTTTTAAGAATGAGTTCGAGTTCTGATTCGTTTACTTCTTTGGTGAGATCTGAATTCATTTCATCAGTGATCTTATGTGGGAATATTTATAAAATTTGAAGGATTTCTTAGTTGGGGCATCCCTCAGGGGCAGTGAAAACTTTTTTAAAGTGTTGGATCCCTGCATTGGCTTTTTCTTCGAAAGAACGAATCATTTGACCGCTCTCAGATTTTATTTCAATGATGGTATTTTGATTCCTTCTATGAGCTGCATAATGGTGAAATTTTTTTGTGCTATTATACCCTTCTTTAATCCAAATTTCTTTGCTCTTTAAGTGCCATAGTTGCTCTTCATTTTTTAGGAGTTCATGACATTTTAACTCTAGATTTTTCAGGGTCTCCATCTTCGTTTCATCCATAATACCTGAATTGTTCTGATTATAAAGTGAGATGATAGTGACCTCGGTTGATTTTAGGAGTTCTTGTTGTTTTTCCTGAAAATCCCCTGCCCATGCCTTAGTAACCTTCTTGATTTTTTAAATATTGTCAGCCCAAATATTCATAAAGGAATGGGACTGAGAAGGTACCAAATGGACTCAAGAGGATATCACCAATGCTTTATAATCATCCTCCAATAACCATGCAGGATTGAATTTTAATGGTGTTGGGGGTTTTGATTCGGGACAAACCAAAGATAATACAATAGGCCTATGGTTAGAGATGCCACCCGTTTCAACACGAGCCTGTACCCGAATATGAGAATTTAATAAATTTTCAGAGACTATGAAGCGGTCCAATCTTTTGGAAATGGCTTCCTGAAAATTCCTATTATTGCGCCATGTTGGTTCTAGTTTTGCAGGCCGAACATAAACTAATATGATTCTGTCACAACAAGAATTTAAAAAAGGGGCGAGAGGATTAGGTCTGGCTAAAGTCCCCCAAATTTCATCCAGGGACAGAGTAAAATTTAGATTGCCTCCCAATATCTTGATGTCAGAGGTCTCTAGTTCTGAATTAAAGAGATTTCCCCAAAACGAGCGTTTTTCATAACATGGCCCATAAATATTGAAGATGGAAGGGGACCCTCCAGATAAAGGATCCACAATGGATGTCTTAATAAACAAAGAGGAGCTAACATATGAAGTGGCAAATATTGAAGGGTTTATTTCCGTGATTAGTCCCCCAGCTGACCCAGAGGCGTTCACGGTGAAAAAAGACCAATTACAAAGCCATTTAGAAAGAATTTCTTGAGCTCGAAGACCAGACACATTTGTCTCTTGGAGGAAAATAATATCAGGCGAGACAGATTGACACAACCTTTTGAGGACTAGCTGGGAAGGGGCACCCCTAAGGCCCCGAGTGTTAAAGGATAGGATGATCAATTTAGGCCCTTATTAAGGGCACTTTCTACTCTAAGAGCCTGAGGGATTTTTTGTTTGTTTGCCTGAGTTAATATCCATGGCTGCTTGATTTTGTGCTTTTGACAGAGCGGATTTCCTCCTGAGAGTGATCTTGGGAGCTAAATCCATAGCTAAACCCCCTTTAATCAATTGGTCAGGGCTCATACGGGCATAGGACCTGGAGCAGAGTTTCGTCGTGTAGGGGCTAGGGGCGTTACGTGAGCCACTCGAAGCACGGGGATAATTTTTAAGGGAAGTAAGGCTCTGTGCGGGGGTATCAGATAGAGGGAGCATGAAAGGGGGGTCATGAGCCAAATCAACACATTCCAAATTATTGATTTCAGGAGTTTGAATAGGGGAAATAAGGGGGGAAGAAGAGCCTCCAAAGGGCATACCTTTTGCATTAGAGGAAGCGTCTTCCTCACTCATCCTCTTCTCTACTCAGATATCATCTTGTGCAGAGAATTATGGTTGGAGTTGATCAGCCACATTATCAACAAGCAGAGTCACAGTCGACACTGAAGAATGTGAATTGGCCGGATTTTTGAGCTATTTTTTCCTCCACCCTTTTTTGAATCAAGGCCTCGAACGATCCAGCTAAGAACAATCCTGAGCTAAGTGCCCAACTTTTCGACATAGAAAGCACCTAAATGGCAGCTTCCAATAGTCTAATTTTTGTGTCCAAGAGCTACCGTTCATTTCCAAAACGATTCCTTCGTATAGTCCATCGCGCACGTCTAACTCGACTTGGATTTTGGCACATTTTCTGTCGAATTTTGAATCCTAGTCATCTTCAAGCGCAATGAAAGAACCTAGCTTATTACCTATTTCTTCGAGAATGTGCCGCTACTAGAAAAATTGAGGTAAGCCAGGTAATATTACCTAGACTTTTTGTAGGTGCTACGACAATCTATCAACGTTGAAGCTGATATCCCAATTTTGTCATATTAAACCAGCTGGTCCCCAGTTCCACACGCGTTTAGTTAATTTGATTCTGTCAGAACTAGATATGACTTTAAACAACAACCATCCACGGGATATTTGATGAAAAACAGGGACATAACCCAACGTGGGCTTCCAATTCTCTTCCATCCAAGATTGAATTGAATCGACCGACTAGGGCCTTTTCCAGATAGGAAGGAATTTCAGAAATTGATATATCAACCCTAACCACCAGCCTCATTGTATTGATATTTTTCCGGATCCCTGTTTGCTTGTGGGCAGTTGAAATTGGAGAAGTTTGGGTCTCGGCGTTCGCACATGGGGAGGGGTGATGGGCGAACCATCATTCACGCAATTGTTGAACAAGACGTTGTTAGAGTTTTATGAACCCAGCACTGGACAAATAATGGTCTGAGATGTCCGTCTCATAAAATCATATTGTCCGGGAAAAATCTATCTAGTCTCCGGACTGTAAGCGAAGTCTAAATCGTCATCTTTCATGTTGATACGGAAGTAGGCGGGTGATAGGATGTGCGCGAGGGAGAAGACGACGAGATAATAATTGAGGGATGCGGGGAAGGAAAGGAGATTACGGCATGTGAGAAAACCCTAACCTATGAGCAGAAAAACTACCCCTCCCCTGACAGAAAACATGGAAATTTACATGTGAGGTCCGTAGGGGACCTCACCGCAGAAGGGCGAGCCTTGGATGCGAAGCCGAAGAACAACACCAAAAAAATCATAGCGTTTTTTCATATATATATATATATATATATATTCACAACAAAATTTATATTATATTAAATTTAATATTATATTAACCCAAAATTAATATTTTTAATAATATTAATATTAAAATAGATTAATATTAATTTTTTAATATTAATATCAGATTTCATAATTTAATAATAATAATAATAATAATAATAAATTTTTAATATTAATATTAGATTTAATAATGTTTATACATGACATGATAACAAAAATTATAATAAAATTTGGAATTTTAATGTTTTAATTTTTTTTGTGGAAGGTAAATTTATGATCCATTCAAATTCAAGGTATATGATAAGGTATATTTTGAGCACAGACAAACATACTTACACATTTCCCCCATACTGGGCTATAGAATGCACCTCTCGGCGCAATAACATATAAATTTTCTAATGTTGTTCATAACCTAGATCCAATTAAATTTGCATTTTTAGTAAAATAATATCATATGAACTTGAATAAATTATTAATGGATTAAATTTTAGATCTTTATTGATTCTAAAATCTAAATTATGGGATTATGGGATTCAAATAAGGATTTGAATTGTTTTTATAGAGGCTAGCTCAATCAAGCCCCTGGTTAACCATGTAAATGGCTTGATCGAGGGCTTAGGAAAACTTTGATCGATCTATTCAAATTTAAAATTTATGTGCTCGATCGAGCTTCTGAGGTCCTAAAAACCACAATTTTAGCACCCCCTTTGCAATTTTTTTCTGCAACACCATTTTGTACCCTAGCGGACTTAGGGAAAAAAATTTCCTTAGGTGGTGGTGTTGATCATGTTGGATTCATGAAATAATCCTCTATCTAATGGCATATTATTTTTACATTTTTGAATTCATATGATATTTTTCATTTAATTTATTTTAATCATAATGCGTTAATTTTTTTTGGACAATTTTAAAGAGGTTAAATAAAAAATAAATAACATAAAATATACACAACGAAATTTTTTCAAAAAATACCAATATATTTGTTTATGAGTCCTATTCAAAATGGTACTCTTGGTTTTTCAATTTATTTAAATAGTTAAAAAAATCCTTACGCAAACACGTGTTTGCAAAATGTAATTCAAATATTACTTCGCCAACTTCGAAAAGTAATAAAAAATATAATTTTGCATAAAAAAATAATTTTTTAACATGAAAAACTTAGTTCTCTCCATGTAGATAATTTTCATATATATATTTTTAAAAAATTACACATTTTAGAGTAATTTATGCTATGCGAACACACACATACCTCTTTACATGTGCAAATATTTGCAAGGACAAACATTTCATTTAATGGAAAATTGACAGATTATATGACACTAAAGTTTTTGCAAAAAATACCATTAGGACAACAACATAATTCTCCACAATTTTTTTTTTAAAACTTTTAATCAAAATTCACAATGCTTATATGAATTTTGAGGGTTTCAATCCTATAAAAGAGTAAAATTTTCAAATTTGATTTCCACATTTGGCCCAAAAGTGTAACCCATCTTCATGCATTCACCCTGACACACATAGAATTACCACCCAAATCACACAAAAAAATACATTAAGGAATGATTTCTTTCATCTCTATGAGGGCATCATGTAATAGTTGACGCAACAAAAACTGCGATTTTATAAATCTTGACCTTTGATTCCAAATGATGCAACTAATATGGCCTTTATCACCCAGTCTATGCTCTACCCATAGAGTTGCACATTTTTCAATGGAATAAAATTAGCGATCACTTAATCATTCTAAATGTTTCCATTGTTTTGACTTTATATACCTGTGTGATACCTTTCAGTACATCATCCTCTTTACAGCCATGCCATTCTTCCATTTATTCTGTATGACCTACACGTTGAACATAATCACGAGGATACCTTAGTATATCATAATTGATAAAAAGATCAACAATTCGGTGTCAAAACCATGACCTGCTACACTATCAAGAGCAATAAGCCTCGTAGATTTTGATTTGAGATAATGTAATGCTACTAATTCTAGATTTCTCACATGATGGAATTTCTCCAACTGTTCCTGCATATAGACAATTCACACACAATAGATCTGAAACTTCACTTCATTAAATGAAATCCGTACTTACACTGAATCTTGATTCTCTCTGCCTCACAAATTAACAATTCCACGTCTCCACAGGTTGATCTCTGCTTTGCCAACATGATCTCTTCAATGCAATGATACCCAAATTCTTAAATTTAATCATACCTTTATTTCATCAATGCTAATTTAGGGACAATCAATGGAAAAATAAAATGAACTGGCCACAAGCATACAAGTGAAACCATAGCGTGTGCATAGCATATAGTGAATGCATAGCATCTTCAACATATATGTAGCATTATGGTAGTGTCTATAGTGAAAGGGTAGCGTTATTCAATGAAAGGGTAGCCTTCTTCAATGAAAGAGTAGTGTTCTTCAATGAAAGAGTAGTGTTATTAACAAAAGAGTAGCTTTCTTCAACGAAAGAGTAGAATTATTCAACAAAAGGGTAGCATTATTCAATGGAAGAGTAGGGTTCTTCAACGAAAGGTAGCATTCTTCAGAAAAAGAGTAGCACCTACGCAGCGAATGCGTAGCGAATCAAACTGCAAACCCAGATTATGACCAAAACACGATTTTATTTGATTTCCTTATGATCTTTTCTTATATTATTTACTCGGATCTATGATTATCTGCTACTGCACGCCTTTAATGTTGTATTAAGCCAGAATACAGAACACCATTTTGTATTACTTCTCTGAATCTTGAATTCGGGTTTGTTTCACATTTGACTTGTTCACACCACCACTCTCTCCAGACTGGAATCACTCATGATTCTACCCAACCATTTAGTATTTTATCACACAGTAAGACTCATTCACATTTTATAATTCATTCAAAAAATTATTTCATATAGAAATAAGGTTTTTTCTCTTATGGATCACTCAACACGTAATAGTAACAAAACACAGTCTCAATGAAATTCGATCTCTCATTAATTGAAATAAATGTAAAGATACAAAATAAACCTGTTTACAATCTCCTTTAGCCTGATGCGTCTTTTCATGGCCTTATATTTCTACAGAACCCTCTATGATCTCTTGGCTCTCGTCTCTCTATTCTATCTTTGACCTGATCTCTTCATTTAATTTGGTCTCTCTGCCTAATCCTCTTTCTTTTAGATTGGCCTCTGCCTTCCTTGAGGCTTACAATGAATCTATATTACAATTTAGAGCTTATCCAACCCTCACAATCGACTCCTATGTCTTTGCAACAAACTATATTAAAATAAATCCTTCCTATCTCTAATTTATGACATATCTAACTTCTGAGCATAAACAACAAATATCCTCTCTAATTATCCCATTTTTCTATGGATAGGTTCACAAAAGTCAACTAGAATATTCCTTACCTATGCTTTTTATGAATGTAAAAATTTTACATGAGAAGATTAAAATATTTACAACTTGACCCCTCCTTGGGCTAATCGAACAATTAAAATTTGATTTGAATGCTAATGCTCCTACATCAGACTCCCAAAGTAAAAAAAGGATCATGATCTCCAGATCATGTGTTTCCAATCATTTTCCTCTTGGATCCCATACTTTATTCTTCAGTGATCATTTTGCTTCTTTCAACTGCTGTCCACGTACTCTGTTGTCTTTTCTTTCTTCTCTTGGTTTCCATACCTTCGTTTGAAATAATCCATTGAATTTACCTTCAACATTTATCACAGTCCAGCTTTTCATACTACCATCTATTTTTCTTTTCGTTATGCAACTCCTTTATTTATGTTTCTTCCTCATAAGTTTCATGAAATTTTCTCTCTCTCTCTGTCAAATTTATTTTTCTATTGCACTTTATTTTCATTCTCTGGAATATAAACATCTTTAAGTTGTTGATTACTTTCTTTAGTTTCTTTTTCTTCAACTTATGCTACTATTTTTGAGATTGCTCCAAATACTGTTGTAGGTATTGCTGCCACCCAAACTTCTTGAATAACTTTGAAGATATATCCCTCTGTAATATCCAATTATTTTTTTACAAATTTACTTTCAAAAATTAAATTGCTCTTCAATTCCTTGACCACAGTAACATTTTCTTCCTCTGCTGCAGATCCTTTGCAGTCTTCATCGGGTTCTTTCTTCTCTACTAGTTCTTTCATCCAATTCTCCACTAACTCCAATTATTTCTCCCATTTACTAACCAATGGTACATGTTCTTTCCCTTGGCTATTTTCATGAGATAATATAGCCTCATCCTCTGTCTTTATGACAGTTTCCAGTGACTATCTATCACCTGCAAAATCGTCAAAAATTACAATCACACACAATTTTTCAGTTTTAAAACCACAAGACCCAATAGTCTTATTTGATGGTTCTGTCATCAAATCCTTTTTCTGTTCCAAGTCTTATACATGACTCAGAAAATCTTCAATGGTCTTCATATCAACTTCCTCAAGCATAGCATTTGAGTACTTTGTATCCTTTGCTTCTTCTTCTTCTTGCTTTTGTTCATCATCGTGAGAAAAAATTCCTCTATTTTCAACTTTAACATTATGGTGAAAAACAATATTTTCCTCCTATTGTGTATGAGATTCCTCATGAGATCTAACTGTCTCGAAAATCAAATTTTGTCTCTCTTCTTCATCTTCTTTGACATCACTTGCAAACATACACAAATTATTAATTTCAAAATCACAAGGCTCAGTTTCCTCAATTGATGATTCAAACATCACTGCTCCATCTTCAAGTTCAAAAGAAACTTGTCCATCTCCAACAATTTTTTCTTGATTTATCTCAACTCCTTTGAGCTTCTTTATCCTCAATTGAACATCTATAATCTTCTCAAGCTTCCTCAGCTCCTCTATTAACTGCATATTCACCTACTGTTATCTCTTCTCTTGTATCTTATGCCACTTCATTTTCTTTCTCATTATGTAACCAAATATTTGGTCTTATTTACTCTTCTCAAACATCTCCATCAACAAATTAAATTGCATTTTTATCTCAGTATTTTCTCTCTCATACTCTTCATCGATGCCATCTTCTTTGACATATTTCTTCACCCTTCTTCTACTGTGGTCTCTCTCAGAACCTTTGCTATGAATATCAGTAGTCATATTTTCCTCTATCTCTATGAGTTGCTCAATCACTATGAGTTTTACTTAAGCCTCTGCAATAGCACTCCTCTTCTTCTAGGCTTCGACTCATCTTCACTTTTGAGAACACAACTATCCTCTTGTATTTCAATAAAAAATGAAATACTAGGTTTTGGCCACACTCTTCTTTCTTTAAGAAACTCTTACCGACTTCCTTCATCACTACTTCTTAAGGCTTGATCTTCTTTTGCTGAGATATTTCATTAGCTGCAACTATCAATCTTTAATCTGTCTTTTATCCTACAAAACTCAAATAAGAGTTAAATAAAAAAAATACTTGCATGATTTCACAAGCAGTCTCCATCCACTCGTCACATTCGAGTGAATCTCCATTCTCCACAAGAAAACAACCATCGTTGTGATTTCTTTATGCTTCTACAATTTCTTCTTAAGAGTATCACTTACTCCCATATCCTACCATGCCTTCTACTTATCAGATTCAAATAACCGGATCTCCTCTTTGCAATATCTCTGTCAATTTTCTAAAAAGCACATTTTCTTTATTGACCTCCTCTTTCTTCAACAATCACACTTGCATTCTGCACAATTCTTCTTTAATTAAAAAGAGCTTTAACCTTCCTCTGAGTTTTAACCTTGCTATGAGATTTAACCTTCCTCTAAGTTTTAACTACAAAGAGATTTAACCAGCGCTTTGATACCAAAAATGACGCAGCAAAAACTACGATTTCATAAATCTCAACCTCTGATTCCAAATGATGCAACTAATATGACCTTTATCACCCAATCTATGCTCTACCCACAGAGTTGCACATTTTTCAATGGACTCAAATTAGAAATCACTCAATCATTCCCAATGTTTCCATCCTTTTGACTTTATATACCTGTGTGATGCCTTTCAGCACATCATCCTCTTTATAGCCATTCCATTCTTCCAGGTCTCCTATATGACCTACACATTGAACATAATCATGAGGATACCTTAGTATATCATAATTGTTAACAAGATCAACAATTGGGTGTCAAAACCACGGCCTGCTACATGCTGAAGAGCAACAAGCCTCGCAGATTGTGATTTGAGAGAATGCAATGCTACTAATTCTAGATTTCTCACATGCTGGAATTTCTCCAACTGTTCCTGCATATAGACAATTCACACATAATAGATCTGAAAATTCACTTCATTAAACACAATCTGCACTTACACTACATTGACTCCTGATTCTCTCTACCTCACAGCTTAATAATTCAACGTCTCCACAGGTTGATCTCTGTTTCGATAACATTATCTCATCAATGCAATGATACCCAAATTCTTAGATTTAATCATACCTTCATTTCATCCATGCTAATTCAAGGAAAATCAATGGGAAAAGAAAATGCACTGGCCACAAGCATACAAGTGAAACTGTAGCGTGTGCATAGCATACAGTGAATTCATAGCATCTATAGCATATACATAGAGTTCTGGTAGCATCTATAGTGAAAGGGTAGCGTTATTCAATGAAAGAGTAGCGCTCTTCAACGAAAGGGTAGAGTTCTTTAAAGAAAGGGTAGCATTCTTCAACGAAAGAGTAGCGTTCTTCAATGAAAGAGTAGCGTTCTTCAATGAAAGGGTAGCGTTCTTCAACAAAAGGGTAGCATTATTCAATGAAAGCGTAGTGTTCTTCAACGAAAGGTAGTGTTCTTCAATGAAAGAGTAGCACCTACGCAGCGAATGTGTAGAGAATCAAACTACAAACCCAGATTATGACCAAAACAAGATTTTATTTGATTTCCTTCTGATCTTTTCTTCTGTTATTTACTCGAATCTATGATTATCTGCTGCTTCACACCTTGCACACTTTCTCAAGCCAAAATACAAAACACCATTCTGTATTACTTCTCTGAATCTTGAATTCGGATTTGTTTCACATTTGACTTGTTCACACCACCACTCGCTCCAGACTGAAGCCACTCATGATTCTACCCAGCCATTTAGTCTTTTGTCACACAGTAAGACTCATTCCCAAAATTATTTCATACAGAAATAAGGTTTGTTCTATTACAGATCACTCAACACATAATAGTAATAAAACACAGTCTCAATGAAATTCGATCTCTAATTAATTTAAATAAATGTACAGATACGAAATAAACCTGTTTACAATTTGCTTTAGCCTGATGCGTCTTTTCATGGCCTTCTCTTCCTACATAATCCTCTCTTCTCTCTCAACTCTCGTCTCTCTATTCTATCTCTGACCCAATCTCTTCATTTAAATTGGTCTCCCTACCTAATCTTCTTTCTTTTAGGTTGGCCTCTACCTTCCTTGAGGCTTACAATGGATTTACTTTACAATTTAGAGCTTATCTAGCCTCACAATTGACTCCTATGGCTTTGCAACAAAGTCTATTAAAAAAAATCATTCATATCTCTAATTTATGACTTATCTAACTTCTGAGCATAAACAAAAAATATCCTCTCTAATTATCCCATTTTTCTATGGATAGGTTCACAAAAATCAACTAGAATATTCCTTACCTATGCTTTCTAACAATTTAAACATTTTACATGAGAATATTACAATATTTACAACTTGACCCCTCGGGCCAATCAAACAATTAAAATTCAATTTGAGTGCTAATGCTCCTCCATCAATACTTTTATGTTTTTTTTTACAAAATATTTTTTAATTTATTCATAATTTTAAAATTATATATTATTAATACAACCATAAAAATTCAATAGGCATCAATCAATTATTAACATAAAAACACTTACTTTATAACACATCTCATGTTGCTAAGAACAAAAAATCATAAAAATTAATAGGCATCAATAAATGATTTATTATTATTATTATTACTTGAAAAAAACCATTATATTTATGTTAGAAGTATACATAGAAAATAACATTCTTATTAATATTATTTAAAAACAATAAATATGAGTTAATATATTTAGGAGCTGTCTTTAATGTGAATTTTTGGAGTTTCTAGTGGATTTTCTTGGTGGAATCCGATGCAAAATTTTGAGGTGAAATCTTGATTTGCGTTATTTTAACTGGTTTTTTTACCACATATATGGATTCAACACACTTATAAACCCCAAGGGAACTTCGATTGTGCAAAATTTACCCATCAAACTTCTGATTTCAATGAATTCCTGTAGGATTTTAGACAAATTAGATCGAATTTTTTTTCAAAAAGTCACATTAAAGACAACTCGATATATTTATGTTGATAGATGTGTGTGTCTATTTTGGAATTTTGGAATTTAAATTTCATTATCAATAAATATTATATGTATGGTAGGGATTTAACCTCCATGTGGAATATTCTAAAATATCCTTAGAAGTATACACAAATGAAATCTTGAAATTTATCTCAAAGTAGTTATGTATTTTTTTTGTTTTTAGTTAAATTTTTTAATTAAAAAAATGACACATGAATAAGTGTCATATGAAGTGAGTTATGATTTTTGGGTAGGTGGTATTGATAAGCCATGGCATTGGCCCATGGTATTGTAACAAATAAGGTTTAAAAACTAAGAAACTCCATGGTAAAGTAGGAATAAATCTCAATAGATAGAAAAATTGTTCCATATTTTTTAAATGTGTATATGTTTAACTCATATATTAGTTATTTTTATAATTAACAACAAAAACAACAATAACTCCCAAATGCAGGTGCCTACTAGCTCGATATGCCACCTGGCCTCACCTACACTAGGCAATCGTCCATGCCACGAGGAGGCACATGGCCTAGGTGAGGGAGCCATTAAATTCACCAACCCATAGATAATTGGCATTAATGCCCTTCATTTCACCCGCCACGACTTCATTACTGATCTTCCTCGTTGTAGGAAGCCCCTGCCATTTATGGGCCATGGAGCTACCCCCTTCGCAGCATTACGCTCTCAGTTTCTCTGCCCATTTCGAATTTGGCTCTGTCGCATTATGTTGTGGCCCTGCCAACCTCTGTCTTGGCTCCACCCATATTGCAACCCCTCCATCTTCCCCTACCCTTTCGCTCCATGCTCAGCTCTGTCACCCTGCAAGCCTGCCTCATTTCATCCTTCTGCAGCCATCCAATTCTACCTCCTAGCCTTGATGACATTGCATGTGTTTCCAAAGAGGAGGAGGTCGTGGTACGTTGTATCGACCACCCATTCATGTCTTAGCGGGTCGCTCTATGGATTTCTCTCTATAATTTGAAGCTCTGGAGGCCATTGATCCCCAACTGATCACCGTTCAAATTTCTCTATTATTCGTAAAACTCAGGCTGGTTAAGGGTCCAGGAAGTGCTGATGTAAATCCACTCTATCCCCCTCCTTTTAGAATCACCCCTGAAAGATGGTAGTATTTTCGGTCAAGACAACAGAGGACTCCTCAGTCAGTGGGGGTGGCAACAGCTCTTCTGACAGTGACAACGATATCGCTTCAGATGTCCATTCGACTTCAACGCTGGAGCAACCCACTCCAATGAACGACTATAGGTGCTTCAATGAGTAAGAGAAACCTCCCTAGCCTACTCTGGATCACAAGGAAAAGAATTCCTAGAGCTTTGGTGCTCTTCTTTCACTGTTTTTACAACCTTTTACACAACAATTTGTCACCGTCCCTGCAATTCCCCCCGCACATTGGAGGGCTCATGCCGTGACCTGTGAGTAGTGACATGACCTAAAAACACTTTCATGGCATTCCCTTGAACATGGAATTTCATTTCCTTGAAGACGATTCCTTGTGAAAAAACCTAAAAATATCCTTTTTGCTTTGGCGCGGCTAGACAGTTCAGCCCTCGCGCCAATTGGCGCTCTGTCCCAGAGTTGCACCCGCGCCAGGCTTAATAAGGAGTGTTTTTTAAAAATAAATGGCGGAAGATTGACTCCAACCAATTCCTAAACTGGTCTCTAAATTGAGTTGGGAGGTTGGCTCCGGATCTCCATGTAGAGGAAGTAGTTTTCCACCTCTCATGGAAGCTTCCTTGAGGATAGGGCCAATCCCATGATTGTATGGATCCTAAATCCCCTTCCACCATCTATATAAGCTTGCCATTTTCCTTTGCAAGCTAATCTCCAAGAGCCTTCATAGCCTAAAGAATGTTGCAATAGTCCTCATAGAGCCAAATCAATAGCAAGGAGATTGACGATCGAAGAGAGAGGCTTGTCCCTATTCCCAACAAGCTTTACCGAGACGGATTCCGCTGACGACCCGCCGAAGGAGAATTTAGCGTTAGAGCCAGGTTGTATTTTCCTTTGTATGAATTAATGATAAACGACTTTGGTTATGGTTCCACTTGTATTGTTCATTATGATAATGAGTTGTGTCTTCTCTGACTGATACATAATTGCATATATTGGATTTTACGCTTGTGTTTGTCGTGTTTCTTGCGTGTGCAGGTGTTCGATCGCGGCAAGCGTGAGGATTGTGATCTGTCGGAGCAAGGGAACGGGAGCGCTACCTTCTCTACAAACAACAGCATTGGATTCAAGGTAAGCCTTCTTCGCAAGTTGGTTTATTGCAATTAGGGACTTGCACCATTGCGTGTTACGATTGTTGCTAGACCCGATCTGGGCTAGTAGGGATCGCCTCTGTCCGCAGAGGGGATTTACCTCTACAGAAAATTGGTGACTCCGCTGGGGACATATAGCTTGTTGTTTGCTTTATAAACTACAGATGGAGAATGAAGTTAGCTAGATAGCCTTCGAAACGCTCTTTCTCTGCATTAGCGAAAGTAGATGAATGCTGCTTCAGTCAATCTCCGGTCTAGTTTATGAACTGAACATTTGGATTATTGTCTTGTCTTTTCAGTCGATTCATGACTTTGCTTGCTTGATCAACTCTTTTGGCTGGCTCTTTCTGTGTGTTTGGCTTTGGCTTAGCTCCACCATCACTAGTCTGTTCCTTAGATTGCTCTTTTTTATTTTTTCTTAGTAAACTCGACTAGTGCGCTTTTCAGCCTGACGGTCGCGCCTATTGGCGCATGTTTCCAGTGTATTACCTGTGCCAATCCTGTTCTGGCGCTAGATTCCACCTCACAGTCACGCCAATCCTATAAGGTGTTAGGGTTTACTCTGTTTTGAGCTTTCTGAGCTTGATTTGGGTGTTTGGTCCTATTTTTACGACTGCTTGAGTGTTCTGGAGCCTTGTTTGACTAACTGTGACCTTCATCCTTTGGTTGTTTTCCCGTTTCTATCGATTTTACATTCTAGCCCTAGGGCATCTAGGTGCTATTGTGTGTCGAGCCTCCCTTGGGAGTTTTTGGTTTCTATCTATTCAGTCAACCTTGTGATTGCTTCTTTGCATTTGTTTGGTGGTTGTCTATCATTTTATTGCATTGTTTGAGTGATTGGTTTCTTCTTCATTCGAATTCCGCTTTGTCTCACTTTGAGCCTAGATTACATGGTTCATTTGAGTCTTTGGGATTCTCTTGGTTTGAGGGATTGTTTTGTCAATTTGAGGTCTGATTGTGTGTTTTCATTGAGTGAAATTTGCTTGTTTTTAATCCCGTGCTATCGCTTCTCAAATTGCTCTTTTCATTAGTTTTCATTTCGTTTAGTGCACTTTTCTCTTAAACATTGAAAATACAAAAAAAATCTCTTTTGTCTTTGATTAGTTAGTGTGGATTAAATCTTTTCTCCGTTATTAGTGATTAGTAACTTTGAAAGAAAATATTTTAGTTTCCATTAGCTGCATTAGAGACATTACTGGTTGTTGTCTGATCGTTTTGTTATTGTGTGAAAAGCTCTTAACTCTCTTGTAATTAGCTTTCATCGAATGAAATGATATACTATGGCATGTAGTGGGCATTTAGGATATTTTGAGACATAACACTTTCTAGGGCCTGAAAACTGAAACATAATTGAAGATAAACATTAAAATTTATTCAATTTACACTAAGGCAACATTGAAACATTAACGAAATATTTAGAGGTCTAGGTTAGAGACGTGTTCCGGCGTCTTTTAAAACTAGTAGCTATTGTTCGCCTCTTGGCTTTAGACAACACTAGTATGGACTTGTGCTCCCCGTACCGTCGCGTATATAAAGGGAGACCCCACTAGGTTTCCATCCTTTATCCATAGGAAGCTGAGTCTGCCGCCCTATACCCGTGATACACCAGACACAGCATTCAGGGAGATTGCCTGCACGTACGTTGAGTCCTTGGTTGATTTCTCTTTCATTTTGAAACCAAGGTGTATATTGCAGTTCACGGTTATTTGGTACACCCTTTGCCTAGAATTCCTGAGCAGTCATTTTGATCTTATCTGACTCTTTAAATTTGAAAATATCACCAAGCGCTTGTCTTTTCACGCTTGCTTCAAAACTGAAAGAGATAGAGTCATCTTTCATCCATTTCTCGACTCTTAAAACATGAAACGGTGAAGTTTCTAAGTTTCAATGTAGTAAAATAAATCACTCGCGATCACACGCCCTGTTAGATTTTTCTTGTTGGCCGTTTGATTGTGTGCATGGATTCTTTTTCAACCTGTGTTTCTGTTTGATCTTTTTCTCTTGTCGTTACTGTCACAGTGGCAGAACCCTCAGTTTCGTCTACTGGTAGTCCATATACGGACGATTCATCAGAGGTTTCTCAATTCTCTGCTGAACCTCAGCAGCCCATCGTTTCCGAGTTTCCCGATGGGGGACCGGTTCTGTCTGAGATTCCCTTTGGAGTACCAGTTGAGTTAAATTGGCCCTTATCTGACCCTTGGTCTGGATTTGGAGTAGGGGAACATTTCCCTCCTCTTACATCGGGTTCGTCTTTTTTAGCTGTTGTTATTCCTCCTAGTCCTCGTCGTCTATTACGAGCTCTAATGGCAGGTTCAAATATGGGTACATCCAGCCATTCTCCTAGTGAGGAAATCCCCATGTCTGGTGAATATTACCAGTTATTCCCAGAAGACAACCCTGAATTATTTGTTATGTCTTCGCCCGATCCCTCACTACCAGCAGGGTATAGATCTTTAGGTCATATTATAACCACTGTTGCCTCTATGGGGATATCAACTCCTTCTACGAGGCCAGTCATTCCTTCACTGGGGATGTCTCCCAGGACACCCATCACGTCATCCCCTCAGGTCACTTCTTTACCCGTCAGGCCCACTGTCTGTGTGGCCACATCTACACCCGCTGTTACCACTGAGTCCGTAAGGGCTGCGTCACTTCCCGAAGATGTCTATATAGCATCTGCTATGCCAGAGAACATCTCTCCTGAGGAGTATTGATTGTCCCTACAAAAATCGAACCCCGAGGTCGGACAATCCTCTCAAGATCCCAACCGCTCATATTTTTCGCATTATGCACAGGATGGTACGCCCGTTTACGTTTTTCCATATCAGTACGATGAGTACGGGAATCATTTACATTTACTCGCTCCAGAGGCTCACCTTCATGCTCAGGGTTCTAACCAGGCTGGGCAGTATTATAACCTGCAAGGACAACCTTTTCAAGGCCAACCTTCGATCCAGCCTGGTTATCCTTATGACCCACAAGGACAGCCCTTACAAGGCTACCCTTCGGGCCAGCAGGGGCCATTATATGGTCCGCAAGGATAGTATTACAACCCTTCAGGTCAACCTATGCAGCCTCTCCCTGGAGTCCAACCTGGGCAACCTCAAGGACTCACAGGTCAACCGGGGTACCAACCAGGGCCGGTATATGCTCTTGGGGGGAAAGTCCAACCTTCCCATCCCATGCAACCTCAGTATCCTCTTGGTCCAAACGTTACACATCAGCCAGGATCATATTATGGTCCCGCTGCAGGTCAAACCGGTTACCATCCACCACCTGGCTCCATTCCTCCACCAGGCCAACCGGCCCATCCGACACAACCTGGTGCTCCACAACAGCCAGGTCAACCTGCAAAACCGACACAACCTGTTCACCCGGGTCAACTTGTTCAACCAGGGTAGCCGGTTCAGCCAGGTCAGCCTGTCCAACCAAGCCAACCTGCACATTCTGTCAACCTTGCCCAACAACTTATTTATTCAATGCCGCAATCGAACCAACAGGTGCGCCCTAATTATCAGGATCAACAGGGTCCCACCTATCAGCAGCCCACTCAACCTCAAGGTGATTACTATTCTCATGGTCAATATCGACCGAATTATAACCAGCCCCAAGGTTCTAACTATTATCCTCAACAAACCGGCTACACCTATACTCAGCAACCGAATCCACATACTTCTCAAACGGGGCCGACATATAATCAAGGTCCATACTCTGGTTATCAAACCTCATACACTGGTTACCAACAACCGAATCATACTGGTTATATGCCCTATACCCCCTACGATCAGAATCCTGCGAGACAGAACTCATGTGGGCAAGGATATGCTCAACCAGTGTGGAGTATAGGTACACGTCCTTATCGAGGGCCTGGCATGCCGTTCAATCCACAATTTCCGTTCTTGGATGCCTTGGAATTATCGGACGTTTCTAAATTAACCAATGATCCGATTCTTCACAATCCTTATTGGCCTACGGTTCCAACCAAGGTACCCGGCGACTGCCCTAAGTTTGAGGGTAAAGCTGGAGAGGACCCCTGGCAAGCTCATGTAATGACTTATCATCGGTGGTGTTCGTCTAACTCTTGGGTCGATGATTCAATTCGTCTCCGTCTCTTCCAGCGCACTCTTACTAGCGCTGCCGCTAAGTGGTATATTGAATTACCTCGTGGCATCTTTCAAGATTTCAATATGTTAGCCATGGCTTTTCTGACTCACTTCCAGTTACCATTTCGTTACGAGGCCGGGACGCATCTCCTGAATTCTTTGAAGCAGGATAAAGCCACCCACATATCTGATCACATTCATGAGTGGCGATGTCATCGTAGACTGATCAAGTTTGATATACTTGACTAGCTACTAACTCATTGGTTCACCACATCCTTCGTTAGCAAAATCACCCAAGATATTGCTATGGGGGCATGTGTGACTAAAGAACAAGCCATAGCACGTGCCCAGTATCTTGATCTGGTATACTCTCAGTCCAGCACACTTTATGATATTTTGACTGATGCTCCACGCCCAGGAACCTCTAAAGCTCCAACTACCCCAGCGGTGGATGGTGTTATTGGTTTCGTGTCTCAAAAATCTTGAAAATCTTCAAATGGGAAGAAGAAGACTAATTATTCCAATAATCCTGCCCTTCCCACCCCTTCAGATTCTAGAAAAACTGCGAAGGTCAATTCCGTTTAGGCTAATCCTACGGAAAAAGCCTCCAAAGGAAAAAATAAGGGCAAAGGAAAATCCAAACCTGATGCCCCTAAACCAGAGTCTTCTAAACCTTGTACTGATGACGGTTCCCAACGTAAACCGAAGTATCCCTACCTTATTTGTGAAGGAGATCATTATACCAAATATTTTCCATGACGATATAATATTAGTCAACTTCTCAAAGGCTCCAAAGGGACTCCGACAGTTCTTAAAGAACCGTTCCCGTCTCAGCAGACCCAGATGGTTGAACAGCCTTCACCATCTGCACCATTTGGGTCCCAGGTCTTTATGATGAATGGTGTTGCACCTGTCTCCATTGCTACGCGTTCAAAGGATTATGCCAGATCACGTCAAGCAGCTGGAAAGGAAGTTGTGGATGGCCCACCTCCCCCACCTGTCTCCGGTCCTTTGGAAATTGAGAAGCCTACCGCTGAACCTATTGTGAGGCCACCTTCTAATGGTGTTCTGCGAAGGTCTTCCTACATCCAAAATGCCCATGCCACTCAACACTACAGTATCGTTGAGGATTTGGCACAGGCACCTTCTGCTATGTCTGCATTGGAAGTTTGTCAAAGTTGCCCGTCACAATGGAAAGCTCTGTTTTCTGCAATCGATGGAATTGATCCCACTGATTCTAATCTTCTCACCTTCGACTTAGAAAATTTTACCCCCTGACTTCCACATCAAATCGCTCTTGTTATTCAAGTTAGGATCAACATTCTTAACATCCATAGAGCTGTTGTGGATGAAGGTGCTTCTACCTATGTCATGTCATCCGCTTGATGGAAGCCCATTGGCTCTCCGACTCTTTCATCGTCTCCCAATGCCTTAGAGGCAATCGATGGTCGGGAATCAAAACCCCTGGGTGTTCTCGAGAGTTTTCCGATTACGTTACAGGGGAAGACAGTCAATGTAGAAGTAGAAGTGGTTGACGCCAAGCTTAACTACAATTTGCTTCTCGGCTGCAGTTGGACTCACACTATGCTATGCGTGCCATCCACCCTCTTTCGACTCCTAAAATTCCCTCATGAGGGAAAAATCGTTACTGTGGATCAGTTGTATTTCTTCACCTCCACCTCTGAGAACAACATTCCTTACGTGGATCAGATCCCAAATCCCCCTAACAGTGTAGGACTCGGTCTCTTCAAGGACCCCATCCTCATGGGTATTTTTCCCGCACCACCACTGCACACCATTCAAGTTAATATGATCTCTAGGTCTGATGACCCATGGATCATGCCTTCGCCTGAACAGGTGACTGATTTTGGAGAATCGATGCCCTTAACTCTAGTAGAGATTAATTAATGTGAAATCGTCACCGCATCCGATCCTCCTCCTCCTCAAAGTGCTCCTTCAAGCATGGCTTTAGATATCTATTCTCAATCCCCCTGGCTCGGCGAGGCCGACTCGCCTGATCCTCTTAAAGAGATTTTCCCTTCTGACAAAGCCATTGTTGAAACAATGTCTCTTGAGGAGCTGCCTTGGAGCGATGGACATCATCGTTCCTCCTTCATGCCCAGCCTGGGGGCAATGTCAGATTGTCTAGAGCATTTTGCATCTTAGGTTCCCACTCCACCTCTCCAGACGCCCATATTGACACATGAGGTCCTTTTAGAGGGAAACCTGAGAAAAATTACTCAAACCACTCCAATCGACATCTCCGTTAAACCAGGGATAGTTGAGAACATACATGTGGAAGTAACTTGTTCTCCTGATGAGATACTAGTTTATACCAATCTTTTCTGTGAATTCAGAGACATGTTTGCTTGGTCCTATGAGGAAATTCTTGGGATTGATCCCAGCATAGTAGTGCACGAGATTCCTTACTATCCCGGTGCGAAACCGGTGTGCCAACGCCTACACCCAGTGCATCCTCACAAAGTCGCTGCCATTAAAGAAGAAGTTGAAAAATTTCTGAACGCGGGCTTCATTTACCCGATTCCCCTCACAGAATGGGTCTCAAATATTGTCCCTGTAGATAATAAGTAGGGTACTATAAGGGTGTGCGTTCATTACCGTGATATTATTCGGGCCTGTCCCAAGGAAAACTACCCCACTCCTTTCATAGATGCTGGCTTAACCCTCATAAATGCATCTTTTGCATGGATTCTAGCCGTCTTTTGGGGTTCATAGTCTCCAAGGATGGGATTCACCTCGACCCTCTAAAGGTCGAGGCTATTGTCAATCTCCCATCACCCTCTTTGTTACACCAATTGCAGAGTCTACAGGGAAAAGTTAATTTCCTACGACGCTTCATATCGAACTACGTGGAAGTGGCCAAAGGATTCATGCGTCTTTTAAAGAAAAATGTTCCCTTTCATTGGGATGACATTGCTGAACGATCCTTTGAGAAGCTTAAGACGTTACTTGTTAATGCTCCGTTGCTTCGTCCTCCAAACTATCGCCATGATTTCACTCTATACTTGGCCGCCGTGTTTAGCGCCATAGCTATGGTTCTCGTGCAGGATGACGATGATGGAAATGAAAACGTTGTTTATTATCTATCACAGAATCTTCTCGACACAAAAACGCGTTACGTTCACGTCGAAAAACTAGCAATAGCCGCAGTGCAAGTTGTGCAGCGTTTCCACCACTACATCCTGTTGCGTACAGTAACCGTGGTTTCAGATTGCAACCCCATGACGTATATTATATATCAACAATTATTGGGGGGAAAATACTCCAAATGGATTGTTTTCCTTCAAGAGTTCGACTTAGAGTTTACCACTGTTAAGTCGACCAAATCACTAGTTTTTTCGGATCTCATTTGCTCCCTCCCAACAGACTCCATCCCATCTCATTCCGAAGAAAATACCCCAGAAGAAACCCTCTTCCTTATCAGTAATCACGATCCATGGTACAAAGACATTATTGTGTATCTTAAAACATCAACATTTCGGTCAAAGTTGACCAAAGATGCCCAACATCGGATTCGACATCAGTCTCAACCCTACTGCATTGTGGGAGACACTTTATACCGAGTTAGAGTAGATTTGATGCTCCAGCGGTGCTTGAACCTGGAAGAGGCTGAAAGAGTCTTGAATGACTATCATAGTGGTGCCTATGACGGTTACATGTCTGGATATGCCACCGCCCAGAAGATTCTGCGCGCGGGTTACTTCTGGCCGTCGATCTTCAAAGATTGTATTGTTGCAATCTGAAAATGTCATGCGTGCCAGGTTTTTCAGCGCAAGATGCACGCGCCACCTCTCCCCCTGCACCCTGTCATTACCGTCGGCCGTTTTACAAAATGGGGCGTAGCTTTTATGGTGTGTAACCCTCATTCGGCCGGGGGGCATGCATATATAATCGTTATTGTCGACTACTTTACTAAGTGGGTCGAAGCGATGCCTACACTAGCCGCCGATGGTAAGACAACTGCCCAGTTTATTTTCAACCACATTATTGTACGTTTCGGGGTCCCTTAGGCCATTGTTACCGATCATGGCATTCACTTTCGAGATTACATGATGGCCGAGCTGACATCAAGATTGGGCTTACAACATGACAGCTCAACGCCATATTACCCTCAGGCAAACGGCCAAGTTGAGGCTGTGAACAAAGTTTTGGTCACAATGCTTCAATGGAAAATTGGTATTCATAAGTCCAATTGGCACCTCCAATTGTTCTCAACTCTATGGGCCTACCGGACGTCAGCAAAGAGTGCAACCGGATTCACACCATTCCAATTAGTGTACGGTCTGGAAGCAACTCTTCCGGTTGAGTGCGAAATTCCTTCCTTAAAGTTGGATATGGAACTTTTTCCCGACACTTCTTCTGAAGAAGAGCATCTCTTGTATTTGGAATGGCTAGACGAAACGCGCCACTTGGCTACATTAGTCATTGAAGCACAAAAGAAGCGGGTTAAGGCTCACTTTGATCAATCAGTTTCTCCACGTTCCTTTGTCGAAGGGGACCTTGTCCTCCTATACGACCAAGCACACGAAAAACTTGGAGCAGGAAAGTTCCAACCCATGTGGCATGGGCCCTACATAGTAAAATGAGTATTGAAAAATGGGGCTTATGAGCTCATTGATTATGAAGGAGTTCCGTTGGCGCAACCTAGGAATGGGTTGTACCTTAAAAAGTTCTACGCTTGAGTTATTTTAGTGTGGTGTGTGTACATAGGTGTGTATATTCATTTGTGTGCATGTGTGGTGTGATGTGCGTTGTAAGCGTCTTTCTGCTGATTGGGTCTTCCTGATTGTGCAGATGTCTATTAATCCTTTTGGTAATTTCACGGATGGTGCCTCCCGCAGTACCAGGAATCTGTCCCCGACAGCCTGGGTAATCTATGATCCTACTGGTGAGTTAGTTAATTTGCAAGGTGTGTGTCTAGGGCCTACCACAAATAATGTTGCGGAGTATAGTGTTGTTTTAGAATTATTAATCAAGGCTGTTAACCTCAGTATTTGCACATTACTTGTGTATCTGGACTCACAGCTTGTAGTAATACAGCTTAACGATCATTATTCAGTAAGAAACCCATCCATTTTACGTCTGTATCTACGTATTCGTCTACTGGAAAGAAATTTTGACTATATCACATATCAAAACATACCCATACATATGAATACATTAACAGATGCAGTAGCTAATATGGTTCTAGATAGAAATTTGCGCCACTTGTAAAAAACATCATCACATGTAAAGATCCATCCAGAAATAGATATATAGATATAGGTGTTGAAATGTTTGCATAGTGTGCATCACATAAAATCAAAATATACATGTTCTTCTTAATACAGCCGGAGACGACATGTCTCTCAAAAAATATGCATGAAAAGGCCCTAGATGTCTAATTAGCATGGTGCTCATGGTAACATGTCACCGCGTGCACCAAGCATCTTAGAAGTCGGTGGAGGTGACTGGGCACCCCCACCGTGTGTCTCTGATATGCCGTCGGAACATCTGCTAACCGGGCATAGTCTGGAATCCCCCGGGAAATGCCTTCAAGGTTTTGGATCAGCTCTCCTCCTTTGGCACCCTCTGCCTAAGGGTCATGAGCGAGAGGAGTTCTCTGTGCAATAGGCGACATGCTGGCAGGTCTCTCTGGGCCAACATCTGCATACACATAAAACTATTGTTAGAACGGACATGTATTACCAAAAAAAAATCATAAATATATAAAAATAAAAAAGAGAATCATACCTAGCTCCTCGTCCCACTCCTCCCCCTCCGAAAGTGGAAGATCGGGATCTCCAATGAAATCAGTCCCAGCGTAAGGCCAATCCTCAACCATGATTAGTTGACACCGTAACCACCCAAAGAACTCGGGCCTCCAGGACATCTACTGGCCCCCTCCTGACCTGGGCATAAGTGCTGCCCAGCGAGCCATCCTCGGCTCCCTCGGTATCGGCTCGAAAACTATTGCCCCTTGGCCCTGAAAAATGGGTAGTTGTTCCAGGACGAATGACACCAGAATGGAACCGTATCCAAACTGCTTTAGTTTGGCTTGCTTACACTTTGTTAGCTGCCTTTTGATGTTGGTTGTCACTGCGGTGGCCCAATCGAACAGTGTTGGATTCATGCACTCGGAGGCTAGTAGGAGTTGGGCCTTGGTTGCCTCGTGCGGCGCCTGCGATCCCGCAGCCCGCGTAATGGTGTGAAGCACTACTCTAAGTGCTAGATCGCGGATGGTGTGGATATCCACTTTCCCGCTTCCCGATCCTGTCTGTGCCCCTGGGCACACTCTCGCCATTACTTGTTCCATCTCCTCTCCAGAAGGTCTACTGCCTGTCAAAATGGGCACTAGACCTCTGCACGACAGTCCAGTTATGAAATACACATCAGAAACCTCGAGTTCTAGCACTTGGTCCCAAAGTTTAAACACTTCTTCGTTTTCATCCCATATGATGACCAAGTACTGTAATAGTTCAGGTTGAGCTTGTAAACATGGAGTGAGGAAGAATTTCTTGAGACCACAGTCTCGGAGTGCATTCATACAAGCTTCGTTTTCCATAGCCATTTCATCTTCTTCCCCATGTTCCCTCTCCTTCCATTCAATAACCATTGTGCCTGGTTACCTGCACCAACATGGTCAAAAAACCCTTGTTAGATCTCTGTTATACTTGGAAATCCATATGGATGGCTCATAGTTTAGAAATATAAAGTGGAAAACCGCGTTGCACCATTGGCATGACCATTTTCTAAACAGTCGCGCCAGTTGGCGCGAACCCTTTGTGAGTAAAATTCCATTGGCGCGGGTCCGTGCCCGATACCCATGCCAATGGTGGAGCCCTAAAATTTTAAAAACTCTCCTCCAGAGATCGAATGTGCAATGGAAACTCATAAAAAAAGGATCAAAACAGAGCTCAAGGGAGCGTCTCTTACCTGGAACAAACGAGGATCTGAATGGTGTCCTGGATCAGTCGCAATCGCCGTCAAAGGTTCGCACACAAAAAGACCATTGTTGCTCTCCAATGAGGTAAAAAGTAAAAGTAAATTTGTTTTTACCACTTATGGCATATTTATAACTTTTGAAATCAAAATTAGGTTTTAAAAGTCATTTTTTCTCAATATTTTAATATATTTTGTCAAAAAATGGATTTTACACTTGCCTTTATGTGTAGCGACGGGTTTGTACGCAACTTGAACGGTGATACGAGTTGTATTTTATACTTTTTTCGGACTCAGTAAAAACACGAAAAAGTCATTTTGGAGTCATATTTCATCTCTTTTCCGACTCTCTAAAGATGAAAAGATTGTAGAGTCCCTTGTCGTTTCGATCTCGTTAAAGTGGCCATGAAATGACATCTACCCAGTATACGTTTACCCCTTTTTTGGGCTGGGATAGATTATTTACGAAAAAGGAATACCCTAGCCTATCGCGACTAGGAGGTTTTCTCAGACATAGTTTTCTACCTTTTCAGATCTGAGGAACTATTTACGAAAAGGGATCATTGGAGTTTACTTTTATGATGTCTTTTCAAACTCTCTAAACATGAAAAGACGCCGAGTTCTCCCTTTGTCAGACTCGTTAAACACTGATGACATTAGATTCAGTCATAATGATGATATTCGAGTTTCTCCTTCCTAGGGCTCGTTAAATGTACTAGGATGGATTCGTCCGAAGGACAGAATTACATTACAAGCATATGCTATCCCCTTCAAGCTTGTTTTCAAAAATAATTGGGGTACTCACCAGAAATGGTGGGGAAAAATGGAACCAAAATCATTGTCGTGTCGGTAGTATGTCGCTCTTGAACATGGCACTTGTCTGCATTCGTGTCGGGTTGGGGACATCTCATCTCGTTTTTCACTTGCCCCCGTGGGTTTGGGTGATCCCTTTTGACCTCTCATTTGCTCTTTGCCTCGTCATCATGACCTTTGATCTGTTGATGTCAAATACTTCCAAACTCATTGTCGTGCCGCTTTATGTTCAAAAGAAGTTGACCTTTGCAAATATCAACCTTCCTCTGATTCTCATCTGATCCTGATTCATGAAAACATTATGTTCCTCTGTCTCGCGTCGATGATGTGGGAAACACTATGGCCCACCTTCGACCAAGATCACTTCCTGTCGACTTCAGCTCATTATCCAGGAAGCTGATCTAGAGACGCCCTTCTGGTACCTTGGAGCTTGCATGCCTCAATGGCAGGTTATTCACGTTTGACATGAGGTTTTCATAATTGGCCTCTGATCGAGTGATTCTACGGGTGTTCGACACCAACTCGCTGATTCACATGCCATAGATTTTACCTATAGTACCTTGAGGACCATTGTCATTAATGGTGGTTCCTCTCACGTCTGTTAACAGCTTTCATCATTGGATGGTAATAAAACGATGTTCTTGCATGTTCGACTTCATCTCACTTATTCACATGCTTGAACTTGTACTTTGTTCGGGTCGAGATGGAGCACAAGACCCTGGATTTTTTCTGTTAAAATCCAGGCTGCGATTTTGTGGATTATTATGATTGATTACATGACTCGCTGATTGGATGGCTGCGACCATACCTGAGTCTCTTTATTGGTCCTTACTGGATGGTTGCGTCCATACCTTGGATCTGGATTATTGTATACTCTGTTATGGATGGTTGTGCCCATACCACATATATATCATGTATTTGAGATATCAGTTGTACTTCTCTATGCAGGTTTTCCGACGGCGGTGTTTTCAGTTGAACACGTTCTCGTAAATCATTTCACCCCTCTCTCTCTTTCGGGCCTCATGCTTTAGGGGGCATTTTTTACATAGAAATTTGTCACCGTCCCTGCAATTCCCCGTCCTGCACATTGGAGGGCTCATGCCGTGACCTATGAGCAATGACATGACGTAAAAAAACTTTCACGGCATTCCCTTGAACATGGAATTTCATTTCCCTGAAGACAATTCCTTGTGAAAAACCCTAAAAATAGCCTTTTTGCTTTGGTGCGGCTAGATAGTTCAGCCCTCGCACTAATGGGGGAAATCCACCAAAGAGGGCGCGCCAATTGGCGCTCTGTCCCAGCGTCGCACTTGCGCCAGGCTTAATAAGGAGTGTTTTTAAAAAATAAATGGTGGAATATTGACTCCAACCAATTCCTAAATTGGTCTCTAAATTGATTTGGGAGGTTGGCTCCGGATCTCCATGTAGAGGAAGTAGTTTTCCACCTCTCATGGAAGCTTCCTTGAGGATAGGGCCAATACCATGATTGTAGGGATCCCAACTCCCCTTCCACCATCTATATAAGCTTGCCATTTTCCTTTTCCAGCTAATCTCCAAGAGCCTTCATAGCCTAAAGAATGCTGCAATAGTCCTCATAGAGCCAAATCAATAGCAAGGAGATTGACGATCGAAGAGAGAGGCTTGTCCCTATTCCCGACAAGCTTTACCGAGAAGGATTCCACTGACGACCCGTCGAAGGCGAATTCAGCGTCAGAGCCAGGTTGTATTTTCCTTTGTATTAATTAATGATAAGCGACTTTGGTTATAGTTCCACTTGTATTGTTCATTATGATCATGAGTTGTGTCTTCTCTGACTGATACATAATTGCATATATTGGATTTTATGCTTGTGTTTGTCGTGTTTCTTGCGTGTGTAGGTGTTCGATCGCGGCAAGCGTGAGGATTGTGATCTGCCGGAGCAAGGGAACGGGAGCGCTGCCTTCTCTACAAACAACAGCGTTGGATTCAAGGTAAGTCTTCTTCGCAAGTTGGTTTATTGAAATTAGGGACTTGCACCATAGTGTGTTACGATTGTTGCTAGACCCGATCTGGGCTAGTAGGGATCACCTCTGTCCGCAGAGGGGATTTAAATCTACAACACAACCATATCATAGTTTCTGTGTTTTTTAACTTTCTGCACTGGTTATCTAGTCATGGGGTCTCTCTGTCTAATGATGGTTTCCCTTCCTGGGGTAGAAATTTTCATGCTACTTGGACTGGTTCTCGGGCTGGTTTCCTCTCACAGGGCAATCCTTCTTTTGATTTTTTGAATTTTCCCATCGAAATTGGCTAATTCAGTAATTCCGATCTGGGTGTGGATTGTAAAAATGTACTTTTTGTATAATATAATATGAGTAGACATATTCAAAAAAACAAAAAAAAAAACAAAAATAATAATAATAATTTAAAATAAAGTTATAATATAATTAGTTTTATGAATATTTTAATTTTAACAACTTAAAATATATTGGGAAGGAAGTTCTTTGATGCCTATTATGCATGTCAAAAAATTTTAAGTATGGAGATTTACCTCACTCTACCATGGAGACTTCTAACATGTAAATAGAACTTGTTTCAATACCATGGGCCAATACCATGGATTATCAATACAACATGCCTAGAAAACCAGAACTCATTTCATACGACACTTGTTTATGCAACATTTTTTAACTAGCCTAGATCCATTTTAACTCTAGATATATACCAAGCATGGAGATGTATCAATTTTTTTTTCACTCTAAAAGAGGTTTTCACCTCAAGATATTTGATCCCACTTGATGCTTGGTAATTATAGAGTTAAGATGGATCTAGGATGGTTTACTTATTTTATTTTTGAATATATATATATATATATATATATATATATATATATATATATATATATATATTTGAATTTTATTTGATCCCTCTTGATGCTTAGCAAATAAAGAGTTAAGATGGATATATGCTGGTTTAATTATTTTACTTTTGAATATTCTGTTTTTTTTTAATATATAATTTCAGCAAGTCATAATGTTTAGATAACATAACGTAACGAGACATTACAACTCTTCCATACTGGTCGGGAGAGTACCTCAATCAATTTAATTAAAAGGGAAGGGCCTAACTACTTGGAGATAAATCTCAACTTTTGATTTATGACTACTACTAATAATATTCCATGGAGTTTAAATCCATATCATCCATCTAATAATTATTGATAATTAAATTAAAATGATGGAAATCCTATTCCAAAATAAACATGCCTATCATTATAATTATTATAAAAAATAAAAAATAAAAATATTGTATTTATAAATTTTCCTAGTTTTTAGTCATTGATGGGTAGATCAATTGGAAATCCACATGTTATCAAGTATTATATAAACTAGCACAACCATATTAATAAATGTGGTTGATATACGTCGATAGACGTATATGAATCACATGCACAACCACAAATTAGTAAACATGATTGGAAAACATTGACAGAAATTAATGGTATAGATATAATAGTGATACAACATTAATATTCATATTAATAAATATATAATAATAAAAAAAGAACAATTTTACAAAAATAACTATTATAATAAAAACATTATTATTATTATTTTTAATCATAATTAATTAAATAACTAACAATAAATAAATAAATTATTATTATTATTATTTATTAAAAAATATAAATATTGTCTTTTTTATAATTTATATTAATTATTGTTAATAAAAATAATAAAAATATTAACAATAATATTTTTAATTTAATAAAAATTTATTAAAAATAATTAATTAATAATAATAATAATATTTAATATTTAATAATAATGTCAAGTCCCACTAGCACAATCGGTTGAGGATGGGCTTCATTAGCAAGGCGGCCCAGGATCAAACCGCACATGGGGTGGTTGTGCCCTGTGCTAGAGGGATGAGACATGCTAAAAAATCCAGTTAGCTTGGGGCTGGTGTGGCCGAGGTCGGGTGCGATCCCTTGGTGACTTTGACAGATTAAATGCACCTTGGTCGCAGTTTCTCAAACCACAGGTCAAGTGTGGAGGATCACGTGCAACTTGACAAATAATAATAATAATTAATAATTAATTAATTAATAATACCAATTAATAATAATTAATCAATAATTATTAACCCTTAGGAATACGATTGACCATAGTTGAACATGTTTGTTCATGATTGACCAAGGTTAACCATGATTGATTTTCATATGGAAAAAATTGTATGATAAACCCAAAGATAAATATTATAAACCAAGATATATGAACTTTATGATAAATATTATAAGTGGTAAAATAAACATAGTTGACTACAATTGACCATGGTTGATTTTCATATTGATATGATCATTGTCACACAACATTGGAAAATGGTTGACCATGATTGATTTTCATATTGAGACAATATTTGTCACAATGTGATAATGAACCATGTTTGAGCATGATTGACCATGGTTGAAAATACATAACCATGGTTTATTTTCATATTGAGACAATCTTTGTCACAATGTGACGTTGGACCATGGTACACCATGGTTAACCATGATTATAAACCCAATGAATTTATAATAAACCCTAGGATTAATATTATAAAGCCTTTGAATAATATTATACCGTAGGAACATGAAACCTTAGATTAATAAACCCAAGGGACTGATATTATAAACACAAGGGAATAATATTAAACCCAAGGGATTAATATTATAAACTCAAGGTAAATAAACCCTAAGATAAATATTATAAAACCTAAAATAAACATGGTTGACCATGGATGATTTTCATATTGAGACAATTTTTATCACAATGTGACATTGGACCATGCTTGATCATGATTGATTTTCATATTGAGACAATATTTATCACAATGTGACATTGGACCATGGTTGATTTTCATAGTGAAAAAATATTGTCACAATGTGACGTTGGACCAAGGTTGACCATGGTTAATTTTCATATTTAGACAATCTTTGTCACAATGTGACGTTGGACTCTATTACACGATGGTTGACCATGATTATAAACCTTATCAATAATATTATACCCTAGGAATATGAACCCTTAAATTAATAAACCCAAGGGATTGGTATTATAAACCCACGACACTAATAAACTTAAGGGATTAATACCAAAAACCAAAGGGATAAGTATTGTAAACTCAGGGGATTAGTATTATAAACCCAATGTATATAAACCCTAAAATAAATTAGGTTGACCATGGTTTATTTTCATACTGAGACAACCTTTGTCACAATGTGACGTTGGATCATGGTTGACCATGGTTGTCATAATGTTACGTTGGACTAAGACACAATATTTTACAAAATGTGACCATGATTGATTTTCATATTGAGGCAATATTTGTCACAATGCGATGTTGAACCATTGTTAACCATGCTTAATCATGGTTTATGTTCATATTCAGACAATATTTGTCACAATGTGACTTTGGACCATTGTTGACCATGGTTAACCATGATTCACCATAATTGACAATGGTCGACCATGATTAATTTTCATATCAAGACAATTTTTGTCACAATGAGACATTGGACCATGGTTGACCATTGTTGTAGAGGTAAATCCCCTCTGTGGACAGAGGCGATCCCTACTAGCCCAGATCGGGTCTAGCAACAATCGTATCACGCTAAGGCGCAAGTTCCTAATTGCAATAGACAAAATTGTGAAGAAGGCCTACCTTAAGTCCAACACTGTTGTTCATAGAGAAGATAGCGCTCCCGTTTCCTTGCTCCGACAGATCACAATTCTCTCGCTTGTTGTGATCAAACACCTGCACATACAAGAAACACGACAAACACATAAGCGTAAAACCAAATATATGCAATTATGTATTAGTCAGAGAAGAAACAACTCATGATCACAATGAAAAATACGAGTGGAACCATAGCCAAAGTCGCTTATCATTAATTAATACAAAAGAAGATACAACCTGGCTCTGACACTGAATCTTCCTTCGGCGGGTCGACAGCGGAATACGTCTCGGTAAAGCTCGTCGGGAATGGGACAAGCCTCTCTCTTCGGTTGTCAATCTCCTTGCTACTGATTTGGCTCTATGAGGACTATCAAGGCTCTTGCAGCATTCTTTAGGCTATGAAGGCTCTTGGAGACTCAACCATTCAGCCAGTTCAACCATTCAGCCCGTTCAACCATTCAGCTCCTTCATCAATGGAAGATGGATATATTTATAGAGGAGAGGAGGAGGTTGGGATCCCTACAATAGTGGAAGGGAGGCCTTATCCTTTGGGAGGTTCCCCATAAGGTGGAAACAAGAGGCCAAAGGAGGAAGGCCGTGGTTATTCAGTCGAAACCACTCCTCATGACTCATCCACGAAGTTGTTGTAATCAAAACTTCGCCTCTTTTTAAAAAAAAATTCCATAAGCAGATTGGCGTGGGTGCTTAACTGGGACAGAGCACCACCTAGCGCGGGCTCAGTGTTAATTTTCCTCATTGGCGCGAGGACATAACGGGCTACCAGCGCCAAGGAAAAAACAGGTTTTTTTAGGGGTCTGCTCAGGAAATGATCAAAAGAATGAATGTTGTCCTCATGGAAAGGGATGAAATGATGGTATTTGCAAGGCATGACACTGCTTATTGGTCATAGAAACGACCCTTCAATGGGCGAGATGGGGATTGCAGGGAAGGTGAAAAATTACTGTGTAACAACCATGGTTTATTTTTATATTGAGATAATCTTTGTCACAATGGGATGTTGGACCATGGTTGTCAGAATGTGATGTTAGACGTTGAGACAATATTTGTCACAATGTGACCATGGTTATTGATCATGATTGACCATGGTAGACCATGATTGATTTTCATATTGAGACAATCTTTGTCATAATGAGATGTTGGACTATGGATGACCATGGTTGACCATGCTTGATTTTCATATTGAGATAATATTTGTCACAATGTGATGTTGGACAATGGTTGACCATGGTTGTCATTATGTGACTTTGCACCAAGAGACAATATTCATCACAACGTGACCATGATTGTCCATGGTTAATTTTCATATTGAGACATTCTTTGTCACAATGCGACGTTGGACCATGGTTTATTTTCATATTGAGACAATCTTTGCCACAATGTAATGTTGGACCATTGTTGACCATAATTGACTATGGTCGACCATGTTTGACTAATGTTGACCATGATTGACCATGGATGACCATGGTTCATTTTCATATTGAGAAAACCTATGATAAACCCTAAGATAAATATTATAAACCAAGGTACATAAACCCTATGGTAAATATTATAAACCTTAAAATATATGCAGTTGACCATTTTTGACCATACTTGACCATGGTTAATTTTCATATTAAGACAATCTTTGTCACAATGTGACATAGGACAATGATGGACCATGATTGACCATGATTAACCATGGTTGACGATGGTTAACAGCAATTGAGCATGGTTGATTTTCATATTATGATAATCGTTGTCACAATGCGAAGTTGGACCATGATTGACCATGATTATAAACCCAAGAGATTTATACTAAACCCCAAGATTAATATTATAAACCTTATGAATAATATTTTCTCCTAGGAAGATGAACCCTTAGATTAATAAACCTAAGGGATTGATATTATAAACCCAAGGGATTAATACTAAAACCCCAAGGGATTATAAAGCAAAGGGAATAATATTAAACCCAAGGGATTAATATTATAAACCCAAAGTATATAAACCATAAGCTAACTATTATAAACCCTAAAATAAACACGGTTGACCATGGTTAGCCATGGTTGATTTTAATATTGGGACAATCCTTGTCATAATGCGAGGTTGAACCATGGTTGACCATAATTGATTTTCATATCAAGACAATATTTGTCACAAGGCGACGTTGGACCATGGTTGACCATGGTTGATTTTCATATTAAGATAATCTTTGTCGTAATGTGACATGGACCATGGTTTCCCATGATTGATTTTATAAACTGTGGTTGACCATGGTTGACCATGATTGATATTATAAACCAAAGGGATTAATATTAAAAACACAAGGGAATAATATTAAACCCAATGGAATAATATAAACCCAATTTATGTATACTCTAAGATAAATATTAAAAACCCTAAACTAAACATGGTTGACCATGGTTTACCATGGTTTATTTTCATATTGAAACAATATTTGTCACAATGTGAAGTTGGACCATGCTTGATCATGGCTGACAATGATTTATTTTCATATCAAGACAATATTTGTCACAATGAGACATTGGACCATGTTTGACCATCATTTATTTTCATATTGAGACAATATTTGTCACAATGTGATGTTGATCATTATTTACCATGGTTGGACCATGACACAATCTTTGCCACAATGTGACCATAGTTATTGACTATGGTTGACCATAATTTACCATGATTAACCAATATTTGTCACAATGCAATGTTGGACTATGGTTTACCATATTTGATTTTCATTTCGAGACAATATATTTCACAATGCGATGTTGGACTATGGTTGACCATGGTTGATTTTCATATTGAGACAATATTTATCATAATGCAACATTGGACCATGGTTGACCATGATTGATTTTATAAACCATGGTTGACTATTATTGATATTATAAACCAACTGAAATAATAAACCCAGGGGCTTAATATTACAAACCCTTTGAATAATATTAAACCCTAGGAATATGAATTCTTAGATTAATAAACAAAAGGGATTGATATTATAAACCCAAGGTATTAATACTAAAACCAAAAGGGATTATAAACCCAACTGAATAATATTAAACATAAGGAATTAATATTATAAAACCAAGGTATATAAACCCTAATATAAATATTATAAGTTACGGGTGAAAATGTGAAGTTGGGTTACACTTTTTGCCCTTTTTTTAGAGAAAATTTTCATTTTTTTCGATTCTTCAACTTTCGACAAACTATAACAATTTTTCTGTTTAGAATTTCATTTTGCGATAAAAATAGAAGTTGTCAGAAATTTTGTTAGCTTTCTATTAATTATTTTTTGGAATTTTTTTATGCACATTTGATATGTCAACTTAGCGTTTCTTTGAGTGTGTATTTTTTAACAATCAAAGGATTCATAAGAAGTCATGTTAATACACAATGTTGTATTCTTTGAAAATTTATGTTTTTCAGAAAACAAAATGTGTTACAACAATCTAGATAGAGTCTACTTCGGTTTCGTCATATTTACAAAGCCAATGGATGCATATCATAATTACTAGAATTTTTTGAACTAGTCCAATATGAAAAAACTGCATATTTTGAGTATGTTTCGCGACGCAAGAAATTTCTTAACATATAAGTTATAAAATAGAAATCTAAAAGCTACACATTAGAGACGACAGATCAATGTAATGCCCCATAATTTTTTCAATTTTTTTTACGATGTATTTTGGAAGATACATAATTTTGATTTCACTGAACCACAAAGACCTTCAAAAATTGTTTGCACCTGTTTTATTACAAAATTAATTAAAATTAGTAAATATTTATGAAATTCCATAAAAGTTATATTTCCTGAAAGTAGATTCAACTCTAAAAATGCTTGTCTTGGTTCTGACAGTTAATTCAGAATATTTCATGGAGTTTAATCAGTCCAAAGTTTCAAAAACGTATTCAGAGCTCGAACCTGCGTAATTGGTGACGCATTAGTTCGGCCGAATTTTTCTACAAAGTTCGGCCGAACTAGTTTTTGCACAAACGTGTCGTTAAGTCTCACGCCTTAATAGTTCGGCCGAATTTTTTTCCAAGTTCAGCCAAAATTTTTTTCAAAGTTCGACCGAACTTTTGCCTACTTTTCCATCGGCCGGAAAATTTCGCGGAGCCCCTCCAAAAAAACATTTCGCGGCAATATAAATTGCCGCGAAATCATTCATAATTTTTGCACATTTGGTCTAATTTTACAAAGGTTTTGACATTTCACACATTTGTTCTAATTTTAAAAAGGTTTTGGTTTGGGTTTAAAGACTTTTCTTGGAGATTTGGGTTTAAGTACTTTTTTTGGAAGACATTTGTTGGAGGCAGTCTGATTTTGCAAAGAATTGTTTTGGGTTTAAGGAATTTTATTGGACGTACATTCAAAGGACATTTCTTGGAGGTATGCGTTACATTTTTTTGGATGTTTTTTGTTCTTCATTTTTTTTGAAAGTATAGATTTGGGCTTAATTTCAAATTTTTAGAGTACGTGTTTTGAGTTGAAGTAAATCTTTTGAGCTTTGTTTCATTTTTATAAGACATTTTTTTCTCAGATTTTTTAAAGTTAGTGTTTTGGATTGGAGTATGTATTTTTTAGAAAAATTTTAAAATGAGTTTTTTTTTTTAAATTAAATATTTTGTGATAGTTTTTCTAATTGAGTTATTGTCTAAATTTTTGAAGGAATTTTTTTGAACTTCATACTCTATTATCATGGGAAATCAAAGGAATTGTGCGAGAAAATATGATCGAAAAAGAGACCTTGAGGAACATAGAGAAGAGACGAGACAATCTCGCAAAAGAAAGATAGAAGCACTCTCAAATATTGAAGGGGAAAATCAACCTCAACTAGAAATTGAAGCAGGTATGTAAATGTAAATATTATGATCTATTGATATATTTAAAATTTTCCTAGTGTAAAATGTGAAGCTTAGTTTTTATTTGATGAACTAATTCAAGAAAAATATTTTGCAATGTAAACAGAGAGAAATTTTTCTCAAAACATTGATGATGAGATACAAAATTTTGAAAGAGAAAGTGAAAGAGATATTGAACCAATGATTGAAGATGGTGAAAATATTGAAAGAAATTCAAGTGAATAAATTGAATCACAAGGTATATATATATATTGAACACATGCACGTATTATTGAAATTTTATACATATATTTATTAATTTAGCTATTTATTGAATATGTAAACTTATTATGTACTATTTATTCGAATATGTACAGATGAAATCAGTGTCGATGATGAGATGTTAGAAAATGTTGACAGTCACACATATGGAGATAAAAAAACTTGACCATTATATACGATATCGTGTTAACCGCATTTTTGAAACGTATTTCATAAAGGAGCAGGTGACAGTTCAAGCTAAAATGTTGAAAGGTCTCCTATCATTAAGGAAATTAAAAGAAGCTACAACACTACTGGGTATTCGAAAATCAACCAAAGATAAAAAAAAATGAAGGAAAATGTGATACAAAATATAAGTAGTGCTATAAATTCAATTAGGAGATCTAGACAGAAAAATGTTTCAATTATACATAGAGGAATACATATGGCAATGGTTTCATCAAGTACTAAAGAGAATCGTTTGGTAACATCTATGGCACGAGCATTAGGAACCTCACGAAAAACTTTGCACAAACATCGGAAATTTCGGCTGCAAATAGATGTAAATGATGAAATCACTTGTTGGAGAGCTATTTGTAGGCAACCATATAAAGATAGACTTGGAGAAAATGTTAAATAAATAATATATGAATATTGGAAGAACAATTTGCGTGCTTCGCCAACTAAAAAGCATGTGATGCGAAGAAGAATAGCACGAAATCAGTACGAAGAACATGAAAAATATTTCCTGGAAACCACTCAGATAGAGTTATTTAACAAGTTCAAAGAAGAGAATCGTGAAATCACCAGAAAATTTGGCCCAATTTCCGAGGGCCACTTCGTCGCTATTCCGACACATAGTCATCGCAAGAGCAACAGTTTGAGGCTGGACAAAACGTGTTTAGCCATTACGTCACAAGTCTGATGCTTTTCCAAAGTGTCGCAAAAATGACACATTTTCCGATGTTTTACAAAGTGTCGCTATTCTGACGTTTTATCAGCGTCAGTCTTCCGACGAACCAAAACTATCAGTCTTCCGACGATCACCAACTGTCGGTCTTTCGAAACTTTTCATGTTTTCAAAAAAACTTCGCAATTCCGATGTTATGGCTTCCAATGTTTAATTCTGACGTTTTACAAACTGTCGCAATTCTGACGAAATATCATCTGACGTTTATAACGTAGTTTGTCCAACGCTTATGTAACGTCGCTTTACCGACGAAAAAGTTAAAAATATTTAAAAAAACGTCGCTCTTCCGATGATCGAGGCATCGCTCTTCCAACGAAAAAGTAAAAATATTAAAAAAAATAACGTCGCTCGTCCGACGATAGAGGCGTCAGTCTTCCGATGAAAATGTCAAAATATTAAAAAAAAATAACGTCGCTCTTCCGACGATAGAGGCATTGGTATTTCGATGAAAATTTCAAAATATTAGAATAACATAACGTTGCTCTTGTGATGTCTAAGTCGTCGGTATTCGAACGATACATTACAAAAATTTTAAAAAAAAATCACAATAGGTAAAAACCTACGATAAATATAATGACCCATGCAACAACTAGTATTTTGGGATGGTGTCGATTCGAAAAACTTCTTCAAACATGAATTTGAGAAACTGCCGTATATTTTATATGTATCGATCGAGTATCTATGTGTTTGAAATATCGTTATTGAAGCTGGTGTTACATTTTCTTTTGTTACTGACCTATGTCTTGTGAGTGTGGTTAGTTGGTAATGTGAGTGGGGCTTAATCCAATGACTTCAACTTAATCCAATGAATTCAGGACAATACACCACCATAATAGAGCCAATGCCTTCGGGCCAATACATGACCCGAGCTTATAGTCAAATGAGTGTTGGGAAAAATACTGAGAGGGGGGGGGGGTGAATCAGTATTTACTGCATATTCAAAACTTTCTCTTTTTCTTACTTCTAAAACGCATACGCTACTTTCCTGAACCAGACTTGCGTATATACGCGGATACCCTTTACGAAACTCGCGTATACACAGATATCTATAATTCTTCACTTAAATCATTCCTTCATTTATTCATCAGATATTCAATAAGCAGTAAACATGTGCAGTAAGAACAGAATAAATCATCACACAAAGCATCACACATGAACACCGGGATTTTTAGGTGGAAACCCAAGTCGGGAGAAAACCACCGCTGCAGTTGCTCAGCCTTCAATATTTTATTATAGAGAAAACATCTTACAACATATGTGCTGGCGCAGACTTGACCAGCACGCAGGCACCCACCTGCGCTCGTTTACCAGCCTCTCCTGAAAGGGAGCTACGACCCCCTGACTCGTTTACCAGCCTCTCCTGGAAGGGAGCTACGACCCCCTGATCTCGTTTACCAGCCTCACCTGGAAGGGAGCTGCGACCCCCTGACTGAAGGCTACAACCCTCAGCACCACCTTGGACCACGTTTCATCAATTTTCACACTGGATCCAACCACTTCAATAGAACACAATTTGTAGGCCAAAATTCATCATATTTCCATACCGAACCCTTTCCATACTTTTAAGCTCAACCATACATCATCAGCAGATACATATCAACACAGATCAGATATCAGAAAAACAGCAGAACAGATCAGATATTTCATACCCCTTGCTTCAACAAACCCTAGTTTGCATACGCTCTTTCCCTTCACTGATGTTGCGTATATACGCGCTTCCGTCCACACAAACCAGCGTATACCTCAGTGTATATTTTATTGCGCATACGCGCTTTCTCTTCGCTGAAGCTGCGTATATACGCGCTTCCTCCGCGGCAAAGTAGCGTATAGATCTTCAATCATTACAGAGCAGCATACTTCATCAGATCAGATATTCAGTTCAGATCTACCCTTTTGCTTCAGACAGATGTTCGCCTAGATGCTCGCCTCATCACGGATCTAAGCCTTCCATAATCAGATCTAGCAAATACAAGAGCAATTCAGATCTAGATCCCCTTCTTCATCATTGGTGCATCATACATTCAGATTTATCATTCAAGTGTAACCCTTTCCATTCAGATATACTTCAGTGAGAAGTATTCATTCAAGCTCAGACATCTTGCACCCACACCCTTGATTTGCACAATGAAATTCTTCTTCTTATATAGGTTTTCCTTTTTCAATACCATGAGCCCCTTTTTCAATACCATGGGCCAAAACAATACCATGAGCCCAAAACTACCTGGACGGGGTCAATTAGGCGGATCATTACCCAATACAATGGGTCAATACCATGGTGGTTACCCTTGGTTTTGCACTTTTTGAGCGTTTTAGCCCATACGCTACTTGGAACATTCCTTTCCGCGTGCATACGCGACTTCCTCTAGGCCAATCCGCGTATACAAAGAGACATACTCTTTTCATCATATTTTGAGCACATTCTGAATTCCTTTCTTCATTGCCTTTTGTACACACTGTAGATACATCATATTTTCTTCATCAGGAACATATTCTCTCAAGCACAACTTCATCAAGAGGGTTTCCTTTCAAGTACAACACTCAGCATCATATCATCAACAAACATCATATCACATCAGATTTACGTCATTTACTAAGTCCATCAAGACAGGCATAACTTCATCAGGTGGATTGCCATCAAGGACAACTCATGTCAACAGTCGCATGTCTTCATCTTCATTCAGTGGGTTGCCATCAAGGACAACATCCTGCATCATATTTCCAACAATGAGTTCAGGCCAGTACATGACCAGAGCTTCCGATTCAAAGCCTTTGATCCAATGCACAACCATATTAAAGCCAACGCCTTTGGCCCAAATCATAATAGAAATTATGTTCCAACTCATAACAGAGCTCGGAAAACTATACCAGATCTTACATCTTCAAGCCAATATACAACCATAATAGAGATTATGAGCCAATTCCTTCAAGACAAATCACAACAGGGTTTACGGGCCAACACATTCAGTTCAAATCATAAAAATACTTACCAAACAATGCCTTTAGGCTACAGGTATATTTATTTTCACACCCAATTTAATTCCGCCAAATGTTCAACAATGAAAACAAATCTATAGGGCAGCAGTAGCTGTAGCTTCTACAATCGGGTTAGTAGCTTCGACCCTTTTTGCAACCCTCATTTTAGATTCTCTTATTTTTTCAAAAATGAAAACGGTGTCTGCAATCCAAGTTATCTGCAATCCTAAATCTTACAGGGTTTAAGGCTGTAAATTGTTGGGTTATTGTTTTTTATGGTTTAGTTTATAAGTCCAAGCATTATGAAAACATCCATTGTTCAGAGATTACAATTTATAAAGAAAACTTTATTGTTTGTTTGGATGTATGCAAGAGGCAGAGCTCTCATATACGGGTATCTTGATCTGATCAAGTCTTAGTATCTGATCCAGTCCTAGTAGTAGTGGAGTTACTGATCTTAGTTAGATTGGAATTACACCTTGCAATTTGATAAGAGTTTGTATTTCCTGATGAACAAAATGCAACTTTAATTGCAACCAAAAAAAAGGAAATCCTCTTACAGAGTCCATAAAGGTGGTAGTTCTATATGGCTAGGCTTCACTTGAACAAACATGTCTTCCATTACATTTTTAGTCTGCTCTGCCAAACAGAGCTGGGGAAAGGATGAAATGCATGGTCAAGAGTTCAACTTTCAGGGAAAAAACTTGAGAAATTTAAAGAAATTGCACCTAAAATTCTCAGTAACACCTACCTTCATTGGCAATGGCACTTTTGGTACATATAAACAGTAGTAAAAACAAATAGATGAGAAATAAAGGAAGAAAAACTGGACTCAATGTCTGGCTTGGACTTGTAAAATGAGAAATAAAGGCACATTGACAGGCCATCTCACATAGACTTGTTAGGACAATTCAATTTTATGGCAAACAGTAGCGCAAGCCACACATCTCAAAATAGAACCCACACAATGCAACATAGCAAGCAAGAATGCTCGTCTTGTACAAGGGTAACCCAATAATCATTAGAATGTTATATAGATATGTAATAAGTTGTGATGGCTTGGAATTGATGAGAAAAATGGGAAAGACGTTAAAAATAATAAAATAAAGATAGGAATATGGAAAGGAGGGATGGATAACTTAAAGGCCATAGAGTATGATGAAAATACACGATACAATTTTGACAACAAGAGTCAACGATGATACACTAAAACCACCCAATAAAAAAAACACTGCAAGCTGTACCTATAAAAGAAACATTATAATAACAAAAAATTATGTATCTAGTACCAACAATTTTGACAGCAAGAGGCAACAATGATACACTAAAACCACCCAATAAAAAAAACATTGCAAGCTGTACCTATAAAAGAAACATTATAATAACAAAAAATTGCGTATCTAGTACCAACAGCCTACAAGCTAGTACTAGCAAGAACTTGTGACTTGGCAAGGGCTAAAATATCTAGACACTCACATACAGTGGTTCCACTCCATGGGGTGTGCCCAAATTTCAAGCCTCATATCACAACAAACCAATATTAATCATTCAAACATGTGCAAACCTGAGGCCTCCAAGGAGGAAACACATTCTTAACAATAGGCCCACTCAAGTTGTGCATATACAGGAAGCAATTGGTAATAAAATGTCCATTATTTGGATACTGGAAGCAATTGGTAATAAAATGTCCATTCTTTGGGTACTAGAATATATGTACAGTGGCAATTTCCAAAGAGATTTTCCTAAACTAAACTAAATTAGTGCAATGGAAATCACAAACATTGAATACATGGATTTAGCTTTAAAGAAGCGAAAGGCAACACAATATTGCTTGAGCTCTTAGAGTTTGCAATTTTCCCTGCTTAACCTTATTGGAACCAAGTGCCATGACCTCACACTTTCCAAGTTATGATACAAGATAGTTTCCAAGAAGTGTGAATAAGAACACCCTAACACGTTTATTCCATTTCCCAAGGGTATTTCTTTTTGAAGGAGTTGGACTAACAAAATTTGTTTTTATCAAATGTGCTTGCTCAACTTGTTATCCAGATGCCATAGTTCCAATATTAGTAAAGGAAAAATCACGCAATATATCTGTATTAAAAAAAATGTATATAAGCTTCTAAAATATAGAAGTGGTTGGAATCCAATCTCCTTTAAGGCTAACAATTTGTATTCTCATTCGAAGGGAAAAAATATAATGACAGCTTTTGGTGTTCAAGCAGTCACTTAAGATTCTAGAAGTTTGTACTACTAAAGAAAATACATTCTTTCTACCATAGAGCCTAGGAAAAATTAAAATATTAACACTACAAGCAAGCCTTTCAAACATTTCTCGACCTACACAAAATCATTCAAAGTATTATGGGTTGTTTTTAGAGGTCATTCAATGCTCTTCCTGCTATGACCATAAGTTCTTTGGATAATCACACATCATGATTTCCACTCCTGATAAACACAAATAAATTCTTTATCATCTGCTCCTTTATGATTTCTCACACCATGGACAAGCTTTTACTTTGCATGTCGACAATCAGAGTGCTTATTTGAAAGTAGAATTGTAGATCCCCCAACACAAAACAATAAATTTTTATTTCAGTAAAGTTGAAAAAAATGGTAGTTCTGGAGAGAAATATGAAGGGAAAATGTCATGAATTTCCCATTGAAACAATTCCCACAAATGAATTTTATACAAATAATAATGAAATTTCCTTATGCTGCTACTAGCCTACCTACAAAGTCTGAATGAGAAAATCTATAAAAATGCAAAATCCCTCTTAAAGCTTGGGATGTGGCATATTTTGGAAATTCAAATGCTACATATACAACTTGAAGATGCAATAGTATGGAAGTGCCTCTAATCTCTGTTACGGGGTTACGTCAATGGGTGACCCCGATCCCAATAGTTGACGGATCCTAGGTCCCTAATTCCTGGAGCTTTTCGAAATAGATTTTATAATGAGCCATGCGATTCAGGGTTTTGAATTTTTTTCCCCTGCTTTGGCTATCCTTATATTTTAATCTAGGGGGGATTTCAAACTTATTTATATCATTGGAAAGCTTCTCCAGAAGAATTTCTAATTGAGTGGGTCAAATATGATCTCTGAGCTCATCTGTAACTCTAAAAATGACTCCAACCTCTATTGCGATTTCTACTTCAACCCCTTAATTATATGGAGCTTAAAAGAAAAAAATAGGAGGGAAAAACACATACATCAATATCCTAATCTCGAACTTAATTCAATTAAAAAATGACATCGAAGATTATCTAGTTTGGTTAAAAACTCTCAAGAGCTAGGATTTTACTAAAAAAATGGGTTATCGAATATTTTATTTTGTTTACTTTCACATGAGAAAAAAATGGTGGTGGAGTGCACTTTGGAAACTTCATGCCCCCTAAAATGAAAAATCACATTTTAGCTTGCCTTCAATAGTAAAATTCTTACATCGTACAATGGTTTAAATAGGGGTTGGGTTCAACCAAGTATATGTACATTATGCAGATGTTCTAAAGTGAATATCTCACTTCCTTTTATTGTTTGTCCTTACATGGTGCATGTATGTGACAAGGTCCTCATCGATCCTAGTTCTAAGTTTTCCTAGAATCTGTTCGATCTGGAGGAATGTTTTACTGAATGGAAAGGAGACTATCCTAGTGCTCCATTTGAGACCTTTCATTGCATCCTTATTAACAACATTTGGTGCGCAAGAAATAATTTCATTTTTTTCTCACTTGACATTCCTGCATATATCATTGTTGGCCTTATTACAAGATCTGTTTTGAGTTTAAGACAAAACTAGAGTTAAAATCCAATAGAGTTCTGGTTTACCCTCAACCTAATCTAGTGATTCCCTGGGTTAATTTTTACAACACAACTCAAGTTCATCTGTCAAAACACAAAGTCAATGTGTTATTGTATTTATCTCAGTATCACTTATTTCACGCAAGAAATTCCCTTGGGAGGGGATCAAACAACAGGGGATGATTTATTGCTATGTGTACTTTGTTATTTGTTGCATCACAAAAATATTTTAAGAAATTGCAAGTTATGGGAGATTCTAAGTTTGTAGTCGACTCGGTTAAAAAAATAAGGTGGATGTTGAGAATGTCTTCCTTCAACCCTTGCTTTAGGATATTAGAGAACCTCTTCAGTCCTTTCAATGGACCTCCTTCACACATGTGCTCAAAGAATTAAACATGAAGGTTTATTCCCTCTTGAATGAGGCTGTGGAGATGCCTATAGGGTATTTTATATAAATTATGGATGGAGAAGAAGTGGATCAAATGGATTTCAAAGCTAAACCATGTGAGATACCTTGAAATGGGGACCAATAAAAAATACCAAGATTACGGAACTCGAAAGTTCATACATATCTAGGAGATACAAGCAGATCTAAGGTTGAAATGGATGTATTAGAGTTTCAACTCATTTCGTTGGTTTCTCATTGTATAATCAATCAATGCAATCAGCCCAACGACTATCAATCGGTGATTTCACTGTTCGAAGTGCTTTCCAAACAAAATTTTTGCACTTGAATCCACTTCCAAATGCAATCTACCAAATCTAATTTCCTTTTTGCATACATACATAACAAATTGAGCTTCAAGACGTGTTTCCAAAGAGATGGAGAGTCATCCTCTAAGCCTATACATGTATTGGCTTGAGATGAAAGTTCTTCTAAAACTCATAGTTCACTGCTCTTCCTCCAACATGAATACAAAAACGATCAAATGCAAGCTTAAAATCTAGAATATAGGGTTTTATATTCATATTGAAGACCTTTCTCCCAACAACGTTGGCAAAGAAAAATAATTTCTCACTAACGGGAAAAAAAAGAGGCCCCAGAGTTGTGATATTGGTCTTCAGTGCTCCTCCTATGTGGCTTGGACCTGCAAGATGAGAAATAAAGACACGTTGATAGGACATCTCACATAGACCTGTTAGGACAATGCAATTTTATGGCAAACAACAACGCAAGCCACACAGAGATCAGGATGTACGCAGGAGGCGGAGATTACATTGGCTAAAGAAAGAGCTTTATTGTTTGTTTGGATGTATGCAGGAGGCAGAGCTCTCGTATATAGGTACCTTTATTTGATCAAGTCATAGTATCTGATCTAGTCGTAGTAGTAGTGGAGTTGAGATCATTTAATCTTCCAGTCCTAGTAGTAGTGGAGTTCAACAATGAAAATAGTAACTGCAATCCAAGTTATCTCATCCCCGAGCCCCTCCAGTTGAATAGCTCTGCCTAAGCTTTTTTTATAACATTTGCGAGCAGAGTCGCTGGCCCTGCAGCAAAATTGAACACGCGACCTTCATCCTGCACTGGATCTGAGAATCCTATTCGTGGGGTTGCAGAAGATGGTGCCGCGACTGTGCATGTGATATACAGGGTTTTGCGTGATGGGAAATGGGTTTTTTCTCTCAGGTATAAGGATGGTGTGCATAGCTTGTTACCTGTGATTGAAGACCAGCATGGGCATAAAGGGTTATCTGTTTTTTATGTAGGGTTATCAGTTTGACAGAAAGATTTGATGAGTTCAGGATTCAAAAATGGGAATATTAGCTAATAAAATGCACCATAAACAAATGGGCAGAAGTAGAAAGTAACAAAACCAATGGGAAAACAAATAACCAAAAAAACCTAAAGGGAATTGCATTATCATTGGATAAACACATAAACTTAACTTATCACATCCTTCCTCCAAACCTGCGATAGTATGGCTGCATCCTTCCTCCAAACCTGTAATAGTATGGTTGCATCCTTCCTCAAAACCTGAGGCAGTATGGCCGCATCCTCCCTCCTTCCATGGAAAAACCATGCAATCAGAGAAATGAAAGAGGGAAATTAAAACTTTTGATATTTGAAAATTTTAGACATTTTGAAGAGGGAAATGAATTAAAACTTTTGATATTTGAAATTTTTTGACAGTTTGAAATAAAATACGTGTGTTTTTTAAGGCCACTCAAATTCCATTAAATAAAATGTGTGAGACTTTTCTTGGGGTTAATAAGGGATTTAGGTAAATAAGTGGTATTGTCAATTATAAATAATTATTAATGAGGTTAGATCTAAGACATTTATTTAAATTATTAATTATATAAAATTGTTGAATTTTTATTTCATAAACTAGGGATTTTGGTTGATTTTTTAATCTAATTATGTGATATTAAAGATGAATTATGGTAACTTAAAAATAATTTTTATGTGGTTAAAAGGGAAGTAGTAATGTTATGGTATGAATGATTATTTTCAATGAAATTTTTGGTTTAGTAAGAATAACTCATCTATGGACATTTTCCATGATTTTTAAGACGGAGTCAATATAGGAAAGGTGATACTTAAAGGGCTTCCACATTATTTAGAAATTTTATATCTATTGGTTTATAAACATTAGAGGTGGAAAAATATCCCAAGCTCTAGAGCTAATTTTGTTCAAACTTAGCTATATCTTGAACAACAAATTGTTGTTGACGTCAAGGATATGATAGAAATTTGGTGGGTTGTAAGGTAGTCTTGTCATGAAATAAATGTAATGTAGTTACTAGGTAGGTAGGGGGAACCATTTTGGTGGAACTTGGCCATAAATGGGACATCTATCCATGCATAGTTTTTTAAGAACAAATACACCTAGTGGATTATCATTGTACGGGAATCACTTTAGGATCTACACTACTGTGCACACAGTAAGTAAAGGGATATTAGTGAAACCCACATAAGTATTATAGGTGCTTTTATATAAATAGGTGTTCTTGTGTTCTCATTGGTTAGTTATGGGAAAATGACAAGAAAGTAACAGAAGTTATAGGTGCTTTTATAGAAATAGGTGTTCTTGTGCTCTCATTGGTTAGTTATGGGCAAATGACAATAAAGTAAGAGAAGGATTTGACTACTGGAAAATTAGAGGAATGATTCCACACAAAACCAAGTGTGGTGCTGCAACACTTTCTAGGCTAAGGGATTTTCAAGGGGTTCCCCTACCATATGACCGGAAGAAGAGAATAGTCATTCCAGATGCTCTGAAAGTGTTGAGGCTTCAGCCAGGTCACAAGTATTGTCTGCTAGCTAGGAAGGCTTTCCAAAGAAGTTGGATGGCATCACTATGACACTATTACAGAATTATAAGGGATGAGAAAGGAAAAGGCTCATGTATCATATGAGAGAAGGAAGAAATTGGAAAAATTGAGATCAAAAGCAGTGGAGTTAGCCGAAAAGCAGCTTGCCCCATAGATGGAGCTCTTAGCTTCAATAAAGTATTAGATAAGCTACATGTTGTGCTCAATGAAGAAGTAAATTTTGAAAATGACAAGAAAATATTTCTGAAGATGATATTTTTTACTAGAAATATATAACAACTCAGATAATTTTGGAGTATCAAAAAATGTGGAAAATGGATGATGAGTTTGGTGGGGGACCTAGGAAACTCCTAGGAAACTCTTTTTCTACCCAAAATTCCTCGTATAGATAATGAGCTTCAAGATAAAATTCCCATAGACATGAAGAGTGTCATACGCCTTGTTCAAAAATTAGTAAATGAAACTGTGGATCTAAAAAAGAACTCTAGAGAAGATACCTCTATTTAAATAACTTACAAACCGTCTTGCAGAAAACAATTACTTCTTCAAAGCTAATTCGAATTTGGAGGGCTTAGGGGATTGGGGGTTAGGGGTTAGGGGATTTAGGTGCATTTAGGGGTTAGGGGTTGAATAATGAGTTAGTAGTTAAGGGATTAGGGATTGGGGGCTTAGGGGGCCCGACCCTAACGTGTTTGGGCGAGTGCACTCAACTGAAACGACCCGACCCGAACAAGTTTGGGTAGGTGCCCTCGAGGGTTGGTGGTTAAGGGTTTAGAGGTTTAGGGTTTAGGGGTTAAATGGGTTAGGAGTTTAGAGGTTTATGGTTTAGGGGTTTAGAGGTTTAGGGGGTTAAATGGGTTAGGGGTTGAGGGGTTTTAAGTTTAGGATTTAGGCGGTTAAATGGGTTAGGGGGTTAGGGGATTTAGCAGTTAAGGATTTTAGGGGTTAGATGTTAGGGGCTAATGGGGTTATGTTTTTGGGGATTAGATGGGTTAGGGGTTGGGAATTAGTGTTTAAGGGGTTAGGGTTAAGGTTTTAATGGTTTAAGGTTTAAGGGGTTAGGGGTTAAGGGTTTAAGGGGTTAAATGGGTTAGGGGTTTGCTAGGGGTTTAGGGGGTTAAATGTAACAATTTTGTAAGTATTTTTGCTTGTTTCCATGTCTTCTTTATTTATTAATTTATAGTATTTGTTAGCCATTGCTTTACATTTATTGATGAAAATGTCTATTGCAATGAAACCAAATGTATGTTCAATCTCCAGTTTCAAACTCAGCCACAGTGTTGTAACACAATTTAAGTCCAGAGAATGGCCATATGATGAATTCTTAATAACCAGACTGCACCTCATGACTACTCCATAAAATCTTAAGTTCGAGTGTCCCACATTCATGAGAAATTTGGCTCTTATACTCTTGCTCCACCTGACTGTGTCCTGGAAATACCCTTGTTTATTGCAAAAACATCCTAATGTTGTTGACATTGTCCCTTAATAGACCAAGGAAACATATGTGACTGAGAGGAATGGAAAGCACTAAAAAGTTGAAGAGAGGGAGATAGTGACACAAAGATGGAAGGGGGGCAGAAAGAAGGGTAGAGGGAGGGATATAGTGAGAGGATTGGAGGGGAGAGAGAGAGAGAGAGAGAGAGAGAGAGAGAGAGAGAGAGAGAGAGAGCTGAGAGGGAGATTGGGGAAGAGAGAGGCCAGAGGTATAAGGAGAGTAAGGGCCAAGAGATAACGAAACAGGCGCCCTCGAATGAAACAACCTGACCCGAACGCGCCTGGTCGTGCGACCTCACATGGCACAACATGGCGCGCTCGACAGAATGATTCTACAAGGGAGAAAATGACAAACGGGCCACCCGAATGTGCACAAGGCACCCGGGTGGTTACAACTTAGCAAAACTGATATGGACGCCCTCGAACGAAACGGCCCAACCCGAACGCGCCCAGTCGAGCAAACTCACATAGTGCGATATGGAGCGCCCGACTGAACGATGCCACATGGGAGAAAATGGAAGACGAGTTTCCTGAACGTGCAGAAGTTGGCACTCGGGCAGTCACAAATTAGCAAAACTGATACAGGCACCCTCGAATGAAACGGGCCAACCCGAACGCGCAAACGGGCAATTACAACTTAGCAAAACTGATACGGGCGCCCTCGAACGAAACGGATCAACCCAAACGCACCTGGTCGGGTGACCTCACACGACACGACACAGCGTGCCCGAACGAACGATGCCACAAGGGAGAAAACAGAAAACGCGCTGCCCGAATGTGCACAAGGCACTCGTGCGGTCACAACTTAGCAAAACTGATACGGGAGCCCTTGAACGAAACGACCCGACCAGAACGTGCCTTGTCGGGCGACCTCACATGGCGTGACATGGCACGCCTGACCGAACGTGCCACAAGGGAGAAAATGGAAAACGGGTTGTCCGAATGTGCACAAGGCACTCGGGTGGTCACAACTTAGCATAACTGATACGGCCGCCCTCGAACAAAACGACCCAACCCAAATGCGCCCAGTCGGGCGACCTCACATGGCACGACACGGCGCACCCAACCAAACGATGCCACATGGGAGAAAAGGGAAAATGGGGCGCTCAAATGTGCACAAGGCAGCCGCGCGGTCACAACTTAGCAAAACTAATACAGGCGCCCTCGAACGAAACGGCTTGGCTCGAACGTGCCCGGTTGGGCGACCTCACACGGCACGAGACAATGCGCCCAACCGAACGATGCCACAAGGGAGAAAATAGAAAACGGGCCACCGAAATGTGCATAAGGCACCCGGGCGGTCACAACTTAGCAAAACTGATACGGGCGCCCTTGAACAAAACGACCTGACTCGAACGCACCCGTTCGAGCAACCTCACATGGTGTGACATGGTGTGCCCGACCGAACGATGCCACATGGGAGAAAACTGCAAATGAGTCACCCGAACATGCACAAGATGGCACCCGAGCGGTCATAACTTAGCAAAACTGATACAGACACCCTCGAATGAAACAGGCCGACCCGAATGCGCAAACGGGCGGTCACAACTTAGCAAAACTAATACAGGTGCCCTCGAACAAAATAGCCCAACTCGAACATGCTTGGTTGGGCGAACTCACACGGCACGACACAACGCGCCCGACCGAACGATGCCACAAGGGAGAAAAAGGAAAACAGGCCACCCAAACATGCACAAGGCACCCGTGCCGTCACAACATAGCAAAACTGATACGGGCGCCCTTGAATTAAATGACCCGACCCGAACGTGCTTGGTCGGGCGACCTCACATGGCACGACACGGTGTGCCCGACCGAACCATGGCATAAGGGAGAAAATGGCAAACGGGCCGCCAGAACGTGCACAAAGCACCTGAGCGGTCACAACTTAGCAAAACGGATACAGGCGGTCTCGAATGAAACGACCCGATCCGAATGCGCACGGTTGGGCGACCTCACATGGCACGACACGGCACGCCTGACCGAAAAATGCCACATGGGATAAAAGGGAAAACGAGGTGCTCGAACGTGCACAAGGAACCCACACGGTCACAACTTAGCAAAACTAATACAGGTGCCCTCGAATGAAACGGCTCGACCCAAACGTGCCCGGTCGGGCAACCTCACACGGCATGACACATCGCGCCCTACCAAACGATGCCACAAGGGAGAAAAAGGCAAATGGGCCACCGGAACGTGCACACAGCACTCGGGTGGTCACATGAACTTAGGAAAACTAATACGAGTGCCCTCGAACGAAATGGCCCGACCCAAACGCACCCGGTCAGGCAACCTCACACGGCATGACACGGCGCGCCCGACCAAACGATGCCATATGGGAGAAAATGACAAACGGGGTGCTTGAACATGCACAAGGCACCCACGTGGTCACAACTTAGCAAAACTAATATGGGCGCCCTTTGACAGCAACAGAAAAGACAAATATATGACGAACCAAGAGCTGAAAGGGCTGAATTGAAATATTATTGTAACTGTAAATGTAAATGATTTGAATAGTTTATATTGTTTGTGATGCAAAAGCAAGTCTCCATAAGCAAATAAAAACTCTAATTTGATACTATAATGATTGTATATAATATTGTAACATCCTGAATGTGCTGAGCGAGGAAATGAGAAGGTGGAAGGCAAAGAGTCGTGCTTGTTCACTTCATATTCCCTGTAGAATGCAAACAATCATAAAGCTATCTGTATAAAACATGTAAAATCAGTATACATAGAGAGGTAAGACAATGTAAGAAGAAGATGGAGCAGAGAGAGGAGTTGTGATGATCCAGAGATGATATAAAGCAAATTTGAAGGTTGGTAGGACAACAGTAAAGAAGGAGAAAAATAGAGTTGATATCCAGGTAAATCAGTATATGATTTTATTGTACAATGAGGAAGTTGGTGCTTCCATATCAAGTTGTAGCTTGATTTAAGTCCAGTTGTAGCTGGCTGAGGTAGGAGCCTCCTGTAGGTTGTAGCTTGCAGAAAATAGATGGGAGTTGGAGCTTCCTTGCAAGTTGTAGCTTGCAGAATTTAGGTAGCTTGCATGATGATTATGTGTTGATATTATGTATTTAATCTGCTTAATACCCACTGCTCACTATTAAGATTTTTCTTCCATTATATATTAATTTGATCACGAAATGAAGATGTAAATACGTGTAAAAGAAAGTTTTACAAGACCTTGACTGCATTAAACTGATTCACCCCCCCGTCTCAGTTTAACCAAGGCTTCAACACAAATGACTTTCTTGATATTTGAAATTATAACTATACAGAGATATATTTCCAATGAGCTATCATGATCTCAATTTGGAGTTCAGTAAGGCTTCCAAAACTTTCCTGCAATAGCACATTTCATTTTTGCACCCCGATTCTGCATTTTTTGACCAATATTAGGTGAATTAATTTTTGAGGAGCTATAATCGATCATTTTCAATGCTTGATAGGTCCATTGTGTAGCCAAGAGAAATATATCTCTGAATAGCTATCATGAGCTCAATTTGGACATCGTAAAGACCTCCAAAAGTGGTATGCAATTTGGAGGGTGTGACTGGAACTAGGAGGGCGCACTTAGGCGTGCAGCGCCGTTGGCGCTGCGCTCTTTTTTGAGCCATATTTTGACCAAAATGACACCACGATTAGATTCCAAATAATAAATACATCCAATAAAACCACTTTACCAGCCTTGTTTTCCAAAACTAGCGGGTCAAAATGTCAAAAAACAAGCAAAAAATCATGTTTCTGCCTCATTTTTGGGCTTGGCATTGTGCGCTAAGAAGTATTGGGAGAATCCAATTTTGACAGGTAAAATCAGCTTCATTTTTCAAACAGAAGGCATATCTAGAAAGTATACTTTAAGATCTTTCAAACAAGCCATCTTGAGCCCATTTTGGACACCTACAACTTAGTCAAAAGCAACTTGCAACATGGATGGCGCATTTAACAAAGGGATGGAACGTTTGACATGGTGCGCCCAACCAAATGATGCCACAAGGGAGAAAATGGAAAACGGGTTGTCCGAATGTGCACAAGCCACCCGGGCGGTCACAACTTAGCAAAACTGATATGGGAGCCCTCGAACGAAATGGCCTGACCCGAACGCGCCCGGTCAGGCGACCTCACACGGCGCGACACGACACGCCTGACCGAACGAATATGCAACAAGGGAGCAAATAGAAAACAAGCTACCCAAACGTGCACAAGGCACACGGGCAGTCACAACTTAGGAAAATTGATACAGGCGCCCTCAAACAAAACGGCCTGACCCGTACGCGCCTGGTCGGGCGACCTCACATGGCGCGACACGGCGCGCCCGACCGAACGATGCCATAAGGGAGACAATGGAAAACGGGCTGCCCGAACGTGCACATGGCACTCGAGCGGTCACAACGTAGAAAAACTGATACGGGTGCCCTCAAATGAAACGACTTGACCCAAACATGATGTGACATGATGCGCTCGACCAAACGATGCCACAAGGGAGCAAACAGCAAACGGGATGCCTGAACATGCACAAGGTACCTTGGGGGTCACAACTTAGCAAAAATGATACGAGCACCCTTGAACAAAATGGCCCGACCTGAACGCGCCCATTCGGGCCACCTCACCTGGCACGACACGGCGCGCCCAACCGAACGATGCCACAAGGGAGAAAACGGCAAACAGGCCACCCGAATGTGCACAAGGCACTCGGGCGGTCACAGCTTAGCAAAACTGATACGGGCTCCCTCAAACGAAACGACCCGAACCAAACGCGCTCAGTCGGATGACCTCACACGGCGCGACACGGCGCACCCGACCGAATGATGCCATAAGGGAGTAAACGGAAAACAGGCTGCCCGAACGTGCACAGGGCATCCGGGAGGTCACAACTTAGAAAAACTGATATGGGCACCCTCGAAAAAAATAGCCAAACCGAACGCACCCTATTAGGAGACCTCGCACAGCGCGACACGGCACGCTTGACCTAATGATGCCACAAGGGAGCAAACTGAAAACGGGCTGCCCGAATGTGCACAAGGCACCCGAGTGGTTACAACTTAGCAAAACTTATACGGGAGCCCTCGAATGAAATGGCCCGACCCAAACGTACCCAGTCAGGTGACCTCACACGGCGCGACATGACGCACCTGACCAAACAAATATGCCACAAGGGAGAAAACAGCAAACGGGCCGTTCGAACGTGCACAAGGCACCCAAGCGGTCACAACTTAGAAAAACTGATACAGGCGCCCTCGAACAAAATGGCCCGACCCGAACGCACCCGGTCGGGTGACCTCACATGGCGCGATATGGCGTGCCTGACTGAATGATGCCACAAGGGAGAAAATGGCAAATGGGCCACCCGAACGTGCACAAGGCACCTTGGGGATCACAACATAGCAAAACTGATACGGGCACCCTCGAACAAAATGGCCCGACCCGAACCCGCCCGGTTGGGCCACCTCACATGGCGCAACACAACACGCCTGAACGAACGATGCCACAAGGGAGAAAATGGTAAACAGGCTACCCGAACGTGCACAAGGCACTCGGGTGGTCACAACTTAGCAAAACTGATACGGGTGCCCTCAAATGAAACGGCCCGCATCGAACGCGCCCAGTCGGATGACCTCACATGGCGAGACACGGCGTGCCTGACCGAACGATGCCACAAGGGAGCAAACAGAAAATTGGCTGCCCAAACATGCACAGGGCACCCGGGAGGTCACAACTTAGCAAAACTGATACGGGCGCCCTCGAAAAAAACAGCCTAACCGAACGCGCCCTGTTGGGCGACCTCGCACAGCGTGACACGGTGCGCTCGACCTAACGATGCCGCAAGGGAGAAAATGGAAAACAGGCCGCCCGAATGTGCACAAGGCACCCAAGCTGTCACAACTTAACAAAACTGATACAGGAGCCCTCGAATGAAACGGCTTGACCCAGACGCACCCAGTCGGGCGACCTCACACAGCGTGACATGACGCGCCTGATCAAACGAATATGCCACAAGGGAGAAAACAGTAAACGGGCGCCCGAATCGGCACAAGGCACCTAGGCGGTCACAACTTAGAAAAACTGATACAGGCGCCCTCAAACAAAATGGCCCGACCTGAACGCGCCCGGTCGGGTGACCTCACATGGCACGACACGGCGCACCCAACCGAACGATGCCATAAGGAAGCAAATGGAAAAAGGGCCGCCCGAACGTGCACACAACACTTGGGTGGTCACAACTTAAAAAAAACTGATACGGGCGCCCTCGAATGAAACGACCTGACCCGAATGCGCCCGATCGGGCAACCTCGCACTGCGCGACACAATGCGCCCGACCAAATGATGCCATAAGGGATAAAACAGCAAATGGGCCACCCAAATGTGCACAAGGCACCCTGGCAGTCACAACTTAGCAAAACTGATATGGGCACCCTTGAAAAAAATGGCCCGACCCGAACGCGTCCGATCGGGCCAACTCACATGGCGCGACACAACGCGCCCGACCGAATGATGCCACAAGGGAGAAAATGACAAGCGGGCCACCTAAACGAGTACAAGGAACTTGGGCGATCACAACTTAGAAAAACTGATACGGGCGCCCTCGAATGAAATGGTCCGAACCGAACGTGCCCGGTCGGGCGCCCTTGCACGACGCGACATGGTGCGCCCGACCGAAAGATGCCACAAGGGGGAAAAAATCAAACGGGTTGCTCGAACGTGCACAAGGCACCTAAGCAGTCACAACCTAGCAAAACTGATACGGGTGCCCTCGAACGAAACGGCCCGACCCGAACGCGCCCGGTTGGTCAACCTCACATGGCGCGACACGACGCGCCTGACTGAACGAATATGCCACAAGGGAGCAAACAAAAAATGAGCCACCCAAATGTGCACAAGGCACCCGGGCGGTGACAACTTAGCAAAACTGATACAGGCGCCCTCAAACAAAACGGCCTGACACGAACACGCTCGGTTGGGCGACCTCACATAGCATGACACGACGCGCCTGACCGAACGATGCCATAAGGGAGAAAATGGAAAACGGGCCGCCCGAATGTGCACATGGCACTCTGGCGGTCACAAATTAGAAAAACTGATACGGGAACCCTCGAATGAAAAGACCTGACCCGAACGCGCCCGGTCGGGCGACCTCGCACGGCGTGACACGATGCGCCCGAATGAACAATGCCACAAGGGAGAAAATAGCAAACGAGCCGCCTGAATGTGCACAAGGCACCCTGTCGGTCACAACTTAGCAAAATTGATAAGGGCACCCTCGAACAAAATGGCCCGACCCGAACGCACCTGGTCGGGCCACCTCACATGGCTCGACACGGCGCGCGCCCGACCGAACGATGCCACAAGGGAGAAAATGGCAAACGGGCCACCCGAACGTGCACAAGGCACTCAGGCGGTCACAACTTAGCAAAACTGATACGAGCGCCCTCAAACGAAACGGCCCGAACCGAACACGCCCCGTTGGGCGACCTCGCACGCCGCGACACGACGCGCCTAACCGAACGATGCCACAAGGGAGCAAATGGCAAACGGGCTGCCCGAACGTGCACAAGGAACCCAGGCTGTCACAACTTAGCAAAACTGATATGGGCACCCTCGAACAAAACAACTGAACCGAATGTGCCCATTTGGTCGACCTCACACGACGTGCCCGACTGAACGATGCCACAAGGGAGGAAATTGCAAACGGGCCTCCCGAACATGCACAAGGCACTCGGGCGGTCACAACTTAGCAAAACTGATACGGGAGCCCTTGAACAAAACGACCCGACCTGAACGCACCCGATCGGGCGACCTCACATGGCGTGGCACAACTTGGCTGACCGAATGAATATGCCACAAGGGAGCAAACAGAAAACGGGCCGCCTGAATGTGCAGAAGGTACCTGGGAGGTAACAACTTAGCAAAACTGATACAGGCACCCTCAAACAAAACGATCCGACCCGAACGCGCTCGGTCGGCCGACCTCACATGGTGCGACTCGGCGCGCCCGACCGAACGATGCCATAAGGGAGCAAATGGAAAACGGGCCGCCTGAACATGCACACGACACTTGGGCGGTCATAACTTAGAAAAACTGATATGGGCACCCTCGAATGAAACGACCTGACTTGAATGCACCCGGTCAGGCGACCTCGCACGACGCGACACGATGCACCCGAGCAAACGATCCCACAAGGCAGTCATACTTGAACGATGCCACAAGGCAGTCATACCGGGAAGATGTATATTACGACTAGCAATACAGAGAGAGGGAGGTGCCATCTTCACGACATTGGGAAAGTAAGCGAAAGCGAAATATTGTGGAAAGCGACGGAGTTGCTAGTGGCCCAAATGGAGACAATGTTTGATATTTGCAGCGCAATAATTCTCGAGACGATGGGCCAATATTCCCCAAGGTGTCCCTCAAATAGAGATGAGGTTTGATATTTGTAGTGCAAGAATTCTGGAGACGAAGAGTGACGATGCGATCGATGGAGACGAATAGAGAAGACAAATCCAAATATTAATTGATCAGGTGCATCAATAGCAAACTTAGGTTCATTTGAAAGTGTTTCTTACAGATTTTATAAGCATCTGGAACAGTTTAAAAGAGAAAAAAGAGATACATCTATAAAAGAAACTCCGATAGGTTTAAACACGCAAGCACATATAGATTTGTTATTACTTCAACAATACAGGCAAGCACATACAGATTTGTTATTACCTGAACAACACAGCGACGATGGGCCAATATTCCACGAAAGTATATTTTCTCCAAACCGTCGCAAGAGCAACCCTTTGCCACAAACCGTCGCAATAGCGACGCCTTCCTATAAACGTCGCAATAGCGACACCTTGTCTCTGTAACGTCGCAAGAGCGACACTTTTCCCCAAACCGTTGCAATAACGACGCCTTCCTCGAAACGTCGCAATTGTGACACCTTATCTAAGTGTTGCAATAACGACATATTTCAACCATCCGTCACAATTACAATGCTTTGTTACAAACGTCGCAAGACCAACACTTGCCTCTAAGTGTTGCAATACCGACACTTGTCTCCAAACGTTGGTATAGCGAAACTTTGTGGCGAGATTTGAAAATTTGATAAAATTTGGGGAAATTTCTGACATTTCGTCAAAAGTGTCAGAACTAAAGTGTCAGAATTTCCGCCAAATGTACTAGTGAATTCATGTTTCAATCAGTGCTTTTGTTCAACAAAAACCATGGTATGTAAAACCTATCACCGTATGCGACACTTGCTGTTTCTGTTATCATGTGGAATTTGAGTTATATTATGATGCATTCCTTGATTTTAGTAGAACATTATGGAAGGATTCACCTCCTCCTTCCACTATCTGTGATTTCATATCTCAAATTCTATGTGAAAGAGAAAGAGATGAAATATTTTACAAAAAGAAATGTGTTGGTGATAAAAAATGCGATGATTGTGGAAATTTGACTAAATTTCAAAAAAAACATCGTACTGATATAAATGATCAATCATTGTCCAACATGAAAGTGAAATGGAAGAGATATGAATATATCCATACATTGATTCAAGGTGTAAATAGTGTTAAAAGAATTGAATTACGAGAAGACAATATTTTTGTGATAGAATTTTTGAGAAAGTTTGAGGCAGAAATTTACAAATACACCAAGCATTCCAATAGAGCTTGATGGAAAGACTTGCAATTCAAAAAATCTCATGAATTTTTTCCACCAGGGACCATTTTGTCAGTGATTGATTTTGCAGAAAACTACACATTTGTTCCACAAAAAGAAATTCAGAGTGAATACTATCATTCTGACCAAGTCTCCATGCTCATCCATATTCTATATAGACATGCTGAACAAAACGTCAATCATCTAGAAAGCACAAGTGAAAATCGACATATCGTTAAAGAATATCACTTTTATATCAGTGACGATCGTACACATGATACATATTTTATACAACATTGTTTTGGAAAAATTTATGATTCCTTGAAAAATCGTGGAATAACATTCAATGAACATTGGATATGGTCAGACGGATGCGCAGGTCAATTCAAATCTACACGATCATTCTTTTGGCTGTGTTGTCTTCATAAGAAAACCTGCATTAAACATTGTTGGAATTTCTTTGAGACTGGCCATGGAAAAGGAGAACATGACGGTGCAGGGGCATGCATAAAACGAGCACTTCAAATATATCAAATGAACCCCTCTGCAAGCTGACCTGTGGACGCAAAAGAAGTTGTTCAATGGTGCATCGCTGCTCTAAGCCATGAGACTAACCCATCGAGGGAAGTGCGAAGGTACATTCAATTTAGTTTTTATTGGAAATCTAATTTTATCGTGCAATGATTATCTTTGATTGTATTTTGATATCATATTTACATTCTTTTTTGAATTTTCCATATAAGGTTTTTCTGGCATATTGGGATCAAAGATATGTTGAAACAATAAAAGGGACTAGAAAATTGCATTCAATCAAAACAAAGTCGTCCAGAAATGTGTTTGCATTGGATAAAAGAAAATATTCTTGTTTTTTTCATGTTTGCATAGACAACACAACATCCAATGACGTTTGTGAAAACAAAATGTATGTAAACGATTGGAAACATACAGAGCTAAATGCAATCAGAGGAAACTACAATATCATCCGATGGTGATCGAGTTTCTGATCTTGTTAGAGAAGGTAACATTTGAATTGCTTTCTAATGATTTAAAGATCTAGAAATAAATTTAAATGTATATATAATTTTGTTAAGGTTGTTTTATTGTGTAGGAGATGTTTTTTCCGTAATTGCACCTATTGACAACGATGAAAATGTAAATTATTATATGATGCGTTGCACTGAACGAAAAATGAAATTATTAGAAAACTATAATGATCACGGATTTCAATATGAAAAAGGATCTATTATACTGAAAGATTATTTTTTCAGATACACTAATCAAAGTGGGGATTTTATTTACTTTGATTACTATGAACCTGATTTCATAAGTTGTCAATATAGTCACTTGGTGTGTGCAACATGCATAAAGTTGATAGAGGTTCAATCAAAGAAAAAAACGAAAATTAAGAAATGGAAAATGTCAAAATCCGATCATGAACGAATTATTGAAGATGGCATTCCGTTGGAATTTTTTTGATTGACCTGCCCAACAATTTATTCTCTTTGGATTAAATATGTTTTAGAACTTCCAGTACTCAACTAAAAATTGAGTTGCTTATGTTATTTGTGCAACTTTTTGCACATGTACAAATTGTTTTGGTACATGCACTTGCTCTAGTATCAACTGGCTTTTCTATACATGTGCATTGATGAAAAATGTTATATGTATTGGATCTATATATATATATGTTCTAGGAAATCTATGTTCTTCCTATTGGAAATTTTTTCACTCAAACACGAGTATGTAGAGATCAAAAGCAACCTTAAGATGCCAAATGTACTTTAACCATCCAAAACTTGAATTTTAAAAACTTTTTGATTAAATCAAAACAATACTTCACATGGGAGTCTTCCATCTAGGCCAAATGTAGATTGAAACTATCCAAAACTTAGATCAAAACATTTAACATTATATCAAAACATTTAACATTTAACATTAAATCAAAATTAAAGGGATAATGTACAACTTCTTTACTCTTTTTGATTAAATCAAAACAATACTTCACATGGGAGTCTTCCATAGGCCAAATGTAGATTGAAACCATCCAAAAATTAGATCAAAACATTTAACATTATATCAAAACATTTAACATTTAACATTAAATCAAAATTAAAGGGATAATATACAACTTCTTTACTCTTTTTTATTAAATCAAAACAATACTTCACATGGGAGTCTTCCATAGGAAAAATGTAGATTGAAACCATCCAAAACTTAGATCAAAACATTTAAAATTATATCAAAACATTTAAAACATTTAACATTAAATTAAAATTAAAGGGATAAATACATATTACTACTTCTTTACTCTTTTTGATTAAATCAAAACAATCGGAGGGGGTCTGAATCAAAAAACAGAAAAGGGGCTTCCCATGACCAAGAAACCAGCCCAGAAGATGTTGCCCAATATCAGGAAACCAACATACATAGAGTGTTCAGAAGCACAATGATTGCAAAACATGACAAAAGTTCAAAAAATCTAAAGAGGACATGACATCAGGCTAGCTATCGATGGGTGTAAGAGGATTCTCCTCCACAATTGGAAAACTGTAGTCCTTCGGATCATCAGCTACTCCCTTGGAGTGCTGGGAGGAGCTCTCTGAAGCGGAAGAGCATCCAGAGTCATCTTTGAGCTTTTTCTCCACATAGGCTGAGCTGCCGCTGCTTGCGCCATCGCTACTGGAGCTCGTTGAGCCGGATTTGACTGGAAGAGTTGTTGAATTCCTAGTGTCTTGGGGATGATGAGTTGGGATGGTGGACTTTCTCCACCGATTCCTAAAACCAGAGGCACCTTCATCTTGGGGTTCCTCCTGAAAAAAGATAGAAATGGTCACCGTAATTCGAGGTCTGACCATAGCACTGGTGAAGTGGAATTGTGCAACACTTCTTACCAAAGGAGGGTGCTTGCCTGTGTCATGGATTGAAAGAGGCAGGCGAGAGCCATCACTCCTTCCCCCTCCACCCCTACCCCCACCTCCCCTTCTGCAACGCATCCATTGTCTACGCATGGGGTCTTCCATAGGCCAAATGTAGATTGAAACCATCAAAAACTTAAATCAAAACATTTAACATTATATCAAAACATTTAAAACATTTAACATTAAATCAAAATTAAAGGGATTTACATTTAAATTTTTTTACATTAAATCAAAATTAAAGGGATTTACATTAAATGTAGATTAAAATGGTATCCAAAACTTAGTTTTAAAATTTTTTTGATTATATCACAACATTACTTCACATGATTAATGTACTTCAACCATCCAAAACTTGGGTTTTAAAAACGTTTTGATTATATCACAACATTACTTGACATGCCATCCAATTGTAGTTCAACTATCCAATAAAAACATTTAATATTATATCACATGTGCCAAATGTAGATTGAAACCATCCAAAACTTAAGTTTTAAAAACTTTTTGATTATATATCATGCAACATTACTTCACATGCCATGCCAATTATAGTTCAACTATCCAATAGAAAAATTTAACATTATATCACATGTGCCAAATGTAGATTGAAAACATCCAGAACTTAAGTTTTAAAATTTTTTTGATTATATATCGTGCAACATTAAAACATTAAACATTTAACATTAAATATCACATGCCAAATGTAGATTGAAACCATCCAAAACTTGAGTTTAAAAAACTTTTTGATTATATAATACATAACATTACTTCACATGCCATGCCAATTATAGGTCAACTATCCAATAAAAACATTTACATTATATCACATGCCAAATGTAGATTAAAACCATCCAAAACTTAACTTTTAATTTAACGAAATATTATAGATCACAACATTACTTCACATGCCAAATGTACTTCAAGCATCCAAAACTTAAATTTTAAAAACAAAACAAATTATAACACATCATTACATAACATGCCAATTGTAGTTCAAAAGCAAAACAAAACTTAAATTTTAAAAACAAAACAAATTATAACACATCATTACATAACATGCCAAATCTAGTTCAGAAGAAAAACATTAATTTATAGAAGCAAAACATTAATTTATAGATGACAACATTACTAGTAGTTCAATTATCCAAAACTTAAAAGTTTTAAAAACCAAACAAATTATATAACAACATTACTTCACATTCACATGCCAAAAGTACTAAAGCCATCCAAAACTTAACTTTTTGGAACAAAACAAATTATATTAACACTATAATAAAATATGTCCAAAAATTGTAGATCTCACAAGTATCAAACTGTATCAAGTTTTATATATATATATATATATATATATATATATGACAGTGCATCTAGATAATATATAAAAAAGTAAATTTAAGACTATCTAAATCTTGAAATCAAATCTACAAATCATGTCCATCAAATAGAGATGGATGTAGTGTCTTTCCTATCAGAGTCTCAATCCACGCACTATCATGCGAAGCATGGGAAACCTGTACACAATGCACATGTACAAACATTAAAATTTGATGTTTTAAAAATGAGTGAGAATATATATAGAACTTCATGTAAAAAACAAAATATAAAAAAAAATCATGCAATACCTCATGAGGTTCCCTCTCCATTTGATAACCTGCAACAAGTTTCACCCCCATGGGAACATCTGCAATGGTAAACTGTACAATATACATGTACAATTATATATATATATATATATATATATATATATATTAAAAAATTTCAGATGAAAATGCACGTGTACATATATAAACTTATTTTCAATAATATTAAAAAAAAGTTAGACAACTTGTTCAAATGGTTGAAATGGTGTGGATGTTCCTATCTCCGTCGCTAGAGTCCGTGGATTAAAGAAATCTTCTATAGGAACCTAAATTCAAAAAATTTAAAATAACTCAAGATATAGATATATATATCTCAATTTTTAATGGAACTTTTTGAGGTGGAATATATATATATATATATAACTTAAACATAAATTTTAAAAGTGAAAAACTGTCCATACTTGTGGCACATCTCCACAGGAAGTAGAAGGTACATCTCCCAAGGAAGAAGAAGGTACCGCCATCCCAAAAACATCGGATGGAATCGGAATCTGTTAAAACATTTTATCATTATATATACATACATGTACATGTGTGCACAATTATTTATTTTAAAAATATCACTTAAAAAACACTAACATTTTCCAACATATCTTGATGGTGAGACCCATCTGCATTGTTTGAACCAGAGGTCCCGAACGTGATATTAACATTTTCGTCATTCATCATGCGTGACAACTGCAAATGGTGTTTTAACATATAATGATACATTTTTGTTAGATTAATGCACATACAAATAAATGTATACATGTACATACACATGTATTTATTACAAATTGTACACATGTATACATGTTAAAATAATTGAACCCTAAGGTCATTAACACATACCATTCCCGTGCCCTCTTCCTCATGAAGATTAGGTCTTGAAAACCATTGCGACAATTTTTTGCATATATTCGGAGATCTTCAACATTCATGTTGTCAATCTCTTCATCTGTACAATACACAAAATTGGCACGTGTATTTTCACGTGCTCTTTGTCGATTTAGACAAACATCGACTCCACCCAATCCACTGTAAACATTGTCGATCATGAAATCCCTTACTTCTCGACTTATTTGAGAATTTGCATCCATCTCTGACCGCAGAGTTTCGACCCGAAAAGGTCGACTCACCAATGGCGACACAGGGCGAGGCAACTCCACTGTTGGAAATACTGAGAGGGGGGGGTGAATCAGTATTCCTTTCAATTAGAGCATTAGTTAATTTTAAATTATTATCAGTGTTTGTCCAGTGATAGCAGCAAACAAGAGGAACACAAATGCAAACAGTTTTTTAAGGTGGAAACCCACTCCAGGACAAAAACTACCTAATGCTTTTCTAATAATTCTTTAATATTCAACTCCAATTGAAAATAAAGCTCCAACTTCCTAGAATCTAGAAAAGCATTATTCTCTAGCTCCCATTGGATGGATTCTCCAACGCCTGAGATTCTTCAGTATTCAATTGAATGGTTGCCCCAACACCCAATGAGCTACAACTCACCCTAGCACCACCCTACCACCCTATAGAAGAATAAAAGAAGAATGGACTCCCGTACCAGAGAAAATGGTCCACTTTACAATGATATAGAATGATGTAGAAGAAGAAGATATACTAGACCATAACCCCAACTTTGACACAACCACCTAATGATGATCCTAGACCTCCCAACACTGCCTCTTCAACCCTTGGCGGATAGACACTAGTACAATTTGTACAATAATGTATTTACAATGACTAAGTACAATGATACCTTTACAATGATTGTATGCAGTGCTGCCCACTTGAAGACTTCATATGATGAACTTCTTTCTACTGTTATTCATCTTGGTTGTTGCTCTTTTCATGCTACCCTCTACTGCACCTTGCTTTGCTTTGCTGTCGTAGAAAGTCTGGTCCTTTGCAACCCTTGACAACACATGATCTAGCTTTTTCTTGCCTTCTAGGAGCTCGATATTGAATTTGGAGTATCTCTGTTATTTCAGAACCTCAACATCTGATTTTCATTCCTGGAGTATTCCTCTAAGTTTTATTTCCAATGACATAGGTCTGACCCAATTTGTATTCTTCAAGAGAGAGTTATACCCAATCTCTCACAATGCCCTAATTATGGACTGTTTCAGTAGAGCACACTTGTACGAAGTGCCACGTGTCACTGTTTCTTCATTTGGCTCTAAAATTGATAGAGAAAAAATTAAATACTGTGCAATATCTACCACTTTTTACAGAATTCCAATCTGATACACAGAGAGAGAGTTATGATGAATTTACCAAGGTCACTTCTTTGAGATGAATTTCAGGAGCCTGCACAAACCCTGACTTCCACAGATCATATCTCCAAAAATATTACGCACCTTGATCTGAAATGTTTACAGCAGCTTCCTCAGGATTTAGGCTTTGCCTCATAAAAACTTCAGCTTCTGAACCTTCTTAGAAAAAAATTTAGAGCGCAAATTCCACGATGACCTGTTTCAGATGGCGAAATCCCTTGCCTAAGGAGGAAAAGAAGATCACCATTTATATAAATGCTTAATTTGAGAGGGGCTTCAACAAGTGAACATGGGAGGGATTTTAGGAGCTTAAAAAATATTAATTATGACTTTTCAATGACCCATGCCCCAACCCCATGGGGTTTTAGCCCACTAACTGGGGGTACAAACTTCAAACATGAATATCTCTCAAACCGTGAAGAATTACATGGCGTACCATATATCAACAGAAACATATCGACAAGTAGAAACCATAAAAAGCATTATTGACCCAGAATATATTAATTTGGTAGGTCAAAATTCCCATGCAATATTGGGTTAGCCCTTGGTGTTGCTTAGGTTGACATCAATGACAACCGTTGATCAACAATCTCCCCCTTTGGCATTGATGGCAACACAAGTACTCCCCCTGCGATCATGACACCTATTCATACAACATTCTCTCCCCCTTTGACATCAAGGAAAAGGGTAACTCCCCCTGAAACACAACCATCCTACGGACCTGTACACTCTTCCTCTCCCCTTGACACACAATCGTCCTGCAGACCTATAATCTAATGAGAACTTGGGAGAATCCCAAGCTTTTGACGAAGATATTCAAATGCTTCACGAGGTAAAGGTTTAGTGAAGATATCAGCAATTTGTTCTTTTGTACAAACATACTCAAGTTTGATATTCTTTTCAGTGACTTGTTCTCTAACAAAATGATATTTGATCAGAATGTGTTTTGTTTTTGAATGCATGACAAGATTCTTGGAGATGCTGATGGCACTAGTGTTGTCACAGAATATGGGAATAGGCTCACTGAATTGTACATGAAGATCTTGCAAAGTTTGTTTCATCCAAAGGACTTGAGTACAACATGATGCTGCTGCAATGTATTCTGCTTTCATTGTAGATAATGAGATTTAATTTTGCTTTTTGCTCAACCATGATACGAGACAACCACCTAGATAAAATGTTGCTCCACTAGTACTCTTACGATCATCAACGCTTCCTGCCCAATCTGCATTTGTAAAGGCTTGAATAATGAGATTGTTACCCTTGGGATACCACAAGCCATATTCTTCTGTGCCCTTTAGATATCGAAGAAATCTTTTGACGACAATAATATGTGATTCTTTTGGTGCTTCTTGGAATCTTGCTACTTGTCCAACTGCTTGCATAACATCTGTCCGAGAGGATGTTACATATAGAAGACTACCAATCATAGATCTGTACAACCTTTGATCCACATCCTTAGATGAGTCGTCTATGCTTAATTTGCAACCTGTTACCATCGGAGTAAGGACGGGTTTGAAATATTCCATTTTGAATTTCTTGAGCATTTCCTTGATGTACTTGGCTTGACATATAAATATTCCTTTCTCTTGCTGAGATATTTGAAGCCCTAAGAAGTATGTCAGCTCACCAAGTAAAGAAATCTCAAACTCACTTTGCATCTTTGTAGAAAATTTCTTACTTAGTCGATCATCATTGCTACCAAATATTATATCATCCACATATACCTCAACGATTGTTAAATTATCTTTATCTATTTGTACATAAATATTTCTATCAACAGTACCTTTCTTGAACCCTTTTTGACGTAGATATCCATTAAGACAAGCATACCATGCTCTGGGAGCCTGCTTGAGACCATATAGAGCCTTCTTTAACTTGCATACATAGTCTTCTTTTTGTGATAGTAGAAAACTTTTAGGTTGTTTGATGTAAACTTCTACTTCTAATTCTCCATTCAGAAATGTTGGCTTAACATCCATTTGGTAGACTATGATTTTTCTTGGACATGCATAGGTGAGAAACATTCGGATGTCTTCCATTCTGGAAACTGGTACAAATGTTTCGTCGAAATCAATTCCTTCCACTTGTGCATAGCCTTTGCAAACCAAACTTGATTTGTTTCTGGTAACCTGCCCATATTCATTCAATTTGTTCCTAAACACCCATTTAGTCCCAATGAATTTTTTATCTTTTGGTCATGGAAATAATTCCCAGGTGTTATTCTTCTCAATTTGATCCAATTCTTCATTCATAGCTGCTACCCAATGCTCATTCTGGCTGGCTTCCTCAAAACTACTAGGTTCAAAGGTTGCTAGAAAAGCAACGTGAGCTTGTTGTGATGAATGAAGCTATCGACCTTCATTTATGTCAACAATGATTTGATTTGATGGATGGTTCTTTTGAATCCACTCTTTTGTTCTCCTTGGAGGAGCTTCTTGTTGTTTTTCGGGTATATCTTGATGATCATTGTTTACTTCTTCCTTGGTGATAGTTGCTTCTTGTTCTACAATTTTATCTGTGTCTTTTTGAGCCTTTGTCTCAAGTTTCAAAGATTCTAGATCCTCATCATTACTCGCTAGAACACCATCTTTGTCAAATGTAACATTTATGCTCTACACTATCTGTTTTCGTCTTAGATTATAGCATTTATAGGCCTTTCTTTTGCATGAGTAACCAACAAAGATACCTTCATCAACACGTGATTCAAACTTACCCAAATTTTGATCTTCTCTTTTGATATAACATTTTCTTCCAAAGATTCTGAAATATTTTACATTAGCTGGTTTTCCTTTCCATAATTCATATGGAGTCTTGTTGCAATTATTTCTGAGAAGACTTCGGTTGATAATGAAGATTGTCGTATCAATTGCTTGAACCCATAATTTTTCATCCAATTTTGAGTCCTTCAACATTGTTCTACCCATTTCTTGTACGGTTCTATTCTTTCTTTCAGAAACTCGATTTTGTTGAGGTGTTCGTGCTGTTGAAAATTTCCTTTTTATTCCATTTTCGTCACAGTATTACTGAAATAATTTGGAAGTGAATTCTCCACCATTATCTGATCTTAAACACTTTATTTTCAAATCATTTCATTTTCAACCAAATCCTTGTAGATCTTAATGCACTCAAATGCTTCATATTTTTTCTTTAGGAAACTGATGGTTGTCATCCTAGTATAGTCATCTATCATTAACATGAAATATAATTCTCCATCTAAGCCTTTTGTTCTCACAAGACCACATAGATCAGTATGTATCAATTCCAATGGATGTGATGCAAAGTGTTATTTTGTTTTAAATTGTACTTTTGTCTGCTTGCCATGCCGACATGCCTCACATAATGTGTTGGAAGGTTTTGAGATTTTCAGCATTTCTCGTACTACTTCCTTTTTTCTTATCCTGACAAGATCGTCAAAGTTTATGTGACCCATTCGTTTGTGCCATAACCAGCTTTCATCTTCTTTAGCTAGTAGACATGATTTAGTTGCTTCATTCAGAACATATATGTCATTTAGAGCTCGACTTGCTGTAGCCACAATTTTACCATACCTGCCTTTCCTGATTTCACATTTTGTGGAGTTGAATATCATTGTGTGTCCTTGATCACGCATTTTTCCAACACTGAGCAGATTTTGATTCATGTTTTCGACCAATAGAACATTCTTGGCTATAACATATTTGCTTCTGAGAGTGATGGTACCTGATCCTATAAAATTTGAAGATCCATCATTTCCAAAGGATATGGTTCCATCCTTCTTCTCTTTCAGAGATACAAATTTCCTTCTATCTCCTGTCATATGCGTTGAGCAACCACTGTCAACATACCACACATCTTTTTTTTTTTGAGCCTTGAGAGCAAGAGCACAATTATCAGTCTTCTTCTTCTTCCATGTTTGTTCATTCTATGGCTTCGAAGATTCTTCTAGAGGATTTTCAAGTCTGCAGTCTCTGGCTATGTGTCCAAAGTTCTGACATTTGTAACATTCCATATTATTTCTTAAATGTTCAAATCTATTGATGTTTCGTTGAGCCCTGGGAGGTTCATATTTGAAGAATCTCTTCGAATTGTATTGGTTCCTAGGGTATGTGAAACATTGTACAACTTTATGACCAAATTTTCCACATGAATAACAATAGCCATGAAAAATATGTTGGTACCTGGATGAAAATCTTTGTCAAGGAATCGTCTTCCAAGGATGTGCTTGCGAATCTTGTCCAATGAAGTCTTCATGTATGTCAGATCTCATAGGTTCATTGTATTTTTTTGTAGAAGGTCCTGCTTCTTCTTCTTTGTAACCGAGGCCAGTTCTGTCATTGTAAGATCGTTAATTGTTGATGAGTTCTTCCAATGCCCTTCAGCCGTTGGCATAGTTTTGGATATTTTTTCCCTTCTTCACTTCCTTATGCAGCGAGACTACTTTGGCTTCTAATGCTTCCCTTTCTTGGTTGCTTGAAGTGACTCTTCAATACATTTGTGTTCTTCAACCTCAATTTTGAGACCTTGAACTTGTTCTTCAAGAGTATTGGAATGGATCTTATCAGCATTGAGCTCTTTTATAAGCTTTATTGCCTCCTCATAAAATTATTCTATGGTCAACCCTTCTTCTTTATTGTTTGATACTTCTTGTTTATTGTGCTTAGCCATAAACAATACTTTCTCATTGGCTTCTTCTTTGCTGTCACTTTCTTCATCGGATGATGAGCTATCTTCTTTAGAGAGAAATTCCCTTTTGGATCCTTTATTTTTTCCTTTCTTGTTGAATTTCTTAAAGCCTTTCTTTCCTTTTGAGTTGCCATCACTTTTGTTTGGACATTTTGCTACGAAATGCCCAACCTCACCACAACTGAAACATATCAATGGAAGTTTACCTTTGAATTTTCCCTTATCAGGTTTTAGTTTTCTCGTAAAGTAAGCATATTCTTCATCTGAAAGACCTTCTCCATCATCTCCCTTTTCTTCATACTTGCAGGTGCATGTCATTTCAATTGAAGATTGTTTGTCCTTATTGGTTTGCTTAGATGCAACGAACGCAGTTTCTAGATTTGAAGTACCCTTTTCTTCATCAAGTCTCATTTCATATGCTATGAGAACTCCATGTAATTCTTCCTTGCTGAGTTTGTCCAGATTTGCACTGTATTCTAAGACCGATACCTTTGGGTTGAATCTCCCTGGTAACGTTCTAAGAATCTTCCATATAATAGTCTTCTCGTCAACTGGCTCTCCCAATCCTTCCAAAGTATTGGTTATTTCATCAACATATTGGAAGTATGCAGCAATGTTGCAATCTTCTTTCATTCTGAGTTGCTCAAATTTTTCTCTATAGATTTGAAGCTTTGCTTCTTTGACATTTTAGTCACCTGCATATATATTCTCAAGCTTGTCCCATACATTTTTGGCAGTTTTACAACCCAAAACCTTATGATAAGCAGATTCAATAAGTCCACTGATAATAATATTCTTTTCTTTTGCATCATTTACCAAATTCTTCTTACCTTGTTCATCCGCGGTTGATGTAAATCCATTTTGAACAGTGTTCCATACTTCGTAACCTTGCACCAAGAGATAGACCTCCATTCTTCCTTTCCAAAGTGCATAATTATTTTCATTGAATAGAGGTACACCATTCTTGGTATGCTCCATGACCTCCTTCCAGCTGTTAAACTGCTATTGAAGGAACCAAGCTCCGATACCAATTGTTGGAAATACTGAGAGGGGGGGTGAATCAGTATTTCTTTCAATTAGAGCATTAGTTAATCTTCAATTATTATCAGTGTTTGTACAATGATAGCAACAAAAAAGAGGAACACAAATGCACACAATTTTTAAGGTGGAAACCCACTCCAGGACAAAAACCACCTAATGCTTTTCTAATAATTCTTTAATATTCAATTCCAATTGAAAATAAAGCTCCAACTTCCTAGAATCTAGAAAAGCATTCTTCTCCAGCTCCCACTGGATGGACGCTCCAACGCCCGAGATTCTTCAGTAGTTAACTGAACGGATGCCCCAACACCCAATGAGCAACAACTCACCCTAGCACCACCCTACCACCCTATAGAAGAATAAAATAAGAATGGACTCCCGTACCAGGGAAAATGGTCCACTTTACAATGATATAGAATGATGTAGAAGAAGAAGATATACTAGACCATAACCCCAACTTTGAAACAACCACCTAATGATGATCCTAGACCTCCCAACACTGCCTCTTCAACCCTTGGCAGATAGACACTAGTACAATTTGTACAATAATGTATTTACAATGACTAAGTACAATGATACCTTTACAATGATTGTATGCAGTGTTGCCCACTTGAAGACTTCATATGATGAACTTATTGTTGTTGTTATTCATCTTGGTTTCCACTCTTGTCATGCTACCCTCTGTTGCACCTTGCTTTGCTTTGCTGCCGTAGAAAGTCTAGTCCTTTGCAACCCTTGACAACACATGATCTAGCTTTTTCTTGCCTTCTAGGAGCTCGATATTGAATCTGGAGTATCTCTATTATTTCAGATCCTCAATATTTGATTTTCATTCCTGTAGTAGTCCTCTGAGTTTTCTTTCCAATTCCATAGGTCTGACCCAATTTGGATTCTTCAAGAGATAGTTATACCCAATCTCTCACAATGCCCTAATTATGGAATGTTTCAGCAGAGCGCACTTGTACGGAGTGCCATATGTCATTGTTTCTTCATTTGGCTCTAAAATTGATAGAGAGAAAATTCAAGACTGTGCAATATATGCCACTTTTTACGGAATTCCAATCTGATACCCAGAGAGAGAGTTATGATGAATTTACCAAGGTCACTTCTTTGAGATGAATTTCAGGAGCCTACACAAACCTTGACTTCCACAGATCATATCTCCAAAAATATTGCGCACCTTGATCTGAAATTTTTATAGCAGCTTCCTCAGGATTTCGCTTCGCCTCATAAAAATTTCAGCTTCTAAACCTTCGTAGAGAAAAGGTTAGAGCACAAATGCTACGATGACCTATTTCAGATGGCGAAATCCCTTGCCTAAGGAGGAAAATAAGATCACAATTTATATAAATTCTTAAGTTGAGAGGGGCTTCAACAGGTGAATGTGGGAGGGATTTTAGGAGCTTAAAAAATATTAATCATGATGTTTCAATTACCCATGCCACAACCCCATGGGGTTTTATCCCACTAACTGGGGGTACAAACTTCAAACATGAATATCTTTCAAACCGTGAAGAATTACATGGCGTGCCATATATCAACGGAAACATCTCGACAAGTAGAAACCATCAAAATCATTATTGACCCAGAACATATTAATTTGGTAGGTCAAAATTCCCATGCAATATTGGGTTAGCCCTTGGTTCTGCTTGGGTTGACATCAATGACAACCGCTGATCAACACTCCACATCTCGCTTAGCGCCCTTACGACCATACAATCGACCTTTCCCCAGACCAAAAAATTCTGACAGAAGGTCATTGTAGTTGGGTTTCATATCCAAAAACAATTATGCGTAAAAAAATTGTGCAAAATAAACAAAAATATCGTCGTTCCATGGGAGCCTTCCATAGGCTGAAAGGTGCCTATCATACAAATAGTGAGCTATATTTGGGTGCTTGAAATATTGCACCTTCAACATTTTTCTTTTTGGCCCTTCCTTGAAATTAAACATTGACTTCGCCATATTTTGTGTAACTCTTTATCTTACATCCTCCCATTTATCAGGACCCATTACTGTTTCCTTTCTCTTTCTCATCACTTCTACAAATGTATCAGTCATTGGCCCAAGATTTTTGTACACATTTACAATTTCGCCCAATGAATGTGTAACTATTTTGAGGCTTTGTCGACTCTAAACAGGTAGAGTCAAAGTCACCGGATCTCTCCGCAATTTTGCATGAATGTTTTCACACCTTTGTAAGGTGCATTGTGCCATGTTTGTTTCCCATGGTATATCAGAAATGTCGGCCGGATAAGTTGTGGTGGGTAGTCAACCTTCTTCTTGAATGTAGCGTTCTGCCCTACGTCTATTTTGACCAATATTTGGAACATTTTTAGCCTCTGCATCAATATATATGAAATTTTGTATATTATAAAAAACACATGTAAACAATATTGTACAAATTCAATGAAAAAAATATTGAAATTGATGGCAACCTCGACGTGGTTGGTTAACATCTTCTCCACCCTAAAACTGTTGAGACCCAGAACGACCTGTTGGCGAGGAAACAGGTCTCGCAGGAAAGACCCAGGTTCAGGGATTGGGCCAAAAAGGGATTCCGTTTTATTCTAACACCACGCCGACATTTTCACCCTACTCCGAAGAGCATAGAGTCTCACCCGAGGCGTGACGCAACCCCATGAAGGAGGGGGACAGACCAGTATCGGCAGATGGGTCCGCAACTCAACGCTAACATAGAATCGCACGCATACATAACACCATATATAGAATATCTCTCAGAACATCATGCAGATAATAAGAAATTAAAATTTTAAAGTACTACAGAAATCATGCAACACATTCAAGACACATGATATAACAGCAACCTTTAGATGTTTTAAGAACCATTCAGTAGAATCAAGTGTTACATCGCTCGACAGAATGAGCTTCTAGATTCAATTACAAAGGTCCCGCGGGACAGAGAGAGATACTACAACAATACAAGACCCATGGAGACATAGGAAATACAATGATGTCGAGACCAGGAGAGAGCTCTCCTGTGGCGTCTGCTCCTTGGCCTCGTTCTACCCTAACCTCTCTCTCTTACCTTTTCTTTCTCTAACCTTTTGCTGCTGGGTGACGGCCTATTTATTCACCAGCCAGCGCAACTATTAGTTTCTCCTGTGTTCTCACTCGGTTGATTTTGGCTTCTTCCTGTTGAACAGGAGTTCCACTATCTGTCCTTTGCCACATCTTTCCTTCATTTTCACTTGTCTGTGCCAACCTCGCCACCTATCCCCTGCTCCTTCGCAACCTTGGAAGCTCTGCTGCCTACCGTTGTTGGGCCTGCCACGTGCCGATCCACAACCCAAAATCTGTCTTCATGAAAAATTCAAAACAAGGGCCCCAACAGGCCCTGACCATAGTCTCTTGACTCGTCCTAAGTCAATCGCAAATCACCGTCTCCACCTCTATGGCTCTGCTTGTTCCCATCTCCTGTTCCGCCGGTCGTCCCTCCTCTGTTCGCTCAAACAAGGGCCCCAACATGACCCTACTGAGAACTGGCACCACTAGCCATTGATTGGCCTTTGGGGGAATAAATATCACCACCTTCATGCAACCTACTACCACTAATTTATGGCCCTCTAAGGGGATTTTAACCACCACCAACCTCTTGAGATGAGAGAGAAGCTTCATAAACAAATACGAATTTATAATCAATTGAAAAATACATTCATGTGTACATATAAATACATGTACATATTCATTGATTAAATTGCGTGAACCATACCATGACTGGGTGAATCATGGGCATGCTCCATGGATGGAGTAGAGAGCCTTCTCTTCTTAGCTCCTAAAAAAATAAAAAATGAAACTTATTAACAACTAATTTAACTCACAAAGTTAATAAAAAAACAATTCCATATGTACACACATGTATGGAGATTTAAGATTATATTTAAATACCATGAACATCCCCCAATCCCTGATCCCCCATATGGGATTCTGTTGATCTTCGTCGTTCATCCTCCATGATATATATATCTATTGGTGGACATTTACACAAAATAAATTTCAGAAAATTAATGTAATTTAGTGTACACAAATTATGTAGAACACAACTTTCAAAGCACTAATTGATGTGTGAAACTCAATTTAAGCAAAAAAGAAATTATAAAAATGATAAGTTCACCAAATTTCGCTTTACATGGTGGGAGCACACTTGGTATAAAATTGAAAAAAACACATGGTCATTAAAAAAGAAGTGAAACTGCATTTAAACAACTCCATTTAAACAAAAATTTGTTGAAGTCCCCGCATTTTAATTTTATAAAAATGTGAAGTTCACCAAGTTGCACTTTACATGGTGTGGTGGGAACACACTTGGTATGTAATTGAAAAAAACACATGGTCATTAAAAAAGACGCATTTATAAGTACACAACACACACATATCCAATATATGTTACAATGTCCATCAATAAATTTTGAGGGAGAGTGTTTCAATACTAATTCATCTCTAAGAGATGAATCTTGAATTTTTGAAGAAGAGCATCTCAAAACCAATTCATCTTTGAGAGATGAATCTTGCATTGGCATTGCTTTGTATAATTCTAATTTATCTTTTGATAGATGAATCATGAATTGGCATTTCCCCATGCAATAGATCAACAGACATCTTATTCACATTTGTACAATGCCTTATACTAAAAAATTGAAATTAGCTAACAATATTGTTTGCTATTCCATGCAGTTCTTTTAGCCTCTCCTTCTTAACTTGGTACACGCCATTCATCTGGTTGCACACAAGTTCAGAATTGGTGAAAACTACAATTCCATTTGATCCATACTCCATAGTTGTTCCCAAGCCTTCTATCAATCCAATATAATATGCCTCATTGTTTGTTGTTCTTCCCGGTATATTCATTTTCCTTTGGACGACTTTGCTAGTCGCAATATTGGAAAGCACATATGTAATCACTGCTTTCCCTGGATTGGGATATCAAGAAACTTCTATGCATAATTTCCATTTTTCAACCATATTTAATGGTTTTCTTATCCCTGAAATTAAAAAATTAAAAAATTAAAATATATATATATATATATATATATATATATTCAATAAAAAATATATATATGACATGGGAGAAATGACACAAGATCATGAGGTAAATGACATGTGCATGGTTTATCTTAAAGTTTGACTTAAAAAGTTTATGGTCTAGAATTCACATCTAAAATTAATGGGAGGAAGCCTTTAGTTTGTGGGAGAAATGACACATGTACACAGTTTACCTTAAAGTGGTTGTGTTTTATGGATATTAAAATGAAGAACTTCTATTTAGATCTATTACAGAGATTGACTGTAGGGGCATTTACTAGATATGTCACTTTTCATAAAAGATGAGATCCAGAGGCTACCTGGCCCTTTACAGACTCTGCCTATAGAACTTGTAGAAGTTAAGAAATTTACATTGAAAAATTTACTTGTGAGAAATTTACATTGACAACATATAGAGATTCAACTAGGCTTGTGAAAAGTACAAGTGGACAATGTATAATTCTACTTAGAAGAGTCTTTGGTTTAATGGTTAAGCAAGAAAGAGTCGTTACTTTCTCTATCTAGAGTAGAAGTGGAATACATAGTAGTTACTTGTTTTTGAGTGTTTTGGATGAAATGGGCTCTACAAGATATTAAGGTAAGGTAAATTTCTTTTTGAGTGTTTTGGATGAAATGGGCTCTACAAGATATTAAGGTAAATCTATATATCTATTAAGTGTTTCAATAGAAGTGTAATAATAATTTCAAAAATAAAAGATTCTACTTCCTTCAATCACTATTTACATATCATCATAAAGTACCACTTCCTCACACAACAAGTCTTTGAGAAAATAGTGAAGATGGAATACACACCCACAAAGCCTCTTGTTAGAGAAGCATTTGAATATGTGAGAAACAAATTAGGAATAGTTCTTGTAAATTATCTTGTTAGAGAACCATTTGAACATGTGAGAAACAAATTAGGGATAGTTCTTGTAAATTATTGTCACTTATTTGACTTCAAAATAAGAGCCTATGAAATTGAGTGCAATATCTATGTGGGAGAGTACACAATATCTAAGGGGGAGAATACAAGATATTTGACTTCAAAAGAAGAGCCTATGAAATTGAGTGCAATATCTATATGATCAAGTGTCAATAATTTGAAGTAGTCTAGAAAGATAACAAAGGACCATCAAAATTGAGTGCAATATCTATATGATATCGATATGATCAAGTGTCAATAATTTGAAGTAAAGAAAGATAACAAAGGACCATCAAAATTTAGTGCAATATCTATATGATTGTGTCAATAATTTGATAACTTGAAGTAGTCAAGAAATATAACAAAGGACCATCAAAATTGAGTGCAATATCTATGTGGGAGAGTACACAATATCTAAGGGGGAGAATACAATATAAGGAAGGAATAAAAAGAGTAACAAGAATCATGTGATTGTGTCAATAATTTTAAGTAGTCAAAAAAGATAACAAAGGACCATCATCAAATTCAAATTGAAAGATCAAGTAGTCTTCTTCATGAAGAAGAAGCATTAACTAGGTTCATCATTTAAAGGGTTCATTTTTTAATGAAAAAATTTATGAATAATATGGAATGATTCATTTTACATTATGATAAATATTGTATTTAAATGACATTGGATCTATGAATAAAAAAGAAAATGGGATCATCTCTTCATATGTGTGTGTGTGTGAGAAATAAAAAGCAAAAGTAATTCCACCAAGCTTAAAGGAGCATGTCCTAATACATTAAATTATGTTTGGTTTCTAGAAGCATTAATCATGAAGAGTCATGAGATCGAAATTTTGACAATACTATTTGAAAGTTAAAGGAGCATGCCCTAATACATTATTATGTTTGGTTTCTAGAATCATTAATCATGAGGAGTCATGAGATCCACATTTCCATCATACTATTTTCAAGTTCACATTTCCATCATGCTATTTGCAAGTTCTATATGAAGATATGTAGTCTAATAACTAATTAGCAAGTTGTGATGTCCTAATCCATTATTATGTTTGGTTTCCATCATACTATTTGCAATTTCTATATGAAGATATTTGGTATAATAACTATACAGTATAGCCCATATAACATATAACTACCTTTGGCAGTATGAGCAAAGAGTAAAAAAAACAGAGAGGCTTCCCAGCAGAGTTCCACCTGTTTATCAAGGTAAGAAACATAATATCGGAAGTGAAACAATGACACCACTGAACATATGTGAATTTAGATATTAAATTGACATTTATTGCAAATGACATGTGCATGGTTTATCTTAAAGTTTGACTTAAAAATTTTATGGTAGAATTCACATCTAAAATTAATGGGAGGAAGCCTTTAGTTTGTGGGAGAAATGACACATGTACACAATTTACCTTAAATTGGTTGTGTTTTATGGATATTAAAATGAAGAACTTCTATTTAGATGTATTCCAAAGATTGACTGTAGGGGCATTTACTAGATATGTCACCTTTCATAAAATATGTGATCCAGAGGCTACCTGGCCCTTTACAGACTCTGCCTATAGAACTTGTAGAAGTTAAGAAATTTACATTGACAAATTTACTTGTGAAAAATTTACATTGACAAGATATAGAGATTCAACTAGGCTTGTGAAAATTACAAGTGGAAAATGTATAATTATACTTAGAAGAGTCTTTGGTTTAATGGTTAAGCAAGAAAGAGTCGTTACTTTCTCTATCTAGAGTAGAAGTGGAATACATAGTAGTTACTTCTTTTTGAGTGTTTTGGATGAAATGGGCTCTACAAGATATTAAGGTAAATTTCTTTTTGAGTGAGTAGAAGTGGAATGTACATAGTAGTTACTTATTTTTTAGTATTGTGGATGAAATGGGCTCTACAAGATATTAAGGTAAATTTATTTTTGAGTGAGTAGAAGTGGAATGTACATAGTAGTTACTTCTTTTTGAGTGTTTTGGATGAAATGGGATCTACAAGATATTAAGGTAAATTTCTTTTTGAGTGTTTTGGAAGAAATGGGCTCTACAAGATATTAAGGTAAGGTAAATTTCTTTGAGTGTTTTGGATGAAATGGGCTTTACAAGATATATCTATTAAGTGTTTCAATAGAAGTGTAATAATAATTTCAGAAATAAAATATTCTACTTCCTTCAATCACTATTTACATATCATCATAAAGTACCACTTCCTCACACAACAAGTCTTTTAGAAAATAGTGAAGATGGAATACATACCCACAAAGCCTCTTGTTAGAGAAGCATTTGAATATATATGTGAGAAACAAATTAGGAATAGTTCTTGTAAATTATCTTGTTAGAGAACCATTTGAACATGTGAGAAACAAATTAGGGATAGTTCTTGTAAATTACTGTCACTTATTTGACTTCAAAAGAAGAGCCTATGAAATTAAGTGCAATATCTACGTGGGGGAGTACATAATATATAAGGGGGAGAATAGATATAAGGAAGGAATAAAAAGTAACAAAAAGCATATGATTGTGTCAATAATTTGAAGTATTCAAGAAAGATAACAAAGGACCATCAAAATTGAGTGCAATATCTATATTATCAAGTGTCAATAGTTTGAAGTAAAGAAAGATAACAAAGGACAATCAAAATTGAGTGCAATATCTATATGATTGTGTCAATAATTTGATAATTTGAAGTAGTCAAGAAAGATAACAAAGGACCATCAAAATTGAGTGCAATATCTATGTGGGAGAGTACACAATATCTAAGGGGGAGAATACAATATAAGGAAGGAATAAAAAGAGTAACAAGAAGCATATGATTGTGTCAATAATTTGAAGTAGTCAATAAAGATAACAAAGGACCATCATCAAATTCAAATTGAAATATCAAGTAGTCTTCTTCATGAAGAAGAAGCATTAACTAGGTTCATCATTTAAAGGGTTCATTTTTTAATGAAAAAATTTATGAATAATATGGAATGAATCATTGTACATTATGATAAATATTGTATTTAAATGACATTTGATCTATGAATAAAAAATAAAATGGGATCATCTCTTCATATATATATATACATGTGTGTAAGAGAGAAATAAAAAGCAAAGGTAATTCCACCAAGCCTAAAGGAACATGTCCTAATACATTAAATTATGTTTGGTTTTTAAAATAATTAATCATGAAGAGTCATGAGATCCACATTTCAACCATACTGTTTGCAAGTTAAAGGAGCATGTCCTAATACATTATTATGTTTGGTTTCTAGAAGCATTAATCATGAAGAGTCATGAGATCCAAATTTCCATCATACTATTTGCAAGTTCACATTTCCATCATGCTATTTGCAAGTTCTATATGAAGATATGTAGTCCAATAACTAATTAGCAAGTTGTGAAGTCCTAATAAATTATTATTTTTGGTTTCCATCATACTATTTGCAAGTTCTATATGAAGATATGTAGTCTAATAACTATACAGTCTAGCCCATATAACATATAACGACCTTTGACAATATGAGAAAAGAGTCAAAAAACATAGAGGCCTCCCAACAGAGTTCCACCTGTTCATCAAGGTAAGCAACATAATATAAAAAGTGAAACAGTGACACCACTAAAAATATGTGAATTTAGAATGATTTCAACTCTTTTTTCAAAGGAGAAAAAACCTTGTTTCATATATTGATAACCGTTCATATACAAATCCTCTTGATATACCCATAACAGGTTATCAAGTATAAAAGATCAGATTCTGTCTCATACATAAATACATTACAACAGTATAAAAGACAATATGTAGTCACATTACAGAAATACATTACAACAGTATAAAAGACAATATGTAGTCACATTATAAAAGATCAGATTCTGTCTCATACAGAAATACATTACAACAGTATAGAAGACAATATGTAGTCACATATAAAAGACAATATGTAGTCACATTACATAAATACATTACAGGAGTATAAAAGACAATATGTAGTCACATTACAACAGTAGATCATTCTAGTTTAATCATTCTAGCGTTGAGGAATCAAGAGAAGGCTCAGTAATGGCATAAGCTTGACAGTGGTGGTAAACTTCCATGCACAAGGCGAGAATCAGCTAGAGCGGATGAAATTGATGGATCCACAGAAAAAGTAACAACTGCAGCAACCGAATGCATATCATACTACCAGAAATTCAACATACACCTTACAGCAAAATGTAATGAAATTTAAAGCATAATTAACAACATAGATGCTTTGTTTGGAATTTTGGGGTTTCTCGTTCCCACTTGGTTATAAAGACAAAATTTCTATAGTAATGTGTGCCTTGACTTCTACATGACACCAATCGACTCAAATTAAAACCAAGAATTCCAAAAGGCACATTTGCAGTAACAGTCCAAAGTTAACATACAAAAGAAAATCCCTATATACGGAAGTGAACCCCCAAATCTAATGGACTCCCCTAAAGCCCAGGGTTACTTCTTACACGTGGAAGGGAAGTGGAGTGCGATTTGGGGCCGCAAAAGAGGTGGGCTTGCATGGCAGCGCCAATCAGAAAAAGAGTGGACAACAGTCCAGTGAGGCTTCTTCTAGCAAGGTGGCAGCCACCAAGTGGTGGGGAACGTAAGAGGAGACCTAGAAGCAGTCGTTCCCTGAAACTTGTGATTGAAGAGAGGTCACAAAGTGGAAATTTTATGTTTCAACAAGGTTTTTTCATTTCAACAAGGTTCTTTTTTCAATAGTGCCCTCAAATATGTGGGACTGACTTAGGCATCCAAGCATCATCTTAACAAGCAAGACATTAGTGATACCAAAGTTGTCGAAAGCAATTTATATGAAAAAAAAGAACACTTCTTACATGTTGAAGGGAAGTGGAGTGCGATTTGGGGCCGCAAGAGAGGTGGGCTTGCATGGAAACACCGATAAGAAAAAGAGTGGACAGTAGTCCATTGAAGCTTCTTCTAGCAAGGCGGTAGCCACCAAGTGGTGGAGAACCGGAAGAGAAGACCGAGAAGCAGTTGTTCCATGGAACTTGCGATTCAAGATAGGTCACAAAGTGTAAATTTTATGTTTCAAGGAGGTTTTTTCATTTCAACAAGGTTATTTTTCATCAGTACCCTCAAATATGTGGGACTGACTTAGGCATCCAAGCATCATCTTAACAAGCAAGACATTAGTGATACCAAAGTTATCGAAAACAATTTATATGAAAAAAAAGAACACTTCTTACACGTGGAAGGGAAGTGGAGTGCGATTTGGGGCTGCAAGAGAGGTGGGCTTGCATGGCAGCGCTGATCAGAAAAAGAGAGGACAATAGTCCACTGAGGCTTCTTCTATCAAGGTGGCAGCCACCAAGTGGAGACCGAGAAACAGTTGTTCCCTAGAACTTGTGATTCAAGAGAGGTCAGAAAGTGGAAATTTTATGTGTCAACGAGGTTTTTTCATTTCAAGAAGGTTATTTTTTCAACAGTGTCCTCAAATATGTGGGACTGACTTAGGCATCCAAGCATGTTGTGAAACCAGCTCCAAAAAGAGAAGAAAAGAGATATCAATGCCTTAGAAATAAGCCACTTCGAGGGGGAACCTCCAATACATTACATGAATGAACAATTCTTGGATGATTCAAATTACAAAACCTCCTTTCTATATATAGGAGTCCATGGGGCCACAATGCAATCGTAGTGGGGCCACAATGTAATCCTAGCTGACCTAAAAATAATAATTTAAGGGCATAATAATAACAATATGGGGGTTACAAGGGTACAATTATAACAATAAGGGTGTTACACTAACAACAATAAGGGACTATACTAGTAATATAGGGACCTAACATGCCCATCTCCTTCAAAAAAGTGTTGTCCTCAACGCTTGAGTAGCTCTGGGTGCTTCTGTATAAAATTCTCATCCTCCCATGTAGAATCTTCAGTGGGTAAGTTCTCCCACTTGATGAGATACTCTGAAATTGATCGATTCCGTAGCTGTCGAGTTCTTGTTTCTGTGACCGCTTCAGGTTCCAATATGATTTTTCCTTCCTCATAAAGTTCTAGCAATATTGTTTAAACTGGAAGATTTTCACCTATAACCTTCTTTAAGCATGAAACATGGAAAATTGGATGCACTTGTGAAGAAGCAGGAAGCTCCAATTTGTATGCCATAGTACCAATCTTTTGCAACACCTTGTAAGGACCATAGTACTTTGGTGATAATTTATTATCCTTCTTAGCTTGCTTGAGGGAAATTTGTTTGTATGGTTGTAGCCGTAAAAATACCCAGTCTCCTACATCAAACTTCTCTCGCTGCGATGTTGATCTTCCTGTTGTTTCATTCGATTTTGTGCCAAATTCAGGTTTTCCTTTAGGAGTTGAAGAACTTCTTGTTGATGCTCGATGTGATCTACCACTGCTTGAACCTTCAAATTTTATCTTAAAGATGATGTGATGGATGGTGGATGATATCTATAAAGTGCCATAAATGGGGTCATTTTTGCTGCAGTATGGAAGGAAGTGTTATACCACCATTCAGCTAGAGGTAACCACTTTACCCATTGTGTTTGTTTATCAGATACAAAACAACGAAGATATCCTTCCAAAAATTTATTTACTATCTCAGTTTGACCATCAGATTGAGGATGATAAGATGAGCTATGAGCTAATTGAGTACCCAAACAAGAAAATAACTCCGTCCAAAAATTTCCGGTAAAAATGGGATCTCTGTCGCTCACAATAACCCTTGGGCTTCCATGTAGCTTTTGAATTCTATCCATAAATGTAGTAGCAACTATACTTGCTTTAAATGGATGAGATAATGCACAAAAGTGTGCATACTTGGTAATTCTATCAACTACCACCATGATGACACTCTTTCCTTTGGACTTAGGTAAGTAAACGGTCTTAATTGTCTCAACTTTATTCTGCTGGAAAACCAAACATTCTATCACAAACTTTTGAATATCAGATTTAAGACCATCCCAAAAAAATTCTTTCTTCACCCTGTGGTAAGTTTTTAAAAATCCCGAGTGTCCTCCTAAAGAAGAAGTGTGCAATTCCAGAAGAATCTTTTGTTTTAGTTGGGAATTCTTACAAAGATATAAGCGATCTTTGTACCATAAGGAATCATTTTTCCAACTAAATGTATCAGATGTACTAGGATCTTGCTGCAACTTTTGAATGAGTGTCCATACATCTTTGTCCTTCTTCCATTCATCTCTTGCTTCGGTTATCCAATACGGTTGGATAATAGAAATGGCACAAAGCAATGCTTCCACCTCTTCATTCTTTCTTGAGAGTGCATCTGCAACAACATTAAGCTTTCCTTTTTTGTAGATTATTTCAAAGTCATAACACAACATCTTTGTGACCCATTTTTGCTGCTCTTCTGAAGATAGTCTTTGTTCCAAAAAGTGTTTCAGACTATCATGATCAGTTTTTACCTTGAAGTGTCTTCCCATTAGGTAAGTTCTCCCTTTCTTTAGTGCATGCAGTATTGCTAACATTTCCTTCTCATAAATAGGTTTCTGTAAATACTTTCCTTTGATTGGACGACTTTCAAAAGCAATGGGTCTTCCTTCCTGCATTAAAACTGCACCAATTCCATTTCCTGAGGCATCACATTCCACGATAAAGGTTTTTGTGAAGTCTGGCGTAGCTAAGACCGGTGCTAGGCACATTGCCTCTTTAAGATGTTCAAAGGCCTTAGTTGCTTCAGGAGTCCATGAAAATGCATCTTTCTTCAATAATGTTGTTAGAGGTGCTGCTATTCTCCCATAATTCTTAACAAACTTTCGATAATACCCTGTTAACCCAATAAATCCTCGCAAATTCTTTATGCACTAGTACAAAATGGCTAATTTGTTACTTAAAAAACGACTAAAATTCGCATATAAACGACTATTTTTCGATCGGTGACCAATAGTAGCTAATTTACGGTATCTTATAACGCGACCAACTTTTGGTCATTTTTAGCTTAGTCATTAATTGGTTATCTTAATTTTTTCATCTAGTTGTATATTTGGTCATTGATTTGGTCATTGATTTAGTCATTGATTTGGTCACTAATTTAGTCATTCATTTGGTCTGTCATTTTGTCACTGATTTAGTCATTCATTTGGTCTTTCGTTTTGTCACTGATTTAGTCATTCATTTAGTCATTCATTTGGTCACTGATTTAGTCATTCATTTAGTCATTGATTTGGTCTTTGATTTGGTCATTAAATGTCACAATTAATGACCAAATACACAACAAAATATATTACTATATGATCACCCAAGAAATCCAATTAATGACCAAAGAACTATGACCAACATGTTGGTCGTGTTATAAGATACTATAAATTAGCTACTAATAGTCATATATATGCAAATTTTAGTCATTGTTTGAAACCAATTAATGACCGAAGAAATGTGACTAAATTTTAGTCGTGTTATAAGATACTGTAAACTAGCTACTAATAGTCGTATATATGCAAAATTTAGTCATCATTTGTAGTCACAAATTTATCATTTGCAATAGCCATTTATTCATTATATAAACGACTAATTTAGTAGTTTATATGCATTTCATTAATAATCATTATAAATGACTAATTTAGTCGCATATTCATTTTATTTGTGTTTATTATTAATCGACATAAATTAATTTGTATGATTTAAAAAATGTCATACAATGTGCATGTTCATCTAATATAAAAACACAAAGTCGCATATTTTAATTACAATACTAAACAACATCAAGTGCAACTATAAATAATTTCAACCACATAAATTATATTATATGAAATGTTAAAATATTACAATATGAGTTTCCAACTTTATATTAGTTGGACTACAATTTACACATGAAATGATGTTTCAGCACTTCAAAACATTATCGTTGTGTTGTCAAGGCATTACAGGTGAATTCACCAACTCTGAAGACTTGATCATCAGTCTTTATATGTGTGTCTTATGCGAGATATTGGTTCTAAGGGTATCACCAAACTAGTTCTCCTCTCTCTTTTTGCATTTGTCGCTCCAATGTTATTGCTCTTCTCTTTTTTCAATTCATGCTTCTTACCATCAATACCGATTTCATTTTCTGAAAACAAAAGAAAATACAATGCACTGTAAGAAATGAAAAACAATGAACACTATAATATAATATAAATTAGACTATAAATAGTTTATACAACATATACCTTAACATCAACAATGTCAAAGCAATTTTCCTATAACATCAATTTCTGCAAAATAAATGTCACGTTATTATTTCCCATTTCTCAACATGCTACATACGATAAATTGAAAATCACATAAAACCAAGAGCAAACCCTTTTCTAACCAAAATAAACAAACAAACAATGCCTCTAATAAAACTTCATTATAATATTAGCAAATGAAAAAAGAGCTAGTGGACCATTTGTGTTGTTTGACTTCGCCTATTTTTGTTATAAAGTGCTCAGAAACCAACAAATGTGAGCACGAGCTAAAAACTAACCAACCATTCACTAGTCAACATGAGAAATCGAAATAAACCACAAAATTGATCAGGCATTAAAATTGTGAGCAGACTACCTTGAAATTTTCTTCTTGAGGAATACCTCAAAATCCCCTCGTTTCTAATAAGGTTCCTGGCTATGTACCTCCATCCTTGATTTCCCTTGTTATATCTTGAATAAAGAATATCCCTTCAACAACCAATTTTGCGAGAATCCTACCAAGTAACTCAAAAGCCTTGTGCGCATCAATAGTAGCATCCTCCAATGAAAATAGTACAATCTCCAACCTAGAAACATCAAAATTATATATTTTTATAATGTTGAAGAGTGTAACTAGGTAGGTCTTCCTTGTAATGACTATGTAACTAGCATTTGCATCGAGAGGTGCAAAGTAACGCCGAGGAGTGGGGAAAACAATAATTAAGTGAAATATATGGAAATTTTAGTTCCTATATATCTTTCAAAGAATGTAATAGGAGGTTAAAATTTAAAAGAAAGTTACACTAACATAAAGGAACACTAATATAATTGTCCCAAAATAATGGCATAGTAATGATGGTATCAAAGGTCCTTCAATAGTCGCTCCAAGGAGATTGCTCTAGCTCTTCAAATGATTCAAATAACTGTCGAAACTAAATATTCAAACCTGCTCTAAATCCATCATCAAAAGGTTTTCAATGTGCTAGAAAGGGGTATTTAAAGGTTTTTTTAAAAAAAAACTTTAAATTGCTGCTACAAGATTGTTTTAAAGCTGGTCCAAAACTGCCTTCTAACAACTTTAAAATATGTCATACAAACACCTTCAATAAACTACTATACAAAAACACTCTATGAAGCAATCCATACAGAGAACACACCAATAGCCCAGAAGAGGGAAATGAAAAGTTTATCTGCAGTTACATTTTACTCTAAAAAATATTCATATCAAAATCTGTTAACGGCAAACCAAAATTTTGTAATTTTCAAGATCCTAAGTTCAGCACCAACTACCAAACAGCCTAGCAAACTTGACAAGAAGACCATGACTATTCTTGTACGTTATAAGACAAGATGGTCAACAATGTCATGAGTTATAGCAAGCACCTACAATTGTTTCAGCATGTCTTATCATTTTAACTGATCCATCATCTTGAATTTGTCTAGCATTCTCTCAATCATCAAAATCAGCATTGTCAAGCTTTAAAAATATAGCATTCACTCCAATCTAGAAACAAAAATATGCATTCACAACTCAACTTACCCAGTATTCTGCTGGCCTCTTTCTTAAGTTGTAATTAAGTTCATGCCATACTCATGCAGTAAGCTCCCGCGTCATGGACCACCATTCCTTCCCACTGAAAGAGGATGTCCACTCAAAGTTAAGCCACTAGTGTATGCCTTCAAAGAAGCATCACAAAATAATTCTAGATTTCAATATCATATTGGAAAATCAATTCCTTCTCATCATGCAAGTATATTAGGTGTGATAATTATTGTCCTGTAACTAACCACCATTTCTGGAGTTGGAAGTTCCCTGTCCTTTCCTAAAAAGTCTTTGCACTCGCATGTGCCCAACAACAAAAGTTTGAATTTTTTCCTTTGGGGCGGTGGGAGAAATTAGCTCAATGTGTCGTGTATCAAGAAGAATATCAGTCAGAAACATCTCAAAATATCAAAATAATTTTATGATTCATATCACAACTTTCAGACTGTGTGCCTGTCATGAGAAAGAATGGTCTATTTAGTATCTGGGAATCTCAATACCAGTAATATTTCCTGTCAACAAGGAGACTACAAAAGTAGGAAAAATTATCCCTTCTATATTCATTTGGAAATGATCATCCCTTCAATCATGCATCATCAAAAAAAGTTGGGTTTGCCCCAAGTCAAATTTATGTACTAACTTGGTAAGCTCCATAAAGGCTAGGCCTAATAAGCTTTGCCATGCTGCCATCAATTACAATAAAATTCTTGTTACCATTTGTCTTTACTCCAACAACTCGACTCACAAGAACACCAGAGTTTGCAACAAGAGATCTCCCAGGCTCAACAATGAGTGTAAGATTTCCAGATAATACCAGCTCTCTTACCTGAAGAAACAGCCAATGGTGCAAATATACATCTTTAAAGTGTCTATATATATTCTCAAAATAGCTGTAACAAGGCCAGCACAGTAAATCTGGTCCAAAACTGCCTTGTAACAACTTTAAAAGATGTCATACAAACACCTTCAATAAACTGCTATACAAAAACACTCTATGAAGCAATCCATACAGAGAACACACCAATAGCCCAGAAGAGGGAAATGAAAAGTTTATCTGCAGTTACATTTACTCTAAAAAATATTCATATCAAAATTTGTTAACGTCAAACCAAAATTTTGTAATTTTCAAGATCCTAAGTTCAACACCAACTTCCCAACAGCCTAGCAAACTTGACAAGAAGACCCTGAATATTCTTGTACACTATAAGACAAGATGGTCAACAATTTCATGAGTTATAGCAAGCAACTACAATTGTTTCAGCATGTCTTATCTTTTTAACTGATCCATCATCTTGAATTTGTCTAGCATTCTCTCAATCATCAAAATCAGCATTGTCAAGCTTCAAAAATATAGCATTCACTCCAATCTAGAACAAAAATATGCATTCACAACTCAACTTACCCAGTATTTTGCTGGCCTCATTCTTAAGTTGTAAGTTGATGCCATACTCATGCAGTAAGCTCCCGCATCATGGACCACCATTCCTGCCCACTGAAAGAGGATGGCCACTCAAAGTTAAGCCACAAGTGTATGCCTTCAAAGAAGCATCACAAAATAATTCTAGAAACAATTAAATATCATATTGGAAAATCAATTCATTCTCATCATGCATGTATATTAGGTGTGATAATTATTGTCTTGTAACTAACCACCATTTCTGGAGTTGGAAGTTCCCTGTCCTTTCCTAAAAAGTCTGCAGACTCGCAGACAGGCCCAACAACATCAAAAGTTTGAATTTTTCCTTTGGGGCAGGTGGAGAAATTAGCTCAATGTGCTGTGTATCAAGAAGAATATCAGTTAGAAACATCTCAAAATCTCAAAATCATTTTATGATTCATATCACAACTTTCAGACTATGTGCCTGTCATGAGAAAGAATGGTCTATTTAGTATCTGGGAATCTCAATACCAGTAATATTTCCTGTCAACAAGGAGACTACAAAAGTAGGACAAATTATCCCTTCTATATTCATTTGGAAATGATCATCCCTTCAATCATGCATCATCAAAAAAATTTGGGTTTGCCCCAAGTCAAATTTATGTACTAACTTGGTAAGCTCCATAAAGGCTAGGCCTAATAAGCTCTGCCATGCTGCCATCAATTACAATGAAGTTCTTGTTACCATTTGTCTTAACTCCAACAACTCGACTCACAAGAACACCAGAGTTTGCAACAAGAGATCTCCCAGGCTCAACAATGAGTGTAATATTTCCAGATAATACCAGCTCTCTTACCTGAAGAAACAGCCAATGGTGCAAATATACATCTTTAAAGTGTCTATATATATTCTCAAAATAGCTGTAACAAGGCCAGCACAGTAAAGCTGGTCCAAAACTGCCTTCTAACAACTTTAAAAGATGTCATACAAACACCTTCAATAAAATGCTATACAAAAACACTCTATGAAGCAATCCATACAGAGAACACACCAATAGCCCAGAAGAGGGAAATGAAAAGTTTATCTGCAGTTACATTTTACTCTAAAAAATATTCATATCAAAATCTGTTAACGTCAAACCAAAATTTTGTAATTTTCAAGATGCTAAGTTCAACACCAACTACCCAACAACCTAGCAAACTTGACAAGAAGACCCTGACTATTCTTGTACACTATAAGACAAGATGGTCAACAATGTCATGAGTTATAGCAAGCACCTACAATTGTTTCAGCATGTCTTATATTTTTAACTGATCCATCATCTTGAATTTGTCTAGCATTCTCTCAATCATCAAAATCAACATTGTCAAGCTTAAAAAATATAGCATTCACTCCAATCTAGAAACAAAAATATGCATTCACAACTCAAGTTACCCAGTATTCTGCTGGCCTCATTCGTAAGTTGTAAGTTGATGCCATACTCATGCAGTAAGCTCCCGCGTCATGGACCACCATTCCTGCCCACTGAAAGAGGATGGCCACTCAAAGTTAAGCCACAAGTGTATGCCTTCAAAGAAGCATCACAAAATAATTCTAGAAACAATTAAATATCATATTGGAAAATCAATTCCTTCTCATCATGCATGTATATTAGGTGTGATAATTATTGTCCTGTAAATAACCACCATTTATGGAGTTGGAAGTTCCCTGTCCTTTCCTAAAAAGTCTGCAGACTCGTAGACAGGCCCAACAACATCAAAAGTTTGAATTTTTTCCTTTGGGGTAGGTGGAGAAATTAGCTCAATGTGCTATGTATCAAGAAGAATATCAGTTAGAAACATCTCAAAATCTCAAAATCATTTTATGATTCATATCACAACTTTCAGACTGTGTGTCTGTCATGAGAAAGAATGGTCTATTTGGTATCTGGGAATCTCAATACCAGTAATATTTCCTATCAAAAAGGAGACTACAAAAGTAGGACAAATTATCCCTTCTATATTCATTTGGAAATGATCATCCCTTCAATCATGCATCATCAAAAAAAGTTGGGTTTGCCCCAAGTCAAATTTATGTACTAACTTGGTAAGCTCCATAAAGGCTAGGCCTAATAAGCTCTGCCATGCTGCCATCAATTACAATGAAGTTCTTGCTACCATTCTAGCTCTTCAAATGATTCAAATAAATGTCGAAACTAAATATTCAAACCTGCTCTAAATCCATCATCAAAAGGTTTTCAATGTGCTAGAAAGGGGCATTTAAAGGTTTAAAAAAAAATAAAATTCAATTGCTGCTACAAGACTGTTTTAAAGCTGGTCCAAAAATTCCTTCTAACAACTTTAAAAGATGTCATACAAACACCTTCAATAAACTGCTATATAAATATACTCTATGAAGTAATCCATATAGAGAACACATCAATAGCCCAGAAGAGGAAAATGAAAAGTTTATCTGCAGTTACATTTTAATCTAAAAAATATTCATATTAAAATCTGTTAACATCAAAATCTGTTAACGTCAAATCAAAATTTTGTAATTTTCAAGATCCTAAGTTCAGCACCAACTGCCCAACAGCCTAGCAAACTTGACAAGAAGACCCTGACTGTTCTTGTACGCTATAAGACAAGATGGTCAACAATGTCATGAATTATAACAAGCACCTACAATTGTTTCAACATGTCTTATATTTTTAACTGATCCATCATCTTGAATCTATCTAGCATTCTCTCAATCGTCAAAATCAACATTGTCAAGCTTTAAAAATATAGCATTCACTCCAATCTAGAAACAAAAATATGCATTCACAACTCAACTTACCTAGTATTCTGCTGGCCTCATTCTTAAGTTGTAAGTTGATGCCATACTCATGCAGTAAGCTCCCGCGTCATGGACCACCATTCCTGCCCACTGAAAGAGGATGACCACTCAAAGTTAAGCCATAAGTGTATACCTTCAAAGAAGCATCACAAAATAATTCTAGAAGCAATTAAATATCATATTGGAAAATCAATTCCTTCTCATCATGCAAGTATATTAGGTGTGATAATTATTGTCTTGTAACTAACCACCATTTCTGGAGTTGGAAGTTCCATGTCCTTTCCTAAAAAGTCTGCAGACTCGCAGACAGGCCCAACAACATCAAAAGTTTGAATTTTTGCCTTTGGGGCAGGTGGAGAAATTAGCTCAATGTGCTGTGTATCAAGAAGAATATCAGTTAGAAACATCTCAAAATCTCAAAATCATTTTATGATTCATATCGCAACTTTCAGACTGTGTGCCCATCATGAGAAAGAATGGTCTATTTAGTATCTGGGAATCTCAATACTAGTAATATTTCCTGTCAACAAGGAGACTACAAAAGTAGGACAAATTATCCCTTCTATATTCATTTGGAAATTATCATCCCTTCAATCATGCATCATCAAAAAAAGTTGGGTTTGCCCCAAGTCAAATTTATGTACTAACTTGGTAAGCTCCATAAAGGCTAGGCCTAATAAGCTCAGCCATGCTGCCATCAATTACAATGAAGTTCTTATTACCATTTGTCTTGACTCCAACAACTCGACTCACAAGAACACCAGAGTTTGCAACAAGAGATCTCCCAGGCTCAACAATGAGTGTAAGATTTCCAGATAATACCAGCTCTCTTACCTGAAGAAACAGCCAATGGTGCAAATATACATCTTTAAAGTGTCTATATATATTCTCAAAATAGTTGTAACAAGGCCAGCACAGTAACTTGGGCAGCAAAAGAGTGTAAGTTTGAATAAAAAGTAACTTAGTTTAAGCCAATGCTTAAAAGCTTTAAGGACTTACAGAATTTATAAGATCCTTAGGGGTAGGAAGCGCTTCACCCTTGTGATAGTAATCAATGCCTAAACCTCCTCCAATATTTAGATACTTAATTTCAAATCCTTCACCACATATTTGGTCAATATACTGGATCATTAGAACTGCAGCATCCTTAAATATGTTCACCTACAAAACCAAAGTCATATTAAAGAAAAATAATGTGCACCTGCTTACAGTTAACAAACTGGGAAAATCTCTTTACACATAAAACATTTCAAGCAACAAAATTGTCACTTCAGTCTCATACAGGAGTTAAATATTACATAAGAAAACCAGAATATACTTTTAACTATCGTTTTGTACGGGAAAATGCAGTCCTGGGGTTTGTTAAAACCTTCATCATCTAAGCTAATGTGTTAGACTTGGACAACAGACGTAAAATAATAAAACTTGCTTAAACAACAGTGGCATATGTCTAGTTGGTCCATCTGATCACAAAGTGCAGTTCCACAATAGAATGAATTTCCTATGGTTAAATCAGAAAAGTCTGACTGGCTGGGTAACAAAAAAATCATGATTACAAGTTAGTTTACACTTCTTTTAAATTTCAGTGTCATCATTCTGGCCTTTTTCATCAACTTTCAGGAATTCTGTAGAACTTGTTAACGTGGAATATTACACAACAAGGCAATAGTCCAGTGTTTTAGCTTTGGTTTTAATCTTATTCTTTTAGCTTAATTGTCAATGCTTCACAGAACTTAACATTCTAACTTATAGCCTAAGTCTAATAAATTTGGAACTAAATTATCTTTGAAACTTCGTCTCCATGTGAATGTACTAGAAGTGCAAGTTGGCACAAGACCTTTCTTATAATATCAGCACATGCAAACACCTTGTCTGATGTAGCTTCATATCTTCCTCTACCGCTTTAGACATCCTACTTCTGTATTGAATCAATATTGCAAGCAAGGAAAACCAAACAGTTGATGCTGATTTTTATTTTATCCACCATGGAGAAAAAGTATGACACTGTTAGAAGATAAGTCAAGCAATGAAAAGTTGGATCCAGCCTCAAGTATACATGTTGAAGACAATAGTTTTGACATGCAAATATTTTTACAAAAATGAATAGGTCAAACCCTTGATCAGAAATACCCACCATATGGCCATCCTCACAGTCGCTGGCTTCATATAGGAAATAGAAATCTAACAAGATAACCAATGAATTTCAATGACTCGTTAAAACAGCTGAGATTGACCTATCATAATTTTAGAACTTCAGCCAATCATTGGATTATAATCTAAGAGATTTTTCAAACTAACTTGCATTAAGCCAAAAACAACAGTCATCCATAATTATGGAGCTTTTAGAAAGTGCAAAAACAGAAATTAGCGTTCCAGCAGTTATAAGAGATATTTAAAAATTTTAATACAAAATATTAATTGATCTCGAACAATAAATAATAATAGAACTAGCATTTGCACCGAGAGGTGCAAATTAAACGCCGGAAGTGAAAACAGTAATAAAATTAGGGAAAATTTATCACCTTATTACTGTTGTTCACATTACAGAGGATAATAGAGATCACAGTTATCCACAGAGAATGGCAGAACAGAAATCTGAGGAACAGGAAGACAAAGGAAATTGTTTGACAGCCCAGAGAGATAATATCTTTAAACTAACCAAGATTGGTCCAGCTTCTGCTGAGGAAACAAGCTGTAAAGTAACCACAGTTCCTGAAGAGCCTATGGAACATGAAGCTGTGTAGATAAACTGTAAAGTAATCAGAGTTCCTGAAGAGCTTATGGAATGTGAGGTTGCAGGGACAAACTGTGACGTAACCAAAGTCCCTCAAGAGCCTAGGGAGCATGAAGCTGTGCATAATCAATCTCTAAATACCCATCTCAATGCCCTTGAGTTTAAATATGAGCCTAGAGACAGTTGTCAGGACTCGGGATCTGTACACCTAGGATCAGGAGAGTGTTCAGTCACTGAAGTTCTTACTGAATCCAAAGGAAAATTTTCAATAAGAACTATGCTAAGTGATAGACCACTAAGAAGGTGGCAGCTAGTGATAGACCACTTCTCAACAGAAGACATGTCACAGATACCAGGGGGTAACTCCTCTAAATCACAGCAGTGGTCCAAGATAAAATCTCGCATTATGGGAAGCTTTAGGCTTGACTGGGAGCTGTTGAACCTGGACATATTTCCAAGCCCTTCACATAATGTTAGAGATATCTTCTCCAAGTTTTTCAATACTTTACTGTGCTCTTGAAGTGGAGGCACATCCAACTTCTCCAAGTGAATAGTCTTAAGCTAAGTAAGTAAAGATAGGGCTGTAGACCGTTCACTGTGGCTTTCTTGTACCCATAATTAAACACTATGAGGACTTTCAGTTTCTTCATGTAACTCAAAAATGATGGAAGAAAGTATTTGGTTGCAGAAAAGAGTAATACCAAAGCCTCTGCCTCACCAAAATTCATCTCACACCACTGATCATCTTCCATTGCACCTACATAGGTGAACCATAGAAGCAAAGCTAGATTAGAACATTATAGGTTATTGCATATATTTTCTAAGAACTTTTGAATCAATGATCAACACCTAGATATCATTAAAGGTATATGGTCTATCGAAATAGGAAAATTTATTAAAGTTCTTACTGTCCTCCTATTTAGACATAAGCAACCTCTTCCTACCAACTATGCTACCTCGGGATGCCAAATATAGGGCCAAGTCTCGCATTACATCATGTTGAGAAAAGTACAGCTCAGAGGCACTGCCATAATTTATTGCTTGGCTCCTACTACATCCAATTACTAAGACAACACAATGTATAAGACAGAGGAAGCTATGATCAAATGATATTGAGCACACAACAATTAGAAATGAAGGCGCTTACCTGAGATTGCTTGTTAAATTCAACAGATTTCTTCTTGCAAGCTCTAACAAGATGAAAAAAGCATCGTGCCACTCCATCTTTCGCACATAAATCCAAATATCCAATAATGCATCCACTGATATCTTTCTATCCTCTGGAAATGACCCCAAGTCTAAGAAGCACTCCCGTGCTTCCTCATCCAGGGCATCAATACTAGTCTCCAAGCATCTAAGCCCTTCTTTGTGATAATCTGATATTGATTCCCCTTTTAAGAGTTTTTTCTTGGCACCCTCCCAGGCCGGATGAGGCTGACCATACAAAGAGCTTCCGACCACCTTCAGAGCAAGTGGCAGACCTTTACATTCCGCTTGCACCTGTGATTCATACATTAGCAACACTAGTGAAAATTCTGTAGGTGGAAACCAATCAAATACCAAAAACAAAAAGTTGTTGAAAGCATGAATAGTAGCCTGATAAGTATAAATTTCACTCACAGGTTTTTGTTTGATTGTTTATGAAGATGAATATACATATGGCTAGAATCTATTTTAATGGATTACCGATACCATTGTTAAGAGCATAGTAAGTATTAATATGGAATTATGTAAAACTATAATGATATCCTAATATGATATGCCACTGTAGTAATTGCTTGTAATTAGGGACATTTAGGAGAACACTGTGTCACAATCATTAAATTGAACCAAACTTAGTACTTGGTAAAATAATATATTGCATATAAATTGCCTTACCTGCTTGACTAGCTGGTTGTCCGCATTACTTGGAATAGATTTCTGTCCAAAAGCCCAAAAGCAGAAAAGGGGCAGAGCATCGGCATCATCTAGCAATGGAAATTCATAAAGCCTGGTAGAGGTTGTTGTGCGGATGATAGAACGATCTCGAGTTGTCACAAGGGTCTTATAACCTTCAACTGTAAATGACAATTTTTCCAAAATTTCCATAGACCAGACATCATCCAACACCACAAGAGTTCGCTTGGCTCGCCTGAGCAGCTGCTGCTGCAGCTGTCTATGTGCATCTTCGATATTCTAAAAATCAGGTTTCTTCCTCCGAACAATCTTCTCCCACATGGTCTCTAAAATTTCCCTCAGGTTTGGGGATTGAGAAACCATAATGAAAATCACATTGTTTTGAAAAACACCTTCCATACATAAAAATAAATTTGTTAGGATTGAAATTCCATGAACTGAACAGAAATATAAATTAAGTGCAAAAATATAGCCTTTCAGGGGATGAAAATGGTTTGAATAAATAAAATCCCCAATTACCTTTAACTTCTTGATCATTGCAGAGGGACAATACCATAGTTGTTTTGCCAACGTCCCCCATACCTTGCATCGCCACAAGTGACACCTCTTTCTGGAACATAATCCTCTTCAAATTCCAGATATTATTTTCCAGTCCCACTACAAAATTAGACTTCACTGAGCCACTACAATTAGAAGTAGAAGAAGCTTCGTCAAAAGCTCCATCAAACATAGCCTGTGAACCCATTTGTTGTAACATCATGGCATTCTCATCGGGATACACTTGAACTCCGATATGATATTCTTCAACTCAAGAGATAATTGGTCAGGCATCTCATACGGAACGAAGTCACGGATGTACTTTTCTAGCTGGTGGATTTCAGAAGTATATCTCAGTTTCTGGAGAGTATTAAGAGGGCTGGTTTTCTCACACATTTTCACCAATTGAATGCCTCTATTGAGGATGCTCAGGGACTTCAATTAGATGGGATTTGGTTCAGTCTCAGTATTTTGTATGTTCGGAAAACAGAGGTGGCCAACTGTTTGAATAAGGCCTGTCAGTAGCGCTTCTAATCGATAGCATAGCCCCTTGCAATTTAATGTCACCATCTTGTAAGGGATGTTTCCTTCAATGGATATTGTAAAGGGAAACGTTATTAAAAAAATTTAAATGGATACCAATGGTGTATAGAGATGGAGTTGATAACATGGAGCAAATTAGCCTTTTGGATGCTTTGCTGTGAGGGAGGCACATTTTATAAGGAAAACACATGTTTGGAACGTGCGTGGCCGGGCAGACACGATACAATCGACATGTTTGGGAAAAACAAGATAAATTAATGGTTTTTGGTCAACAGAAAGGATTTTAAAGACATTATCGGCCAGTGTCTGAATTTATTGTGGCAGAGATTACTTAATATATCTCTTGATTTAAGCATTAGTGCTTCCAAGTTAGGGAAAATTTTGTTGGATTTCGATCCAGAGATTTTCTAGCCTTTTCACTATGTTTTGAAAATAGAGAAAGACAAGTACTTTTAATATTTTTTTGTTGGTGAAAGGGTTTTAAAGGAGTTTCTGGGCAGTATTTTAATGAACATAATGGCAGAAATTAGCTGACAAGTGACAAGATTTGTGCATATTTCAACTTTTGGTGTTATTTGGAATTGGTCTTAATTTACTTTATTAATGTCTGGTTGAGGCTGCAATATTAATTATATGTTTTTATGGTGGATCTCAGGACTATGTACCAAATTTTTTAATAAATTCAGTGCAAATGTTGTGGTGGATGGCAACACGGTGAACCTTAGTCTATGGGATACAACAAGTACTAATGGTGGAATCGAAGTTCTTATCCAAGATTTTCTTGTTCTTCGGTAGTCTCTATTTAAAGACATTCTATATTTCATGTTAAACTGTAGGATGCATTTATTTTCCTAGATGTGTTTTCTTGGGTTTAAAGTTCTTAAACAGTCATTTTATGTGCATTGCTAGTTATTTCAAAGAGTAACCATTCTAGGAGTTTAGATTTTAGGCCCTCTCTAAAAATTTGGTGGAACAGGTCAAGAGGACTACAATAGATTAAGAGCTCTGAGCTACAGGGGAGCAGATGTTTTTATTTTGGCATTTTATTTTATTAGCAAGGCAAGCTATGAGAATATTACCAAAAAGGTTTGTTTTATGTGGATTGTGCTTTATGCAATCTTATTTTGGGTTCTATTTGAAATAACTTGTGAGAAGACACATTTTTTCCACCCAAACAAATATAATATCTTGAAAGTTTGATGTGAGGATGTCTTGTTACTAAAATGGTTGTCTAACATAACTTCCACAATGACTGTGTAGTGGCTTCCTAAGCTGAGGCATTTTGCACCTGGTGTTCCAATAGTTCTCGTTGGAACTAAAAGGTAAACGATCCTTTCCTTTGTTACATATTTGTAATTCAAAACATTTCCAAGCTAGAAAAAGGTTTCCAGAAGGTTTTTCCTGCTTTACTTCAGTAAGTGTTTGAATCCAGATTTTCCATTCTTATAGAATGTTGTAACATTTACACCAAATGACAAGCAGATTTGCATAAATTGATATCCTATAACTTAGACTAGTATTATATTAACTATCGGACTTCTAAGCAAAGCCCGCCACTATTTTCTCAGAACATAATTTTTCAAGATTACATGTATGTCAGATATCAGTTGAGTTGGGACTCGGGAGCATTGGATGTTTTCAACATTTATGTTATTTTAATGTGTATCTCAATGAGTCTTTGGTTGGTCATATGTTTGTCAAATAGAGTATGTAGATGCCATAATACCATAGATATGGTATAAAATCATGACTTTTTTACTGTTTCGCACACAACTCATATTCAACAATTTTAGCTTAGCTAACAGTCCCTTTTTGGTATTTAGAACATTTGGAGATGGCTCACAGTTTTGATGTCAACTGCATTTTAGTGCATATGTCTGAACTTGAAGCCTCAAAACAAGATCAACAGATGGGAAAAGGAAACTCAAAACAACCTTAAATCAGGCAATGCCTTGCTTCCATGCGAGGATTGATGTCAATGATATCCCAATCTTATCAGTTAGGAATAACACCCTCAAGCATTCACTTTACAGAAATCAAGTAGAATGCAAATACATGAAAGGAGATAACAAAATATTGCTATGTCAAACAGCGAAAAATGGAAACCCATGCAATTAGAGCTAACAACATCACTGCAATCTTAAAAAACCAATACTCCAAGATAGGAGGCATACCATTTGGCGCAATGTAGAGTCAAAGGATCTCTTTGGCACAGATCTTGGGGAAATATTAATTGTTGATGTTGATCTTGTGGGTTTTTTGGAGAATGACTGAATTCTGCTATTTGGAGATGTTTCCTGTTTCCTTGTTCCTTGCCGATTTACCATGCTCACAGTGCTTGTTCTTTTTTTTCCTGAAAATGCAGATTGAATGGAATCCATCTCATCCTCACAAGATGAAACTGCAGATCCCTTACTTTGGGATCTGAAATGATCACGATCATGGCTCTTCGAAGAGCTCACACTTCTAGAAAATTTTGGGGAAACAGAATGTTTCCTTGATCTATTTCCAGCCTCACTTCGAGGCCTTGATGCAAGAGACAACCCACACCCTGCTGCAGGTGATGAACCTCTTGTTTGTGATATGCGGCAATCACTTATTGATGTAAGAAGATTTGAAGGTGGCTCTGCTGTGAAATCATCACCCGAATGCTGCAAGAAACTATCTTTTTCCTTTGTCTGCATATCCTGGAACAGAGCAAGGTCAGCATCATATCCCTATCCGTAGCATGTAGGGTGATCTGCAGACTTCATCCCCTTTTGTGTCGTTCCATTTGGCAGTCCCTTGCAGGTGAACACCTTAGAGCTGGGGAAGGAGGCATTTTCTCCACACTGTTTCACAAGTCAGAATTTAACTAGTGAAAAACTCACTGTCACTTTGCACTGCAGCTCAGCAGACATCAACTTGTAAAAATTTATGATTAGGTCTACCCATCTTCATCTGTACGGTCCCCAGGTTTATTAATTCCTTTCCCCATGGAAAATTGGGCCATGCAACACTATTCTCATGGCTCCGAGCAAAAACCACTGAAGTCCTCAACTTATACAAATATGAAAAACAATAAAAAAAAAAATTACGAAATACCTGCGAATGAAGAAAAACCTACAACCCTGAATCCATTACTCCCTCGTTCACCCAACCGACATCTAGTGACTTTGCTGATGAAGAATATTCTTGATCGAGATTTTCTCTGGTAAGCTATAAATATTCCCTAAAAATTGGTTTTCATTTAATACAACCATCTGGCTCAAATCATAGTAAGACAGTCCAATAATTAAGCTAGGTGCAAGTTCACAAGAAAGGTCAGTCTCTGTCACTATGAAAAGAAGGATCTCTGTAACATCTCAATCTCAATGACATCACAGTGTTGAAATTACCTCTGCCTCAATTCAGTACTACTCTTATAAGATTATTTCGATACCACAGCAGTGAGGAGAATGAGTTATAAAGGTGTATTTACAGTTAAGGCTCAGTGTGACAAAAATATATCAGTATAATCCGTATTACAGTGAAGATCTTCAGTGTTATAATCACAGGTCAACTACAGTCTCGGTATAATCAAACACATGATAAGTATGACACTACAATTTGGAACTACCACAGTAAAAAATCTATCATTGTTTCGTGCTACCACAGTGAGAAAGGTCTCACTGGTTCGGTGCCATCACAGCTTGATGAGAAGTATGCCATTTCAGTTTGATGGTATCACATAGGGTCTCACAGAAATGGTCAACAGAAGTTAGAGACATGTACAGTGAAGTACTTACAATCGAAGCACAAAATAAGGTCAAAACAGTAATATGTATACACAGTGAAATAGTACATTCGATGATCTCGGAATAGCTGCTTACATTGGGTTTGAAAGAATCTGAATTCTTTCCTATGAAGTTGACAGTGCAAGAACCAACTAAAAGAAAGAACTAGTTTGAAGGTATAACAAATCAGATCTAACTATGTAACTAGGTAGGTCTTCATTATAATGACTATGTAATTATGTACTTATGTAAAGATGAAGTCAATAATAATAAAATGAATCTTTGGTTTACTTGCTTCATGGGTTTGACACCGGCTTGGAGAGGAATTTATAATATTTTAAATGAGTGCTCATACACATCCTAATTCATTTTCATTGAATAAAAATTATTTTTTTAAGATCAAACATGAAAGACTACTAACTTACATATGTAGGCATGACATGCCTCTCCAATAATCATTTACCTCCATTGTGGAAGACAAATATATAAGAACCAATGTTCAAATTGAATAAGCATCAATTAATATCATATTATCTTGGTGAAGAGAAGCTAAAGAATAGTGTAGGAGAGAAAATAAACGAGACATATTTTTAGACCCCTGCATGGAATTTTTGGACCTATATTTTTTCTAACCTGTAGACCTGTAGTAAGCACATTAATCTCTAAATTTAGGCCAATGTAGCATCCACAATTTTGGCCTATTTCAGGCCTGAAATTCAGCCTTATGGCCATTGTAATTTTGGCCTATTTTAGGTGTAGGATACATATAGACTCATATCAACATTCTACAAGGACCTATTTGAGGCGAATTCAACATTCTAAAAGGACCTATGTCAAAAGGGCTCAAATCATAGTAAGACAGTCCAATAATTAATAGTCAATAGTTTGCATTGTTACTGAACTGGGTAACACTTTAATTTTACATTATTACTCAACTAGTGGGTTAACAATTTATAACTTTTCAGGAATCCAGAGCTAAAAAGTTCCTGAGTTTTACCTTGTTAGAAAACTTGAAGGCATGCCTGAAATGGGTCAGAGTATCAACCAGTCTTCTCTTCTCCACCATAAGACTCAGCAACTCTTTTCTACTTCGTCAGGCCAATGTTTCAAGATCACACCTTTGGTGGGAATGCCTTATGGGAAACTCCATAGGAACTTTAGATGCACACTCAACAATTTTAGTCCCACTTAATTACCATCTTTACTATTTACCTTCCATACGCTCACTTGCCTTAACAACCACTTGCTTAATTAATGGTGGGTACAGCACTTAGAACTGAACGAGATTTAACTTCTTGAACTTCCGAGGCCTATCAAGTATAAGATCACTGTCCAGATTATTAGCTTCTTCCAAGGCCTTTTTTTGCAAAAGAGACTGCAAGAGTAGGATCCCATGAAGTTAACTCCAATGCAAGCCCATAATCTGTATCAACAACCTCAAAAAATTCAGGATACTTGTTGCATAAATTAGTTCTGAAATCCATTGGGAGACCCATATCAGTAGCTAAGTGGGCAATCTTCTCCAACAATACCCTCTTGCTCATAGACGTCATCAAAAGCTTCTTGATATTCTCAACAAAGAGGCCCTCCATTTGAGATTTAATCTGCACATCTTTCAAGTGCAGCTGTTGTGCCTGGGGGGTCAATGTGAAATAGAATCAGTATCCCGGACTTGTTCATTGTATATTTCAATCATTTGAACAACAACCTCATATATAAAGGTATCCTTTCTTTGTTTTGATATCTGGAATAAGTCATTCAAGGCTCAATAGTTCACACCCCAACTCTCCTCTGTAGACTCCTTGAATTAACAATGATCAAAGTCTGCTTTGGCTATTAGAATAACCATAATAGACAAGTTAGGGAAGTAAAGGCATTTATATTACCCACCTCTTTCTAATAGTACTAGTAATTTGTAACCTTCACAAATTACAAGACAATCCTCCAAGCATATCCTATCGAAGGTCTCTTCCAATCCTGTAGAGCCACATTCTTTTGGAAATGTGATACCAAGCACTTTGCTATACCAACCTCAGTGATTAATTTTTTTTATGTTTCCTCAATGGAAAGAAGAGGAGCTTTAAGAGAAATTCTATGGCACTGCTTCTCACTAGTTTTTGTAAGATCCCCTTCTGGACCAATCATGCATTCCATTAAGGTGACAATTGCTTTACGAATTGGATTAATAGGAGGGTCTGTCAATTGAGCAAACATCTGCTTTAAGTACTCAAATATTATTTTTAGTCTATTTGACATCGTAGCTAAAGGTGTATCATTCCCCATGGAATCAAGAGATTTTGTTCCATATTTTGCCATAGGAAGCAACAACATTTCCAAAGCCTTAATTGTTTGTCTAAACAATGAAATGCATATTTAAAAAAATAGCTCATAAATGCAAACATACATTCAAAAATACCTCATATCATATTTACATACAAATCACTTACCCATAAGCCTTCATTAGTGACAACAAGCCATATATTCCCATGTTTTCCATTGTATCATCCAAACTATCAACTTGTAAACCAATACAATCAACAAGCTATGGAAAATTTATAGTTGACATCCAGGGTGACCAAGTCCTTCCACACAATACTTGTGATCATTTAGTCGACATTTTATTTGCAATAAAATCCAAATGAGGAGTTTCAAAACTTAGTCCAAATATTAAGAAAAAAAAAAAATTGTTTTGTATCCGAGTTATCAAAGAAGAGTGGTTGGATTTGAGAAGTTATATATGAACAACAACAAGACGACCATCTAGATCGATGACTTTTCCAAATACTTCTTCGGCCACCGAATGAAACTATTTTCCTTCTCCTTCAAACGAACACATCCATCTATTTTATCTTCATACGGAAGGGGTATGTTACTTGTGACATTAATGACATTTACATTTGCGTCTTCTGGACCAAGTGTGTTGTGTAACCAGCTCCAAAGAGAGAAGAAAAGAGATATTCACGCCTTAGAAATGAGCCACTTCGAGGGGGCAACCTCCAATACATTACATGAATGAACAATTCTTTGATGATACAATTTACAAAACCTCCTTTCTATATATAGGAGTCCATGGGGCCATAATGTAATCCTAGTGGGCCACAATGTAATCCTAGCCGACCTAACAATAATAATTTAAGGGCACAATAATAACAAAATGGGGGTTACAAGGGTACAATAATAACAACAAGGGGTTTACACTAACAATAATAAGGGGCTATAGTAGTGATATAGGGACCTAACATGCCCCTCTCCTTCAAACAAGTGTTGTCCTCAACGCTTGATTATTTCTTGATGCTTCTGTATAAAATTTTCATCCTCCCATGTGGAATCTTCTACAAGAAAGTTCTTCCACTTGCTGAGAAAATCTGAAATTGATTGTACTTGTCGCGTTCTTGTTTCTGTGACTCCTTCAGAACTTCTTTTGATGTGATGTTGATCTTCCGGTTGTATCATTTGTTTTTGCACCAAAGTTAGGTTATCCTTTGAGAGTTGGAGAACTTGTTGTTGATGCTCAATGTGATCTTCCACTAATTTATCATCCATATTTGCTATTATTTGATCCTTCAAATGATCCAACTTAGCCTCCATTTCTGCTTTTAAACCATCTATTTCATCTTCAATTTCTCTATGTAAGATCGAAATTTGTTGCACTTGGTACCGTAATTTTGATATCTCATACTGCAATTCTTCCTCTTCATGCGTCATAGTATAGCTTTCTGAGGGCTTAATGGGTATGGAATTATTTTTTGGATGCATAATAGAACCCATTACTGATAAAAATTCTTCAATATGCCCTTGGAATCAATTCCACTTGATTCTTCAAACAATACTTATGCAATTCGGAGAAACAATTACACACCTTTTACTTTCTTTTAGGAGCTCGATATTGAAATTGAATTATCTCTGTAATTGAAAATCTTCGATATCTCAAATTCAGCCCTGTAGTAGCCCTCTGAAGCTTCTTTCAAATTCCACAGGTCTGACCTGATTTTGATTCTCCAAGACAAAGTTGTGTCCAATCTCCCACACTGACCTAATTCTGGAATGGTTCAGTAGAGCGAACTTGTACGACTTGCCACGTGTCACTGTTTTGTCCTTTATCTCTGAAATTGATAGCCAAGAAACTACAGGCTGTGTACTTGTGACCACTTTTGACGGCACTCCAATCCAATCTTCAGAGAGATAGTTATTGAACTTTTCCCACGATCACCTCTTTGAGATGAAATTCAGGAGCCTTAAAAAGCACTACCTTCCACAGATCATATCTCCAAAAATATTGCGAACCAAGCTCGGAAATTTTTTGATGAATTTCCTCAGGATTTCAGCTTCGTACCATATGAATTTCAGATTCTGAACCTTCGTAGAAAAAACATTATAGCGCAAATGCCACGATGACCTTTTTAGGAGCCTGAAAAAATACCTGACTTCCACAGATCATATCTCCGAAATTATTGCGAACCAAACTCTGAAATTTTTATACAAGCTTCCTCAGGATTTTTTCTTCCCACCCTAAAAATTTCAGCTTCTGAAACTTCGTAGAAGAAAAGTTATAGCGAAAATGCCACGATGACCTGTTTAGGAGCTTGAAACAAGACCTAACTTCCACAGATGATATCTCCAAAAATATTGCGAACCAAGCTCTAAAATTTTTATACAAGCTTCCTCAAGATTTCGGCTTCGCACCCTAAAAATTTCAGCTTCTGAACCTTCGTAGAAAAAAATTTATAGCGAACATACCATGATGACCTGTTTGGAGCAACGAAACCCTAGAATCCAAAGCTCTGATACCAAATGTTGTGTAACCAGCTTCAAAAGTAGAAGAAAAGAGATATAAACGCCTTAGAAATAAGCCACTTCGAGGGGGCAACCTCCAATACATTACATAAATGCACAATTCTTGGATGATACAATTTACAAAACCTCCTTTCTATCGTACAAAAAAATTTATAGCGCAAATTCCACGATGACCTGTTTATGAGCCGGAAAAAATACCTAACTTCCACAGATGATATCTCCTCAAATATTGCGAACCAAGATCTGAAATTTTTAGACATCCACTTCTCAGATTTCAGCTTCGCACCCTAAAAATTTCAGTTTCTGAAGCTTCGTAGAAAAAACGTTATAGCAAAAATGCCACGATGACCTGTTTGGAGCAGCGAAACCCTAGAATCCCAAAGCTCTGATACCAAATGTTGGGTAACCAGCTCCAAAGAGAGAAGAAAAGAGATATTCACGCCTTAGAAATGAGCCACTTCGAGGGGGCAACCTCCAATACATTACATGAATGAACAATTCTTGGATGATACAATTTACAAAACCTCCTTTCTATATATATGAGTCCATGGGGCCATAATGTAATCCTAGTGGGCCACAATGTAATCCTAGCCGACCTAACAATAATAATTTAAGGGCACAATAATAACAAAATGGGGGTTACAAGAGTACAATAATAACAATAAGGGGTTTACACTAACAATAATAAGGGGCTATACTAGTGATATAGGGGCTTAACAAAGTGGCACTCCATGTATGATAGAAATTGACTGAATTCGTCCAATGCCAGCAATAGCACTGTCATATGGATCTAATATATTCACTTTGTCACCTACTTGGAGTAGGTCATCCCCTACCGGAGTTACTAAGCACTGTCAAAAACGAAAAAGTATACATAGATATTAGGAAAATAATAATTACAATTAAATTGCAAAAACATACATAGCTATTTAATTAACTGAATAATATGCACTCACTGAGTTAATATCTGAAATACCAGCAAGATTTAGCACCGATTGGGAATGTTCAGGTGCATCAATTTTGTCATATTTTAGAACTCTCGAGGTAACCATTTTTTCTTTAACATCCTATACGTGATTTCATTAGGCACAAATCAAATATTACATTAAAACAAAATAAGTTTTAACATAGCAGAAAACAGTAAATATAATATTAAAACATAAAAATATTAATAACACTAAAATAGAAGCATATAACTCTTGTAGATATCTACAAAAACATACCTTCACATGTTCATGGCCCTTTTTTGAGTCATTTAGCATTCTTGCACCACCCAAATTTACATTTTCTTCCTGTGATTGACAAGAATTGCCAATAAAAGAATGCTTCATGAGTGAAGGGAAATGGAACCAAAACATTAACATATTACAAATTCAAGTGAAGCACTGGTTGCAGGGGAATTATAATTTGCTTACCTCATCTAAATCAATGTTAAATTCCTTCTTTTTCCATGCAGCAACAAGAGGTTTAATGGAGGAGGCTATGGTTGACATTTTCTTTGCCAAACCAGTTATACATTGCATTGCATGATTATAATCCTTACTATGGTTTTCAACAGTAGATAAAGCTCCTATTTGTCTACTCTCGACGTCAATAGATGGAAAAGAACTTTCTACTGGATTTTCTAACATATAATTATGTTTGGAATTTTCCAAGTCTGCCATATAATGAGCCATTTCACTCACCACTGGTTCTCTTTTAGCTTCTTCAACCTACAAATAATTTTCAACGCACAACTAGTTGGATATTAAGAAAACTCAAAACACATAACACAATGTACAATATTCAACAAAAAAATTGTATACTTACAAATATTTGTTGTTTGGCTCGCAACCCACCCCGACCCAAAAATATCGAGCCTTCACCTGCTCTCTTGCTTTCTTCGCTCTTATACTCTTTGACAAATACTCTTCAGCACGCATAATTTCCTTCAAATCTTCCCATTGTTTGGGAGTCAAGCTACTCTCCCTATCTTTTCCATCCAAGATTAATTTTCTGCATTTATGCCTGAAGTTATTCATCAAAATTCTCATTCTGCGCTTATAATATTTACTAGAAATCCTTCCACCAATAGTCTCAAACACATTTTCCATTTGTTGGATCACTTGATCAACATTTCTTGGATCTTGATCTGCAAATTTGGATTTGGTAACATCCAAATGAGACCTTATTCTTGTGCCCAACTCTGTGGCCCACCTTGACGCATTTGGTCCAGTAGGCTCACCATATTTTACCTCAATCAAGTAAGCCTTCTTCCCTTCTAATTTTCGTTCTTTGGCTTCCCTTTCTGTGGACCTATAAAGGCTTTGACTAATTCTTTGTCTTTTCACTAAAGCTGATACATCTTCAAAACCAAGACTAGGTGATGGTAAATCACTCATACTTGTGGCTAAAGAAGGTGTGGTAGTTCCTAGCACCTTACTTGGAGAAGATGTAATTGGTGTGCTTTCTGTGGCAAAAAACTGAATTGGTTGCTCCTTGTCCACAATAGGTGTGGCACTAGGTTGCACACAAATCTCCTCATATTTGCCTTCAAATATTTTCTTTAACTGGAAATAAATTTCTTGCAACTCTGCTTCATCAGAATGTGCCAATTTTTCGCGAACACCTTGGACATGATCATCTGATATATCAGGAAGTTGATCATTAGAATTGTCAGCTTCATCTCCATGCATTGAATTACCACGGCGTTTGCTTCTACGAGTTGGCAGGGATATGTCTTTTCTTGCTTTTTGTTTATTCTCATTGTCTATGGGATCCAAGCTTCCCCTAAAAAAAAAAAAAAAACTTATCAAATAATGGCCTACATCATCAAATATATTATATACAACCTTCATTAAATATGCATAGAAATAAAAAGTGACGAAGAGTAACTACTTACTTATTCACCAAACCAAGAGATGAGAAATATTCTTCATTTTTTGTGATGCGTTCTTTACGAACACGCTTGTATTCTATCATATTTTCATCACTGCTAAGATCATTTTTACGTTTCAACCCCTTCTTCATAGTATTTATGTCATACATTTCACATTTAAATAAAAAATATTAGTGCATGGATAAATAATAATTATAAAATATATCTATTATACGATCATGCATTATGATCAATGAGAATGAATTATCCTTAAATTGATAGAAGGATCACTTTAATCAGTATTAGCACCTTATCTAGAATTATGGATTCTATTTTTTTAATTGCAAAAAAATTGTAATATCTGCATAAATTTATCACATAATAAAAACATAGCATATTGCAATTGGGAATGCAGATTGGTTGTCCCAGCTATTGTAACATTATTGAATCTATTATATGTGTACTGGTGTCAGTACCGTACAACTTTGGTGAAGAGCTCCTGAACCATATTAAGACTTTGAGCCCTTGGTAAACAGACTCCATAGACTTACATTTAGCTTCGAGGTTTGCAATCTGAAAATCAAATATCCCACAATAAAAAGATACGCATCCCCCAATTTAACAACTAAAATAACATTAGAAGAATTTAGATTTTCCTGAGGAAAAAAAACAACTATAGAAGTTACAAAATAAATATTAAAGTTAGCATAACTTCATGTAGACAATTTCATTTATGGATCTAGTAATCCTCTTTAAGATAAATTGAATCACTTCATGCTACAATAGAGTCACTAGAATGAAACAAAATTCACACAACGTGAAAAATGAATGATAAATTTCACACAGAGTTTAATACAACCATCTGGCTAATCCCATGGCCAAAACAATAAAATCCATTTGCATAGTGAAAATTTATGCCATAAAGTCAAGGTGATAAATCATCATCATGATCATTTGCGTGGTCATCAAGATCACAATCCTGATCACTTGTGTATACATCTGCTTGAGTTCCTTCGTTGTCCTCGTACATTATATTGTCCTGGCCATGAATTATGTTTTCTAACTCAGTCTCTTCACTGGGAATCAATGCTTCATCTTCAAATAATCTATCGCCATCTTTAGATTCTTCCTCCAATGTTTCTTGTAAACTATTACATTGCCCATCAACCATTATATCAACATATTCCATGAATTTCCTTTTTGAGCGGGGCTCTATTTGAATGACATACGACCATCCTGAGCTTGTCACATCACCAATTAAAAATGCCTGGTTAATTTGAATAGGGGAAACATATGGCTCATTGGTCTTCAGTAAAATTTGGCGTGTATTTGCACGTACAAATCCATACTCATCATGTTGTATTGCAGATGGCTTGATCCATTTACATTTTAATAATATAGGACTAGTTTCACCATAATCAACTTGAATAATTTCTTGGATGAATCCAACATACAAGTTCTTTTCAGTGTTGTGATGAAATTCAACACTAACAATACAATCACAATTTGCCTTTCCTGTATCCCTTTCTTCCACTCTTAAATGAGTACCATAGGCCCACATCCCACTGAAAGAAGAAGCCCATATACTTGGAGGTTGTGAAAGCTGAATTTCCTCCTTCGTCATATCTTGACCTTCTTGTCGTGCATCATTAACTGCATCGACAATCCAATCATCAAATTTTGGAAAAGAATGATCTCCAAGGTTCAAATCTTGAAGTGTACGCTTTCGAGATGGATGCATCCATTTTTGAATCTCTTCTTCATATTTTCTGCATAGAATATGAAAAGTAAGAGTGATAATAATTTAGCTATTAAATGAAATTAAATAAATAAATTATGATGTAAATAATATTTTACCGACGCCACTTATCGAATGATGATGTGTTTTGAAGAACATAAGCATGTATGGCAATTCTTTCCTCATTTGATAGCTTGAAGCGACGCCCATTTCCTTCTAATACTTCACCTGCAACTCTCTGGTCATCATCATCATCCCATACACGCCGATTGACATTGCTAAAATCCTTCATATATTCTGTGCAAAACCCTATGGCCTCTTGCATTAAATATCCTTCACAAATGCTACCTTCTGGTTTTGCCTTATTACGAACAAAATTTTTCAAAACTTTCATGTATTGCTCTATTGGATACATCCATCTTGTTCTTATTGGGCCACAATGCTCTAGTTCATGTTCTAGATGTATAAGAATATGCATATAAATATTGAATATTGTTGGTGGAAATTCTCGTTCCAATAAGCAGAGGACTTCAACAACCTCTTCCCTCAAATTATCAAAGTTTGAAGGATCTAGCACATGCAAACTCATTCTTTTTAAGATTAGGCCCAACCTTATAATTTCCAATCTTGGTCCCTTTTCCAAACTTGATATGACTGCAATAGGTAAAATATCCTCAATTATGACATGATAGTCATGGGTCTTGAGGCTTCTTAAGCTATTATTTTCGGTTTGGCTTCTAATATTACCACTTACATATCCAGTAGGAAATCGAGTCCGAGACATCAACTTTAAGAATTGTGCACATTGATCCTTTGTCCACACATAAGGAGCAATAGGTTTTTTGTATTTTCCATTACCATATTTTTCAACCCAAAGATTTCGACGAATCTTTAGTTCTTTAAGGTCTAGGCGTGATGACACTGTATCATATGCACCAAAAAGAGTTTCTATAATAGCAAAAGCTATGTTTTTCTCAGTATGCATAAAGTCAACGGTATGCCTAATGGTTATATGCTTAAAGTATGGCAATTTATAGAATATGCACACTCTTTTTACACCACTATCGTAAAGTGGATCATTTTTACTACCACGAATGCCACCATTTTCAATAAATTGCATTCTTTTTTCTCCATTCTCAATAATGTAATCACTTGTTATTGCCAGTGGTGCTTCACGATTCTCTTCCTTACCATTGAAACGTGACTTTTGTTGACGATATGGATGCTCCATTTTGAGGTAAGCACGATGTCCACAATAAATACACTTGTGCAAACTACTTGAGTGCCTCACAAAACCCTTAAAGATGCAAGATGGACATCCATGGTATCCATGAACATTGAGACCAGTCAAAGTGCCATATGCAGGAAGATCGTGGATTGTAAACAATAAAGAAGCTCTGAAAGTGAATTGAATTGAATTACCATCCCCTAAAATTTGAATTGCTTCAATTCCTTTCCACAATTCCACTAGCTCATCAAATAATGGTTCTAAATAAACATCAATTGTATCTAAAGTCACACTTTTTTTCCCCGGTATGATCAATGACAACATCAAGAAAAATGGCTTCGTTGCTAACCATGGAGGCAAGTTATAATTTATTAAAAACACTGACCAAGTTGACCATTTAGTGCTTTGATCTGAGAAAGGGTTCACCCCATCTAGAGCTAAACCCAGTCTTATATTGCGAGGATCTTGGGCAAAATCAGGGGATTTATTGTCAATTTCCTTCCAAATCTTAGAATCAGCCACAAATCGTTGTTTTCCATCGGTTCTCTTGTTTTGGGCATGCCATTGCATTAGTTCGGGAATGTCTCGGCATTTGTACATTCGAAGCAACCGTGGGATTAGTGGAAAGTGGCGAAGAACCCTTCTCGGAGCTAAATTTGATTTCTACCCTGGTCTATACCTCCCTTCTTTACATTTTGGACATTCAGTCTCACTTGCAAGATGTTTGCGAAATAATACACAACCATTCACACATGTGTGGATGTTTTCATACCCTAAGCCTAGCTTAGTGATTTGCACTTTACAAGCTCTTCGTTTTGTTGGAAGTGTGGAGTCGGGTGGTAACAATCGTTGTAAAAATGCCAATAACTCATCAACACTCTCATTTGTCCAACCATGCACCACTTGCAAGTTAAGAATTAAAAGGATTGTTGTTAAATGACTTAAATTGCCAGTACCATACACAGGTTTTAAAGCATCCTCCATCAACTTCTGCCATTCATCCTTGAAACCCTCATTCAGCATTCTATCAACTTCAATCCCTTCATCAAAGGTTCCTACCTTTTCATTTGTGTTTGTTGCCTCTTCATCTATGTCTAGTGCCTCTACATCTCTCATGCTATGCAATTCTATCCTATCTGGATAAAAATTTTGAGGGAAAGGGCTTATACCGCTATGCCCATATTTTAGCATATGTTGAAAAATCACACTTCTTTTTCTCATTTTCCCACCACGAAAATCATTACATGGACATGCATATTTAAGCAAGCTCTTCTCATCAGCTATTCTCTCATCATGTGCATGGTATTCATCTGTTGTCAAAATTGGGCTTTGACTCATCTTCAATTTTCTGCATTCAAAGATGAAACTAATATGTTAACTCTTTACTTTCAACTCTTTTCAGAACTTTATTTTTAAAAGAGAAGTTTCAGCTCCTATTTGAGCACAAATGTCAGTTGTGCAAACTTTTTAGAAACAACATATAGGAAGAGAAGACTACACATTTTTTACCAGTGTGAACACACCCATACACAACAATCACATAGTTAAACAACAAAAGAAAGTCATATTTGAGAGAAAGCTTTTGGATCAACACTTGTTTGAGGAGATATTTTTGTTGTATTTACACCTTTTGAACGCAGATCTATCATCACGACAACAAAAAATTTTGGTTTTGAACGCAGATCTATCAGCATTACAACAAAATGTTTTGGTAAATATATTAGCATTCTTAAGGGCACAACCCTTGCGGACATTTTTAAACATTCATTACATCAGCAGTGAGGAGAAGAACACGCCAATGGGAGTTGCCTTAGCAACAAATAGGATGCATCACTCAGCTAAAGGGGAGGCACTTGGCAATGATGAAGTCACAGTTACCAGTAGTGAACTCTCTCCTTTAAAGCCTATTTCTGACATGTTCCCAGAGCTCATTCCTAGAAAACGAGGGCACTCCAATTGAGGGAGTCACTTACCTATTCATGGCAGCATGACGAGTTACAAATTATCACCTTTTTGGCACTTGAAGGGAATACATTCTGTTTTTGGCCACGTGCATGGAGGGCACATTAATGAAGGATTTACACCACATTCTCTCCTTATTCCTAGCATGCAAGAGGGTACATTATTTGGAGATTTACATTACTTTTCTAAGCTTGAAGAAGTTCACCCTAGTAGAAAATATGCCTTTGGAGTCATATTTGTTATTCCTATCTTCGTCTATAATTATGTGAATGATCTTTGATACTCATTCAAGACCTTCACAAGTTGTAATAATATTACCTAGGATAAAATTTCTCTTAATAAACTCCAGTTGATCAAGAAAAATGGTTCAGGATGCCATATTCCTGATTATAAGACACATTACAAAGTGTGATAGGCTGACAATTTCTCACTATGTTTATCTTGTTGTCTATCTTGAAACTGCTAATCAAGGTTGTCATTGATGTCAATGTGGCATTGACCAAGATGTCAATATTCTTGAGATGCCTAGACCCAGTATGATGTCAAGATGACATGGTTGATGGAGGACCATTTGATGACATGAAAAATGTCTAGGGACATGACATGAAGAAAACTTGAGGACTTAATGACATGGATATGAATATACTTGATAACATAGATGTCATGGACAATCATGGAAAATTGTTGGAGGGCACTCTTGAAATTATAACAAAAATGATCTAATTTCAGGAACAGTCACAAGAAAAATATTTGTTGTCACCTTGGAGGCATCCTTTCGCATTGGCTCCTTCACCATCTTAAAGAGGACTCTTTCCTCTTTCCAACAAGCCCTCACTCAGCTCCTAACTCCAAATACTCTAAGAGAAATTGATTTTTGAAGTTTACATCATAGTTATTAAAACTAGAATAGGTGACCGGACCGGTGGACCTAATGAACCGGGTTTCGAACCGGAACCGGTCTAACTGGTAGCGGTCAGATCTCAATGAACCAGTTTTAAAAAAAATACATTAAATAATTATTTTTTAATAAAAAAAACTATTCTCGAGATTTGCAACCATGATTCCAAGCCAATAGAAACAAAATATGCAAATTTTGCTCATTTATATACCATGCAAAGGTGAATATATCAAAATGGCACCAAGTGCAATTGGAAATCCTAGTGCTACTCAATTTGTTGAGGAGGTGCGGGCAGGAAATGCCTTGTATGCTTGTGGGATGCAAGTGTAGGTGCCAAGGAGGAGCTTTGTTGGAGTAAGCAGCTTTGGTTAAGAGTGATTCGTAGCTAGGAGTTGGTGAGTAGGGTTTTCCATGTTTTCTCTAGTTATGGTTTGAAGAGATTGACTTGTATCAGCTTGTAATAAGATGTTGGTATGTAGATGTACTTCATCTCTTATATATAAATGAAGTGTTTAAGCTGTCCAAATACTTGCATCACTTTCAGCTTGTATTATCTTCTTGTTTAGGGGATTCCGGCACTATTGTTCAAGCCGATTTCACCTATGATATTGCTGAAATTGCTGTGATTTAATACACAACATAGAACATAAAGGAGCATATTTTCTACTGTAATAAAAATATTTCAGATCTTTTATATGCTTGACAAAGTGTGCCCTGCATGTTAGACATTGTTGGCAGTGAAGTCCACATATATGGTATTTATTCTCTGGAGCTGCCTGGTGATTTGGGTTGAAGTGAATTTAAGTATTTGTTGCTATAATTGAATATTTCTGATTGGCCCCAAGACTGAAAGTTCATAGGGAATAGATCTAAGAAACATCATGTTTTAGGTGAAATTACTGAATTTGCATTATACCCCAGATTCATGAAATTCCTACCGTGACTGCTGGAATGACGTGATGTTCATCTGTTCATCGGGAATAGATCTAAGAAACGTCATGTTTTAGCTGAAATTATTGAATTTGCATTATAGCCCAGATTCATGAAATTCCTAC